>ML675614.1:39542939-39684853 GCA_007922155.1 Mesoclemmys tuberculata
AGATAGATAGATAGATAGATAGATAGATAGATAGATAGATAGATAGATAGATATTTTTCTTTGGGGATTTTCTCCAGTTTTCTCTTGAACAATGTAACTTCTTATTTATGGTTGGGTAAAAGTAGATAAGAATAGGAATCACATATAATCATATATGTATAGGTAGTTTATCAGCTATTTACAGAGGTACTGATGCTGAATAGAAGAATCTAATGAAAAAGAATGAGAAGCAATATGTAAAGTATAGAATGAAGTTATCTCAAATAAAAGAGTAAACTTGATAACACATGCACTTTTATTTATTTTTTATTCATGATTAATATAAAACAAAGAGTTTCCTTGTAAAAATGCTTATTTATCCACATATAACTGCTCAGAAGTCTGTACCTTAAGGACAAAGAAAGGTCGCCAATCTCTCCAACTCCTAGTTCTTTGTCAAAAATGGACACAGTTAATGAGGTCTGTTTGGTACAGCACAAATTCTCAGACACAGATAGAGATCCTTTCAATGGAAACAAATTTGTTTGGCTTTACCAGGTTACTTAGCGATTAATAATAGCCTTGAGATGCAGGTCAGAAAGGTCATTGTACCCGCTTGCCAACACAATCTAAAATGTGCAGCTAGTCCAGCTCTGCAGGCTGTGAGGCCCCAAAACATTATGCATAAAGTAAAAGAGGCTATTTTCCAACTTCTTTTTTCATATTAATAAGCAATTTCAAGAGAAGGGTGGCAAAATGGGGGCCATGCTTCTCTAAGTAATTCATTTATTTTGCAATTTAATCTTATGTTGGAAAAAAATTACACTGCTGCAAAAGCAGAGCATGGTGATTTTTAAACGTCAGTATGTTTCATAAGTAACCTTGTATGAAATATTGTATTAGCAGCCTTTAACAGTAAACTGCAACAAAAAATATTTGCAGAGATTGAAACAGACCTATATATCTTTCCCTACCTTTAATGTATTTCCTTTTCATTCTATTTTTGTGTTGCACATTTGAAGAAAAAACATGCATGATTTACTTAACATTTTATTCATTTTACCAGGTGTTGTGGATTAATATTTTGGTAAAGAAAACTTGAAAGACATGAATCAAATATAAAAATGATACCATTTTAATATGTATTTTCTTTAAGAATGTATTTTAACTGAATTCATATTTTTATAAGGCATATATTACCATTTCTCATGATTTTGTGGATTAATTTAACATTAAGATCATTATAACATTAAGCAATACAAAGCTGGAGCCCAATCCTGCAAACATTGACTGATGTAACTTGACTTTCCTGTGGGATTACTAACATCAACAAAGTTACATATTACAAAGTTACATACACATGCTTAAATATTTGTCTGATTGATCCTTGTTCTCCAGGGGCTAACACCCGCTCCCACTGAAGTCAGTGGGAGTGTTACCACTGACTTCAGTGGGAGGAGGATCAGATCCCAGATTTCTTTGTGCTATATTATTTACTATCCAGACATATGAACTGTCCATTTTTCTTCATTTTTCATATTATGCAACATTCTGAAAAAAGGCCAGAATTTACTCACCTAATTAGACAAATCAACATGCATCACTGAACAAAGCTGGTGTCTTTCACACACAGGTTAATTTGAACTATCTGTTTCTTCTTCTTATTATTATTAACAACATATACTAACCAAGCTAACCTCTTTTACTAGGTCAAAATAATTCTATACACATGTACTGTGAACTATAACACTGAATTATGCTTAATATAGGACATGAATTTACTCTACAATTTTGCATAATTTGGAGCCAGACTGCTCCTTTTGCGGAAAATCCATGGGAAGAAGCCATTGATGAGAAAATCTCTTCAAGTTTTACCTTGCATAGTTTTCCTCTGATTGTTCTACTGAAAATATGGGTTTGCCCCTCCCTTGCAAAGTAGACAGTGGAATCAGCCTCTTACTACCTGTGGATCTTTCAAGAACTACCAAGGGTGGACATAGGGACATTTGCTCAGCACACCTAGTGTGTCTCCACACCAGCTCCAGGAACCCCTACCCCACAATCTATGTTTTCCTGGCAGTGACTTTGCTGTAGACTCCCCATGACTGTCACTGCTCTGTTCTACCCTCATCAGGAAGGCTCCACACTGAGGAGGGAGCTGTCTGGGAAAGCTAATATCGCATAAATCTTTCCCAAGGACTTCACATGTAGTCAGTGAGGGAATGGTGGGTGCCCTTGAACCCAGCTCACTGTCCTGCAGCCCATGCTCTAACCCCTCTCTATGAACTGATCCTCAAACATGCAGAGGGCTCAGTGGTCCATCAGTGAGGGATATCAGATAGTCAAGCTTACCCTTCCTCTTTTTATCCCTTTTGCACACGCAAAGGCAGATCCATATCAGAGGGTCTGTTATAGGTGGATGATCTACCCCTCTGTCACAAGGTACTATTTGAAATATGTTTACAATTCTGATGTCTATTTGAAAGAAGTTACTAAACTAAAATCAATTCTATTCATAGAAACTCATGGTAAAATGGTTTTTGATAAGACAGTGCACAGAATATCTATTCCTTCTGTTTTATCAAAATATTTAAATGACAACATCAAAATCTTCCTTAAAATAAAAGCTAAAGAATATAAATGGATGAGTTATGAATAAACACGGTATACTGTACAATACCCATGGAATGTAGCTTTAACCAATTTAATGGTACCAAATGTTACAGTTATATCCATATAGAATCCATCAACTGTACTGCAGAATGAACCAAGTAGGTTTAACATTCCACTGATTTCCACTGATTGTTAATGGATGAGAGCAGCACATTGAATGCCATGGAGAACCAGCTGTGAAAGAATAAAAAAAAAAAGTGTTAGCATCTTTTTTCACCTCTTGGCTGTAAATAACAAAGGGTTGTTTTGATGCAGGAAAGAACTAGAGGAGTTTGCAGAGATGAAGGAGAAAGAAAAGGAGAAGAAAGACCTAGAAAGGGAAGAAAAGAAAAAGGATTACCAAGCCCGAAAGATGCATTACCTCCTCAGCACAGAGCAGGTTGGTATACCTGTCCCTGACAGCTCATGCAAACCACTTGGGCCCCCAGCCTGACAGAGATAAACTAGCAAGCTGAATGGGACATGACTTGTTGAAAAGATATCACAAAGACACTACTTTGAGTTCAATTTAGTGCTTTTCTATAGGCAAGAGCAGGTACCATGACTATTTCGTGACAGCAGCTTCACAGAGGCAGCCACAGCACTGCTGGCAGAAAGACTCCAAGTCAGCAGTTTGATCTGCCACTGTGATAACACAACACGAAGGGCATAACCTCGCTTTAAAAACTCATTTTGACTGGCTTATTGTTGTGTTGTTGCACTTGTCAAGAACTAATAAGTTATTAAGCTGAGGAGAGGTTTCATTTTTTCTTTTTTAATTGAGCTAATGATTGGATTGATATTGTGCTCTTCTGCTGTGTTTTAAAATAGATTGTAAATGTAGCTTTTCACAGAACTGCCTGGATCAGCACATTTACCTTGGTTATTTTCACATAGGTATGCATCTTGAATTTTGAATATTTACTGATTAATTTGTTTGCACTTCTAAAAATTCTAGACTTCTCAAGTCTTCCTATACAGTTTGTTTGGCAAGAAGTCAAATTTGTTAGTAACTAGGAGAATTGATCTTATATTGCAAAACAGGATTTAAGAACATTTGTTCAAATTCTGAAAGGCTATTATATTTTGACTATATGTGTGTTCCTTGCTATTCCCTATTTATGAACATTTGTTCAAATGTGTTTTTCTTTCCTTGATTGGTAAATGGTTGTTCTTCATATGAATACCCGTGTTTGCATGTGAAGATTCAGCCATGAACAAAGCATTTGTTATTCTTTTTTTCCTATTTGTTGTTTGCTATTCATTGTTAGTTATTTGTTATTATCCTGTTTAAAAATTATCAGCCATCTGATCAGGGAGCAGGAACAGTATCATGTGACTCAGTGGCAGCACATTTAGCCTTTTTCAGTGTTTGTGAATAATTTATGAATAATTTATTTTCAACCCATAGTTTAAAACTTGTTTTCATTAACTGTACTCCAGTTTTGAAAGGTGAAAACATTAATAAAAATGAGTAACTTTAATAGCAAAATAACTAAAATACATGGTCTGTTCATAAGCAGTTTGCAAAGAGAGGAAAAGCCTAAGTTATTAACCAAATATTATTCACCACCAATAATTTGCGCAGCTGTAGAATAGTACATTAGAACATTCTATGTGGAAAAAAGCCTTCACATTTTCTTGGACCATTATTTGGAAAAAATACAATAATTCCAATATTAAGCAGATTCATCAAGCAAAAATATTCTAAATAAGGAGGCCTAACAAATCAATTGTTAATGTGAATAAAATGTTCTACATCTTTAGTATCTGAAAAATTAAACTATGGAGTGAGTGTTCACCATTCTTTTAGATGTCTAGTGAGATGAATTTAATGACTTATGGTCTAAAATATAATTAACTGAATTTGGTCCTGACAGTACCAGGTTAGTAAATTGCATTCTCCTTTACCAGTGGAGAATTTCACACCCCAGGATTCATCCTGAAGGCATGGCAGGCAGCATTTGCATCTCAGCCCTCAAGTTAGGATTTTTCTGGTCAAAGACAGCAGTAAGCATAGTTATCTTATGGATTTGGGTTTCTGATTTAACAAAAACAAAGCTTGACAGACAATGTTTTGCAGAACTAAAAGCATCCCAGTTTTGCTCACTGCCAGGATCAACATATTCCATGATTCTGAGGCCCAAAATTTGCTCCAGAAGTTATAGTTTGGTACTGAATTCTGCTCCAGAAGCTCAGCTTTCATTTTTTTTAATTTTTTAAAAAAATTTCCTCTAATAAGAAAAAATATCCACCATAAGTTCAATTATTATACATTATTGGCACTTATTTAAATTGCTGTGTCTGTACTTTGCCTCTTCATGCAGAAAGATGGTTTGGTACAAAAGAATGAGTTTTGAAATATGATTTTGGAGTTTTTTACTTAGCTCATTTCTATATTGACTCACCTCTTTGTGACATATAGTTAAAATAATATAATGTTAAAGGTTATCAATATTAAATATCAGCATTTCCTGTTGATACTATTTCCATCGTGTATTCCATAAACATTTTACCACAGGTGAATCAGAAACAAAATTTCAAAAATTCTTTTAGCATATTTTATAGTTCAGGAAGTCCCAAATGATGTTAAAGATTAAGATCTATAGCCTAAAAATAGGCTATCATAGATCTGAAGAAGTCAGTCTTCCATAGTCTATTCAGAATTGTAGCTTCAGATGCTTGTGGAGTTAATGCTCAAGATATAATATTGATGTCTTTTCCTTATGTTTTGCAGCACAAACATTAAAATTGACTGCCTCTGTGACTGCAGCAATTTGAATACTAAAGCGCCTCGGTGCTTACAAGTTCAACAGTTACATTTTTACAAAGGCTGCAAATTAATGTAGTATTTAATATAGTGTAACACTTTGTCTAACCTGTGTCATGCTTACAATAAATAAAGCATGGATCAATAAACTCAGTGATAGCTTTTAACAGAGTTTATGTATACAAAACTATACTATATTATTGTACTATCTAAAATTACTATTTTACTATATTGGTTGATAAATAATTAACTCAATTTATTTATAAGAATTTGCAATAATATAGCAAGTTATTGTTGATGCTTGTACAGATGTGCTGTATTTATACAAATATTTTAACAGAGATACATGATTACTTCAGCCATACGTCAGTGTTTGAATTAACAGACCTTTATGATTTTATTAATTAAAAAATTTAAGTATCTTCTGGACATCTATATTTCAGAAAGAAATCTAAACAAGTGAGCATATTTACATAATCAATATTTACTACCAGTAATAGGGTTAATTTGTTGTCACAGACTTAATCAACCATCATTCCCTGAAAATTATTTGTTATGCATTCCAGTAACTTGGAAACACAAATATATTTTACAGCTTTAGACAATAAACAGCACCTACTTTTTGTTTCTATGTAGCTGGTGTTGTTCATGCACCACAAATGCAGCCCAAACTTTGTAGCTATAAGAAGAGGTTTGAAAAAAGAAAGTGATTTTTTATTTGATTAAAACTAAGTTAGTTGCAAAATAATGCCTGGAGAAATAAATTATGAGCTCTAAAATTCTATACTTATGAAATATTGAGCTTTTAATCAACTTGCTTTATATATCAGTAGCTTCAATAACTAGTCAAGTGACACCTAACGCATATGAGCTTCCTTTGTTTGAAGAAAATTTCTCCTACATGATTCCCATAATTATGAAGAAACCTGCTACAGAGTCAATGCCCTTGTTATCAAGTAATAAATTATGTTGTCTGCTCCACCTACTGGTTGCTTCTTGCAAGAGATACCATTGTGGAGTATAGAAATATCTTGAAAAGGGATTAACATTGTTATCAATCTAAATTCTATTAGAAAAAACTGAAGTCTTCTTTTCTGGATTTTAAAAAATTTATTTGTATTTATGTTCAACATTATTTTTCTTATCTGCTTTTAAATAAACAATATAATAAGTGCCGTGTTTTATGATGAACAAGATACCTTAAAAATGCAAGGAGTTAAAAATTGCATGACAGGTTTAGCAAAACCTCTGACTTTTTCAGATTATTTCTTCTAATACAAATATTGGCAGCACATTATAGAGTTAAAAAAAAAACCATAGATCTATTTTATAGTTTTATTTCATTATTTCTCTTTTTACATTTGTAAATCAAATCATAAAGAAGTTCATAAGCTAAGTTTGCTATCAGTCCATAATTGCAGCATGCAAATTGCCAATATTGTGTTAGTGAATCTGTTTAATATAATTAATTTTTAAAAATAAGATTTTTTAATTTAATGTTTCTATTCTGAATATGTACAATATGTCCGCTTTTCTCTCTTTGTCTTAGTGAACTCAGACATAAATATGCAGGTTTTACCTGGTCTCCTCTAAGTATATATTAGCAAGTAAATGTGGCAAATGCATTAAGAGGCCAAGTTTCCAAAGTGATGAGAAACTGTAGCTGCCTTTGAAATCAATGGATGATGAAGGAGCTCAGCACCTTAAAGGAATCATCTAGCACTTCACAGGATTGAGTTGGAAAAGGCCATGCTTGATGGGACAAGGGACTGTATGTCTGTCACTGCATGATTCTAACAGCTCATATTCCCAGATGTACTTGGGTACACAATAGTGGTGAAAATCAGGATTTTCTTATAGGTGTATGATGGACCAAACCCAGGGCTCAAGCAGCTATGGAGACACTCAGTGTCAAAGGTTGAAGTAACCCTTTATTATTATAATTGTCTTTGTTACTGGAAGAAGGAATAGAGAATAAGTGTAGTAGTGGATCCTATGGCTTCACCCCGACCAGCTTTTCTCCCAGGCACTCATACGACCATGTGAGGTAATGGGAAATGTATATTTTTCCTCCATTCTCCTTGTGCTCCTAAAGAGCAGAATTGATTTTGCTCAAATTTTCAAAACCAAATTCATCTTTCGATACAGAGCAAGTATGGAAAATTGCAGCTCAAATGATGAAAGTTCTCATTCATTGCATTACTTCCATAGAGGCATATTGTGTGAGTTTTAGGCCTGTCCACACAATCATAGATCCTCTTTGAGCATTACTGGTGGTCTGGGGTCATATGCACATCCCTCAAGCTCATCATCACACACTGATGGACTCAGATCCATCTTTGGTTCCAAACCTAGACTGCTTTCCTTTGGGATCTTCCAAGCTTGGATCAGCTAGACTGATATTGTCAACAGTTCCATGGGATCCTCTCTTTACCCAAAAACAGAACCACATGCAGACACTTGAGACCCTCTGATCTGAGAAAGGCTGGCTCATTCAATTTTGCTGGTGTTCTTCCCAATGCTTCTGATTCAGGTACAGGATCTTCTGTTGGGCCATTTCGCTGCCTCAGTCAGCTTCTGTCTGGAAAGCTTACTAGGGCAGTTTCCATTCTCTGGGTATCATGTCCTTTTGGTTTTTTGGCCCTATAGTCTTGCACCTCCTGCTTCTGTAACATCAAGAGAAGGGGGACCCTCAGTAAGAAGAGGCTGATAAGAGACCTTTGTCTTCATTGCTGACGAGCCCAAGGTCTGCACCTCCTAAGAAGATAAAGAAGACTGATTCTCCTAGTTCTGCAGTTTTACAGGATGTGGCATCTGTCACTCTGGCAGAGGATGATACCATTGAGAAGTCCTCTGAAATGCCCTATTGTTCCCCATCCCCTGAGGAGGCTGTGCTGATTGCCTCTTCCTCTCCTCTGAGTGGCATTTTGGCTTTCCATGACTCCATTTGTAGGGTATTGATTTCTCTTGACATTCTTTTGGCAGCTCAAAAGCAGAGAATCCTCATAAACTCCTGGATAACTTAGAGCTCCAAGAGGAGGACAAGGTACCTTTCCTATTAATGACTGCTTATTAGAGTCTGCAAAAGAAGTGTAGAATCATTCTGCCTCAACTGTTTCTGCCTCAGGGAAGCTCAACTCCCTCTACTGAAAACTGGAAGAGGAATTAGAATTCTTTTTCCTACCTTTTCCTTTGGCATTCTAGTGATCTCGGCAGTGGTTGAAAAGTCTAATTTGGGAAAGGTATTTTCCTTTCCTGGAGAAAAGGAACATAAACACTTTGAGCTTTTTGGAAGGAAAGCCCACTCCTTGGCAGCCTAGACTTTATGTGCTTCTAATTAATAAGTGGTGAGGCAAGGTATAGATTTTCTTTATGGTCCAAAATGTCTTCAGTACTTTTCTAAGGACAGAAACAGAATTTTTTTGGAGCTCTTTTAAGAAGGTCAAGCATACTCTTGGAGCCTTTTTGGAAATCTCTGATATAGCTTTAAAATGTCTACAGCTGTCACTTACAGGGACACTTTTACCTTCAGAATTCAGCTTGTTCTGCTGAAGTGCAAGACCAAGATCACTGTCATGCAGTTTGAAGGTTCTGACCAGATCAGTGAATCAGTCAGTGAATTTAACCAGGCCCACACTGGAAAACCTGTTAAGATTCCATGTTTGGATATAAGGGCTAATTTCTAGCTTTACTTTTATTAATTCACTTTCAAGGCAATGGATACATTGCTAGCAAGGTTGGTTGAGTCTGGCACACAGACCTGTAGCTCACTTTTTGAATAAGGTGAAGGTGTAGCTCTTCTGCTGAAGGTTGAGGGTTCCATGCTGCGATGGATGTTGCAACAGAATGTCCTGAGAGGATGCCTTTCTCACAGTCAGTGCCCTAGGCAATAGGCACAGAAGCCTCCAATCTGGGATGGCGGGGCACTGGGTTTGAAGGTGAGCAAAGCAGGACTTATACAGGCTCGCCTGGTGGGGAATCATTCCACATTAGCTCCACTCCCAGCTTCTACACACTTTTGGCTGGTATTTGCTCATATTTGCTTCCTTCAGAACCACACAATAGAGGAGAACATTTGAGTTTCTCTGAGAGGAGAAAGAAGAGAGAGAAGACAAGAAGTCAGGAAATAAAAATTAATATATTTATTGTTATGGAAAATATGCTATTCTTGTGGTTATGTAGCAGCTGGCAGAGTAGACTAGAGGAGCAGTTTTAATAAAGAGGAAGTCTTTAGTAAGATAATCATCCCAAATAGCCATAAAAATGGAAGACCATAACAATTTAACAGGCTAATACTGTAGAAAAAAAAATCCAAGGAAAAAGTTTTGTGAAAAGATATAAGAACATGCTTATCAAGCAAAAAGGGGGGGAAAGGAAGCCCATTTCTAGTTTTAAGTCCCAGTATGTTTCTACTATTGTCTTACTCATTAGGAACCCAATTCTGCCGCTTCTGTTCACATTGAATACTGCCCTCCTCCATGTGCAGACCCATTTGAAGCTAATGGGGGTCTTTTGATTAACTTCGATGGGTTTTGCATCAGGACCTATGAGTATTAGGATGACAGAATCATGTCCTAAGCATCCTGTTCATAGGGTTTTTTATATCAGTTTTGTCTTTTTTATTATTATTATCATTGTAGAACTCATAATTGAGTCACTAATTTACAGCATTCAATGACTCACTCACATATAACATTACTAATTTATCATGTTTGTCAATTCGTACAGTTAAAAAAAAGAATACTTTCAGGTCTCTTTTCAGTTATGTTTTATCTGAAAGAGTGTTGAAGGTTAATTTACCACAAGTCACATAACAACTGAATATATTGGGTTTTTTTTCAGTTGCTTTTGTTCCTATAAGTGGAGCCAATTATGAATAAGAATGGTACTAAGGGACTGATTGTTTTCTTGTTTACACCAGTGTAAATCAGAATCAAGTCAGCTGTAGTCAGTGAAGTTACATCAGGATAAAACTGTAAATGACTGGAGAATCAGACCAATAGTTTCCTTACCAAAACCTACTAATGAATATTCAAAAGGCACAGCTGATTAACCTACTGCTGTTCTATAAGCATTTGAAAAACAATTGGTCTGAAGTAACACTGTTTGACACCCACTCTGTCTTTGGACATATGGCAGTTTTATTTTTATAAAGGTGAGGAATCAGTGGATAAAGCACTGGCTTCTGATCTTTGGATCCATAGTTTAAGAGCCAAGGCTGCAATGCAGGTTTGGTCATTTTAGCTTAGTCCCAACTGAACAGTCCACATCACAAAATGATCATACATAATTTGTTACTATTGGCATTCTATGTTCAGAAAAGGCCAAGGACTGAGCTAGCATGAAGAATGAATTAGCTCTTACCTTTTACATGTTATTTCCTCCCTCTTTACCATTATACATTTTATTATCCTGTCTCCAAAACATTCCTGGGCTGAAATTATCATTCATTCTAGGTACTGATATTTCCTGGAGATAAAATAATGTAACCACTTCTGTTCAAAAATAGGTGCATCCCCAGTCACTGAACATCCTCACCTATCTGTAGGTGTTTTATACCTACTCGTCACCAAATCAGATATCTCACACTACTTTCCAAGCTTGTACCATTAAAAATCCTATTTAAATTAAAAGAGAGAGTGAGCTTTCCTAGTTCTCCAACAGACTTGCAGATATATTTTAATAGTATTAGTATGTAATGTACTTTTCTCTTTTCTTTATAGTTCTATATTCTGTTTTCATAAGCCATTATTGTCAAAGGATTCTCAGTCTGCGTTGTCTGTCTTACAGTACTTTCTAGATATATGTTTGATCAGCAAGTCTTGTTAGTCTTGCTGTGGCACATCAAAGCCATTTTTGGCATATATTGTTCACCTGCATACTGTGGGCTAGACTATGCCAGCCTCTGCACAGGGCTGAGAGGTAGGAGGGTCACAAAGATCTTGTTCACCCACCCTTTGGGGAGGCGGGGGGTGGGGGTAAGCACAGTTACAGACTTTGTGCTCTTCTAAGAAAGATTGTTCTTGGCTAGAGCTGCTGCCTGTGCCAATTAACCCGAAGGGAGTGGAATGAGGTGGGGATGGCCCAGCTGACTTTGCTCATGCTGTACCCTCTAAAAATATAATGCATTTACAGAGCTCCCTGTGACCTCTGGGAGACATTGTGTCTGGACAAGGAATAATAGTCCTGGAGCTCCTGCTAGGCACATAATTGTTGGTACTTCACTCCTGCTAGGCACACAAAAACAGGGCTGTGCATTCAAAGAATAGCTGAAACCTGTATTTTTATAAAATCACTCTTTAAAAATTCCTACTACCTAAAGGGTACTAAATTTAGCTTAATATCTAAATTTCCTTTTTCTTCATAAAAATTGTATTATCTGTGGCTTGTTTTCTCCAGGCGATGCACCATTTGCTCTGGTCCTGTGGGTAGGATTAGTGGTGGAGTTTAAGCAATAGGCTGTGTGACCTATGAAAGGTGTACATAACAGAGATCTGTGAAAAAGTTCTGTTCTGTGTGTTACTGCTACTTGTGCCAGCAAGCAGCTGGAACTACTATAGGGTGGATAATTGAACACAGGGAGTTATAATTTCAATGTCAGTTTTCAGCCTGGTGCTATGCAAACATTGAAGAACACAAAGTCCATATCCCAAGGAATTTACAATCTAGAACGGTTACAAGGTAAACTGTTTGGATACATAGCACCACATTTATCGTTGGTGCAACCCAACTGAAGCCAATTGAATTATTATGGGGTTAAATTTGGCCAATATACTGTGGTATACAGTAATGCATTTGGTACTAATATGAGCTTGAGGTGATGCAGGAATCTTGGAGGTAATTTTTGAAAATATACTATAAGAATAAGTATATTTTAAGGAGGGAGAAAGGTTATCTGGGGTACAAAAAGAGGGAGACTAGGAATGGGATGGAAGAAGGCATGAAGATGAAGTACCATACATTTCTCAACAGCAACCCTTCTGGTTGATTAAGAAGTGGCATTGATGGTATCACAGCTTTAATGAAACTTCAAGATGAGTGATGTATACACCAATTCTTTGGTTTCCAGCACTTTAGCAGGCAAGTCCAGTGAAGGTAATGTTCCCTCAGTTAACTTACACAGAGTTTGCTCACTATTAGATCCTGTCACTTGATATCTGGTATATACTGCTATATTGACAGGTACTACCCCTCCGAGAATGGGCATGATCAGTACTGCTCTGCCCCATAATAACATCTTTCCTCTACCTCTCTCCCTTATAAACATAAACATAAAACATCTCCCCCTTCTTCCTGAGTTCTTTTTTGTCTCCCATTTGCCTATCTTGCCACTGAAGCCTGGATCGATCCCTCAGCATTTTTCTCTTTGTTGCTGCTATCCTTTCCCTGCTTCTTTTCGCTTCCTTCTTTTGTCACACTGCTCTATCCTTTCTTCTTTCTTCTCTTCCACACAACACGATGTCCATTTGTGAAAACTTTGACACATTGTTTACTGGTTCCATTGTAACAGCTATTCATACTCTACCCTTCCAGTTTATTTGCATTGTGACATCGTACTGGCTTAGCTAAAATGAATTATCAAATGAATCAGTCAGAATATGTTATTGCAGGGGAAAGAGCATCACATGCATACACAAAACAACAGACAAACAAAGATATACTGAGGATCAGTGGAACACTAGATTATTTAATCACATGGGAAAATAAAATTATTTCTGTCTTTAGCAGCTAGTTCTTATGTCATCACAAAATCCCATATAGTTGTCCAGGTCTGTTCTGTAAATAAGAGCATCTACTATTCACTCTCCTATTCATTTATCCTGGGGTCTAAATACTCCAGCAATGGTTATTTAAGGAGAGAGGCATAGATACTCCACTGTGATTTTGTTGGCTGCAGTGAGACCTCAGTGTCTTTCCAAGATGTGAGGTTAGTTTTGTGTTCCATGGCTAATGTTTCCTCACCCCTCTATATAGTCCAATGAAATCGTGGCCTTGTTTATCCATAAATGTTTTACTGTCTTTCATTTAGAACATGATAATGCCATTATTTTGGTATTAAGCAAAAACCTTAAATTAAAAGCTTTGAATTAAACTTTGCACTCTGAAGGCAGAATAACAATAACAAATGTTTCTATTTATCCATTTAAACAGAATATATATTATCTGGAGGATAGGTAATTAATCCCACTTGTGAGAAAATATTCTATTCATCACTCATTTATGACTTCTTCATTCTCTGAATAAATGCTTTATCACAAACACATCCAATATAGATCCTCCTGTAGGCAATAGGCTGGATCCTCCAGATCTTAGTCATGCAAATCTATTGAAATCAAGAGAGTTTTTGCATAAAGACTGCTGAATCAGGCCCAATATATGAATTGGATACAGTTGACCAAATAGTCACCTTGAGTATACTGGTGCAACCTTACTGGGCTGAGTGGTGTAATACATGTATGAAGAACTGATTCTGAACTGATTGAAGTCAGTGAACATTTTGTCACTGACTTTAGTGGTATCAGAATAAAATACTAAATTAGGGGATTTAGGCCAGTTTATAGCATTTTTCAAATCTGAATAAATTGGTTCTACATTTCTTCGTGGTTTATCTAAAATATATTTTATGTAATTTAAAAAAATAAGTTACATATTTTTCTTATTTGTGAGAAGACACCTTCTGAAATAGATTCAATTTCTTTGATGCTTCATGTTTAACCTCACATACCTGCTTGGTACTACCATAGTTTTTATGTAGAGTTTTAGAGAGAAATTTTTCCAAATAAATTGTGTTAAACATTTTTTTTTTATTTTCATTTTGTATGCAAGCGTTCCATAGTCTGTTGCAATCCAGTAATCTGCACATTTGAAGTCCCTTTTTAAAACAAAACCAAACAAAAGGCTCTGACATCATTTCAACAAGGTCTTTCCTTCTGAATCATTACTGTTTTAAAATAGTTCTGCCTCCTAAAAGAAACTATATCTGGGGATTAACAAGATTGTTCACTGGAATTCATGTGGAAGCATAACTACAGTAGCTGAGAAATGATCATGTTTCCTTTTAGTTCTCAGCAAAGAGTAATTGAATGTTGAATATCTTACTAAATGCTGGACTCTGACAGTGTGTTAACACTCTGACTATCTCCTAACAGCAGGGCAATTATTTGCTGAGTGGGATTTTTATAAATCCCCTGGCAGTAGTATGTCCTGATAATTATGATGAAGTGCACTGGTCAGTGTTGATTCAGCAATCCCATCTCTAGCAAATATTTCATTCACAGCTCTCCTTCATGCTTTTACTTTTATGGCTTTAAAGATCTGTTCTCTCTTTTGTCAACTTGCTTACTTTTTACAAATTAAAATGGAACAAAAAGTATTTTCAAGTTAAGACCCTATCTTGTTGGGTTGTTTTCTCAGTCCCTCAAAACAACTACTATTTGTAATATATATAAAAATATAAACAGAGAGAGTAAAGAGTCATCTTACTCCTGGTTAAATGAGCACAATATGAGAAAGTAAAACTTTATTTTAAGCCCTTCTCCTGGCAATCAGTCAGACAGACATACTACCTTAAAGTTATTTTTTTCCAAAAACAAATGATTGTTAAAAGAGATACTTATATGTTTATGATGGTTATATATGAAATAATTATTTTAGCCTTCCAGAACTCATGCAGGAAAGTATTTAACACAGAACATTCCTTTACTTACAGGTTGATTAAAATATATTGAGACATCTGAAATATTTTTAAGATATTAGGGTAAATTCTCTAAAGATTTCATGACTGTACTTTATCTGAAAACCAGCTCCACTGATTTTTAATTTTACATAGTGTGCACATTTAGTGTACCAGTTACATTTACCAACATATGCTTCATTGTTTAAAACTATATGGTTGGTTCTAAAAGACAAAAAATTAGTCAGCTAAAGATATCCCTATATTCCTAACTAAAAATACCCAAACCACCCACTCTTCCCTATATCATCCTATTCACTAGTCCTCACTGAGCAACCACACAATAGTCCTCCCTCTTATGTCCTCCCTACTCTCTTTGCATTGTCTAATTTCACTTGAAAGCTCCTAGAGGAAGAGTCCATGTCGCCTTTTAATTCTGGGGGGTACCAAGTAAACCTGAGTACAGATAAAAACTATAAATAATAAAAATAATGAAAATTAAAAGTTAGAAATGATGATCATGAATGCTGCACAGCCCCGTCCAAACTCATTGACAAAAATTATACTGAATAGAAAAAAAAGTGGTATTAATTAAATTAATGAGTTTGCTTTTTTTCTCTCTCTCTTTCTCCATGTACCATACTTAATTATGAAGATAAAAATTATTGGAAGTAAGCTCAATGATAGATTGTTAGAAATGCAAAATGATTCAAAATATTAATGTAATGCTAAGGATGACTGGGTAACAAATGGTACATTTGCTGGTATGCTTGACCTGGCACAATTAATGTTCTAGGTCATGCTTGGGTTTTCATGATGGAAGGTCTAATGGGGAGAATTCCAGGGAAAAAATATATATCTATTGTATAACTCATTTCTCTCTCTCACCTCCCACCCCCAAATGAGTTAAAATCATAGCCTTAAAAAAAAATCTGTGCTTTTCACACCTCATTTGCCATATTCACCACTGGGCCATCATTCCGCAGAAGGGCCTGATGCAAGGAGGTCAGTAAGAAGCTATTAGCAGAGTCCCCTCCTGAGATTTCTTTGGTCTTATTGAGTTGGAAGTTAGCATGACAGTACTGCAAATAACTCAGTTGTAGGTTTTTTAACAGTTAGCACAGATTTCCCCATAGTGTTTGTCACTTCAGAAAATTGTTCCTGAAAATGAAATCCCAGAAAGCCAGCTTTGACAGTGGCCCTTCTCAACTGTGAAGAACATGATACAGAAAAATGTGTCATGCTCCCCACAGACTAGGTGTGATTTTTGTAACCTATAGTAATATTTGGGGTGGGATGAGAGGGAAATCATAGTCTACTTACAGAAATTGGCTCAAGAAGTAAAAAAAATTGGAATCAAGGTACTGGATAATTTCTTAAGACTGCTCATTTACTACCATTGTTAATAAGCTTATGAAAAGCAGAATTAACTATGATAATCTTGTAGTTGAGAGAATATTATATTAAGGTCAGAAAAAAGAGAAGAAGATAGAAATTCTAAAATACTGTATCAGGCTGTTTTGAGATAAAAGGAAGCGATTAAATGTCAAAAGCTCCGAACCTGCAACTTCTTGCACTCTTGCACACTGCCATGACCCAGGAAAGCAAATAAGGCTCAACGTGGGTGCAGAAGTCAGCCTGTGTGCAAGAAGGTGTTGGAACAGAGCTTTGATTTGGTGAGATGTGTTAACTGTACAGGAACAACAGTTATAGATGGGCCACAATTGGAACACTGAATCCAGCCTTCTTTCACAAACATTCCACAAGTTGAAACCTGGATCTGAAATTTGCAGCTCAGGTCTATGTAAATGATGGGCCTGAATAAATCTATATTAAATCCAAACCCTGCCACAAAAGTGGGGGAAATTTTGTATTGAGCTTTGAATCTTAATCTGAACTCTGTATTTTGGGCTGATGTGTTAGTAATTAATACATTTATCTGAACACCAGCATGTATCAAATTGAATTTTGAAATAATTAATAAGGATCATTTAAAAAAATGATAAAAATTGAAATACATCTAGTAACAAACATTGACTCAGCTCCCACACAAAGATCAAACTGTAGAGAGCTTTTAATTGTGCAGAATCCCATTGCTTCACTACAACTCCAAGCAAGCCAAATCCTGTTTCAGGACTGGTACTTTGTAAAAGTGGTTTATAAAAAAGCAGCCTTTAAGTTATTATTTTAGCAATAATAATCTGAAATACATTAAATTATATTTCCTTATTCTGCTACTATAAAGTGCAAAATATCTGCATAAAGAACAAGCCTGTAGAGCATATGCAGGAACTCTATATAGATTATAAAATGCAGTTTCAGAAAGCCATTATGTTCACAGGGGCATTTGCATTTTTCCATCTAAGTTTATATATACACATAAATGTGAAATAGTTCAGATAACAGTATCTAATGGACAGATAATGACTTAAAAGTTGTTCTTGATTATAGTTCTTTAAAAAAATAATAATTTACGAGCATGTTAAAGTTGGTTGTATTTCCTATTTATAATGCAGGAGATGTAGGACTAATTTTGGAAGAAAACTAGCTACACACATTTAAATCATCTACCTTTACCCAAATTATAGCAGCATTCCCATTCTTGCGGTGGCAAAAATAATTTTTATCCTATATGGGTTATTAAGGTTTTGCCAAAATATATATGTATATATAGCAAAGTAAATTTGTAATATATATGATAGAATTAGAGTCATATTCACAATTAAGCTTTTGTGAAATATAGCATGTATGATTAAAATAGGAATAAAGGTAACAAGCAACTCTTGAATCCAGAAGATTTTTATAACATGTTCATATGTTTTCCTGAAAAATTAAAAACTAAATTAAATAAATATATTTGCTGAGCAAGACCAGAAATAAATCTTAAAAGTAAACTGGAAAAAAAGACACAGCTTAACTTTTAAGAGCACAAACAGCATGGGTGAAATTCATGACGCCAAAGTAAAGGGGCTTTATGGATGTTAAATCCACTGTGATTAGAGAAGTTAAATTTAACCCTCAACTGAGGGCCTGGTTAGGAACAGGGCTATATCACAGTCTGAACAAGGCTACTACTTACATTTATTGGCTGGAACAGTGACCACAGCTCTGCACCACTTTTGAAGGGTAGTAGGAACAATGGAGTCTTCTGATTACAGATCTTGTGGCCTCTTTCTCAGGCTTTCCCCAGGAGTCAGATTGGGGGAAAAAAGCTGGCAATGCTCTTCCAAGCTATACCAAAAAAGTAGAAAAGCTCTGTTCCACCCATATGCGATGTGAAAATGAGATGTTCCTCATAGTACACTGTGCAGATGTTCAAAATATGATTATGTGCTTTCTGATGCTGTGTCTATTCTTAAAATGCTACAGCAGGACAGGTGCAGTACTGCAGTTGCGCTACTGTACAGCTTCAGTATACACACTAAAACAACAGGAAGGATTGTCCCATCGCTGTAGTAATCCACCTCCCCCAAGAGGTGGTAGATAGGCTGACAGAAGAATTCTTCTGTCCATCAAGTGCTGTCTACACTAGGGATAGGTTGCCTTAACTACATCTCCGAGGAGTGTAGATTTTCAGTGTAGGCCAGCTCAGAGCTTTCTGGTCTTCAGCTTCCTTTTGATGGAATTTGAATGTGCTTATGAGTTCTGCCAGGTTCCTTAGGGTTTTCTTTGTAACCATAACAGCTAAAAAAAGACTTTTGATTCATTTTTTAAAGAAAAAAGCTGACAACAAGATAACTTCAGATAGGAGGCAGTATACCATAGGACTGCGTTCCAAGAATGGCCCAGTGGTTATGCTCAATGGCTTAGGATGTAAGGCATCTGAGTTCAAGTCCCTGCTTCTCCATGGAGTTCCTGTGTTACCTTGGGCAAGTCAATTAAGCCTGTCTATGCTTCAATTTCCCAATGGAAAAGAACGTATAATACTTCTCTACCTCATAGAGGTTTTGTGAAGATAAACACATTAAAGATTTATGAAGCACTTTGAGATCTACTGATGAAAAGAAAATATAGGAAATTGCTATTATTATTATTGTCCCCACAAAGCAACCTCATATGCTAGTCTATGCAGAGCCACTTTAGAGACTCTCCTTCATAGCACACTTGGAGGCCTCAATTCAGGAAAACATCCCTATTAGTTATATTGTGGATAATTTATGGCAGTGCGTAGAAATACCAATGAAAGATCAGGATCTCATTGTACTAGACATTGTACAGACATGTAGCAAGGAAGACAGCCCATACCCCACAGAACTCAATCTAAATGACAGACAGTGTACAATTCATGAACAAAACAGACCCACTAGGTGGGAAGTGGGTTGGAAGAATGCAATAACATAGAATGAACAGAATTTTGTAGAAAGCAGAAATTACAGGTCATCACTTGCCTAACCACTGCTAGATTGGAACAATCTGTAGCATCACAGCAATGATTGTTAAATCATTCCTCAAAACCTAAGAATGAGGAAGCGGCTTGGTGAATTTTGATGGAGAGTTTTTTCCATACTTGGCTAGGGGGCATGGAATAAAGCAGAAAAGGTGCTTGAGTGAGAAATGGACAAGCGGCCAGTTGAGGCTGCCACCTTTGGAAGGGCAAAGGAAACTTGATATGCTAGCACACTGATAGATATGGTGGGAGTTAACAGTGAAAAGCCTCAATGACAAGAAGATTGTAATGCTTCATTTTGGGCATGTGCTTAAGACCCATTGTAGCTTGCACATACTTTAAAGTTAAACATGTGCTTAAACGCTTTCTGAACTGGGACTGGACTATGGATTCTTGTGCTGACAAGTCATTCTGACATGTTTTACATCCCAACATGGAGCCTAACTGGTGTGGAGGGCCTTGAACAGGCCTTTTGTATCTGGATGAATTTAATATTATGTGCATAACAAACATATAGTGGAAATTCATTCAGTAATTCTGCAACAATACAATAAAAGCTCCTTCAGATCATTAAGTATTTGCAAGCAAATACAAACTGGTATGATAAAGTTACAGACAGGCTTATTTATAAAATGCTATGAAAATAATCAATAAGAGTATGAAATGAATCAAACATTGTGAGATGTTTTTGGGAATCTAAGAGATGATCTTCAAATACAGAAGCAAATCATAGGGTACAGGGCTTACAATTCTGCATTCCCTCCTTTGATCCTGCTGCAACCTCTGGGCCAGGGCCAAGGCCTGTGCCATGTTAGAACAGCCCAAGGTGCTGAAAATGCAGCCAGGGATCAGGCTGGTGCAAGGGTCTCTTGGCCATGCCCCCATTTCTGCATCCATGTCCTCTTTTTCCTACTATCCTAGCCCCAGAGGAATGGGGAGAGTGGTGCGAGAAAGTTACACTGAGACAATTAAAATGTCTTTAGGGTCAGATACTCAGATAGGAGAATCTGTCCCATAGAATTTAACAGCAAGATTTTAAATAAGCTACAATCTATGCATATCTAAATACATTAAATAATAAGTGTCATAAAGCCCTTATTTAACTTTTTAACCCCATGAGTTGAAATTTCCCAGCGGGACACACTAATGAAAAATGCATTGCAGCTAATCGGGGAGCTCTCAATCCTACCAAACTCAAGCTGTTAATACTTTTTGAGGAGCCTGATGCTCTACTTAATTTTCTCAGGGGGCTAAAATAATTTTACAGGAGGAGAAATGCAACATTATAAACATTTACTCTCTTCCTCACGCCTACTGCTTCCCCAAACCAATGTCTTCCCCTGCTTTTTTTATTCAGTTGGTTTTGGCAATTAATAACGTCCTAAAAACAAAATTCTTATTACAAATGTGGTTAAAAACACTAAAAAGACTGCAAGTATATTGTTTTTTAAAAAGCATTTATGATCTTTAGGGTCATTTCTGGTACATTTCTGGTACACAGATGTAATATATTTTATCAAAAATGCAGTAGTTTTGAGCTGTGAGATATAGCGATTCCCATATTTAGTAAATAACAACTATTAAAACAAAGTTAATATTTATCTTTTTTTTCAACGGATTACTTTTTTTTCTATTAATGAATTACCTGCAAACAGATGAAAATATTATTATACAAAATTATTTGGAAATTTGTTTGGCATGTAAGTTTTGGCCTGCCAGACATTTGCGAATAATAGATATTGACAATTAACAATTTGAAATTACTACTTTGTTGTTCACAGAAGTTATGTAAGTAACATCATATTGTTACTAAATTACAGAATTCAAAAAGTGGGCTGTGAATTTTACAGTTTAATTTATAGTTCAGAATACGTATCTGACCTAAATACTCACTTTTCACAAGAATTCACACTGGTGAAGCTCGCATGTTTGAATGTTTGCAGAAAGTTAACATGAAAGTCTTGCAAGGAAGATCAAACAAAAATTTGCTTTGTGTTCATATGAATATTAATGGAATGGTTCCCGCATAGTCATTCTGCTCTAGTTGTGAGAATGCTGCTGTTTGCTATTCTCTTGAAGCCAAACTATGGTTCGGCCATCATAGCAGTACAGAGATAAAAGGGTGCACCTGGCATCCGTATAATCCTCTTTTTCAGTGTGTATTTGGAAATGACAGATATTTCTTCTATTATAGATTTTACTACTCTACATTAGAAGATGTACAATTATTATGTTTTGTTTTAAACTGGAATGAGATTTACCCAATATAATTGATTAGGAGAAATTTTTGTATTTGTGTGGCTACTAGCTATGGAGGGTGAAGGATTATGTATGACTGGAAGGAAGGATGACCTTAATAGTCTCAGTTCATATGCATTCATGAGTGAAATTTACCACTATGCAGAAGGCCAGCAGGATGCCTATGCACTATGTAGTCCTACTTAAGCCATGTCCTAATGGCATGTAAGAGGTGCACAGGGATGCATTTCATCCAGAGTCCTTTCTCATGTCAGTAGTCATACTGAAACTTTCTGCCGAAACCCTTATCACATAATTGTCTTCATCATTTTGCTTTACAACATAAAACAAACATGTTTAAATTATTTGAAGTCAAGATAACTCTACTTCCTGCTCAGATTGCAGGTGTTTACAACTCACCATTCCGACAATCACCAGATCCAATGGAAATACGGTTACGGAAGGCAAGGCCTTTTAGCCACAGATGGCAACAAATGAAGCATCTTACTGATGAGATCTCTGACTGGTCAAATTCTACAAGTTCCCTAACTTTTCCTACAATGCAGCCGCTTCCACCCATTGGCATACATAAACCTCAGGTAACGCATATAAATAACTCTTAAGCAACGAATGCTGCCAAATACTTTTGCAGGTAATATTCTTATTTTTATTTATTGATCATATTAGTTCAGGTATTCAGGAGATATTCTCAAAGAGGTCTATGTTCATTTTCAAGAAAGAGAATAAACATATAAAAGCAAGAAGACAGGGATACTATAGACTGAATTTTTGTTCTTTGAAAATATATGAACACTTTAAAATTCCAGTAAGAAACTATCAAATAGCTAACATCTCAACTGAAGCTAATTAGATGCAGTACTTCCAGTGCACAGCTCTAAACATAATTCTGGGATGAAACAATCAGTATGCAGGAGAAATTAGAGATGTGAAGAGATAACAAATTGAAAGAAAAACATTTTTGAAAAGCCAAGTGGCAACTAGAAAATAAGAATAGCCATCATACCATCACATTTAACTTTCTGTTAAGTTTTGCTTTTCATTTGATGGCTAGGAAATATCCTCTCAACACAGAAATACTTTTTTTTGTACTACTCTTTTGTGTCCACTAGATGTGTGTCAGCTTTAATTTAAAAAGTTGTAACATGATGTTCTGCATGATTCACCAACTTGTTAAATTCCCATTTTTTGCTATCATGGTCTCAATTTTAATTTCAATTGTTGTCAGCGTATGTTTCATGTAGCTTTTTATTTTGCTTGCTATAAGGTAATGGACATATCTTAGGTTGATATATCTCAATAGCTAGCCCACAACCTGGTAACACTAAACACCACCATATCATCTAACCCTCCTGAAAAGGCATGCCTAATCAACACAGAGCTGAAAACATTGTTAGCAGCTACCGATCTGTACTATGGCTCCAACTGCGACTGATTTGATGGTGGGAAACATTTAAGAAATTATCCTAGTGTAAACAAGGCCCAGGATACAGTTAATTTAGGTTTCAAAAGACTCCATTATTTCACCTTCAGGATTTTTCAATTTGTCAAATCGGCTGAGCTTCCATTCCATTTGCCTCCCTTTTTTAAATTTAGTTCTGTTATTACTTTTAAAACGCTGAATGCTCTTTGGGATGCCTGACAAATGCTTGGCATTCAATCCCATCCTCTATTTATCTCTTCAGTGCAATTATTAACTAATAAATAGAAAGAAAACATGCTCATGATAAGTCTCTTCAGTAATTTCCATTGAGTTTATCATTTTTGTTTCATAGCACATGATGGTAACAGGTTATATGTATTTTGTATTTATGGGTATTTTAATTATTCTATGAAGTGCTGCTTAACTGCCCTTACTCAGGGGGCCAAAGGTGCTGTGCCTATCCTTCAGTAGGATGTGATTGTATGTTCTTTATGTCTCAAAGGATAGCGAGGGTGATATTTTGCTTGATATACATTGCATAGGGATCATTTGAATGTTTTGAAACAAAGGGGAAAAGGACCATATTTTCACTCTTACTTTACTTTTGCTAGATCACGGTTATTACGCAATGTGTTGATCTTGCAAGTTTCTGTTCTGGTTGGAATATTTGGTAGCATTTTCTAAGTTTATATACACACACACACATACACACACACATGGGAAAGAGCAATTTTACACAGATAGCCTTTCAGAACAAATCAGATAAGTTCTGTTTATTTCCTGCACCTCAAAGATGTAATTTACTATATAATAATTTAATCCTTCCAATGCCCTGGGATGTACACTGTGCGGTAAATTTTCAAAGCACAGTGCTTGGATTTAGCTGTGTGACTCTTATTGATAGTAATGGGAGTCACACGGCTAAATCCCCACATACCACTTTGACAATTTAGGGTTGTATGTCTCAGGAAAGGACATTGGTCTGAGCTGATGAAACAGCTGGACATGAAAACCCATCTGAATGCACAGGTCTGAAAGTAGTCTGGTGTGACAGTATGGGATTTAATTACTAACCATCCTCATGGCTTAGTTCTCTGTGACAACATTCTTGGACACTAGCTTTATTGTATACAATAGGCCCCAGGTTTGTCACTTGTGTTATACCACGACCTTTATAAATAGCCAAAATGTGCTTTGCTCTTAAAGATGATGTTGAAATGGGAGTGCAATTTATGTATATTTAAGAGAACAAAAATTAACTATCCATCAGTTGTCTCTTAGGGAAATTGGTATTCCGCATTTTATCGGTAAGTACTCTGTATGTAAGACAGTGTATATAAAAGAAAACTTTATGCTAAAACTAATGCTGCTGATAGCAGTTATATCATATCTATCACTTTTATTACTAAATTAACTAAAATTACAATCTGATGAAAGTACCGATAATACCGAATTTAGTCATCTCTTCATTAAAAGGCATTAAAAACAGCAACCACGTTGGCTTTTTGTTTTGTTTTTTCAGTTTCCCCCTCAACCCCTTTTCTTTGACTGGTGGTTATGCTGGGTAAGGAAGGGTATTGAGGAAATAACACGATTTCATTTAGAACAAAAATTTTGCTACAGTTAGGGTTTCTGGTTTTATGATATGGTAATAGGGAGGTAACATTACTACATATCTGTCTATCTGCCAACCCATGGCAAATCATCTAGCAAGATTGATCCTACTCACCACAGTGGCTCAAATTGCACACAGAGCTTTTGTTTTGTTTTATTTGCTGGGGGAAGTAGAGGATTGTTTAGCTCCCGCCCTTATCCTGTCCTGATCTTCCCATAGAAGAGGCTCCCCCTCCTCTTAAAGCAGAGCTCTTGAGATGCTCACAACCACTGGAAGGGCTGAGATGTTTGTAAGCATCCCTCATCACAGTACTCACTAACCTTGATTTTTAAGTTGTCAAACGCAAGTAGGTGAGTGGATTTGTTCTCTCTCCATCTATATTAGATGTTTCTAAGAGGTTTATCACCATGGTTTGTAAGCTTTTTCAAATATGTGATTGAGTAAAAGAGGAAAATCTGCAGATTAGAAACATCTTAATATGTTTAAGTGACATCCCACTTTAATTTAAATTACAGGGCATTATTTGAGGAAATGCATATTTACACTTTTTTCTTTGATTAGTAATTGCCCTACTCTGTTAATTTAATTAAAAATATAAACAGAGAAAAAGGTGGAATATCGTATGAATTAAAGACGGAAAAAAATCTATTTGATAATCTGTTTCTGCCCTTATTCAGTGGAATATGAGTGAGAAATTCAAGATGAAAAAGAAAGACTTGGTCCATTGTTTGTATTTTCTAATTTAGGATGTGCATATACGGGTTATTTTATTTACATAACACAGTCCAAGTCATTTGACACTTTTCTTCTCCCCTTCAGTCATACACCTAGTTTATGCAAACATTTTGTAGTACAGGAGTATTAATAGTTTAATTTTTTTCTATAACTCTCTCTGATTGGACAGATAGAGGCAAATAACATTGTCTATTTTGAGTAAATTACTCTTGCATTTATTATTCCCCTACAGCCTAAAACTTTTTCTATTTTATTGTCTTTAAAAGAGCTGTAATGATCCAGTAAAATAGATTTATTCTTTGTGTAAGCTTTCTGGAAGTAAAGTAGGGAAAAAGCTTGCCAAAAGCATAAAGATTATGGTTACTTGCTTCCTTAGAATCTTTTAAAAGGGCTTGAGAAACATGGTTCTGTGCCTTTAAAAAGTAAAGTTCCAATAAAAATCCATTAACTACTTTCAAATATAGCAATCCTCCTGTCCAGCTGTGAAAAGTACTAGATGATACTTATTTGCCATTTGTGTTATTTACGGTCCATGACTTTTATGGTAACTGGTTCCTATTATTGGTTTCTATTAATGTAAAACATAAGTGAACATAAATGAGGCGTGAATCATTTCTTTTTATTAGCCCCACAGTCTTCACTCAGTGCTTGCAGTAACTCCAGCTGTGACTTGCTAGTGATAACCTATTTAAAAAAGGAGATCTTTAAGAATAAGGGACATGATCAAGATTCTTTGTCCATTCATATTTTCAGAAAGTTTCATTACTTCATTGCAAGAACAACAATAGTAAAAAGAAAATAAGATTTAATTAGTAAAACTGCTAAAACCAGAGCTGTCACTAAATTGTAGTGAGTTTAATAAGGTGCTAATTACACTCGAAGTGAGTTTCTACTGGTCAGTACTGAAAGCAAGATATAGTGTAAGTCACTTTTATAGTGCAGGAAGGAACTTTCTCCTGCTATAGATCTGTATCATTAAATGGTACATCCTGATATCAGTTATTAAACAATCTGGTTACAGATTTTCAATTAAAATATACAAAACTGTCAAGAGACTATAAATCTATAGATTTTTGGGTATAACCAAATATATGTAGAATTTAATTTTTCAGAAAAAGGCTTTCAGCAAATGGTAAATACACCTGTTTTATTTGTCTTGTCTGCAATTTTACTAGAATAATTAGTTCTGTAATCATGTTTTGAATCTTTTTTAAAGTATCTATACTGTCAAAATTTCAAAGACACTTCCATTAAATAAAAGGAACAAAATCTCTCAATCTGAACAGTAAAAGGTTTAGGCTTTTTCAAGTCTTTTAGCATAAGTACAAATATATTATGTGGAGATCAAATTTTGTTTTTCTAATATGTTGGTAAGAAACAAAACAAACCTAAGTGCTCCTAGTCAGTTCTAAAAGTGTGTCTTTTATCAGTAAAAGACATACATTAATAGCTAAAGAAATCCACCAATGTACATTTCTCACTCCCCATCTAGGGTTATAGAGCATGTTATCAGCCGTCATGTTATGTGTAACTCTCTGTCAGGATGAACTGCTTTAATTCATTATTTTGGAAAGAAAATCTTTCCACTCTCCCAGCCACTCTGCATTCTCTTTCATCAGGGATATGTCACAAATAATAATAATAAATAAAAAAGGAACACAACAGAATGCTTACCTTATTCTGTACCTGTCAGGGGCCTTTCCGTGATACTGCTGAAGTATTGCAGCAACGGTACAAGCATTTGGAACCAACCTTGCGGGTGGCAACATCAATCAATTCACTAGAGAAGGCCAGAGAGGAAATCAAAAGAGAGGAATGGAGAAACTGCATAAATGACAATGGGTAAGTTCCTTGGATTTTCTTATATTTTTATGAGAACATTTGCTTAATTCTGCCACTTTCAGAAACCTTTCATGTCTGACAAAATGCAATGTCAAATCTGACAGCTTACCAGCAACCATTCTAGGTACATACTTCTAAATTCTGTCGTCTTATTTAGACTATATACCATTCAGGATGGAGACCTTGTGTCCTTGTTGTATGAAGTGTGCCTGCAGACATATGGGACTACAGAAGGACATGTAAAAAATAACAACTAATAATATACGTTGCAAAAGATAGACTTCCTGGGAAATAAGCAATCAAATGGTGCAAGGATCCTTCCCCTACTCTTGCACTCTGCCAACAGACAGGCACTATTTCAGTCTTTGCACTTTGGATACTTAAGGACAATGTGAAACGAGCTGTTGGTGCTGCATGCCTCTGAAGATTTAGGTGTAAGTCCCTTCCCACCTCTGCCCAGACTAGAAGAGCTCACCCTGCAGGGATCTGGAATGCATGTTGCACCCTGTAAGAGAGTGACACAGAAGCTGTACTCACCTGTATTTCTAAAGCATCATGCTTTCCTGCAAAACAATGCCTGCAGGAGCTTCAGCTGGGCTGTTGCATCTCCTCACAACCCTGAGCACAGAGTTGTACTTTAAAGTTATGCCAAAGGATCTAGCGCTTTCATCAACAAATGTATACGTTCTTTTTTTTACGATAGTGGAGCTCTATTGGATCCATCATAATGGAACTCTGTTTGATCATTTCCTCAGACTCTGTGGTTACCCAGTATAAGTTGATACTTTGTTGCTTTTTCCCCTGAGTTCACTCTTCTTCAACTATGTCTACACTTGCTGTGAAATTTGGCAGCAGTCAACGGGAGATATGCAAGCTATGCAGGCTATGTCTCTATTCATAGCAGCACAGTTGGCACCGCCTACCTGATTCACCAGGATTGATTGAGTGGAAGTGGAGACCTGCTCAGTCGACCCGGAAATCGATGCTGCTAATCTATCTCCACCAAGAAGAGTAACGCTGCATCAACGGGAGGGCATTTACCATTGGTGCAGCAAAGTGAAGACATCGCAGTAAGTAGAAGTTAGGAAGTCAATGGGAGATCCGCAAGCTATTCTATGTAGCTTGTGTATCTCCCATCGACTGCTGCTGAATTTCGTGGCAAGTGTAGACATAATCGTAGAGTAGCTTACGTATCTCGTGTCGACCTCCTAACTTCTACTTACTGCGGCATCTTCACTTCGCTGCACCGACAGGAAATGCCCTCCCGATGACACAGCGTTACTCTTCTTGGCGGGTGTGGATTAGCAGCGTCGTTTTCTGGGTCGATTGAGCAGGTCTCTACTTCTGCTCAATCAATCCCGGTGAATTGATCGGGCAGCACTGACTGCTGCCATGAGTATAGACATAGCCTTGACAATGCTTTAGTCCCCCAGTTTAAAAAAAAAAAGTTTAGTGAATCATCTGTCGTAGGGTTCATACTGTGCCCATTGACACATTAAGGGTTTGTGCTTTGTAATCCCTTCTAGCTTCTAGCAAAACCTTCTGAAACCTGCAGTCTAGAGCTTTTGTTCCAGTTTCACTGCCACATGACGTCTTCTTGATCAACTGACGTGTTGGGACTTTGAGCTCTGAACACTATTACATCAGTAGATTTTGGCTTTTGTGTTAACAAATGTAGTTGTCATGTTCATTTCCCTCAGTCTTTTTCTTTTTCTTTTCTTTTTCTATTTTAATTTTAAAAGTAACTTTAAAAATGGCATCTTCTTAGTCAGGAGTTCTACTCCCTATATGTATTTAGATCATGTTCTATTTGGTTGGTTTTTAGTGACAAAAAATAAGACGTTAATACTTCTTATACTTTTTGTATAGCCTACACAGGTTGGTACAGATTACAAGTAAAAGTTGTTTTCTTACTTGGATTTTGTCCCTTTTAGGGACCTTTTGTTAAGTAACCTTGACCCTTTGTTAAGTAAGTTTCAATTCATTTATGTAATTAATTTTATACAAAAACTAAAAGAAAGTCCATTCCAGGATCTCTACTGAAATTACAAGGGTGAATTCCATCCTTATATACACCTCTTCTGCCCTATAATGGAGGGCTTAATATGAAGACAATGGGATTGAACAGGTATAACTGAGTTCCAGATTTTGTTTGAAAGACATGAGATGATGTGGAATAAGTAAAGAAACCATCTTGATATTCAGATCCCACCTTAAGTTTACAGGGCTAGCAGTTAGAAAAACACAGCTTTTTTCTATTAACCTCTGCCAATTAGATCTGGAAGCAGTTGGAAGACAATAAAGATGTTATCTCACTTAGTTTTTTAAAAATAGAATCATGCTTTTTGCTTACTGGCATGACTGATATGTCAACATAGCCCACAGTAGTGGGACTCCCCGTTGACAGACTCAAGCACTCTAAAAATAGCTTTGAAATTGTGGCTTTGGCTGGTGCTCAGGCTTTGAAAGCTAAGGATTAGGGTGGACTTCAGAGCCCAAACTGTATCTTCAAAGTTTTATTTACACTGCTGTTTTTAGAGAGAGAGAGACCCACCACCCTCAGTCTGTCGATGTGGGCTGGGAGGCTCCCTGCCACTGGCTGTGTAGATGTACCCACTGCATCTTGTGCTTATGGGGTAGCACTAGTCCATAGATGTCACCAAGTTTAATCAGAAGTCATGAAGAGTCAGGTCCTGGATAAAGATTTCACAGCCTTTTCTAATAATTATCATAAATCTATTATGAAGGTCGTGGCCTTGAGCTGTCCAAAGTTGAGTCTTGAACTCTGACAGATATTAATCATTTGTCTTTCTTCAGATTGTGTATAAGAAAAAATGTAATGACAATCCTAATGCACAGAAGCAGTGTTCTAATCCCAGTGGTGTTCGGATTTCTCCACAACACAGGAGGAAGGATTGTACATAATATATCCATTCTGTGACTGCTTAGTTTATACACCAAATTCAACTACCGCTGCAATGATCACATCAGTGACCTTGCAAAGGGGATGACAAACCTTCACACCATCATCAGGACTAACACTCACTGATAAGGTTGCAGCCACTGTTGAGGAATACTTGCCTCAAGGAAGGAGTCGAGAGAGTTTACTCAAACTTTCCTGATGGTTTATTATCTGGGATGTCTTTTAGGAACTGACAAATTTCTGTACGTTTCTATGTAATTAAGTACTTTGATACTGTATTTCTGCATCCTGGTGTTTATTAAGAGAATTACTCATAGTTTTTGGAAAGAAAAACAGAGCAAAGAGAAGAGATATAAGGCATTTATTGGCAATGCTTATTTTTGTGTAAGGTGAGACATACTTCAAGATTTTACTTTCCAAGAATGGGAAACCTGTGTGTGTGTAGTATTTTTAAAGAAGGTAAAATTATTTACCTGTAATTACCCTTTGAAGATATCACTTAGGATTACCCCTTCCCTTTCCTTAGAAAAGAAAAAGGTTTCTTTTCAGAGATAATATATTGCTTCAAGTGGATACTTTTACATTTGAACTTACGTGGAATTTGCATTTGCAAGAGAGTTCTTACTTCCCATGCATTTAGGAACCGACTGAGAAGGCTCAGAGAGCTGAGACAGCAAGCAGCAGTTGAAATGGAACACAGGGGAGGGGCTTGTGTCTATCTGCTAGAGCCTGAGAAGACTAAAAATATAAGAGCTAGGGATGTTCCTGATCTGTCTCACACCAGGGAGGTGACATTCAAGAGTGAAATTCTATTTGTGTGGCTGCATAATCTCACAGTACACAGGGCTTTGCCTATATCTATTTATATCCAACTTTAAAATGGGTGAACATATATTATTCTCCCACACAAAGAATCCAAAACAATATAGCTCAGGTTATGATAAATCTATCTTTCATTTTTAAACTATTGCTGTTTCTTGTTTCTGAAGCATTTCACTCTTCAAGAACAGAAAACAGTTGAGATATGCTCCTTAAAAACAGAGTGTTCAGCTGTCCACTGTATCCAAGCAGTGTTCTGATGCAGATGAGAACAAGAGCCACAGGAGTTAGTATCAGCTCCCTGATCCATAGCTGCTCAGCTATGCCAAAAGTTAGAGACGCTAAGAGTCTGCTGTCATGGCACTGGTGTAAGTTTCTTAAAGAGAATAAGAATAGTGAATAAGCATAGTGGCACTCAGCTCTGCTGTGTCCCCTCCACACCCCCAGAACAGTGCTCCATCTCTATATGTTGGAGTTAGCTTGAATGCCTCCATCAGACTCAAGCCAATAGAACCTTACCCTGTGCAAAAGAATTTCTATGCTGGTCAGCTAGCACTGGAATCTATTCACATTGTAGTGATGAAATAACTGGGGTTATTCGTCCCAATAAGAATTACTTTCTTGATAACTGTTCTCTGAAATGATACATCACAAAAGTGTCCATTCACCCACACATCTCTCCACAGAGTTGAAGTCTTCCTCTCTTCCTCCCTCTCTCCTCTACCCTCTGCAGTAATGCCATTCCTTTTTATAGAGATGGAGTGATTTTACTTTCCACTTGGCTAGGAATTGGAAATTTGAGTACCAGAAGGTACTCACATTACAGAGTAGTGGCTGGCATAAGACACTATTTGCTGCAACCAATAGATTTAGAACACTGAGCATGTAAAGTTCTCTTTGGTGCATGCAGCAACATCAGCTTAAGAATGATGAGCTCTTGGGCTGTACCTTCAGAGGAATATTACAAATGTAATTTTCTAAAGGACAGAAATTAATTGTTTAATTAACTTTTCTGAAATGTCTCAATTCACATGGCTAGTGCCCCAAAGGGGCCCCCTTAAGGGTTGTTTTAAAGTTCACATAATCCTCCAGAGTTAATTGCAATTTATAAATAAAGAAACAGTTTTACGAGAGAGGGCAAAGACAGTCCAGTGATTAGGGTGCTAGCCTAGGGCTTGGGAAACCAGATTTCAGTTTCCTCAGCCATCCTAGACTTCCTATGTGACTTTAAGCAAATCATTAAGGCTCAGTGCATCTCAATTCCTCATCAGTAAAATGGGGAGTGTTATACTTCCCTACCTCAAGGGGGGTTTGTGAGGATAGCTGCAATAAAGATTGTTAAACACTGAGATACCAAAGCAATGGGGGTCAGATAAATACCTTAGGTAATCTGTTATTTAATTTTCTTTCCCAAGGGATGAGCATGTTCTGTCACGTAAGAAAAATTAATCCTCACTGACCTCTCTTCTCCACACCTTTTGATCAAAGCATTCCATCTCACTTTGCTGAGTTCTGAGTGTCTCTTTTACCAACATCTAGGAGTTATTTGGTGGACTCAGACTCCACTATCTATGAACCAGATTCATGCCTTTCCTGAACAGTGACCATCAGTGGCTTGTTCTGGTCTGTTTTTAAGAAAGATGGTTAATACTCATTCCAAGAGGATAGATTCCTTCTGTTCTTCTGAGTATTAAATTTTATCGATTACATTTTTCCCTAAAGAACTTTCAAAGTGAACATCTTATCCAACTACCAATTTCTGTTTAACTTCTCTTTTTGGGAAAGATTACAAAGAAGTTTGAGACCTAAACAGGCCCTGTGCCTACAGAGTATGAGGTTCAAGTGTTGGCCCAGAATGAATGGAAACAAAATTTAGAAAACATGTTACTTTGCATTCAGCTAAATGCTTGAGAAGGATTTTTTCTTAAATAAAATATTTTAATGTCTTACGTCTGGATGATACAGTTCACTGTATTTCCGAGTTAGTTACAATGAAAATAGCTATTGCATTTTATGTCATACAGATCTTACACATCTGAAAACTTTTTTCAAATTATGACTAGTTTTTCATATGCTTTGCAACTTTAGCAATTTGCATATTTTCTGGACTGTTATTGTATTATGATAAACAGGGATTATCATATATTTCAGATAATGTTTCCTTAACAATTCAACTTCTATTTGTAACTCTTCCATTTATTTTAATTACTAGCACAGTGTGCAATATTTATTAATCAGCAGAGTCTTTTTAAGTTAAAATACTAAATTAGCTAACCCCATTAACACAGAATACTCCAAACAAGCTGTAATAGGAGAGGTAGTTACTGTGCAAATCGTATTATACATGCGGGTGCTCTAGGGCACAGTTAAGCATGATTACCCTCTTTTGATCCAGTATTCCTCTGCTTCTTCCAGCTAATTTCCAGTGGAAATTTACAAAGTGGTGCCTTCATTTTTCTATTTTAATTTTTCTAATGAAGTTCTGGTACTTTATAACACTGGGGATGCAGATAATAAGTCTGTGTATAATTAAGAAGTTCTAGAATTTGTCTGCAAAAGAGATCTCTGTTACTTTTGCTTCATACAAGAACTAGGCTATTCTTTTTTCTGTCACCTTACTCCATTGCAGACCAGAATTAAACAAAAATGACCAGAGGATTCTTGGATTTACTAACATCAGAACATAAAATAATTTATACAATATGTACAGCTGTCAATTGAACACACACTTAGTGTACCATTTCATACAGTATTTTAAATAATGAATTCTGAAGAAGTTACCTATCAAATAATATCACATTGGATGTAACCAGACTAGATGCATCAAGTGGATTATCCTGTCTTTCTGTCGTAAATACAGCTTCTTTTAATTCATTTTGGGACAAATTATGGCTGCCCCAGCACAGTTATGCTAAAATAGGAACAGCAACAGAGCTTCTTGCTTTCCCTGAGTGAAAAGCAGAAGGGGGTGCTAACACTGGCAATAGTACTCAGTGTACCAAAGAGGAAACATCTAGATGGGGTGGAGGAATAACTTCAGATTTGGCCCCAACTTTGAAAACTGAAAATTCATCAAGTTCTTTATAAAAATAATTCATATGTGCCAGATGGTATTGTACAGTTTGTGTGAAGCTAATTGTTCATGGACTTCTTTAGACTGACAGATCATTCTGTTTTATCTGATTTGGAACAAGAAGACAAAAGGTAGAATCACTAGTGCATAGAACATGTTTAGGTAAAATTATAGCAATTCTGTTCACATAGCTATAGGTAAGATTTTGGAAGCATTTCTATCACTAAAGCATAAAAATATTTATTAAAGTAATATTAAATGTTTTACTAGAAATTATAAAAGAAAGGAAGCTAAGGTAAACATGAAAATCCTATGTCATTTTCTGTTCTTAATGTATCTCATTATGCAATGTCATGACAAGATAGCTTCCTCCAGTAGATGTAGAAGTACATCAGACCCTTCTCAGAAGTATGGAAAAAGCATGAAGGATATCTGGCATCAGAGTATAGTCCTAGATAGAGAAACAAGGCAGAGAGTGCAGGGAGTAGCAGGAGAGAGTGGATGAAGGAGAGAAAGAAAAGGAATGTTTACAGAAGTTGGCTAGGACATCTTCAGGAATCTACAGGTGCACCCCTAAGAGTTACCTGGGCCAGGATTGCCTGTGTCTAGTGAAGCCCATTCCCATATTCTTTCACCCTATTTTGTATTGGCTGCTGAAAAGGGTTCCTCAAAGCTAAATGTGCATCAAAGACAGTTAATAAAAAATCCTCTCTGGAGATATCCCCTCACCTCCACATGAGAGCTTGGAAGTTGAGACCCCATCAGCTAGAGTGAAGACTGGCCACTCCGTCACTCTGAGCTATGGTACTGGCATTTATCTGGACATGAGGATAGTCAATATGTGGCTGTAGCACTCAGAGTCATAGATTACCAGGATATATGACCAAAGATCTGGCTGTGCTATGGAAGAAGGCCTCTATCCTACTCAACTCCCTCTCTAGGGCAAGAGTGCAAAACAGAAACAAACAAAAACCCCATTATCTATGCCACAGCATAGACTCAACACAACACCAAATGTGGATGGCTTTTGATACTAATGAGACAGTCAAAGCCATCTCTGTGAGTCAGCAATCTGGTGCATTTACATGCATTTACAAAGTATCATTGCTAGGATTCTGCCTCTAGGAGAGCAAATATTTTGGTCAAAACTCTCCCACCCTCCCTAGAGTTTTTGTTTCTTTTGGGAGCAAACTCTTAGTTGAGTTTTTGTGGCAATAATATTTCAGTTTTAATTATTGCCTTTAATTTTGGGAGCCTTCAGTTCTCACTCAGTCAGCAACATGGAGCACGTGATTGCCAAGAGAGGCGTTGACTCCTGCTCCAACCTGCTATCGCTTCTTTTAGCTATCAGAAAGCTTCAAGAACTTGTGTAGTTCCACCTTAGTCACACTAGGAGGCTGAAACCCAGATGTAAGAAATTTGCTGGAGTGAGCTCTTCAGACCTTTCCTTGTGTAGACCTATTAAGTCTACACATATGCAGTTAAATAACATAGATTTATCTCTGTCTGAATTTAATTTTCTCTGTATGTTTTCATTCTCTTCTCTAACCCCTTCCCTTTCTTACCAAATTCAGAATATACATTATTGCTAATTTTGAGAGAGGCTATATTAAGAGTATACATGAAGCTACAATACCTTTTTGTTCTGAAGTTCTGCTATGGAGGTAAAATATCTTTTTGTATCATTCCCATGATATACTTTAGCTATTCTATTCTATTTTAATACTAATATATTTTAAAACACATTCTTTATTGAAATGAATATACAATGATTATCGGAGATTCTTGCTAGGTGTAGGAGGACTTCAATTTTGCAAATATAGGTCATCCTCATTCTGACCAACATAGGAGTAAGGAGCCACCCACATGGAGCTGACTACAGAATTGGGGACATAATGAAAGCAACAGTCTATTTTATGCCATTCTATCTATCTACAATTTTAAGTCTCTATCATTACTCAAAAACTAATAAATAATGTTTTATTAAACATTTCCAAGTTCAAAGACATAATCCGGAGTGTGCCATTAATGTCACACACAACAGTATATGCACTTATCTGGTTGTAGGTATCCAGTAGAACACAGCACATGAAATATGCATTTATGATATTAAAACACATACATCTTCTATTATATATAATTTCTTACATAATCAGAATATTGTTTGATCTCTAAATAAAATACTTAGAATATGGGTTATTCTGAGAGACTATTTGCAAAAAAAAGGGAAAAAAAAGCAGGGTTGAACAGCGATCTTTTAAAAGTTCTATATACAGGGTTATAACTTAATATAGTAAACTGTGATAATTGTTTTCATTTAGTTTATCTTCCACTTTTCTCAATAAATGGTATTTTACAAGAATTTTTAATCTGGTTAGTATATAGGCTTTACAAACACTGTATGCATATTGAATTATGAATGTTATGGCTAAACTAAATTCCATGCATATATGGGCAAATCCCTAAACTGCTAGCCTTCTCTTCTCAGCCATCCAATCCCCTGAGAAAGCCAATTTTCTTTCATGTCTGACCAAAAGAAAAATGTACTATTAAAATGCAATTCAGAAGTGATAAAAAACTGTAAGTGGAGCAGCCGGCTCTCAGCACCTTCTGTGTATACTCTGGGACACTGGGGCCACATTAATTTTTTGTGCATGTGATGTCCATCCCGTGTGCAAATTAGCATTACAAGTACCATAATCTGTCTTATATGAGAGCCACCTGCCCCATGAGTGTATACATGCTTCTTAGCTTGGTACTATTTAAAGCTCTCTTACCTCTGTGTTTTTGTTTTGTTAATTTTATGTAACATTTGGTTGAGATACTAGATGGAATAAATTGATGTTACTGGTGAGATACTCAAAGACTTTATTTTTCTGAAGGGGAGAGTGGAGGAAAGCTTCACTGATAAAGTACACAGTTGTTAAAATATTGATTTCCCCCAATAAATGATTTTTAAAATCCCATCTAGAAGTAATTGTTTTATCCCCATGTGATGGGTGACTGGTAAGGAGAGCAGAACTCTGCCACTTCCTCAATGAGAGAAGCCTGATTCCATCCCATAGCCTGAGGCAGCTTACTATCTAAAGAGCCATTTAGAGGATGGGACGACTAGGCCTAATCAAAAGGAACAAGCCACACAAAGAGTAGTCCAGAGTCCTGCTGATGAATGCACAAACGACCTCGATTTTTAGGTTCAGTTTTCCCTTTTTTGTTTGGACTCTAAAGCCCTAGAAGAGGTAGGACTCATGTGTTCCATAGCCAGAAGAGTAGGGCACCATGATACCAGACTTGTAAGGAGTAATACCTGACCATCTGAGGCCTGCAGCAGGACAAACTGTGCTCTGCCAGGACACAAAGGGGCACCACTGAGACAACGTAGTTACAAATTTGATGAATGCAGGCAATCTAGCATCTGTGGAGGGGAGCAGGTCAGGACTTAGAAAACAAACAAAAATCCAATACAACTACCCCACCCCCTCAAACTGTAGAAAAAAATTACCCCCCAGCCAGTAGTTCCATGAATGTGGAACAACTACTGGATGGCAGAGCAAAATGCTCAGTGCCAACAGCAGCAACAGCAACTCCTCCAGCGGATGGCCACCTAGCAGCAGCAGCAGCTGATCGAGGAGGTAGCTGCCCAGTAGCAACAGCAACCACAGCTAATGCAGCAAGTTGTGACCTTACTAGGGCCACCCACAATGGCCAAACCTTCTTGCACTGATCCGGCAGGTGTCCTGGTATGCACAGACTACCAAAGATGGGACCTGACAATGATCCAGAGGTCTTCCTCAAAATGTTTGAGCAGGTGGTGCTTGACTGGACAGCAAGCAGCTTCATGTGGTTTAGACTCAATGACATCACAAGATTATACACAAGGCAAAGCAGCCATTTTGGACTTATTGGCTATCTTGCAGGAAACATTCCTTCATCAATTTTGGGAGAAGCGATATCCTCTGGGTGCCTGTCCCTGCATTGCGGCACAGAAACAGCAAGACTGGTGTTGGCAGTGGCTTGTACTTGAGACAAAGACAGGGGATCAAGTAGCAGAAATGATTTTGCTTAAACAAAGACTGATACTCCCACCAGGAGAAAGAATTGTGTCTTATGCCACTGGCCCCTTCCATCCTGCTATTGGATAACTATATAGCTGCTGGGACTGCTACAGTGACATCCAGAGAGGGACACTGTGGAGCCAAGGGATCAGCTCCAGTGAATGAGAAATCTGGTTGAGGAGGTCAAAGTCATGAAGAGCCCCACCTGGATTTAGAAAGTCCAGTAATCCATAGGGGTCATGGACAAGTTGGACCAAGGAACTGCAGCAGCCTGGCTGGGACCCAGCTCAAGAATCCTCTAACCCACACTGATCTCAAAAAAGGGAAATCTTGGCATCAGGAACAGGGAGGACCCACTCAGAAGGGTCTACCCAAGGATTAGGGGGAGGACCTATTACCAGCAGCCAGACCCCAGATGGATGTCTGTTTTTCATGTGGGTGCCCTGGGCCCTGGTACCAGGGCTGCCCGTTTAGGAAATGCAGTTATGAGCAAGACTGGACTGCGGGGGCCTGAGCATGACAACTAGGCCCAGCTAAACTAGTTAACGTAAATGGGATAGAAGTAATGGGCCTACTGGACTCAGGGAATCTGTTCCAAGACCCCATTTGTGGTGTGGGAGGTGCCACAGTCATCTAGAGGCTTCTCCCCATTTGAACTGTGGAATGGGAGGCAACTATAGGGGGATCCTGGACTTAATTCAAGAAATCTAGGAGGAACAGGCCACTGGGGCTGACAGTGTGCTGCAATATATCCTCACCCTTCACAAAAAGCTATCAGATTGAGGCGTCTTCACCAGGAAGAATCTCTTAAATTCTCAGAGTGCCCAAGAAACAAACTGTAATAAAAGGGCCCTCCTTCAAATGTTCAGACCTGAAGACCAGTTATTCACATTCCTCCCTAGTTTGAACTCAAAACTGTTGGCCCACTCGCATGATCTTTATGTTATAATCTGCCAGGTAGGGATGATGAATTACAAAATACAAATAAGGGAAATACAACCTAAATGGAGCTACTACAAAGTGGGTGCATAACTGTTTGGAAAATCGTTTCCAGAGAGTAATCATCAGTGGTTCACAGTCAAGTTGGAAGCGCATATCAAGTGAGATCCTGCAGGGATCAGGTCTGAGTTTGGTTCTGTTCAATATCTTCATCAATTATTTAGATAATGACATACAGAGTACACTATAAAGTTTGCAGATGATACCAGGCTGGGAGGGGTTGCAAGTGCTTTGGAGGATAGTATTAAAATTTAAAATGATCTGGACAAACTGGAAAAATGGTCTGAAGTAAATAGGATTAAATTCAATAAGGACAAATGCAAAGTACTCCACTTAGGAAGGAACAATCTGTTGCACAAATACAAAATGGGAAATAACTGACCAGGAAGGAGTACTGCAGAAAGGGATCTGGGGGTCACAGTGGATCACAAGCTAAATATGAGTTAACAGTATCACATTGTTGCAAAACAAAGCAAACTTCATTCTGGGATGTAGTAGCAGGAGTATTCTAAGCAAGACACGAGTAGTAATTCTTCTGCTACACTCTGCTAATTAGGCCTCAGCTGGAGGATTGTGTCCAGTTCTGGGTGCCACATTTTAGGAAAGATGTGGACAAATTGGAGAAAGTTCAGAGAAGAGCAACAACGATTAGAGGTCTAGAAAACATGACCTGTGAGGGAAGATTGAAAAAACTGGGTTTGTTTAGTCTGGAGAAAAGAAGACTGAGGTGGGACATGATAATAGTTTTCAACTACTTAAAAGGTTGTTACTAGGAGGAGGGAGAAAAATTGTTCTCCTTAACTGCTGAGGATAGGACAAGAAGCAATGGGCTTAAATGGAAGCAAGGGTGGTTTAGATTTGACATTAGGAAAAATTTCCTATCAGCATACTTAAGCACTGGAATATATTGCCTAAAGAGGTTGTGGAATCAACGTATTGGAGCTTTTTATGAGCAGATTAGATAACACCTGTCAGCAGGCAGCTGGACAAAAGAAAAACCAAACAAACTACCAAATCAATTTCCTAAAACCATGGAATGCCTGAGTGGACCTATTTATAGCTCTCTACCCTCTGGAACCAGAGTTAGGGATGCAGACAGCTAATATCTCGGGACTCAGGATATTGTGGGCAACTTCATGTAGGAGCATAGGGTCCAAGCCCAACAGTTGATCGCTGCCTGCTGGACGATACTTTCTGCCTAGCCTGAGCAAACCCATCTCACTATCCCACCATATCCCACCTGATCCTGCATCAGATAAAACCTGCAGCCACTTTCCCAGAAGATGAGAGAAGCCATGAAGCAAGAACTGCAATCTACGCTGGACCTTGGAGAAAGTGAAGAATCCCTAAGGCCCTTTGTTTATGGTTATTTATTTCTTTTTATTTTTAATTTACTGGGAATATATTGGGATTTAAAACTTTTAAAATAGGAGAAAATTGGTAAAAATGGAAATTGAAGGGCAGTAGGCATGGTGGGGGATCCTGATATTCACAGGGGCTAGGGAGGAGGGTTCACAGAGGCCAAGGGGGGGGCACTCACCATGTGAAAATTGAGGAAGCCTTCCACTCTCTGCCTAGCTCACTGCCCCCCATGCAGAGGAAGCAAACGGGCATACTGAAGGACCAGGACCCTGAGGGGAGCAGAAAGCTGCACCTGTGAGTGCTGGGTCCCCTACCAGAGTTCCCTTGGATCCCAGCCCCCATCCTCTTCCCCAGCACAGGCTCTATCCAGCTGCAGTGGGGGAGCAAGATGGGCAGATAGCCATGTCTCAGCAGCCAAGATTACTTGCATAGATTCCCCTTCTTACGCCAGCCCTTCAGTGCCGCCCCATCCGTTGCTGTTCTGAAGGACTGGGATGAAGAAGGCACTCTCTCTGGCAAGGGAGCCAGTACTCACAGTGTGCAGCATTCCGTTCCCTACAGGCCTGTTGCTGCTGCGGTCAGGCAGTCTCAGCTGCTGGGACCCAGCTCCCTGCCATCTCACTCTCCCACTGCACAGAGTGAGCGAACATGGACCATGTTGAAGGGCTGGAGTCAGGAGAAGAGTGGAATGCTGCAAACTATGAGCACTGGCCCCATTAACAGACAGACCCCCCTCCTCACACTTCCTCTATGAAAAATGGCCAAAGTCCAGATTAAAATTGGTTAAACCCAAATACTGACTTTTTTAAAAATCTAGGCATTTTTCAAGGAAAAATCAGTAAATACCAATAACAAATGGATTTAGGAATCCTATAGCAACTGGAGAAATCCAATTGTATTGGTCCCTAAGCCAGACAGGATCACCTGATTTTGCATTGACTTTAGAAAAATCAGTGCCACATCAAAAGTTGATGCATAACTGTAACAGATCAGGATCCTTTCTCAACATCAGCCTTGGAGGGAGGCCACACCTCTTCGTAATCTGTAGTATGGAAAGTCCCTGGAGACAAAGATGGGGAGACTCATGTCAGTTTAGGTGCCCTGCCCTTCAGATAGGTTGAGACAGCCAGCAGTTAGGGGGCTGGTCTGTGACCAGGCAGCACCTCAGAAGTCTGTAAACCCAGGCCCTTGTGTAGGGTTGGGCAGCAAATAGTATAGCTCCTGGCTCTTAGGCTGGGCAGAGCAGCAAATGGTCTACAGCCCAGGCCCTCAGGGATGGTGGGGCAGGCAAGCAGGTTATAGCCAGACCTTATGGCAGGGCAGGGCAGCAAACAGGGACTTGCCTGCAGCCAGGCAGTCCCTCTACAGTCTATGTGCCCAGGCCGTCTGGCAGGATGGAACAGCAAGCAGTGCAGTCTCAGAACTCAGGCCAAGGTGAGCATCAATACAGTCTCAGGCTCACAGGTAAAGGGACTGAGCACCAGCATAGTCTCAGGCTCTCAGGCAAAGGGGTCAATCATCAGCACACTCTAGGGCTCGCAGACAAAGGAATTGAGCAACACCAAGGTTTTACAGGCCAAGGTGAGGCTGCCATCCAAGGAGTAGGATGGCAAGGAGGAGGAGGATGCGGGTTCTCCTGACTCCACCGTGTCCTAGACCAGGGCCTATGAGCCAAAATGTGCCAACCAGTGCTCAGGCACAAGCACAGCTGGACTCTGGTTGGCTACCCCCTGTCTACTTATTCCACTCCCTTTACAATGTACTTGCCTCCAAGGGTTGTCATTTGCTTCTTTGGGGTACATTGCCAGTGGCAGTCGCAGTAGCTCCTCACCATCTGGGTTGTCAAGCAGCTCTGGCAGCTCAGGCAAGTCTTCGGTGCAACCAGAGTCTTTGCCGGGCTTCTGCTCCATCAGTGAGCAGGAGATGTTCTCCTCATACAGCAGCTCTCTCCTGACTGAGCTACAGGGCCCAGCTTTTAAATTTCCTCTTCTTGTTCCGCCCCTGCACTTCTGGTGGGTGGGCTGTGCCATATCCTGGTCTGCTCAGTGTCCGCCTCGGAGGAAGGCCATGTCACTTCATTACATGTGTTGTTATGCCAGGCACTTATACCTGCAGGTTCTGGATACCAGGTGAGGAATAAAAACATGCCCAGACCAATTAGGTACACTTAGCTTTAATCATGGCTTATGCTCCAAACAGCAGAGGGAGACTCTAATGAAGCTCTGTGAAGCAGGCTGCTGGGGAAGGGCCAGACACTCCAGGTAGGCTGAATTTCTAAGCAGTTACAATAATTTCAAGCTGTTATACTCTAGGGAACAGCAAAAATTAGCTTATGTACAACAAAGCTAAGCTCACACTTTTGCTTTCCTTGGCACACAACGCAAGCAGATAACAAGCTGCAAAACAACTTATGTAACTTATTTACTACTTAACTGGCCTTGACTTGACTCGCTATCACTATCTCTAACGCGTCACAACATCTTGTGTGACCTTCACTACATGTGTTCACAAGCTGCTAGATGAGCTGGGCCAAATATTACCACCCTGGATCCAACCAAAGGATACTGGCAAGTTCCACTCATGCGAAAGTCTTGAGAAAAAATGTGCTTTGCCATCCCCTTTGGCTTTATCAGTTCAGAACTATGTCATTTGGCTTACAAAAGTCTCCAGCAACTTTTCAGTGATTAATGGATCAAGTTCTCCAGCCCCATAGAAGTTGTACCACCACTACAATGATGTTATGATCAATAGCTGGAACTGGGAGGGCAACCTGAAGCAGATAGCTGCTGTACTCCATTGCCTTGAAGAGAACAGATTGATGCCAAACCCCACAACATTCAGCATAGGCAAAGATGAGATAGCTACCTGACGTATACCTTGGGGAAGGACCAGGTATGACCTATGGGGGACAAGGTCCAGGCCTTAAGGACATATGCCACTATGATTTCAAAGAAACAGGTTTCTGGGAATCACAGGATACTTCTGCCAGTTTGTTCTGGGATTCTTACCCATTGTGGTCCACCTCACCGATCTGCTCAAAAAAGATCCACTGGCTTTCTTGCAAAATGGAAGGCTGTGAGGAAGTCTTTCAGACCCTAAAAGCTCACCTCTGCAGAGAGCTCACCTCACAGAGCCCAGATTTTATGAAGGAATTTCTTCTAAAGACTGATTCCTCTGAAGTAGGGTTGGAAGCGGTCTTGTGCCAGGCAATCAACAGCAGGACATATCCTATCCTCTAGCTAAGCCAAAAATTGTTCCCAATAGAAAAAGCCTACTCCCCATAATAGAAAAAGGGGGCTTAGTTGTAAAATATGTCATGGAAGCACTCAGACATTACCTGATAGGCATTACGTTCATTCTGTTCATGGACCATGAAAGACACCAACCCCTATTTCATGAGATGCTATCTGTCCTTCTAGCCATCCTCACTCCAGATGCAGCACAGGGATTGGACTGCTGATTGAAATGCAGACTTTTTGTTTAAGGATTGAGGGGAGCTGTCAGGGAAGGGAAGAAGCCCAAGCAGAATCCTGAAGGGGAGGGCAAGTTAGAGGGTCAGACTGGCCCCACCCTGGCAATGAGAGGTCTAAGGAAAGCCTGCAGACCCAGCTTACCCCACCTCATACACCTTTAGCCAATGTCGTGAGTGGAGTGCAGAGTTAAAAAGAGACCTATCCCAGTTCAGACCTGACCAGTAAGGAGAGCAGAGTTTCCTTCCTCAATGAAGGATGCCTGGTTCCAGCCCAGAGTCTGAGGCAACTTATTTTATGGACGAGTCATTTAGTGGATGGAATTAAAAGGCCCAGCAAGATTGATAAAAAGGAGCTAGCTAGCATCACAGAGAAAGGCCTGGAGCAGTTGGACAGAGTCCTGCTGACAAATCCGTGGACAATCCTGATTTATAGGTTCACTACTTTCCCTTTTTTGTTTTAGACTCTAACACCCGGGAAGGAGTAGGACTCAAGTTTACAATAGCCAGAAGATTAAGGCACAACAGCACTGGATCTGTGAAGAGCAACACCCAACTACTGGGGACCCATGCAAAATAATGTTCCAAATGTCTGAAACACATTTTTTTAATTCTTAGCTACTTCACGCATTTGAAATGTATCTGTAAAACACAGAATAAAACCTGTTGCTTTTCAAAACACTATTAAAGGCATATCTGATTCACAAGATTTTAATCTATATTAAAATGTGATAAATCTGAATCAGATCATCTGTTCCTATGAAGAAATGTATGGTTGGGGTCTTAGGAATAGGAAATCTTTATGAGGTACCCTTTACAGATGCCTCCCACATCACTCTGGGCAACAGACTGTGGGACCTGTCCAGAAAATCTGCAAGTGTGGGAAGTTAGGGCCATCTATATTAAAGCCCTCTCCCTCCATGTCAGGCTTGTGCCCCTTTTAGCCCCAGGCAGTGGCAACATGGCTCCCATATCAGAGAGTACCCAGCAATACGATTAATGGTTGCAGCATTATGCCCTTAATTATTACAGTTAAATACATATTAAGAAATCTTGTGATTAAGGTATACCATTGTTGATTTTTTTAAAAGCAAAAGATATTTTTTTAATCTGTGGTCTACAAATACAGTGTGATCAATTAAACTATTAGTATAGCATGTTACTGCCAGAGTGTGTCAGAGTAGCTGATTTGGGCACTTAGGGTTTGGGATGTAATTTCTAAAATAAACTACTTTAATTTTGTGGTTGGTAAATATCCAAGGAATCACCTGGTTATGCAAATGAATTAAATTTACATCTTCATGTAAAAGCTTCTATTCCATCATAACATAACTGTATGATTCTCTAATGTGGCACCACTTCATTAAGAAAGTTACGAGCCTGGAAGAGAAAATCCATTAGCTCTATGTCTGTGGCAATACCAAGAGGAGGACATAAACAAGTTAGGGAAAGTTTGCTGGTTATATGTTCTGTTCATCTCTCACAGCATTTATACCTCTGATTTAAAATACTATCTATTGCAGCCACAGAAGAGTAATAATAAATATACAAATGTTTTTTCTTTCAGATTTTTGCCATTTTCTTCATGTCATAAAACCCAGAAGTATGACCCACTAATTCATACATCAAGTAAATACGGCCAAATGAGTTATGGAACCAAACATTTCCGAGAAGAACACCATGAAAAATGGGTAACAAACAAGGTGAGTCATTGTAATATTAAGTAAAGTGATAGTTTTCTAGACAGTTATTTTATTAAAATTAGAAAGCACTGGGCCTAGTCTAAAGTTCATTGAATTGAATGGGAGCACTTCCAATAACTCTGACAGGTATTGATTCAGGACTTCAATAAGTAGTGTAATAGATTTGATCTTTAGAGGCCTGATTCTACAAGATGCTGAGCTTCTTCAACTCTCTTTGAAGTCAAATAAATTTGAGGGCACTCAGCACCAACCAGCCAGTGCTTAGCACTTTATGGGATAAGGATCTAAAGTTATTGGGGAAAACATGCTTCTGATAAATACCACATTACTTTCAGTATGTGCAAAAGATGCCCTGTTTTAAATACTGTTTTTTGATATGGTAGACGAATAAATATGAAACACCTGTAAGTGAACACAACTGAAAAAAACCTCAACAAAAAATGGAAACAAATTTTAACAAATGCTTTTCTTCTTCCATTTTCTGTTCAGTTTTAAAAATAAGCAAAGCTATTTTCATCATTGTCTGATTTGTCAAAAAAATCTCGTCTTTCTAATTCCTAATACTATACGATGTGATGTTTCTCAAAACTTTTAACAGGATATGCATGTATAAAGTTCAATGAAAGAAATTCAGTACAGGATAGGATGTCAACAGTTTAAAAGCTTCAGTCATGTACAGCATCAGCCACAAATCAGTCACATTTCCATGAAATGGAAAAAAGACAACTGAACAATTGTTTCTTGGCTGTTTTTGTAAATTCTTGTCAGTTTTGAAAGCAAAAGAATTTGAATATATGTAACTTCCCAGTGGACTTGGGTTTAAGCAGATGAAAGAAAAAAGAGTTATCAGACACCAATTCCTGCTAAACCAGGGCCTGATTCTGTCAATGGGACTTCTTTGTACCCTGGGTTGAAATAATTGGCTTTCTGGACATTTACACAGTTTTAGAGGGTCAGTAAGGATGGGATTAAAATTAATTAGGAAATATTTTTGTAAATGTTCTAACACAGTATTGAATGTTCATATCATCTCTTTAAATAGCATCAGTGGTAATGTGTTTAACCAGAGTTTTCAAATATGTTTTCCCAGTAAGTGTACACCCAAGACTACAAAATCTAAGTCTCATATATGTAAATATGTTGTTAAGTGTCAGAATTTTTTATTTATTTATTTATTTATTACTGTTTTACTCTCACTACTCCAGTAAAGCTTCCCTAAAGAAAGACTCATGTTCTTCTTTTGTCTACAGCTACAGTGATAGTACTACAGCTAGCTAACCTTCAATCCACTCCATTAAGGATATGCTTGTTCTCTCCCCTGCCTTTTCTCCAGATTTAAAACAGTGATCCTCACAAACAGTTCAACTTGGTACTGAACATGAGGATGAGAGTAAATAGAGAAAAAGCAATGCCTGATTTTTTAAATAAGATTTCTCATGCTGATATTAGTTTTAGTGTTTTCCACCAGATGTCTGATTTGGCAATTAATAAAATTAATAAGCAAAAAGCAATTCTTTTCCCACTTTTTAAACTTTTACAATCAGCTGAATAAGACTTTGGTGTATTAACATAACTATTTTTGTTAAATTTCATTGCAGGTAAATGCACATAGGCCAATAATTGAACATTCTTTTACCCCCCACAAAAAAAGAAAAAAAAATTATTTACAACAAAATGAGAGACAGGCAATATTGGTTGGAGCCAGCAGGCATCGTGTTATATAAAAGCTTTTCTAAACATTTTTGCTGCTATTCCTCAAGTCAGACTAGCAACAATTCTCCTTTTCCAAACCTAGACATTTCTTGATCAGAGACAGGTAACCACACCAAACTATAAGGAGGTTTTATAATATATGTTATATAAGGTAGAAACTTAGCTGAGACTACCAAACTCATTTTTATTTGTGATCTTAGACAATTTTCACCCTAAATCTCTAGAGGTGAACAGCTATATCCATTAACCCAGTATGACATCTAGCCTTCCAGCTACTGATTCTAAATCAATATGAAGCTTCAATTAGGAGGCACTTACCAAAACAGAGAGCTAATAGGAAAAAAGAGCGGTTTCTTGACCTACCTGCTGCTTTTACTGGTCATTATCACCAGGAAAGAGTCTAAAAACTCCATTCTTCACCACTTTTTAGGGAAAAAGGGCCTATCAAAAAAGGCCCAAGATCAGATTTTCATAATCACTATCTTTAAAGGAGGAACTCATTCTTTTTAATCACCACTTTAAGTGATCTACAAATTTATTGCTTGGATATATGATTATGTTGTGCAGAACTATACTGTACACAAGATAATCATATACTCAGGAAACACTGTGGAAGACACTTAACAAAATGGCAAACATCATAATGCTGTTGAAATTCTATGGATCTTTCATCTCAGAATCTGTTACGCCAGCTTAGCACTTAATTGATTTTCCTATTTGAAATGTATCAAACTTTGTATATAAGCACAATTTATATGACATTCTGAATGGATGATAGCCTGGCTAAATGCACATCCTACCCTATCACAGTAGCAGTGTATTGGAGAGGGAAAAATACTATTTTTCTTGAAATCTGATCAAGAATGACATGGCAAGCCTACAAATTGTTGTACTAAGTCCTTCCAAGAAATCACCTTGATGACCAATGACCTCTTCAAGTGCTAATGGAAAATATGCTGTGCCTGTTCAAACTTATCTGTTAAAATGTTAGCTTGCTTGTGTTTTATTGATACATCATATTTAACTATAGATTGCACAGACTTATACATGGGTTTGTGTATACTGTTAAATTATTTTTTAAATCACAGAAAGATTAGAATCTGATGACATAACAGGATATCAAGTAGTTGAGGCAAGAATAAACAATTAGGGTGAATATTGCTTTACTATATTTCCTCTTCAGAAAACAAGATGGGGTATAGCACATCCTTTCTCAGAACATAATAATAGCAGTTAGTGATTGTGAGAACTTAGTATGTTTTATTACTGCTCAATAATATCAAAATTGTTATGCTCTATGGACATTTCAAAGACACCACCAAGTTAAGGGGAAAAATAGCATTGCATTTAAATTTTTCTCTGAAAGCATATAAAAGGAAATATTGTGAGAACAACTTGATTTTGGTTTTCATATTTGTAAAAACTGTTGAATAATTTATGGCTTCTTTTTTAACAGCACACTTCTAAAGCCTGTATTATTTTTTATTTTTGTATTTATTTATTTATTTGCAAATGCTTTGGAATACCTTAGTCCATTTTTATATGAAGTGTGCAGCTCTAGTTTTAAGAACCTACTAATCACCACGAGTTTAATTTATAATAATAGATTGCATGTACTTGGACAGTCCGGAGATCAAATATACTGACTATAAATTTTTGGTTGTCAAAACACTCATATGTGCTTATATTTACTGAAGCAGAAATGCTAACTTACAGCTTTTAATCAGAAGTGGAATTAGTTTGCATATGCAGTTTAGACAACTGACTTTAATGGCAACATTTAATGTTTTCAATGTTTGTGAAATTCAGGAAGTGACATTTTAAAATGTTCCTTGTTGATAGAATCTTTCCTCATATGCCTTATTATAAGTGAATTACAACATGGCAGCAGCACTGTTTCATTATTTGCAGATGCATTTTGGCCCTAAATACAATTTTATTATCTACAAAGCATAAAATATCCAGTACTCCAAAGAATTAATTTAGAGAACCTAAGCATATTGCACAGAACATAAAGTTGACCTTTACCGTCTACAGCTTTTGGAATGGAGTGGGATGTTGAACACATCATAGACTTAATGTGGCACAACGCTGTCTGCAGAAACTTGGGTGGGACTGTGACTGCCTGCCCATTGCACCCGATGATTGAATCTGCTGTCACCAGCATCCTGATAATAATGAACATTCAGCTTAACGACCGTGATTATGATTATCATAATTGATGTGCAAGTGCAGTGTGTGGGGATCATTACAGCTGAACTGTACAGCAGAGAAACATGCCGTAGTTATAGATAATTTTACTTTTATGCATTGATTGGGATAAAATATGCCTTTCAAGTTCAACAGGCCAGCTTAATATAATTTTAGGAAGGTTTCTACATATATGAATTGATGATTATGAGCTTGCTGCAAAACAACCCTTCTAGCGGTTTGTTTTGAACAGTTGCATTTCATTAATAACAACAAATAATTAAATAATTAGATATTATCAAGGGGAAATAGCTTATGAGTACAGCCTACATTAATCAAATATCAAATTAAAAGTGTTTCTGATCGCTATAGCATTGCCTATGCTACGAAAAACAGGATATGGAATTCACCACCAGTACATCTCCACTCAGAGTTGTAGCACTGGAAGCTGTATTGTAGACAGGACCACAGACATTTTTACCACTGTGTTGTGTAACCTGCAAAGCATGTGGTAGATATCCCTGTGCCTTGGATACACTACAGCTTCCACCATTTTTACAATCAGTCAGAGTTACAGATCCAAATTTTGCCAGGGTAGATAGATTCATCAGCAATTCATCAGGGTCAGGATCTTATTTTTTATTTTCATGATAATGATTGCCTTCAGCTGAGCTTGTAAAGAAATGCACAAGCATGTGAACAACAGCATACACTAACTAATTATACACACATACACACACACGTGTTTGTAATGTAGATGTGAGTTTGTCTAATGTGTGTACATGTGTATGTATATCACAGTATATGTAGTTACACTTGTTTACATCAGAACTAAATTTGGCTTTTAAAAGCAAATCCTTTACCCAAACATCCGGCTTTGTTTATTAGGGACAGCACCACGCTGTAGAGCATACCTTTGAGTATGGGTTTTATTCCCCCACAGAAAAGCTTGCAGTAGGGGATTCAGGAAAAAAAATCACTGTGAGCATCACCCTTGCCGAGTTACTCATGCATTGATCCAGGGAGCTTGGATTTGTTCCCTTAACAATAGACTGCTGGGCATGCAACCCTGTGGATTCACGAAACACCAGGACTATTTGCATTAAGTCTTTGTGCCTCTGCAACTGCTCTCGCTCCAGCAGGCTACCACAGTGTGACCTAACTAGAGTTTCATTACTAGAACTGGGCCAGAGGTTCCAACAGAAAATATAATACAGCCTGGAAATCTCTGTGGGGTTGGAAGTGTGCCTGCCTCTGGCCTGCCCACATCTACCTGCAACCTCCTCCTCCCGTCCCATATATACCCAGCAGCTGTAGAGCACTGTCTGTGGAGTATTGCTGGGGATAGGGGGAATTGGGCACTTTAGTTTTTGTTTATCCAGGAGGAAGAAATGTTTGTCTTTAAAAGTCAGTTTTATCTGGTCTGGGACCAAAACTACAAATATATTGATCATAAATGTATGGTTATTGCATGGTGTCACCGCAGGGTAGAGTTAAGAATGTTTGGGTGCCATAACTGTGCATTTCCAGACATTATGATGTGTGGCTTTCTTTGACATTAAACCTTAACTTCACATATTCTGGATTTGTAATACCTGTGTTTGGGATAATTACAAAATACATTTAATATTTTTACCTGTAATCTTACTCTCAACTTTAAGTCCCTTTTAACATTTTTTCTGGCAATCTCCTACTTGTCTTTGTTTGTGTGAGTTTTAATTATAAAAAAATAAAATAAAATAAAATAAAAACTCACACATGAGGATTACCCAATAAATAGGAATAAAATGTCACCATCTGAAATCTCCAATGAGTTGAAGATTTGTGGAATCATTAAATCATTTTAATTTTAAAAAAACTTTTAAGGCCATATTCACTGGTATGCTCTGGTTGCTGTGCAGCAAACACACAAACACACAAAAAAGGGAGTTTGCAAAAAAAAATTATGGGCCAGAACCTTGGCCTCCAGTTCAGCTGCTTTGCATTTCACAACCAGTGTAAGGCAGTTGGAAATTACTGAGTAGTAGAGGAATTACCAGGTGGTGTAAAGTCAGCATAGCTAGCTTTACACCACCATATCCCTCCATTGCTGCATAAAGGACATGTCAGGGTTGGGAAAGGTTGTTGCCAAATCATGCTGCTCTTCTGCAATCCCTGGCAATTCATAGATTCCAGGGTTAGAAGGAACCATTGTGATCTTCTAGTCTGATCTCCTCTATAGCACAGTCCATAGAACTTCTCCAAAATAATTCCTAGAGCAGATCTTTTTAGGAAAACATCCAATCTTGATTTTAAAATTGTCAATGATGGATAATCCACAACACTTGGTAAATTGTTCCAATGGATAATTACTCTCACTGTTAAAAATGCATGCCTTATTTTTCATCTGAATTTGTCTAGCTTCAACTTCAAGCTATTGGATCATGTTATATCTTTCTTTGGTAGACTGAAGAGCCCATTTTTAAATATTTGTTCCCCATGTGGGTACTTATAGACTAGTCAAGTCACCCTTAACCTTCTCATTGTTACACTAAATAGTCTGAGCTTCTTGAGTCTACCACTGTAAGGCATAATTTCTAAACCCTTAATCATTCTCGTGGCTCTTCTCTGAACCCTCTCCAATTTTTCAACATCTTTCGTGAATTGTGGACACTACTTTGAACACACTATTCCAGCAGCAGTTGCACCAGTGCCAAATATGAAGATAAAATAACCTCTAATCCTGCCCACGATTCCCTGTTAATGCATCAAAGAATTGCATTACATCTTTTGGCCACAGTGTCGTACTTGGAGTTTAACTTCAGCTGATTACCCACTGTGACCCTCAAATCTTTTTCAGAGTCACTTCCTCCCAGGATAGAGTCCCGCATCCTGTAAGTATGTCCTACATTCTTTGTTCCTAGATGTACACATTTACATGTAGTCATATTAAAATGTGTATTTTCTCACATCCAGTTTACCAAGTGATCTAACAAGCTCTTAATTAGTGGTCTGTTCTCTTCATTATTTACCACACCCTCAATTTTCATGTCACCTGCGATGTTAAGCTACTTCAAGTTATGCCTTGGGCTGACTTGGTCCTCAGCTGGCCCCAAGATCATACAGCCCACTTTTTTTCTCTTGCCCTGACCACAGCTCAGTCAAAACCAAGGATCTGGCCCTGTGATATTTATGGAAAGCCATCTTTTACAGTCCCTGTGGACTATATTTTTGTCTACTCTGTGTTATCCTTCAAAATAAACAGTGTGGGTCAGATTGTCTGATGCGCTCTAGCTTAATAGTCAACTTTAAGATTCCCCTTGCCTAAGGCAGCTCTTGTGGTACCCCAACACCAGCCATTAGTACAGGAGGACCACCAACTATCTATGCACCAGTGATCCCCAGTTTTTGGGACCCTGGACTGCTAGCATAAAATAAAGCAGTCTTGGGATACTTTGATTTATGCCAGGGAACAGTCTAGTAGACAGATGGTCCCAGGATCAGGGAAACATAAACCTGGTGTAAGGCTACCTTTGCACCCCTCTGTGCCATGTGCATTTCAGCCACAGACTGGGATCTGGACCTAAGATTTAAAACCACCACCAACGGTTTAAATGTCTTAAAGAAAAGTACAATGTAAAATTTTTTCATTCTGATTGGATTATCACACAAAGTACAGCCTGTCAATTTGACTTACATATCACTTAATACACAACTTTATATTATAATATTTCCTTTTAGTAAATACTGTAGTATGCTTTCTTGTGCCATATATTTAAAAGGCAGGAAAATGTCACAGCAATCCTCATGCAAATGAAATACAACGAAAGATATGCTGGATGTTAGCAATAAGTAACAATGGTAATTTACTGTTTCTCATTACCATATGTTGCATCATTCACTCAGAGGAGAAAACAATTGCTATAATTGGTTTACATACTTGACAGTTTGCATAAACAGAGATTTCCCAGATTCTGGTTGGAAGATTACATCAGGTTTACTGAAATATGCTTTCTCTTGAAGACCACTTTGTCACTGATTTCATTAAGTCAAATGGTACTAGAGTTCCCATGGGAAAACATTCTTGAGTTATAGATTATTCTTTCTGGGAAGATCCTAGAGGTCATCCTACTGGGGCTGCCTTTGAAAATGCTGCTTTAGTAAATTCTGTAATGTAAATGACGGACTGATAACCAGATTATTAACCATAGGTGGGCTGTCAAGTTATTTTTTTTAGGTGTATAAGGAAGGTTAAAACTCTGAAGCAAATTAAAATCCACAAAACGTATCTCTGGATATTATTTAACTAAGTGTAGAAAAGACAATGTGAACAACTCAAAGGTTAAAAGAAAAACTGAAACAACTTTCTGTTGAAGGTTACTGATGACTCTAAGAAATAATAATTTTGAAAGAATAATACAAAGTAGTGACTGAGAAGATTCAAGTCATTCAGTAAAGTTATTTGCATGAAAAAAGATACTGTCACCACTTTTCTAATCAAATCCATTCTAATGGTTATTTGCAAAGGGTTTGTCAGCAACTAGTAGAACATTTTATAAAACCTGATTTTCAGTTCTGTAATTTCTCAGCGGGAAAATGCAGTCCCTTGATGATGATCCAGGGCTTTGAAGAATAAATTGATTCTAAAGAGAAAATTAGATGGTACTTATTATACTGTCTAACTAGCAATCCAGTGTCATTTGTCTGTTGGATGATAAATGTCTTGCTTTGCCTACCTTCTTCATTTAATAATTCAACTTGCATGTTAGTGGCAAAGAAAGAAAATCATGTATTTTTATAAGAGCAAACTTTGTCCATCATTTCTTACAGTACAGTTTGAGGGGCAAGAATGTTTTAACTGCCCAAATAATTCTTCTTGTGCAAATTACTTAGATGTTATAAAGGCTCTTGTTTAAACAGAATTACTTTGGAAATAGAGTATACTCTCTAATCCCTCCAGCACTCCAGAGGAGTAAATGCTTCAAGGTTTTTAATGTAAGGTTATCAACTGAATCGGAAGTTGTACTGGTTGATGACGATCCACCTTGAAAGAAAAATAAATAATCCCTAAATAAATAAATAAATAAATAAATAAATACAAATAGAACTGGGCTTTCACTACCATAATGATTCTTGATCTATTGGAACAATAGTTCTTCATATATGACCAGGGGAATCTGTGTATCTGTACAGAATTTTCTATGCAGTTTTGCACTAACTAGTCAGTATTCTTGAAGCTACAGAGCTCATTCCTGTAGCTGCTCCACATGTGATGCTCCCACTAAAGTCAATTTAAGTCACATTGTCACTGAAGTCAATCTGGCTCTGTTTTGAAGTCATTGGGACTTCCGCATAGACTAGGGCTGCAGGTTCAGGCCTAGGTAGTCTTAGAGAATATTCCTCTTGAACTTTATCATGTTCTAGAGCGAAATAGAGTTCAAATGAAGGATGTCTAAAAGCTCTAAAGTTGTAAAGGAAATACAGGGTAAATATAATTGTCATTAATGTAGCTCAGTGAAATGCATTCAAGATACAGGACCAGATCCCCAGATGGTAAAAATCACAGTTAGCTCCATTTACTTCAATGAAGGTACACCAATTTATAATCAGTTAAGAAGCATTCCCATAATTCATACAATTTCATATGCAGAAAAACTGATCCCTGTTTTCAAGAAGGACTATTCTAGGAAGAAAGTTGTCATCCAGTTTCCAAAGGGATCAGAAATATTATTTCATTATTGATATACTGTATCTTATCTTCAAAATTGATGGCAGGCTTAAAACTTCCCTAGTACACTCTGACTATCTTGTGCAGTCTTGAGAGTCTTCAGTCACATCCTGACCTGATGACAAAGTATAATAATAAACATTGTCCTGAGAAAGAAACTACTGTATGATGCTGATGCACTATACTTGAATAATTTTATCATTTTATTCTTACTGGTAATAATATTTATTCTTTATAAATAGAAAAACCTACACCAAAATATAAGCTCAATCCTGCATGTCCTCCTTTTTCCTCCTTACCTCAGAGTATCTATTTGAATGAGTATGAGTTTGCAGGCCCAGTTACAATATATAAATAATACCAGTTCTTCAGGGCAAGTTTGTTGTTATTTTATTGGGCATTAAAAGCCTGATTCTGTTCTCATTTACCCTAGTGTAATTTAAGAGTAACTGCACAGACATCAATAAAATTAAAACAGCTGTAATTGAGAAGAAATTTAGCTCTATTAAGTCAAAATAGGTTTTCAAATGAACTCTAGACTATGTAGAACTAAAATATGTTATTGTATTTTGCAAAAGTCTTGATAAATGAAATATTCAGAACAATGTTGTTTTGTTTATCATTGCAGTAGTGGGAAAGAGTACATTGTCCTAAGAGTAATAGCTTCTAGAGGAGTGAGATAGATTTTAGAGCAGATTTACTTTCCCTGAGTAGGAAGAGTCTGTATACAATATGTGTGTTATAGTCAGGCATTGAACAAAACAGCCACTTTTGTTCACTTCCGTTGGATTAATAAGGATGTATATCAGTTTTGGAGACAACACTTTTGGAGGTAGCTGCTTGTCGTCTCTCATGGTATTAGTTTGATATAAATTGGAAGTACTCTCCTCCATTTGAAATATGGATTCTGAGTCAGACTTTGATCTCATTTACACAAATTTAAGTGCAGAGTTACTCTGCATTTACACTTTGGAATTTATTTCTGCATTAAAGGGAAGAGCTTCTGCAGACCCTTCATCAGCTCAGGTTAAATGGACGTCCACCTTTATAAATATAAGACCTCAGAGACTCTGTTTGCACGAGTCTGCAAAAAGGCTTCTCTAGTGTCTTATGCTTTATGTAATCATTGCTACCACCAGTGTAAATGAGGGGGAAAGTCTTGTACCATAACTATTTTACACACGTTTAAATGATTACACAAGATTCAAAACAGTGGAGAATCAGGACAGTAAAGTCGAAGTAAGTAAAAGAGACTGATTTTACTGTGAACAATTACGCAGCTTGGAAAGGGGGTTATGATACCTTTACCAGCATGGTTTTTCTTGTTTTCTACAATGAATTAATTCAGGCAGGGTTCTATATTTTAGCCATTAGGAAGGAAACAAATCATAAAATTCGTGGCAGAAGGCTTTGAGACATGTTAAGATCTCTGATGTGTAGTTATATGAAAGAATCATAGCTAAGTGTTAAATGCCATTGTATACAACCACTGTTTGTCCTGCTGTTTTGTTAGTATAACTATGTAGGTGTAAGAGACTCAGACCTAAAAAATAAATAACAAGTCAATCAAACAATAAAAAGCCCTGCATATTAAAACAGACTTTGTACCCTCATGCGAAGCTGCTTGATTGAGCAGTGCAGTGTCAACCATGTCTTTCTTCTAATGCTAAAAGTAATGCACATAGACAGAGTGACAATCAGAGTACAGCCTCCCATCAGCTGTAATTAATCTTTTAGTTAACAAAGACTAGAAAAGCCTCTCATCAGCCTCTTCTGAAGTCTGAGGGACCCTGTTTTTTGATGTTTGCATTCTGAATAAAATTGTCCCCACCAGTTCTAACAAATTGAAACACCAGGCTAATTATGGCGGCTAATGAAGTGTGTGGAATGGTCACAGCTTGTCGTGAAACTGTTCCTTCAGCTCAGATTAGAGTTTCATCAATCACTTTTTTAAACTGATCCAGAATTGCTTTTGCCCAGTGCTTGGCATTTTTAATGCTATTTCTGTAATTGGTTTTTTCCCCAAAGCTTAGGCTGCTTTTTGAAATATTACATTCTCGGGACAGGACTTACAAACTCTAGTTTATAAAAAAACATTTCATTATTGACACTATCAGCTGATCAACTGGTAGAAAGCTAATAAAAGGAGCACAAATATAAATTTTGATATATTGCTTTTAATTCAGCTAAAGGTAGCAATAAAGCATATACACGTATATGTATATGAATCATTATTACTGTGGACTGGCTGTATACTGAAATCACATGAGACGCATGGTTTGTGGGCTGGATGGCTCAAATCCCACCAAAAGACTTAAATTAAATGAATGTGTTGGTCTTAGCTTATTTCCTAGTGGATTGCAGTTCTCTATATATCACTCAACATAGTTTGGCATGATTTGTAGATTTTGCAGATGCCCAGGCCTTCAGCAGCAGGTCGACCAAAATATTTTACTATTTAAAAAATTTGAACACTCCAAAAACTGAAGTCTTCAGAGAAGTATGGGAAATGTTACAATATTACTCATATAGCTTCTAGCCTATCAATGAACATTTTAAACCGTTCCTGTTCATTTATAAAGTTCTGATTTAGAGTATTGGCATTGTACCATACAGTATTTCTTTGGGAGTTCTGCATGGATGTTAAAAAATACACAGGACTAAATTCTGTCCTCCAACATGCATACTAGAGGATAGAATTTAGTCCGTACATTATTCCACCTTCAAAATGAAATAAACTATTATGCTCTTGGTGATATTCTTACATGTGTTTGTATATAAGAGGTTGTGGAAACTACTACTGCACACATACACATCAAAATCATGTCTGCAGGGAAAATAATTTTAGCTTTGTGAGGTATATTAAAAATGAGAATTAAATCTATGCTAACACATCTAGTACACTGCATTTTTGTGAACACTAACCTCAGAGATACAATATTTGACTACACGTATCAAGTGTTCTTCTTCAAGTCCTGTTCCTGTGGGTGCTCCACTTCAGGATGCGTCTGCGCCTTGTGCTTTCGATTACAGATTTTGGTAGCAGTGCCTGTTCAACCCACGTATGTGCCCCACACATCTTTGTGCCCCATACCAAGGCTATATGGGGCTGCATGGGCGAACCACCCCCCGTTCCTTCTCATCTGTGTTTGGCCTTAGAGAGAGTCTACTGTGTGCCTTTTTTCTAATATTCAGCTGTTGACCATAGGTAACTATCTGAGAAAATTACCGTATAGTGTTTCAGTTGTTGAAACAATTGTTCCCTTTGTTTTTCTTTTCTTTCTTAAAAAATATTATTCATAGACATAGTTATTCATTAGTTTTTCCTTGGGAATCGCAGACTCCCTGGCATTCAAGAGGCACTTCTCCTGTCATGAGTCTATTCCAATAAGTGACAGATACTCCCAGCATCTTTACTATCTGTGTGATACTTGTATCTCCAGTAAGTGCAAGGTCTGCACTTCCTTCAAGGATAGATCCCCCCAAAATAGAGAAATTAAGTTGAAACTCCAAATAACAGACAAGCTTTATGTTGAGTTTGGGGTATAGGAGCTGTACATAGACCTCCCAGTACAGCTAGTTATCAGAGATCAGTAGCGAGGTAGGTGGTACCACAGCATTGAGTACATCTGTGGCACTGTAGCAAGCCACTCTGGCCTGCCGCCGAGCCTGGGTCTGAGGAGGGCTCACTGTGCCCCCGTTGGACAGATCCGGGCTCAAGTCAGCGTGTTGCGGCCGGAGCCCCGCTGACCCAGTGGCAGTCACCTTGTGCCACTGGTAGGGCCCTGGGCTGGGACGCAGTAGAGTCAGGTGGGCCTGCGTCCCCCTCCCCCCTTTCCATCCCTAGACCACTAAGAAGTATCCCTAGCCCCGACAACCCCCCCCCCCGACCTAGACTGCTTGCTTGCCCGCCCTGCCACGAGCCAGGGCACTAGACTGCTTGGCTCACCCGCCCTCCCCAGGGCCGGGGCGAAAGACTGCTTGGCTCGCCCGCCCTCCCCAGGGCCGTGGCGAAAGACTGCTTGGCTCACCCATCCTCCCCAGGGCCAGAGCGAAAGACTGCTTGGCTTGCCCGCCTTCCCCAGGGCCGGGGCGATAGACTCTGTGGCAGCCCACCAAGGCGCTAATTCCCCGAACTGAAGGTGCTGGGCCCAGCCTCGAGACCCAAATACGAGGAAGGGCCAGGACACTGCTGACCGGGATGGGTCAGAAGTGTTACAAGCACCAAAGTCCTCACCAACATCTGCCTCTAAGCAGAAGGAAGTAAGGAGTAAATTTCCAAGAAGCTCCTGATCACCGTCTCAGAAGAAGGTCATGGAGACCTCAGGACCCAAGGGAAGTTCCATGCAGGTGCCAAATGAGACCAATACTACAAAGGAGAAAAGGAGTCAGTATCTAAGACAGACTTGGTACCAAGTTCAGATACCCATAACCAGAGTGACAGAGATAGAGTTGAAAAGACCAAGCATGTCCTTGAATAACACTTGTCAGTGAGAAAAAAAAATCAATGGTACCAAAGACCACAAACCTATCTACAGCACCAAAGGAATTGGGTGGACTCACTCCCATATCAAGCACTCGGGACCAGCAACATCTGTATGGAAACTGTTCTTCATAGGTTCCCACTCAGCCCAAACTTTGAAGCTGTTGGTCCCGTGACAGTTTAGGTGCCCTAATGATCTGAGAATACCTTCTGAGCAGGAGTCTCCTCTGTTATCAAGTGCTAGCGGGTTTGCCAGTTTCAAGATTCTCTCAGTCACTAATCCCTCTATTACCTAGAGCAGTGTTTCAACCTTTTTGATTCCAGGGACCGGCTTGCTGCCTCCCTAAATTGTGTCAGGGAGATCTCAGGGACTGGTGCTGGTCCAAGGAGTACCATACTTTCACTCATCTATTCTGCAAGCTGAACAGTTATCTCCTCCCTTAGGGTATGTGGAAGAGGACTTTCAAATTTTGGTACAGGTTCCCCTACCTATTCTAGGACACTGCCTTCTCTCACTCCTACATTGACATGTTACAGGAGCATAGACCACAAATAACACATAGCAGAAAGACAGGCTGCCTCCTATGCCACCTATGCCACTTGGTCCCCTCAGTGGCCTTGCTGGGACTTGTGGGCATTCTATCACCAAACATTTACATTGAGGTCCTCACAACCCCGGGCAGGACAGAGAAGAGCCCATTGTGCTCAATCCCCTTTATCACCAGCAAAGAGACCTTTGAAGGGCAAGAGGCATGGGCCAATAAGGACAACACACCTCTCACTAATATTTCCTCCTTAGCACCTGATGAAACTGTCCACCATCTTCTGTGACAGATGACTCCAGGTAGTTTCAAACTGATGAAGCAGATTGCTGATACACTATAGATTCCATTAGAGGATGGTCACAAGTCCGACCATAAACTCCTAGATATTTTCCACACTTAGATATCTATAAAGATGGCCATTCTGCTAATGAAGCTTTTAAGGAGCCCACTAACAGTTTGGCAAACTCCACTACCACACCACCTACCTGCAAGAGGGTGGACAAAAAGTTTTATGTTCCTGCTCGGGAATTGGAGTTTCTATTTTTTCATCCAGCTCTGAATTCTCTAATAGTGGAGGGCGTTAATGAACAAGACAAACATCATAATTCAAAGTCCACCCCCATACAATAAAGACCACAAGAGGCTTGATCTTTTTGGTCATAATTCCTATGCTTTAGCCACACTTCAGTTCAGAAGAGCAAAATATCAGACACTCATGGCCAAATACAACTATTTAAATTATAACAATTATAATAATAAACTCAATTATTTTATTGAGCATCTCCCAGAAGAACATCTGGACCCGTTTAGGTCCCTTATACAAAAGGATCAGCTCCTGGCAAAGACATTGTGCCAGGCCTCCTTGGATGCAGCAGTTACCGCAGCACAGCCTATTTCCAGTGCAGTGGTCATGAGAAGAGCATCTTCGCTGCAGCTGTTGGGCTTTCTAGAAGAAATTCAGAGTATTGTTGAAGATCTCCCTTTTGATGGTTGCAAGCTATTTGCAGACTTGATAGATATATCTTTCCATACTGCGGACTCGAAAGCCATACTGTGATCCCTAGGGATTTCCACTCCTGTAAATAAAAGGAGATTTAGTAGGTCTCAGATGGCACAAAGAGCATGCCCAGACCCCTATTCAACATTCCATAGACCATCTGAACCCCCCCCGGCCAAGAGACCAAGGCACTCAAAAATAAACTTCCTTCAGCTACATCTTCTCAGCCATTCATGTTCTCAAAGAGACTGTTTTGATGGGTTGGTCGGAAGTCTCAACCATCCAACCAATAAAGTCTTACAGATGCAACATCCCCTAAACTCCTTCCCTCTGTTCAAATGCTGCCTCCCCCATTTTTAGGATGCATGGGAGCATATAACTTCAGAAAAATGGGTTTTGGAAGCCATCTGGTTACACTATCCATTTGAAATCTATCCCTTCTATCTATTCACCATCCCTCTTCAGGGACCTCCTCTCATGATCAATTGCTAGAGGAACAGGTGACATCTCTTCTACTTTTAGCTGCAATACAATCAGTTCCTGTGCAACACAGAAGAAAGGGAGTGTAGCAAGCCACTGGGGCTGCGCCCCGAGCCGGGGTTGGAGAAGCGCTCCCCGGGCCCCCGGTGGACAGAACCCGGCCCTGCAAGCCAAGCCACCCGGAAGCAGAGGGGCGGGGCCAGGAGCCTGAGGGGAAGTATAAAAGACCCAGCAGGCAGCTCAGTCAGAGACAAGCTGCCGACCGAGTCAGACGTGCCTCGCCGGAGGCAGCAGCCTGGGCCTGACCCCGAGCCAGCGGGCAGGCCAGACCAAACCCCGACCGACGGGCACGGGTGGGAGAGACCCGACCCTCCGGACATAGACGACTGGGGGGAGCGAACTGAGCCCCAGAACCCACTAGGGTCACTGGGCCTAGGCAGGCTGAGGGGGGCACCCTGGCCCCTAGAGGGGGGCATCCCGCCCAGTCCCCGCGGTTGGGCGCCGGACCCGTGCCCCCGAGAGAGAGGGGGACCTCCGGAGGCCGGACCCGACCTTGAGGAATTGCCGGATGCCGACGACCCCTCTTCAGCGCGACGAGAGCCCGACCGTCTCCAGGAGACCCCCGGGCCCTGCGACTTGGAGGAGCTACCCCTGGCCGACGACCGCGAGGAGTGGCCAGACCTACCGCCTGCCGACGGGGAAGGCTTGACCGGACTGCCGCTCACCTCCTCAACCCCTGCCCCAGGGAGTAAGACGTGGGCCCAGGTACTCCGGGGCTGGGTGGGAGGAAGTGGCCCAAGGAGGCCACAGCTTGTGGCCGAGATAGGGGCCAATCCCATGTCAGCGTGTTGCGGCCGGATCCCCGCTGACCCAGTGGCCGTTGTCTCGTGTCACTGGTAGGGCTCTGGGCTGGGACGCAGTGGAGTCGGGTGGGCCTGCGTCCCCCTCCCCCACCCCTTTTCCATCCCTAGACTTGCCAGAGTACCCCGAGACCCGACCTAAAACTGCTTGCCTGCCCGCCCTGCTAGGGGCCGGGGCAATAGACTGCTGACTCGCCCGCCCTGCCAAGGGCCGGGGCGATAAAACTGCTTGCCTGCCCTCCCTGCTAGGGGCCGGGGCAATAGACTGCTGACTCGCCCGCCCTGCCCAGGGCCGGGGCGATAAAACTGCTTGCCTGCCCGCCCTGCTAGGGGCCGGGGCCAGTGGACTGCTCGCTTGCCCGTCCTGCCAGGGGCAGCGACCAATAGACTCCAGACTCTGTGATAACGCACGGAGGAGCCAAGTTTTCCCCAAATTAACCGGACGTTGTGCACCTGGACAGGTGCGGACGTTTACAGGGAGTCTATTCAAGTATTACTGATTCCCAAAAAGAATGGTGCGTGGAGGCCAATTTTAGACCTCAGGTCTCTAAACAAATATGTAACGTAACAAAAATCTAGGATGGTGACCACTGCAGCAATAATTTCTTCATTAGAAGTAGGAGATTGGTTCATGACTCTTGACCTTCGACTCATTTTCATGTCATGATTCACCCTTCACATAAGAGGTTTCTTCATTTTCTTACAAACAATGAGCACTATCAATAAAGGGTGCTCTCTTTCAGTTTATCTTCAGAACTAGCAATTTTTTCAAAGATTTTGGCAGTAGCTGCCTCACACCTATATCATTTGGGTATAATCATTTTCCCATACTTAAATGATTGGTTGATCAGGGGTAGGTCATATCAGAAAGTGTTGATGTCAGTAAAGATCACGTGTTCCCTCTTTTGAAGCCTGGGCCTTCAAATCAATCTCAAAAAGTCCATTTTGACTCCACTACAGTGTCTAGATTTCATCTGAGCTTCCCTAGATACAGTGACAGGCAGAACATACCTACCATTCAGCAGATTTCTCACACTTGCAAATCTCATCTTGAAGTTTCAGGACAGTCCTCAAGTAACAGTAAAAGATTGCCTTCAACTGCTGAGACATGTTAGCTTGTGTCTTTGTAGTGAAGCATGCCAGATTACACCTCTGAAGTCTACAGGGATGGCTCTGAACAGTTTACAAACCAAACAAACACAATCTAGGCAGGTTATTGTCTGTTCCCTAATGGATTCTGCAATCACTCATCTGATAGAAGGATCTGATCAAGACGTGTACAGGGGTTCCATTCTTACAGATTCTCCTTATACATTAGTGATAACATCAGATGCTTCACTTTTGGATTGGGGGCACAACTGGGACCTTACAAGGAACAGGGAAAACGATCACTACAAGAGCAGCTTCTCAATCAATCTTTTGGAATTGAGAGCCATCAAAAATGCTTGCCTGTATTTTCTACCACTAATCAAATCTAAGTCAGTAAAGATAATGACAGACAACATGGCATGCATGTATTAGATCAACCATCAGGGAGGCTCACATTCCCTATGTCTCTGTGCCAAGGCGATAAACTCTGGAACTGGTGCATAGCCAACCACATAGTCATCTCAGCTTTTACCTCCCAGCTATTCAGAACACCATGGCAGATGACCTCAGCAGACATTTCTTTCTAAATTACAAATGAGAACTGAACTCCAGAGGCCTCCAAAAGCTAGTCTTAGCCCAGGGGTTCCTGGCGGTTGATCTGTTTGCCACAGCAGCCAAAGCAAAATTCATTAGGTATTGCTCCAAAGGGGGTCTTGACCCCCTATCTAGATGTAAGCGGGTTTTGAATGAGCTTTCCTCTGACATTTAGTGATGAGTTGGAGGAAAAGACTTCAGGAACAGACCACATTTGTATAAACACACCTACCCTGCCTAGGAATTCAGCAGAGGGAACTGCTTTGCCAAAGTGATCAATTTTGGCTGGTGTTGGTTACCAAACACTTTAGTATTATGTGCAGGGATGATGAAATGTTGTTATCCTGATTATATGAGTAAAGAGCAGCAGAACTGTACTTAGCCTTCTCTGACTGCTAGGGTCCCCCACAACTGAACCTCACTTGCTAAGCAGAGGGTAGAGATGCCAAATTCCAGTGAAAGGGAGAGAGCGTGGGGATAGGAGTTCTTACCTAGTGTGTGGGCTCTGCCTAAGGAGTCCTAGACACCATGTAACCCCAAGTACATTGTTTAAAGGCAGTGCTAATTAGATTCAACTGAAAGTCCTTGTTTTGTTTACTGATTACTAGAACTGAAATCACTGATAACCAGGTCTAAGTGCTAAGCCTTAGACCTGATGGCATAGCGTTTCAGTGAAACTGCACCACCTGCACTAGCAGTGAGGTTCCCCACCAACTGCTGAAATCACTGAGAGCTGGGTTAAGTGGTAGAACCAAAAGACGTGGCAAGAGGCTGCAGAAGAGAGGCACGTGGCAGCAGAGAACTAATGGCACAGTGCATGACAGTGCAGCAGCCCACGATGGTGGCAGGAGGCAGTGATGCAGAGTGAACAGAGGCAACTGTGAGCCTGTTGTAGTGGAGGGAGATGGGTGTGATGTGTAAAAGGAACATGTGTTTGTCAGACTCTTTCACTGCAAGGTGAGACCCTGAGGCAAGGGACACTGCCTAATGTACTCAGAGGGTGGGAGGGGTGGGGAGGAAGGGAGGTTGTCCATGTTCATGTGTGTTTGAACCATGATTATGGCGTTTTCCCAGATATTTTGCCTAAAGTATCTTTAGAATTTCGTATTGATCAAACCATTAAATTCCCATTTCCCCCCAAAAAAACAGCACCAGACTACTCAAGAAGCCATATTTCCTATCCTAGTTGTCAGGAGGGCATTAGCCTTCTACCTATATAGGACCAAACCATTCAGAAGATCTCCTAGACTATTTGTATCCGTTGCAGCCAGAAACAAGGGATTGATAATTTTGAAACAGAGGTTATCAAAATGGATTTCCAGTTGTATTAAGATAGATTATAACAGAATTCATGTTCAGTCTCCTTTGAGAATGTTAGCATATTCCACAAGAGCATTACCTATGTCTGTAGTCTTACTTAAGAATGTACTAATTGCAGACCTCCATAGATCGGCAACTTGGTCTTCTGGTTATATTTTTTCTAATCATTACGCCTTTGTGCCTGCAGCAAAATCACATGCAGCTGTAGACAATGCAGTTCTCTCTTCTGTATTGGACTCTGCTCTGAACCTCCCATCTCTTTAATGTGGTACTGTTTGGGAGTCACCTAAAGTGGAGCACCCAGAGAGACACAACTCAAAGGAGGAGATACCTTGTGCAATATCTCAAAGAAATCCAGTTGCGTGTCCATATGGATGCCTCACTAGCCACCCTCTGTCCCATCTGCTTTGGAGTATTCCTTGTGAGTCTTTGCAGTGGAGAAGGATCTGAGGGTGGTTCACTTGTGAAGCCCCACATAACCTCAGTGTGGGGCATAAGAATGTGTAGGATGCATGCATGGGCTGAAGAGGCATTGCTACCAAAAATCTCCAATCAAAGGTGCAGGGTGCAGGTGCACCCCGAAGTGGGGTACCCACAGGGACACACATCTTGAATAACTCTAGTTGCAGCACCAGGTGAGTAGTCATGGTGGCACATGAACCCACCCATTTGGGGAGGCTAGCCCCTAGCCCGGCTCCTTTCATCGAAGGCCTCACCCCTTCTGGCCCCCTCCCTCACTGGAGCCCCAAGTCCCAGGCCACCCAAACCTGAAGCCACTGGCCAGCCTGCCCTAGCCCCAGTCCCCACAATCAACAGCGGGAAGAGGAGCAGCACCTGGGTTGGGGCCACAGGGGAAGAGTGGGACACAGCAGGAGGGGGCAGAGGCCTCAGTTTGGAGCATGGGTGGGGGGGGCACTCCTGGCTGTTTGGGGAGGCTTAGCCTCCCCTGCCATATGATACCTGCCACCCATGTGAGTAACGTCTCCTTACTATCTCTAAAATTTAGCCTATCAACAGTTTATAATCAGTCACAGTTTGATAGAATTAATTTCATACCAACTGCTAGAATGAATTTTTGCCAAATGGGTGAATGATCTGTGATGCTGATCTGTTATTCTTTGATGGTTCATATGAACATTTTTCTGCAGACATGGCTGAACACTAATATTTGTCATACAAGATAAAGCTGCTGGATTTACACTTGGGAAGGAATAAATAAACAAACAAACAAACACTAATGATAAGCAAAAGAAAACAGAACACCCAGAAAGTACTATGCAGTACTGTAGCATAAAATAAAAGAAAGGAAGAGTAACAGGTTTTTGGCCTAGAAGAAGTGATTCCTGTTTTATTGACTAGTGAGATCACATGAGGAAACTGGGAGGGAACTATCTCCTAACATCTCCCTCCATAGTTCAGAACCACATATTTATCTCTGAACTTTTTACTACCCAACATACCGCTCCTGATACAGAAAAATCCATCATCCTACTCTTGCCTTCTGTACTTAACGCCGAACACCAGAATCAGAAGCCATCCACTAAACCATATCAGACCATCCCCTAGCACTTGTTGCTGGTTCTGAAGAAGCATAATCAGAGGCTCCAGGAATGAACTCTGTCTGCAGTGAGCATGTGCACAGAACCCTATATATTCTGAATTAGCCTCACAGAAGCGTGCATCCCCTGCTTTTTTACTCACACTATTTTCTAACACAGAAAAAGACAGACAGATGGAGGCCCATCTTAGATCTAAGAAATTTCAACAAATTCATCAAAACCCATCACTTCAAAATAGTGACATTAACAACTATAATTCCAGCACTAGAAAGGGATGACTGGCTCTCAGCCCTCGACCTCCGGGACTCATATTTTCATATAACAAAACACCCACCACACAGGAGACTCCTAAAGTTTGCCCTAGGAAAACACCACTTACAGTATAAGATACTACCCTTTGGGCTATCAGCCACTTCAAAGGAATTTTCCAAGGTTTCAGCAGTGGTGGCAGTGCACCTCTGCAGATGTGGAATTATGATATTCCATATCTGGATGATTGTTTAATCAAGGCACCAACACAACAGGAAGTGATAGATGCAACCTAAAACACAATAACCCTTTTCACAAACTTAAGGTTACAAATAAACACACAAAAATCAACATTAGTACTCATCCAAAAACTCGAATTCATCAGGGCCTACCTCAACTGTGCAAAAGCAACAGCTTCTCTACCTCATCAACGCTTCACAACTTTTGTCAACCTAGTATCGACAGTGACAGACAGCCAACAGATCTCAGACAAGACATGCCTACAACTGCTGGGACACACGTCAGCAACAATGTTTGTCATCAAACACACTAGATTACTTAAAAACTCCAACACATGAGATGTCTGCAGGCCTGCTTCGAACAATGTATATACCACACAGACACAATCTAAACAGATGCCTCACAATGCCAAACAAAATAAAGAATTCCTTAAAATGGTGGACACAACCAAACATCTTTTGTGCAGGAGTCCCATTTGTACAAAAGGCCACAGCAATGACAATCGCTCCATGAATAGCCTCCTTAATAGGATAGGGAAGCACATTTACTCAGCCACACAGTCCAAGGTCAATGGTCCCCATCAGAATCCAACCTGCATGTAAACTTATTGGAGCTAAAAGCAGTCCACAATGCATGCAGCCACTTTCTATTACTAATCAAAGACAAAGCTATAAAGATCCTCACAGTGAATGCAGCTTGCATGTTTTATATGAACTGGTGAGGTGGGGGCACGATCACATTCCCTATACACAGAAGCTATGCTGCTCTGGAATTGGTGCATCAGTCACAACATCAACATCTCAGCATCCTACCTTCTGGGATATCAAAACACCACAGCAGATGTACTAAGCAGAAGTTTCTAACAGAATCACAAGCTGGAAAATGGACCCCAGAGTTCTACACAACATATTCAAACAATGGGGGTTCCCAACCTGTGACGTTCCCATAGTGCAGTCTGGACTGATGTATTGCAGTGTCACCCCAATACCCCACTCCTGGAGCCTGTCTTACTCTGCTTTGCTCTGAGAACTCCCATTCCTGGACAGTCAATGCACAGCCTCCAGCAAGCAAATTGCCCCCAATTCAGTGAGTGAGTGCTTCTAGCCAGCCAATACCCCCAGTCCCAGGTGCAACCCTAGGAAATTCCATCTTACAATGTTCAGTGGTGCCCACTGAACACTGAAAGCTCACATGTTCATCAATTTAACAAACAAATTGATATGCATCAGCCTTGTTACTCAAAGTGGAGTCTACAACACCACTACTTTAGGTAAAACAAACAAATTTATTAACTACAGAAGAATTTTAAGTGATTATAAGTCAGAGGAAAGTAAGTCAGATTTAGTCAAGATAAAGAAAAGCAAAACACATTCTAAACTAAACTTAACACTTTCTGTAACCTTACAAACTCACATGTTTCTCACTACAGGCTGACTGATTTCCCTTCAGCTAGTCAACAGTTCAGGTGCTTGGTGGTGTTTGTAGACGGAGGTGGAAGAGAGACAAAGCATGATAAAATGTTTCCTCTTTTTAAAATGTTCTTTCTTCTCTCTGGGGCTTCCCACCTCCCCACCCCCTTTCCAGGTACAGGTGACAAACAATGTCCTTGTATGGTTTCATCTATGTCCTGAGTCAGAGCGCATCATCTTATTGAAGTTCCAAACTAGCCAAGGGAAGGGAGGTAATTCATTCAAGAGTCTCTTCGATCCTTTGTTGATACCTAAGCTAGTCCTTTGTTCCTGGAATGCTGAGCTGGGTTTGTTTTATGCATGCCTTAATGAGGTGCGAATTGCCCATTGCTCTGCAGAGTTTTGCCTGGATATGTTTCAGGCCAAGAGGACACATCTTTGGGAATATTACATAGGGGAGACTCATAACCATACACATGGCACTGCAACAAGCATATTACGATAACAATAATGCTCAGTGCGTCATGAGTGTTCCAAAAACGTCTTTCATGACATACTTTACATTAAACAATACACAATGACACTATAAGGGCAATCATGGGTGCAGGGTGTCACACAACCATTGACCTCCTTGCAACAGCACAGAACATCACATGCCCACAATTTTGCTCCAGAGCAGGACTGGGACCCTGCTCCCTTGGCAACGCTCTCCTCATCAAATAGGATGTGCCTCTAATGTATGCTTTTCCTCTGGCCCCCCTCTTAGCCCAGGTCATATACAAGATCAGGATGGACAACTCCAGATTCATCCCGGGAGTCCATATGTGGCCCAGACAAACATAATTCCTGTACCTATTAAAAATGGCACCCACCTTACGACCTTCCTCTACTACCTCATCTCATCTCCCAAGATGGGAGACAGGTCTATCATCCCAACCTGACAAAATTTCACCTCAAGGTTTGTCTACTCCATAGCTCAGAGAAAATGAAATAACCTGTTCGGAGGAAATAAGAAACATCTTACTAAACAGCCGTAGACCAACTACAAGACAGACATATACTCATAAATGGACATGGTTCACTACATGGTGCCAAAATAAACAAATCATACCAACATCTTCTCCTTTATCAAGGATATTGGACTACATATTAGAACTTTAAAAACTGAACTTAAGAACTTCAAAAGCTCAGTCAGCCTTAAAGCCTACACGGCATTTCACATGGATGGCATTTCCATATTCAGCAACCCAACAACCAAACACTTCCTCAAGGGCATCTATAATACTTACCCTGAAATATAGGCTTCAGCTTCTACATGGGACATCAATCTAGTCTTGTGGGAACTTATAGGAACCCCATTTGAACCACTAGCAAAGTGTTCTCTACTTCATCTATCCATCATGTCCTATCCATCATCTATTCTTCATCGCCATCATGTCTGCTAGATGCATGGAGGAGTTTAGGGCCTTGATGGCACACACACCCCTACAGAACGTTCTTTAAATAAAAAGTCACCTTAAGACCACACTCTAAGGTCCTACCCAAGGTTGCCTCTGCATTCCATTTATATCAACCCATTCACTTACCTGCATTCTTTACAAAACCACATGCAGACAAAAGAGAGGCAGCTTTGACGTCCATATCTTAGATATCCAAAGAGCACTAACCTTGTACATTGAAAGAACAAAATATTTCAGAAAATCACCAAAAGTATTCCTCCCTGTCAAAGAACAATCTAAAGGAGACACCATATCCAAACAGATTATCCAAATGAATATCAGAATGCATCCATTTTTGTTGTCAACAACAACAATTATAAGCTCCATCGGGGACCTGCATACATTCTACTAGAGCACTTTCAACATTGATAGCCTTCCTCAACAATATACCTATTATGGACATATGCAAAGCAGCAACTTGGGTGTCAGCCCATACATTCACAAAGCATTATGCTATAGAGCAACATTCATACTCTGATGCTCTATTCAGACTTATATTTTATCAACCACCATGACCACTCCAAAGCCCCTTCCTTCCACTGAGGGGCACCGCTCTACAGTCACCTAAAGTGGAGCACCTCATCAAAGAAGAGGAGGAGATTACTCACCCTGTGCAGTAACTGAGGTTCTTTGAGATGGCTGTACCTGTGGGTGCTCCACTACTCTCCCTCCTTCCCTCTACTTTGGAGTTTTTTCTATAATTGAGACTGTGCTATAGAGAAGGAACCAAGAGATGGTTGGTCACACACAGCACTATTTAACTGCCTGAGGTGGCCCAAGACAGAAAGCACATGGGCAACCCAACCAGGCACTGCTACCACAAATCTCTGTTTACAGGTGAGGGATCATGGACACCTAAAGTGCAGCACCCACAGGGACAACCATCTTGAAGAACCTCAGTTACTGCACAGGGTGAGTAACCTTCTCTTACAGCTTCATCAGAAATCCCGTGATGGCAGCAGTTAGTGTTGTTCAATGCAGTACTTCAGCTATGCTGTAGTGCCTATTATTGGTGAGATTTAGCCTCATTAGCCCCTAAATGCCACCTACTTCTGGTTCTTCCAACATATATGACAGGGAAAAAACAGAACAGTAAATACCACATAAAACCATACCAACATGGCTTGAAAAAATTATGAGTAAGGGAATACTGATACCAAATAAATAACAGATTAAGAGCCAGCTGAGTTTGTATATGTACCTTGTGCACACAAATACTCAATGTATACCCAGTATTTTTGCATGCACATGGCCAGTAGATGCTACCTGACCATATGTATGTGAAAATACCTGCTGTGACTGCCCCAGAGGATATTTAGGTGTATAAATTGGTCACACACAAATTTATGTTTTACACACACATACACACACACACAATATATATACACACATGCATATGTGTATAAAATTATATATTGTATATATGTAAGATAGCAACCCTGAGGACTAAGTAGCTTTTTTAAGGCGTCTAATTTCAGGACTACGGTGGCACACTACTCTAAAGGGCAGCCAACTGGTATCATGATTAGAGGTGGCTGAACCCAGAATATCTGATGTGCTAGAATTTTTGCGATTTCAAATAGAAGCAAAAGCGAATACTTTGTAAATTACTCGCAAAATGGACATTACAAAAAATGTCAGTTTCAGAAAATTTTCATGTTGGAATTTTGAAATTGTGTTGGAATTTTCATTAAAATGTATTTTATATTTTTTTATTTTATGGCATTTTTATATTTACATTATTTCATTACATGGTCATAGTAGCAGTACATACCATGCATTATTACTACTAACATAATATTATATAATGAATATTTCATTTATTTTTATTTAAAAAATAAAAGGATAGAGTGCTGAAGTAGCCACTTTGGAAATATATTAAAGAACATAATGCTTTAGCCATGTATGTGGAAAAACAAGAACTTTTCAGTGGCTACGATGACATCTCTTCTATCCCAAATCTCCCTCTCTCCGTGCATGCAGTGACCACCGCCCAACTGAGCAATTTAATTATTTGCATGCATGATTTTGAAGAAGAGGAACAGGTTATGTGAAAGTGAGGTAGAGACAACTCCCTTATCTTGATACAGGGATAGATTATCTCATAAAGAAGAGAAAATTACTAGCAGAAGAACTGAATCACTGACTGAGGGCAGTACCTAATATTCTTCTTTTCCCAGATGCAAAAAAAAGGCAGGTTAAGTGCCACTTCATGAGAAGGGTCATTGGGAAAGTGGGCCAGGAACACAGGATTTGGTCATAGATTGAACATGACTTTTATATAAACCCCTTCAATAGAGCCAAAGTAAGAATCAATATTGATCACTTCAACTCTCTTCCTTTTCATAGATGTAACAGAACAGGGACATCCTTTTTATGTTTGAGCTGAATAGATTCATTTGTACAAACACTTAGTCCAAATATATATGGACTAAAAGCAGATATAATGATTTATAAAATCCCACTGATGACTATAGACCCAGATAACCACCCTGATGACCGAAGAATCCCCATGGCATGCAGATTATCTTCAGATGCATTTTGATTTCAGTATGCTAAACAATGTTGTATAAAATATCTAGATATCCATTTAACTCATAGTTGGATAAACTCTAGAAGTCAAACTATATTCCCTTGCAGAAAAGGCAACAAAAAAACCTAAAAAAATTACATATACTGAGCCAGCAAAAAGTAATAACATTGTGTGTGGGAAAAATCACAGAGGTCAAATTGGCACTACTTCTATAAATTATTTTTGTGTTTCTAATCTTCCCAATGGAGATCCCTTTCAAAATTACTAGGAGAATTGCAACCTTCCATATCCTAATTTATTTGGATGAGATTAAAAAAAGAGAGAGAGAGAGAGAGAGAGAGATACTTACCCAATAGCACAGCACCTACTTTCTTAGAGGATGGTGCAGTGCAGATAAATACAAGTTTTGTAACAGAGAAGAATAAAAAGATTGTAAGAACATTAATTTCCCCGGCAGCAAAAACTGCCTCAAAAAAGATCTTATCTTTCTGTTTGAAACTACTACTTTTTAAAATCCAGATAAAACCAGAATTATGGCCAGCCTTTCTCCTCATCTTTAAAACCAATTAGGTATACTTCAAATCCCCTTCCAGGAGACACTGATTCCTTTTTTCGTGTATGCAAAAGTAGGGAAGGGAGAAGATACAGGATTGTAGAGAATGGATTGGCCATTTAGAGAGGAGATAAAACTATACATGGAAGAGTTATGGAAAAACATTTACTTTGGTCAGTATTGCAGCCTTTAACTACCTATAATTAAACACTTTGCCCTTAATCCATACTCTTAATCCATAATATCTGTCAGACTCTGAAAAAGTAATGACAAATTCCAGATCAAAGGATATCATCACTTTTTTGTGTGTTTAAGAAAATCATCAAACTAGAAATGGAAGATAAATGTAATTATATGAAAAAAATGGAGAAAAACTCTCAAAAAGGAGATTTTTATTTCAGCAGTGGTCTGATCTACCATTAGCTGCCTTCTCTTCCATCTGTGTTACCATTACAAGATCTGTTTCAGTTAGAACATGATAGCCTTTCAGCTGAAAAAGATTTTAGATTTGTCAGATGCATGCTGTAGAGGGTGAAATGTAATGTAACTCCCTGACTTTATGGTGGGACTGTCCTAAAACACAGGAATACTGATCCCAGGCATTCTTTAATATATCAGAAAAATTAAGGTATAACCTTGATCACTTCGTGGTTGTAGTGAGACTTCCAGGGAAGGATATTTACCCTTAGCAACATGTGAGGCTCATAACACCTCTGTAAATTGTGACAAGAGGAGTATTGGCTGAGATTTTAGAAAGAAAAGATGCACCAGGTAATACTCAGAAGGTTCTAAGGCATGCTTTAATTGGAAAAAGCTCATGAACTGTGGCAAATAAGATGAAAGATAACACTAAAACAGGCAGAAGACAATGTAATTGGTTCACTTTATTGCAAGATAATTGCAAACATTTTAACTATTCTGAACAAAAAGAATTGTTACTAAGATTGGATAAGGAGTTAGAGTGTATCTTCGTAGGCCCGCAGCCTCCTATTCAGTAACTTTTTCAGTACTTTCAGGAATATTGTATGGTGCATTGCTTTGTTCAGGTAGTTGCATATTTGCATGTACACATGCAAATTCTGTAAAATAAATACAAAATCTTTATTCTGTTACAGATTTAGGAATATTTCATGTTTTTTCCAATTCATTTTGAAGCCAAATCAATCATATAATACTAGAAATGTCTAACTCTTTTTCTTAACTTAGGGTTTAGCTAGACAAACAGTGCATGACAAGCTGAGTTGTAAACCTACATCATTCCAGCGTGCCACAGACTGTCTGTGTGGACCCTGCTGCTGAACACTAGAAGTTTCCACCCAAGGAAACTTTCAGTGCACAACAGCAGGGTCCACATGGACAGGTAGTGCACGGCACACTGGGGTGCTATAGATTTACACTCCAGCTTGCCGTGCACTAAGTGTTTCTGTAGACATGCCTTTACGCTCATCTAAACTGAACCACGTCAAAACCACATTACATCAAACCACTGCTATTTATAAACTGAGGAAGCCAGGATTGAACTATCCTTAACTATCTGACTTGCTGAAAACATTCAGCCTAGTAGAATTAATTCATAACACCCTCTAACATATAAAAACAATTAAGAACAAACAACTTAGAACCACTGCCAATTCACTACAATTAAGCCAGCTATTTACAACCTGTTGGATTCAAAACTAACTCTGATTTACCTCAAAAAAATCAGCTCTTGCTTCCAGAAACCTGCTCCAGAACAATGTCAAAAATGCCAAATTGGAATCAATTCTAAGCATCAGATTCTACTTCAAATTAACCTAACCACTGTTTCAACTAGTTCTGATTTTTTTATTGGTAAAGTTAAAAGTGGTTCTAGGTTGGGATTATCAATTTAGAATTTATTGTACCTTAGTTCCTACTGGCATGATTCTGTCAGTTTAAGACAGCTGCAACTTGATCGGGGCAGGTTAAGAGTGTTTCTTGGCTTTAGCCCAGCAAGTTAAACTTGGTGCTAGGCTGGTTTTGGCAGACCACAATTGGCCCTGGCTTAGTTCCTGCTGGAAAGAGAATGTTATGGCTGAACAGATTAGACAATGAAAGAGCAGCATATAAATGTCATAAATCAAGGTACCCATGCCTAAATGCATTATTTTCTAGCACATATCCTATTGCCAGCTGTTGGAATGTGAGTGATTGTGAGGCCAAAGAATTAGTATATAAGGATACAAGGTTTATGTTTACTTCCCCCACCCCCCTCACATTTCATCAAAAGCTTTTTAAAAAAAGTGATTTTGTATGTACACAGGATTATGTTAGGCATAGTTACACCTCACTTGGATTTAATATCTTCATATAAGGTTTATTTATTACTCATCAGTGTGTTTTCCTATTTGACAAATGTCAGTTATACGCTTTAGATAAATTAAGATGAAGCTACTAAATGTCTACTCCCTTTTTAAAAATGCTCTTTGAAACTGGCCTGCAATAAATCGAGATTTGAATGACAATAGCAAATAAGTACCTCCTGAGATTCTGAATACCAATCAAACTTTCACCTGCACATTTGTTTTTAGCCCAGTTTCAGTAAAGTTCAAGGGTATCCAAGTATGAAATAGCTTGTGGAGAAATTCACATTGCTTTCTTAATTTAATTTACTTGTAAAAAAGACCACATTAGTTCAGAAAATAGAATATTATCTTTGGCAATTTTGGTTCAAATATAGATATTAGGCCTGTTCAGACACTGGCAGAACAAAAATTTGGATAGTGCTGTTTCCCCAGATTATTTTAGTAATGTGTATGAAAATATAATATAGTACACTCTGTAATGTCTGCTTTTGCAGACTAGACTGTGGTGAAGTGTATTATACCTTTTAAAACTGGGGCTGGGATCTGAATTTGCCAGAAAGTGCAGTCCCACCCTGAAAAGTGCCATTTTCCACTTTATAAATCTGCTTCCTGTGTGTATTCACAATTACAGCTGCATGTAGTTTATAAAAAATACAGTTTTGTTCCTTTTTACAGCATTGCAGAGCCAATACAGATATGGCGGAAAGAGCTGGATTTTAACCTGCCTTTCACATCATCAATAGACTTTTTAACCAAGTTCAAATTATACGGCTGAATTCTGCTCTTACTTATACTTACTTGGGCAACTCCAATGAATGCAATGGGGTTAGAAGTGTAATGAGGGCAGAATTTGGACCACAGATCATTATTACTGCTAAGGTTGCACAAGGCAGAAAGAAAAGTATTCTACTGTTATCAGATCCTGGGCTAAGTTTAGAGAGGCCAGCATTTAGGGGAAATATCCCATTGGTCCAAGTCTTGATCTCCTTACCCAGTTTCCACTTAGTCCTTTCTCAGGGAAAATTCCCATTGAAGCTGGCATCTGGTTTGCCTGAGGAAGGCCTAGTAAAAACTGAGTAAGAACAACAGGAATTGGCCCCTTCAAATGCTCCACTTATACAATTACTGTAAAATACCCAGTTTTTACGAGAAACATTTGGCCGTTACCAAAGAATTTGAAATATTAAACAATGAATCAAGCAATCACATTATCCAAAACATCATTCTTTTCTATCAAACCACTGCTTGACTCTTGCAGCTGTGGCCCTTGTGTGGACTACCTGTACCATGGGTAGCAGTGCGGGGAGGGAAGTAGGATATGCAGAGCTGCTATGTTTTCCCTCCCATCCTGTGCAAGTGCATTGGAAAGGATGCAATGGGGACTGGGCAAAACCAAGGCTCCATCTTCAACACACTAGCCAGCAGAGCTGTGCTACTGTGCTAAGAGAAAGAACACTGTGCACATATAGATCTGGCACAGAGTTCTTCCTCCCCAGAGCAGGGAAGGAAGAATCACAATCTCGATGCTGGGCTGCTCCAAGTGCTATGCCTCCTCACTCTGTGCAGCTCATACAGTAAGGATCTAGACCTAGGTGACTATCAGCTTAGTCCTTTTTCAAATTCATGAGCAGTAATGAAAAATCTTTCATAATTTTAGCAAGCACTGCTTGCATTTGGTGCTTTCATTTTTAACTCCAGAAGAGGAAATACATTTAAATCAGTGACAGTTTTAAGGCTTAGTAAAATTTAAGTATAATTATAATGAAATATTTATTGTATAAATTAAGCAGCAATTCAAGTGTTTTCTGCCTCTGTTTAAAAGCTATTAAAATAGTGTTGCTAGACTTCCTACTGTGAGAATAATTTCTTGATTTTTGTACAACATATTATCATATGCTTCCTGTCAATAAAAGAGTAAACTAAAAAATAGAAAAAAGTTGCCTGATGAAAGTGTCATACAGAAGACCATAAAATTGGCTTTTGTAATTGAAAGACAATATTGCATTTTATTTTAAGATCTAATGACAAGTTGATTCAAAGGGTAATATTTGCATTTATAAAGTCAATAAAGTAAGTTGAAAATTGCCCTCTACTTTAGACAGTCAGTCTTTTTAAATCGCAGAGTTTATTCTTGTCAGTGTTGTTTGCATTTGCAGGAGGTAGTTAGGGATTTAACTAGACATCCCATTCGGAGCCTGTCAAGAAGTTCCATTAAATCCAAGTTCAGAAAAGCAGCCAGTTAAGGATGGATATTTCAAGGAATAGAAGGAAACATCACAACATGATGGGCTAGATTGTGACCACTTGCTGTGTTGGTACACAATATGGGAACGGTGCAGGATCCTTTCCTTACTTGAACTCACATTCAGAAGTTAGTTGTCGTTTCGTTCCTTGCACTCACCTGAGTGAACTGACTGTAGAAAGCTAAGCACTATTAAGAGCATTAGCCATTCCAAAGAAGAGGAGGTAATTCCATGGCCTTTTCCCCCTCTCCACTGTATCAGCTAGCTACCAAGTTAACTATTAAGTATTTCTGTGCTTCTCCCACTGCGGGGAGCTTCCAGCAGGCAGTGTGCCTCTCTGAGAGTCAATACCCACCCCCCCAGGCACAATGGGGGCCAGTGTCTAATGCATACCTTTGTTAGTATGTCGTATCTGAAGGGGCTAAGTGACCCAATTGGTTAACACATTGTCTTTTCAACTTTATAGCCTTAAGTCACAGGAGACCTCTCTCTGGTTTGTGGACATTCGTCCACATCAGAAAGCACAATTGGCAGTCTGTGCCCACCAGCCACAAAAGACAGTTATGCCAGGCATTTGCATTCTGTACTTTCTGGCTAATTAAGTGGCGGGACTATCCCCAAGAAAGAGTTCCTGCTACCATGAGAAGAAGTGGGTAGCCATTATTAATGGCCCAGCTCATATTGCTCTGTAGCGTTCATGAGCAATGGTGCTTAAGGTGTCTAAATGTACTAGTGGGAATTAAAAATTATAGTCCAGACCCCTTTCACTAACTGAAATATTGTAAACTTGTATCACTGGGGCCAGGATTGGTGTCAATGTACTTTGTGTGAAAAGTGCAATAGAAGCATTAGTATTTGACAGCTCTGGTTGAAATAAGTGAAATTAATGGAGCTCTTTTCATATACGACAAGGCCATGGCACCCCTTTCATGCTGCTTACAGACAGAGAAAAGTCAATACTTTTTTATTACTTGACACTGACCTACATTCTGCACTACAAGTGCCAGGCCCACTAATTGGTTTCAGTTGTGAGAAAAGTTTGCCCCAAAGAAACATTGGAGCAGATAAATCAATCTTTTTTTAGGGTAGCTTAGTGGGTTTTGAGCACTTGAAATGACATTTGTGTTGTATTGACAGAATGGGTTGTTATACTCATTTTGTCATGTCAGAAGCCCTTGTACTAGTTGGAAATGTTGTTAACCAGTACAGATAAATTTACAAAGAAAGAACTTAGCTGGACCAACATTTTACTTTTATAACAGATTCCCACTTCTAGTCTGCTTTCTTTGTTCGAGATTTTTGTGGCTATTAAAATGTCATGGGGCTTATGAGGACAGCTCAGTTTAAAGCTCTAATTTTACTATCATAGGCACTAACATCAAGGAAATACAGGGACATGGATACCTAGAGATACATAGAAAGGGACATATTATATCACTGATTTTAAAAAAAATAGTATTCCTGATTGAGTCTTTAAAAATAAATGACATGATATGTCCCAGGATATTCATTCAAAATGGATGTTAAGCAGTAGTGTGTTGAATACCTCTGCTAGCAATACTCAATAATCCAAGGACAGAATGAGGATTTTGGTAACTGTGTCCCTAGGTAGCATAACATTTTTTCATGACAGCGTATGTTACTTCTGGTTGCCATTTTTTGTACCAAATATGACTGTTATGACTGCATGTCTTACATTGGATAGAACGTCATCACAGATATCAGATTTTTTTTTCTGAGATCCAGATAGATTTGTTTACCTTTCTCAGAGCATGTTGCCACAAATGACATTGTGCAGCAGTGGAAATAAATTGGGCTGTCTTGTAGTTTGTCCAGGTTGGTTCAGAAGAAACCTTGGTGCTGTGGATCGAAAGTCTAGGGAAAATGTAGTTCATTGCAGAATTACACAATTTACTGTGGGAGCAGAAGTATGTGGAGCTGTTTCAGGGTATGTCTGAAAACCCACTCAGTCGATCCGGAAGTTAACACGTTAAAACCACCCCCTAAGGTGGCATAGTGCTGTGTTGCTGGAAACACATTTCACATCAGTGCAGCGCAGTGAAGACGCCACATAGAAGAGTTATGAAGTTGACGGAAGTTACACAAGCTACCCTGCATAGCTTGTGTAACTCCCATTGACTGCTGCCAAATTTCCAGGTAAGTGTAGACCTGACCTTAGTCTGTCATGGCAATCTATATTTAGGTACCTCTTTAAAAATGGAACTTTATCATCATAGACAAAGGACATTCAAAGTTCACACCACAAACCATAAAATTCCAAGTACAGTAGCTGCCCATCAGTTTCATAGTTACTAATAGATTTAATGCAGAATTATGGAGGGAAATTCCATGGTCTGTGTTATGCAGGAGGTCAGAGTAGATGATCATAATGATCCCCTCTGACCTTAGCATCTACAAATTTGGGAAGTAGGAAGATGCTTCTTTGTGTCTACTCTTGTTTTGGATTGAATTAACTGGCTTCTCTTCTCCAAACTGACTATAAGTAGTTCCAGCCTCTCCCACACATTGCTCAATAAGACCTCAGAAATGAATTTTTTGGTTACGTGCATTTTTATGCACAGTATTCTCCATATTACTGTTGTAAGAAACTATTAATATAAATTTGTTGCTGGAAACATGAGGGGCCATTTTCAAACTGGTACCCATTTGTGCACATATAGCTCTGCAAACAGTTTGTCTGCCCATATAATTTGTGCACACAAGCGATAGAATTTACATGTGCAAAGATGATTTCTGTGGAAAAATGGGAGGTTGCTTGTAAATTCTATTATTTGCATGCAGCCAGTTGTGTGTGCAAAATGGAGCCTCTGTTTTGATTGTCAGAGGTAATTAAAATCTTGAATTTTTATTTTGAAGCCATTTTAGAAAGTGTTGCTGAATCAAAATTATCAAAAGCAGAAATTGCCCTCAGTCAGATGTTGTAAAGTTTCTTTGGAATTGATTTTTATCTACAACATTCCCAATGCAAACTACTTGAACTTTAATTGTAGATTATTTACAATGTCTGTATTGTGGTCACAGGAGTTTGCTCAGAGACAGTTCTTCACTTGCTGACTATATGCTGCCCCCTTTTTAAATATCTTGTCCATAGCTGATGAGAAGACATGACAATCAAGTAGTCAATACATTGAAAAGGTTCCCAGGTCTTGGTAAACTCTAGGAGTCTGACTACAGCAGCTTACAGTTTCCTCCAGTAAAAGAATTCAGAGTTTAACATGTTTGAAAACAAAAAGTAATTTTTTTATTTAGTTTCTGTATTTTAAAAACAGGTTTGAGTTGATCTGGTCCTGCTTTCTGGTCAATATGCAGAGAATACAGGTCAGATCCCATTGGCTACAGCCAAGGAGCACACAGCACAAGTTAATAAGGGTATGATGTAAAAGTTGCATAAACTTACCTTTGTATCTTACAACCCCAATCCTGGGACTATTCTGTGTAGGGCCAATCTCACCAGCAGACTGGTGTACTAATGTATACTGTCTGTAAAACAGCCATAAATAGCTGAAACAGCAAAGGATTGGCCAGTGTGGACCATACCTCATTTCCTCCATCCATGCCCCCTATACTGGCAGCTGGAAGGGGAGATGGTATTGGAGTCTGTACACTATCTCTATGTCACCTAAGGATCCCCTGGCACTGGGGTAATGCTCTCAGGACTAGACAGACCAACTCTTCAAGCAGAATCCATTGCAAAGTGGCCAAACTGGACTGGAGGATCTGGTCCTCTATTTCACTATTTTCTATTATAGCTGTTATAGAAAATACATAGGAAATGACAAATGCAGCTGGAAAATCAATCATAGCTATTCCATCTGGAAAACGGCCCTACTTACATATTATATTAAGTTTTTTGGAGAGAGCCTTTTGACTGTGTTGATTCATTGTACAGCCAATGGATTCAATACATTTGTAGTTCATTTTGAAAAATGTTCAAGAGACTAAACAGCCAAATTTATTGTCTAAAGACAAAACAGTAGGATAGGGCAAGGAAACATGCATACCCTCCTTCTGGGAAGCAATTCTTATCTCACAGCATGTTCACCTTGCACAAAAAGTGTGTTTTGGAAATATGCATTTAAATGAGCTATATTTATAGTATAGTTTTACAAGATACAAAACTCTCTATTTGTCACTAAAATCCAACCCATCAGTTTGTAACAGCTCCTTTCGAATGAATGTATTTTGATTTTCACAGATTTTGTATTTGCTAGCACCAAAGCTGATTTCAGCTTTGCAAAGTATTATGGAATACTTACCATGAGTGAACAAGAGTAAGCATATCATTCAAATATAATGTTTGTGCTAACATTTACATATAACATAATGTGGAATACCTATTAATATGGTGTGCAACACATATAACATATACCTATTGGCTAACAACTGATTTAAAAAGAAATATCTTTTCATTGACACAGTTTGTGAATATGTAAAAGATATTTGCCCCTATGTTAGAATAAAAGTGTACCTTAAAACTGCAACTTTACAGTGTAGCTTGAATGTAGTTTATAGTTTAAAAATGAGATGCACTCACTTCATCTTCTCTGAGTTTTCATGAATTATTTTGCAGTCATAGCTAAATGCCAGATCCTGGCCTCCAGCTCCTTCCTCTTAGTACTGCTCCAGTGGCACAGTAGGATAGAGTGATGCTCTAACAGGAAAATCCCCATGTCACATAAAGTCAGCTTTATGCCACCCACCCTCCCAGCAGGTGTTGGGTGGGAGCAGAAGGGAGTGTGGCCAGACATGTACTGTGCTCCAATGATCCCATGCCAGCTGAATTTAGAGTAGTCCCTAGGCTGCTCTAAGCAGTAGTAAAGAATAGGAGAGAAAGCGAAATGATGAGGCACTATAGAAACATCTCTCTAGGGCCTGGTCTACACCGACACTGGCAGTCGACGGGAGATACATACTGTAGCTTGCGTATCTCCTGTTGACTTACTTATGCGGCCGTATCGTGGTGTCTTCACTGTGCTGCACTGATGGAGGATGCCCTCCAGTCGATTTAGATTTACTCTTTTTGGGATGGGGGTGAGGGGCTTGAATTAATGGTCATGGACCAGAGAGCACTTCTGGGATTCACTGAACAGGTCTCCACAGCCCGCTCAGATACCACTGCATCAATCTGTGCAGTCCCGGCAGTGTAGACATACCCTAGGGAATAAGCACCCTCTCCCCAACATTGTGGGCCAGAACATGCAAGGATAGGCTGGGGCAGGGTTTGCTATGCCTTCTTCCCTTTTAGTGCATCAGCAGAGCAGAGTCATAATTAAGCTCTATATTTTGAAGTAAATAAATTGCTAGGTTTTTTTTATAAAAATATGTTCACATTTTTTCCTGTGGGCTGCAAACATGATGGGTCTATTTGTTCAGTGTATTTTATATATGTCTTTAATTGGTCTAACTGCACAGACATCAGTGGATTTATTTACCCTATCAAACTGTGAGGTCTTTCCTAGATGTGGTCAAACATAACTGCTGTCACCGTGATCAGAGCCAGTGGTTTAAATACTCAGTTGTGAATATCCAGTGAAATAGCTTTAAATAACAAGATAAACAGTGCAGCTGCCAACCCAAAGTAATCTTACACTGAGGGGGCACAGAAAATTTCCTCTTTGTCATTTTGACTTGGGTTTGAAGCTAGACCTGGGCTTAGTTCCAGCTCAAAAAGCCGTTCACTTCAACGGCTCCTAACTCGTCCCAAGGAGCTTATTTTGGCAGTCAATTGTTTTTGTTTGGCCAGGCATCGTAATAGCAAAAGCCGTCTGCTCCAGCAAATAAAGACTTCTTCAATGTTCAGAATCACCATTCCCAATTATTTCCTGATAAAAGGGCTGGGTGTTTGTTAGTAGCCTTTTTTCCCAAAGAAAATTCTGTGTTTTTAACAATTACAATTTGTTAAAAATTAAAATGAAGAGTAATTGATTTTTCCACATGGTCATTAAAAATATTTTTTCCTGATCAAAACTACAGAACAGTTAAATTATTCTAGAATTTTAAAATGGTGTTAGGTACTAAATAAACCACAAGAATTGGTTTTTGCAGACCCTCTTGCACCACCCAAATGCTTGGGGCGCTGAAAATACAATGAAAATTAAAATACAACAACATATATCATTCTAAAAAAGTTTAAAAATAAACAATTCTATTTCAGAACTACTTTGTTTCATAAATAAAAGGGTGTGGGCCTATCCAGGACAGTGGCATAGGGAATTCTACAGCTACACTGAAGATCTCGCTGGAAATCAATCTTACAAGATGTCAAGGAGGGAATATGTTTTCTTTTGAATAAAGAAGTCTAATTTGTTATTTTGTGAACTTTGCATTGGAGACTTTGCAGGCACATGAAGCTGCAAAAGTATCGGATGTTAAAAATTAAAAGTGAAATTTTAATTATTTGATGTACAAATAACACTGATCCTGCACTGACAACCATGGACAAACATCTGCATTTATATAGATTGCCACTGAAGTCAACAGGGTTCCACATGAGAATATGGCTCTATCTGTCTAGTACTCAGTTAAGGGTTGGAGTCAAGAGTACGGGGGGGCCAGAGAATGGCCATTCTGTTTCATAACAATTTTCAAAATACGTTTTTACTCCGCATTGGAATGAAAACAAAACAGTTTGAATATTTTTGTGAAATGGAATTGTGTTGAAGAGTTCAGGTTTTTGTTTTGAGTCTCTCTAGACTCCACCCTGAATATAGGCACATCCAAAAAGAAGATTCCCCAGAGTGAAATGTTGATACAATGCAAAGCTTTAGATTTGTTGATGATGATAGCAATTTTTTCCAGGGCCCTTGAAAAGAGGCCAACCCATCTGTTGTTATGATCACTTTAATCCATTGACTCCAATACTTGGGACTTCCTAGTTCAATGGTACATGCTGTGGCTGCTCACAGTCAGGGTTAATTAGTGAGCACTAGGCAAAATAACTTAGAATCCTGAAGCCCTTTGGATTGCTTGATTGGGGAGTATATTTGCAGTACATCACCATCATCACGCCTTTAAGGCACAAATTCACTTGTATTTTGTGTATCATGTGAATAAGGCAAGCAGTAGGCAGGCCTGTATTTTTTCTGTCACATATGGTTCCATGGTCAAAATACCATGAGGGTCAGGGGGTTCCTTTCTTTTCTTATTTCTATATTTGATCATTCTTTTATACCAGTCCTCATCAGTTTACTAACGGAACATCCCTATTTTACTTTTTGTAAAGGGGGATTATTTTAAATATTTTAAGAAAATCCTCCTGGATCTTATTTGAAACTTTTTTGCCTAACTGTTTTCTAGACAGAAAGATTTGTTTAGTGCACCATGATTTGCAAAAAGCTTTAGCATTCAGTCTGTGTGGCAGAGAAATAAAATTTACAATACTTAGTTATGTACTGTTTATAATACATATTTATTTTTAAGTAAGTCAATTGATCCAGAATTTTCTCCCCAATCTATAATGTACAGGTTGAAGTGTTACACAATGTCTTATGTAGGCTTCAGCATATTTTTGTGTACAATTTCCTAACTTTTACCCTTCCTAACAGAAAAATTAGAATGGAAGAAAGATCATTGGAACTGTACAATATCTACAGAGCTATTAAATATACTAGAAAATAAAAGTGAAAAAAAATACCCAAACTGAACTCTTTTTCCCCTCTCTCTTTTTTCCAGGACTTTGAAACAGTGTTACCATCCATTGATCTGTTTGATAAGTTTGGACAAACATATTCCAAAGCTGGGCAAAGAGTGTAAACATTTCTGTATCTATCCAGGATAAGAACTTCTGATAAGCTAGAAAGCGCTAGCAATAAAGATCCTGAGAAAATGCAAAGCACAATGTTGATTAACTTTTCACTAAGGATTGTGAATATTTTCCATAAAATATTGTATGCTACACCTACAATAAAGTAGGTATTACACTACTTGATCTTTTAGCAATGCAATTTTTAATATTAAAAATCTTTTTACAGTTCTTCCAAATGTAATGAATTAGGAAAACTGGCTGGCTCTTATAACTTTTATAAAAAAAACTTCCTTCATTATATAATACAAAGACTATTGTAATGAATGGAAAAATCATGGATAAGAGCCTGTGACTGTATTTATTAGAATTATGTAACAGGTGTTAACTACAGTAGAATATTATTTTCTCTGAAAAATGTAAACCTTGAACTCTAACTCATGGAGAAAAGTACAAATGTTGAAATTTTCTCCTTTGTTGCCTGATCAGCTCCTTTTACAGTCAATGGAATCTTTCCATTGGCTCCAGGGTGAGCTGGAGTGGGCCATTTTAGACAGAGATTGTTGCTTTAAATCCTTCATCTCTTCTGCACTTGATATAACTTTGAATAGTTAAGAAAGAAAGGTGACACTTTTACATATTAGCTCGTAGGCAATCCATGTATACGTATTTACAGTATTCTATGTATTGCATTTTACTCCTCATCAGAAGAACCTCTTCTGATAAGCAGACTGGCACATGGGAGGGTATGTTGCAAAACAACCACCTTATAAATAATTAAGGATGAACACATTTTTGATCACACGAAATTCATTCAGGTCACCATATCCCACATGTATTTTCACTGGAGTGTGCCCTGGAAAGGTTCTGCGCCCTGAGTGCTCATCACCGCCTGAGAGGAAGAATTCAACAATTTGCAGGCCTGGGCTATAATTTACTTCTTCAAATAATAATGTCAGTGGATTCTGTTTTCATAGCTCTTTACTGTCTGAATGCTCAGAAAGATACTGTATTTCTCTTCTCATGTAATTTGAAATATTTACAACAATCCATCTCAATTGAAAAAACATTTTTGTTTTATTGCTGAATGTTTATAATGTGGGTCTACTGTCCTCTCCAAATGAGCAAGCAACTCCATTAATGTCTGGTGTTATGCACAGGCAGGGGTTTCTCTGAACTAGGAAACTGAATCATTGCAGACAGGTTTGCAGCAGCAAGTCTATCTGAACCAGTACTGAAAATAATTTACGTGCCAGTATAACACAGGGCCAAAACATTTTCAATCCCATTTCAGAAATCCTGAGATTTGCAGGAACCAGAGGATAGGAGAATAGAATCCTCAAAGACGGGAGGAAAAACATATGCCACATTTTATAAATGATAGTGGTACAAAACAAAGAGGTCAGCATTTGAAACAAGAAAGAAACACTGTATTTCTGTTATTTTGTACTTTTTAGTGTCTTGTCAAATTCCAACTTTTAAAAGTTTGTCTTTATGTGTTGCAACAGGAAATGAATGTTCTTTAATTCTGGTAAGTGAGAAACTGCAACCTCGCACAAGTTTCTCTTGTTATGATTTAATTTCACCAAATAAATCGGAGTGCTTTTGTTCTTTGTGGAAGGGGCTGAGGATGAGACAATTGCACAAAACTGTTGATGAATAAAGATGCCATAGTAATTTTTAGATGTGAGAGCTATCTATTTGATTGCTGCAGCTTCAAGGTAGTTCATCACTTCACAATAATTCACCCTGTGTTGCCTCGTACCTCCATACCACATTTTCCCATCAGTTCGATTAGAAATGGCAATACCTTTATCAGATTAATCTGTCTTTCTTTTAATATCCCTGACCTTAGGATAAATAAAACCTACCCATTCAGACCAATATTGCAGATGCTGGAATTTTCAGCAGCTGACGTTCTCAGCATAGATTAAGGTTAAAAAGAGTACTTTCAATTCACTCTCACTGTTTGACTCATCTCTTTCTTTTTTCTCATTCTTTCGATTTTTTTAAACACAACAGGCCACTTCCCATATGCCTTCTTACACACAGAGTATGTCCATGGATGTTATTATAGTTCGATACAGCTCCAAAAATGCAGTGAGGTAATAACCTCATTACCTGTCATTTCCTTCTCCAAATGTATTTTTGTAGCGAAGACAATGCTCTCCTTTTTAGGATGGAGTGCTATAGAACTTAGTTAATTCATAGCCATGCATGGCCCCTAATATCCTGGGCTGCCGCTCCAAAGTTCAGTTCTTGAACCCCCTCTCTCATACAGACATAGTACTCTGCTGGGCAGATAAAATGTCCTTTTAACCTTGATAGTGAATACAATTCTTTTTTTCTCATCTATAAAAATAGTAAATACGTATTGGTACCTTACATTAGAGATGGAGTTCAGTCAGGGAAAAGCCAGGAGACACTGCATTAGGAACCCTGTTAGAGATGTGCAGGTACAGTGCGGTTCCATTTCTTTTTTTATTTCATACAGGTATTCCACTGATTTCTCTAATGATTGTTTTTTGTCCTCTGTTCCACTAATTCTATACACATATACAAACATATGCCCCATTAGCAGTTTAAGACTTTTTTAATATAAAGGCACAGTACCATAGTTTTCCCAGTACATACCCAAATTCCAGTCAATATCAGTTACTGAAATCAAAGTGGAACTTGGTTTTGGGTCAATTCAAACTATTAGCCAAATGATGCTTAGCAAAGGGTCTGTCTCAGGCAAGGATGAAAGAACTTACCTGGCGTATTGCAACATGTTGAAGAGGCTCGAGCAGACAACATGCTCATCGCTGAAGGGTAGAAAGAATAAAAAAAATACACGGATGACATTTACGAAACCAATCCTGTGCGGGCCTGAGCATCCTAACTCCAGCTGTTTTCAGAAGTTGAGGGCACTCAATATCTTTCAGGAGGCACTCAGCACCTTGCAGGAATAGGCCCTTATTTTAGAATACCATGAATAATGCAAAAATAATGTACGGGTAAATGTTAACAGTACTGACTGTTCAGAAAACTGTTCCTCTTCAGAAAAGGAGAGACCTTGAATAGCCTTTAGGCTAAGGGCCAGGCAAAAGCACAAGGTAAATGCAGTCATGTCCTCTCATTTCAGTCAAAGTGGCAAATCCATTGTTTTTATTTATTGTCAATTAAATTGATAATTTTATTCGTACTCACTACAGTAATAACTCTGCAGTAGGCGTAGCGGAACTTATTTTGCAGAATCACGCTATCAGCTGAAAAACAAATGATTTGGTACATGATTTACTTTACTATGGTAATCTCTCCTACCAAAACTAAGTTTGCTCTCACTGATAGTTATCAAATTACCATGTATACTGTGGATAAATGTTAGTTGTATTTTATTTTCCATGTTTTGTTCACTATAGTTTTTCCTTGTCAATAAATCTATTGCTGCAAAGCATATTAACATTGAATGTTATTTTGCTAAATACTTGTCACAGTTCAGGGCCACTGCACTGTATTTCCTCTCAGGGGTCCAGCAAGAGCATCCATTCTTGGCTTCCTGCTCCCCAGCTATTGCCTTTCTGAGTGGAGACCCGTGTTTCTCTCTTCTGACTGGGGTATTCCCAGGATGCGCAGTTCCCTGCCTTCATAACATAGGGACCTGCACAGACAAGCTGTCCAAGGACACCTGCTTGCTTTCTCTTCAGAGACTTCTAACAGCGTGATTGTCGAACACTAAGTTACCATGCAGCGCTTGCCAGGCAAGTCTCCTGTGGTCTTAAGGTAGAAAGCACTACAGAGAAAATGTATTAAAACAATAAAAGAAAGAATCTACTTGGGCTGTCAGTTAATCTTGTCTACTTAATGCCTGCAATGAACTGAAAACAAAATTAGCGCATTAATTTTTTAACATGTATTAATCACATGCCTCTGGACAGAGAGGGCAGCATTGGCAGTGCTGAAGCACCAGCCCGGAGCTCTATGGGCGGCAGGGGGGCCGATACCCCAGCCTGCACCTCTGAGCAGGGCTGAAGCCCCGAGCCAAGCTGGAGCCCCATGTCCCGAGCCCTGAGAGGGGTTGAAACCCTGATCCATGAGCCCTGAGGTTGGCTGAAGCACAGAGCCACCAGCTGGGCTGCAGGGGGTCATCATTTTTTCTAATAGGAGAGTCACTTTTTTTTTTTAAGCCCAAATGCGGTCGCCAGCACAAAAAGTTAGAGAATAGGGGCCTGGTGAGCTCTGCCTCTGCACCATCCTCTTTTCCCCTGGCACATATTGAGTCTCTGAGGTAAAATCCACCCTCCCTTGCAAACAAGGGCTCATTCAGTTGAAGGGGGTTATGTAATACATAATAATAGCAATAATTCTACATTGTAAGCTCAATTTTCACGATAAAGAGATTGCACTTCAGTGCTTGTCTGAGGTGAATTGAATCACTTTTTCTTTCCTTTATCTTCTTTACAGTGCAAATATTGTAATAAAAATAATAATATAAAGTGAGCACTGTATACTTTGTATTCTGTTTGTAATATAAATCAATATATTTGGAAATACAGAAAACATCCAAAATATTTAAATGAATGGCATTCTATTATTGGTTAACCAAGCAATTAAAAGTTCAATTAATTATGACTAATTTTTTAATCTTGTGATTAATCAAGATTAATTTTCTTAATCGCTTGACTGCCCTAAAATCTACACATATTCTAATAAGCCTACCAGAACTCACCCCAACCCTCCCATGGATTCTGGCAGGCCAGTCCTTCCAACCCAAAGCTGCATTTTTATCCAGTGAACTCCAAAAAATGTTAAACTTACTTCAGGAAGGTTTAACTTAATGCAATGAGGCTTTTCCGGGATGTCACCGCACTCATTGACTATACTGATGGTTTCCAAAGGAATGTGACTGCCCATTTTCACAGTTCAACATCTGAAGAATACCTTATAAGAATAGCTACAAATAAAGATACAGGTAAAGGATCGTGGAAGTTTTGAAATTGGCAGGTCTAGAAGACATGTATCCCCCTGGTGAAAGGATAACAAACTTATCGAACCACTGTCAATTATTTCTGAAAATTAATTGAGAACTGGGAACCAGAGGACTGGTAAAAAAAAATTTAAAATTTTGTGTCAGTCTTTTAAAAAGAAAGAACTGTGATTGCGGCAATTGCCATCCGTTAAACCTAACTTCAATGCATAGTAAAATAATGGAACAAACGTGAAGAGGAAAACAGAACTACAGGAAAAAACAAATTTAAAAAGCGAATTAAAAATCACACTAGACAAACTCGACGGTAGCTTTGTAGAACTGCAAAATATGTAGTCAGACCTGCAAGGGCAAATCCTTGTACCTGCCTGGAGCTTCATCAAAGAGGCACCAATCCTGCTGATACGTTTGAGACGAAGTATTACTGGTGAGCATTTTGGTGATGCTTTCCTTGGTGCATTACTAGAACAAAACCATGTGCGTCTTCAAGGAGCCGTGCATGTCAAGGAGGATCTGGTAGCTGCACTTCAGGCAAACAGAGCCTCCCTAACATGTCACTTAGTCAGATTTCTGTGTTCAGCACTTCAGACGCTAGGAACCTGCTCCAGTAGTTTGTACCTGAGGCTGCTTGAGCACTTTAAACTCTAGGGTCTCTCCTGAGAGATTCAAGTATTATGGCTGATGCCTGCCCATCAGACGCAGTAGCTTACAAGCCAGGTCCAGGGTTTGAAATTTGTCTCTTTAGTTTCCGTGATGTTATTGTCTTGGTCTAGACCCCAGTAGCGACCCAGAAAGTGGATTGTTAAATTGGGGGGGGGAGGTTGGTTGTTGTTTTTAAAAAAGCTGAGACTTCCCCATGGGATTTTAAAGCAGAAGATGCTTAGCTCTGGGGATGTTTTCTCTCAGGGGAAACCCATATTGGGGAACATCAGACACCACCTCGTACCACCAATCACTTTCTGTCATTGCTTTCTGCTTGAAGATCTTGGAATACTGCTGCCCCCATCCATACAGCGGACAGCATGAGCACAGAAAACCTCTTTAAACAAAAGCAGCTGAACAGCCTCTGCTCTAACCCAAAATGGTCTCAGTACTCACGGCAGGGAACAGTTGGCTTTTAATGCCCCCAAAGACAGTGTTGCCATAGAATTGCTGGCCAATGGTTTTGATCTGCTCTGAACCCTCTTGTGATTTAGCTAATTTGTCTCTGCAGCCAGCTGCTTTAGTGTCTTCAAAGGACGACTGTTCAAGCGGAGAGGGCCATTTAAACTGTATCCAGTGAGGCTCTGCATATCCATGCTTAACAACTAAGACCTTTGCAAGCACCAGAATTCAGGCACATTCTACATCTCAATCAGAGGCTGCTGCAGCACCCAAGGTCCATCGGTGACATGTCCTTCACAACTCAGCAGCCCAGCACTTTGATCGTCTCAGTAGCTCTCCATAGTGCAGCACTCAAGAGCTCTCTTGCTCTGGATATTAGGGAGATGAGGAACTTCTGAAGTCATGTGACACTATGCTCTGGGATGGTAAGCATTCCACATCAGAGAACGTGAGTAGCATTTTATCACTAAAAGCTGGATTACTCCACACAGATGGAGAGCCCTCAAACCAAAAGGAGTTGCACCCCTGTACCTGAGAGCAGAATTTGGATCTACCCTACAATAAAACACGACTTCTGAAGTTTATCTTGCACTAGTGTTTGCAAGGATCTCTGGTAAGCAAGAAAAGAAAAGGCTTCTCCTCTTCTAGCACTCAGTGTTGGCAAACAAGATCAGACAATGCAATGCTGGCCAGTTCAGTATTCTTCCACGTCTGTACAATGCAGCTCATTAATGAGAAAATCACCCCGCTGCTGGCACAATCAGATACAGTCACTTAGTACCCGGAGTTCAGTTTATAGTACTCAGGTTCATATTCATGATCATAGAATGCTGTGGAGCAGTTCATTAGCACACCGCTGCATTAAGCGATCACTGCCAAAATGAGACATGTTGAGATTATGCATTAAACTGCATCCTTAAAGAATGTTTTGGTTAAGAAATTATTAACCTGCAGAAACCTGTTGAAGTAAATCACTGAGGTACTTCCAGAGAAAATATGCAGTCTCTATGTACATAAAGTTTGGTTTGAAAAGCCTAGGCTCTTTTACAGATGAGATAATAAAATCTTCAAATCCAAGTTTAGCCAAAGTCTCTATTATGACACTTAATTGCAGTGATAAACCAGGCTAGACACATCCCATATACTTCACCTTCTTCCCTATTTGCTGTTACTTTGTTCTGGCTAATGACTCTTAAGGTTATTTTTAATTTCATTCAAGCTGTTGAACAAAACTCTAGTTCCTGTGCCACAGTTTATAAATCAACAAGAAGTGCAGTAGAACCTCAGACTGACGAGCACCTCGGGAATCAAGGTTGTTCGGAACTCTGAACAAAACGGTATGGTTGTTCTTTCAAAAGTTTTAAGACTTAATACAGCTTTGAAACTTTACTATGCAAAAGAAAAATGCTGCTTTAACCACCTTAATTTAAACAAGACAAGCACAGAAAGTTTCCTTACCTTGTCTAATCTTTTTTTCTTAAACTTTCCCTTTATATTTTTTTAGGAGTTAATATTTAACAGACTACTGTGCTTTTTGGGGGTTTGGTTGGGTTTTTTTTCTTTTTTGTCTTGGCTGCTGCCTAATTGAGTACTTCCAGTTCCAAATGAGGGGTGTGGTTGACCGGTCAGTTTATAACTCTGGTGCTCGTAACTCTGAGGTTTTCCTGTATTTGTAAATACAGAGGAGTAGTGTTTGTTTCCCTTATGACCTTTCGCTGTCTTAAAAAGAGACAGCTTCAGTGCACGAAGGAATTGGAATGGGACTGTTCAAAGGTGTTGATGTGAAAAGCAAACGAGTCTGGAGATAGACGCCATTTTAAAATTTTCTCTTGAGGTTTGGCAAGGATGTGTGTCTATTGCACAGCATTGTCTGTGTTCTCCAGGCAGACGTTTCATTTGAGTAGTAATGTCTCTAGCTGCCAACACAACATCGTCCTTGCAATTTGTCGTACATTCTGTGTGTGATCTATATAATGTCATAGATTCTATGGGTCTGTACCTGCTGCTACAGGATATTAGTCTGGAAAAGAGCTTTCAAATATAAAGAAAAAGGAGAAAGCAGAGAGTTAATGGCTTTCACTCTAAGTCCTATGTCCACAAGCATTATAGCATTAACTAAAGCTGAGGGTCATACAACTTCTTTGTGTTACGTGGGTACAGTCCACCAAAATATCTACTCCAGAAAATGAGTATCTTATCAGTGCTGATTGCCAATTGGAAAAAAAACACCACCACCAATGAACTTTATAAAGGGAGCACTCTCTCCCTCCATCATGCAAATGTTCACAAAATCGAGTCACGTTGCACAGAGCGGGTACAGATAAAACAGCCGGCAATTCAAACCTTCTCCCAAAATATGACCTCTAATGAAGCCATTCATTATGGGATTTGAAAAAGGCTTAAAAAATTTCTCCACTCCTTTTTCCTTTTCATGCATTTATATACTTTCTGGTTCTGGCCAAAAATGGAAGCAGAATTTCTAGAATTAACTAAAGAAAGGCTATTATCCTGATATTATGGTCCCGTTTTTTCAGACCCAAGAAGTTCAGCTAAAGCAGAGAAGAATCCAGAATTTTAGGTATGTATGTAAAACACATATCTGAACCTTTCGAGGTTGAGCCCCATGTTGTACTGATATCAGGAACGAAGGTGGTGAACTAAGTCCTTAGTCTAATGCATGATAACTTGCTTGTTTAACTGTTACTTGATTCTACCCATTTCCCCTACCTCTGTTTATTAGGTGTCTCATTCACATCCTAGACTGTGAGCTATCTGGGCCAGAGACTGTCTTTCTACACGTCACTACTACACTTAGCACAATGGGACCCTGGTTCTTGATAGATACCCCAGGCACTACTGCCATATAAATAACAATAAGTAAAAGACATCCAGGAGATATACATACAGACTTGGAAGGATTAGATTTTTACTGGTAAATGTGAGTAAATGTCGCCTTCACCATATACTCACAAACTGACAAAAATATTTTCATTGATAATCAAAATTTACAAATAGGTAAAGTAAGAACAATGCTACTTGAGAACTTATTAGAGTTAGATTTAAGGATATTTACTTATATTGTATATGGTGACATGTGATGTTGAAATCACCACCCCCTCCCCACCCCCCAATATTGGAGAAATAATAAATAAGGAGAAAAAGTGAGTGTTTAAACTCCACGATGTGACAAAATCTCTCTCCATTTTGTGCCCTGTAAAGCACCATTGCCTATGCTTAACAAATAATTAAGAATAAAAATAAATAATAAATCATGAATCTGTAGGCTGACTTGTGCCTGCCAATACTTTGGAAAAAATCTGTCTGCTGCTTTTTATCTAGCAAATGCCAAAGTACCTGATCAGATATCTCAAATATTGGTGTTCCTGCTAGTATTAACTATTCTGCAGTACAGTGGTTAGAGTTTTAAAGTATTTTTTTAGCTTTTTACTGGAAGGTAATATGCTGACAGTCTGAGGAGCTTTATGCTTATAATGAACTACAACTAGGAGCTAGAACCAGTGCTAGCTACTAGTTAAAGAGGAATTGGGAATAAAAAAGTTAAAATCCATGGCCCCATAAACAAATCAATTTTCCCTTTAATCTCCCACTTGCTTGTGTCTAGATTTATACCTACTCCCTTCAACCTACAATAATATAGTGTTGCTCATACAAATAATAAATATTAATAACAATAAAACTTGCTGTTAAGAAAAAAATGGGTCCAACATCAGTTTGTTTATACAAAAAATGAAACTGAGTAGTTTGGAGCAACAAATGCAGGTTTCAAACACCAGATATAAATGTTTCCTAGAAAAAAACAAAACAAAACAAACACACGTTTTTGTAGCAGCCACTGATGTGAGTGGGTGGCAGCCATATGGGGCAGTACATATCTCTAAATTGTATTCAGAATGTTTTTGACATTGTTCAGAAATAATCATGGGCAAATTTCCAACTATCTTAAGTTTGATTAATATAGGCACTCCACAGTCCAGATGATTACCCAGATTATTCACACTTCTAGGGTCTGTTTCCACTCTCATTCTGATGGAAAGCAGGTACAAGTCCAGTGAAGTGCACAGTGTTACATCACTGTGCAACTGATGTGTGAGAGAGGTTGGAATTAGGTCCCATACATCTACACATTTGGTCTGGCAAGACCTGTCCTCGTTATATTTTGTGAGGTTTCCAGTTATTTCCTTCTTCCTTGCAGGCTAGAAATTATTATTTGTTTAACAGTAGGACTCAAATTGCCCCATGCTGCTATTCTAAGTGCTGTACAAACTTATGGTGAAGGACGGTCTCTGCCCAAGAGAATTCACAATCTAATTAAATATGAAACACAACATGTGGGTGTAAAAAACGCAAAGTACGGGAGGAAAGTACAAGGGTGATGAAAGTTCTGAGAGAAGAGTCTTTCTTGTGATATTTTGCAATTCCAGTCCAGTCTGGAATCGGGATTTTCATTAACATTAAAAAAAGTGGACTATATTTAATCCAAAACTCAAGACGACAGAGAAAAAAAATGGTGGTGTCAGTTTATTATTTTGGTCAAACGTCTGAATCAGTTCTTGTTTTCTCCAAATCATTTCTCCCATCTCTAATTTTAAAAAATGCTCTGGCTGGTTTTGCATTGAGGGGGAAATTCTTCTGTAATTTGCACATTTATACATAGTAACTCAATTGCTGTCCCTGGAGTCACTTCCGATTTACACTGGTGTAACTGAGGGTAAAATCCAGATTTTAAAGAATAAAATAAAATGCCAGTGTTGTTTCTGACAGTGCAGAGATTTCATCATTAAAACCATTTTCCATGTACTTTTTTTTCCTCAGCAAGAATCTCTATGGCTTGTTAATTCCTCACTTGCAGGGTACTGACAGTTGAAGGGGGTGACCATGACAGACTGAGCTGTATTTGTAAACATCAAGGCAGAGCTTATGTTTGACCTAGTTCTAGAAATGATTAACACATGATTTAGCTCTCATTCATTTCTATTCATGGTCATATATGTCACAGCTGTTACTAAACACTCAGAATCAGGAAAGGTCTTTGATGACAGTAATTTATACCTTAGCAATGTACGATCAAATAATGTGATCTGACTGTCCACAGAAACAAGGCCCTTTTTGTGTGTGTTAAAAGAAAGGAATGTTTTCTCCTGTTAGTCTGAAGTTTCTGTTCCTGTTAATCAGCAGCATATTTTAGAACTGTAAAAACAGTATGGATAATATTTTTTCATTTTATGAGAATATACCCATCTGCTTATTTCAATTTCGACAGCTAGTGTAGACTGAAGTCAGATCACATATATTATACCAAGTTTGAATCCATCCATCCCTTAAAAAAACATTTAAGATGTTTGAATAGACTTCAAAGTATAGTTATCTTTTATTTAATACAATCTTTTCATTCTGAAGACTGCATTATTATTCTTCAAATATAAAATTAGCTAAACTGACAGGGAGCTTCAGCTGCACCTATATTTAACCCACTCATCTCTCATCATACAAGCACATACTGTAATAAAGCTGTGGCCAATTAGGGACACCATGTTTGTCATAATGATCCACATCACAGCCACTTGAAATTTCATGGCAACAGCTCCAACAGAACTCAGACCCTCCTAATCCAAAAGCAAACTGTGTGGCTGCTGCCACCTGAACTGGAAGAGAATTTCCATTAGAAAGCTAGCCTGCAGAGTATTTTCTGATGTCATGTACGTGTTTTGCAATGCTTAGCCATTTTGCCAATTACTTTTATCAGGGATGGGTAAGAACACAAGAACAGCCATACCGGATCAGACCAACGATCCATCTAGCCCAGTATCCTGTCGTCTGACAGTGGCCAGTGCCACGTGCTTCTGGCAGTTGGAGTTTTAGGGATACCTGGAACATGGGGCTGTGCCCCTGTTCATCTTGGGTAATAGCCATTGACACAGCTATGCTCCATTAACTTATCTAATTTTTTTTTTTAACCCATTTATACTTAGGGCCTTCACAACACCCTATGGTAATGAGTTCCACAGGTTGCCTGTGCACTTCATTTGTGTTGAATCTGCTGCCTATTAATTTCATCAGGTGACCCCTAGTTCTTGTCTTATGTAAGGGGTAAATAACACTTCCCTATTGACTTTCTCCATACCATTCATGATTTTATAAGACTTCTATCATAATCCCCCTTAAGTATCTCTTTTCTAAGATGAACAGTCTTCTTAATATCTCTTTGTAATGAAGCTGTTCCATACCCCTAATCATTTTCATTGCTATTCTCTGCATCTTTTCCAATTCTGAAATATCTTATTTGAGATCAGGCGAGCTGAACTGCATACACTATTCAGGGTGTGGGTGTATCATGGCTTTATATAGCAGCATTACGGTATATTCTGTCTTCTTGTCTATTCCTTTCCTAGTGGTTCCTAACATTGTTCGCTTTTTTGACTGCACCTGAACATAGACCAGATGTTTTCAGAGAACTAACTCTAAAATCCCTTTCTTGAGTGGTAACTGCTAATTTAAATCCCATCATTTTGCATATATAGTTGGGATAATTTTTTTCCAATGTGCATTACTTTGCTTTTATCAACAATAAATTTCATCTGCCATTTTGTCACCTAGTCACCCAGTTTAGTTATATCCCCTGGTAACTCTTTGCAGTCCACTTTGGACTTAACTAGCTTGAGTGATTTTGTATCATCTGCAAATTTTGCCACCTCACTGCTCATGCCCATTTCCAGATCATTTATGAATATGTTGAACAGCACAGGTCCCAGCACAGATCCTTGGAGGACGCTGCTATTTGCCTCTCTCCATTGTGGAAACTGGCCATTTATTCCTACCCTTTGTTTCTTATCTTGTAACCATGAGAGGACCTTTCCTCTTATCCCATGACTGCTTCAGTTGCTTAAGAGCTGGTACTGTGAGACCTTGTCAAAGGCTTTCTGAAAATCCAAGTACACTATATCCCGTGGAATACTCTTGTCTACATGCTTGGTGACTCCCTCAAAGAAATCTAATACATTGGGGAGGCATGAATTTCCTTTACAAAAACCATGTAGATGCTTCCTCAACATATCATGTTTATGTGTCTGATAAGTTCAACAGAGTTGGAAGATTTGTGAACCTCAACTATTCCTTACAGTTCACAGAATAGTATGAATTGACAAACTCTTATTCTATAGTATAAAACCAATGGATTTTCCCTCCCACCTGACTCCCAGTAAAACAAGTAGTGATTTTAAAGAAATTGGGAATCCAGTGTTCATTAATAGGGATAAAACCATTCTCAAAGAGCTAAGTTGACATATGCGGATGCCTTCTATGCTCAAATTCCTAAACCCATAAAGGGCCCCAACTGCAGATCAAAGCCTTATTGCGACTGCTTGTAGCACCAAGAGCAAGATTTGTCCTATCACTTCCATTGTATTTGTTTTCACACCGTAATGATTCCGTCTGTATTCTCTCTCTCTCCCACACACATGAACTTGATGATGTTCAAATTCAAGTTGAACTTTCAAACCCATAATGTCCGAGTGGGTTTGAAAACTCGGCAAATGCATTCACCCATCACTGAGTTAAACAGATATAGACTTGTCTGTTAAAGTAAATAAGTTATTAAATAGAGACAGTAACCAGACGGAATTAATAAGGGAGGGGGAACTTGTTCTCACAAAATAAGAACAGCCTAAATTAAAGCTTTGTTAATTCTGAAAAAGTTTGTTTTCCTTTATGGTTTCTTTTTCTAACTTTCTGAAGTTGATAAGTTTGGCCAAGATGAAACCACAAATAGATAAAAAAATATCCACTTATGCTATTTTAAGCTGGGTTGAAAATAAGAATACCAGACATTTCTTGAGAAGGCTATTTGTTGTGAGATCATCCGCTCTCATTCTTCCATAAATCTAAAAGTTTCAGGTAAACATCTGAACTTTTAGAGACCCACTCATATCTTTCAAGATCTGTTCCTCACTGCTTAAATCTAACGATGGGCTGAGCAGCATAGTTTAGGTCCAAATCCAAACTATTTCAAAATTTGGCCTATTTAGTGTCTCATATTAGGCACAGACCTACTTCTAAATCATGGCTTTATTTGATCTGATAGCAAAATCTAGGCTGCAGCCTCAACAGAGGAAGAACCACATTGAGCAAGGCACAGCAGGAAAGACCACCATTGTCAGCTCAGCCAGGGGATCTGGGGGTAGCTAGTGCAAGTCACATAGACAGGACCATTTGAGGAAGAGGAGGGGCCAGGGAATCCCATGCATTCTCAGCTAGCGAGGTGTGTATGGATATGACTTAGGAGATAAAGCTGCTTTGCATGGTGGTGGTCAGCAGTAATACCACTGCCTATCCTCCCTTGAGGTCATGAATCCTTTCTTAAGTTCAGATGGCCCTAGCAGGATGAGGGGATGGAAGAGGCAAAGGCAGAGAGCAAAAAGTCCACTTTCAGCATGGAGGTGTCTGAAGTTGTAATACTCAGTACACATGTTCCAGTTGCACTAAGTTTCGCTAAATCTACAATGCATGCTATTTATTTTCCTATAACTTTATAATGCAACGTTTGATTCATTCAACCTGAAATGATATGACCAGTATGTAACAAAAGGAAATCATTTAAAAAGAAATTCTTACATAGATCACATAAATCTAGTCATATCTTTTTTTCAAATTTTGTTTATAAAATGGTGCTGCTTAGCATGAACTATTTGAGGTCATATACCTGTTACTTCAGTTGTCCTATAGAATTAGTAAATAGGCTTCAATATTAAGTATTTTCTAGCTAGGCAAGAGGCAAGTAGCAGGTGAAATAGGCTTTGGCACACTTCTGTGTAGATAATTGAAACTGAATAAGCTTAGAAACAAATGAGACATCTACTGCAGCATGGGCCATGTATTAAGCATTGCTAAAGCATCAAAGATAGCTCAAAGAAACTGATCTTGTGCAGCAGTTTGCAGATTTTTATATCTGAATACATTTTCCAAGAAGAAATCTTCCAAATCCATATTAAAAGTGAGCATAGAAATAGTAATAGAAAAATTTTGGAATTAACAGGAAAACAATTTGGGGTACCTATAACAACTATAGCTATGACTATACCTTTGTTAATAAAATGTATTTCAAATCCTTGTTAAGTTGCAAAATCATTTTCAGAAATGCTGCTTTGGTTCATCCTATGAGTGCCCATGAGAAGGATGTCACTGGCCTCCTGAGTAGGCAATGATATGGGTAATAAAATGCCTACCCTAATCCAGAGCTGGTAGTAACAAACTTAAAGTATGCACAAGTCATTGCAAAACAAAGAGAAAGTATGGCTGGTTCAAAGGAGCTTGACCCACGGACAAAAACAGGAATACAGAGACCAATCTGAACTTGCTTAAAATGTACACCTCTTCATTTTTCCTCTACTTTTCCAAAGTGCGTGTTGGAGGGGGTGGAAAAGGAACTTTGGCTTCATGCTACTCATGTACCCTAAAATTATCTAGAAATGGATCTCTCTAAATGGTGAGGTTAGAGTGGCCACGTATTTCAATATGCATCTGAACTTAAGCGGCAGAAGACCTTAATTCTGCACCATTTACAATGTGCTGTGCTTTAAAGTAACTTTTTACTTTTGACTCTGTTTGCTACTATCGAAATAGCCCCTCTTGAAAGTGCAATAGAAAAGAGAGGATTGGTTTCATAGCACCAAGTGGAATGTGCATCTCAAAATAGTTTCCTCATCCTTGCGATCTTAATAAAACCAGGTCTGATCCGGCTGTCTTTTCATTCCCATCTCTGTTCCCAGATGATGGAGATATGTAATGGAGCTTCGTATACCAAAGAGAGCACTATCCTAGCCACCATGGTGTTCCCTCCCCATATACCAACATCCCTTACAATGACAGCATGAGTTGCCTGCCTCAACTATTTACAAGACAATGAGATATCTACCTCCAACACATCACCAAACTCATCCATTTCATCCTCACCCATAACAATTTTATGTTTAACAATAAACACTTCATTCAAACCATGGGAACAACCAGGGTACTAGGATGGCTTCCCAATATGCCAAGCTCTTCATGGGCCACCTTAAAGAACAATTTCTGGACAAATGCACCAGGAAGCCAATCATACACCTGATATAGATTGATGATCTTTTCATCCTTTGGACACATGGTTTAAACTCCCTCACAGACTGTGTAATTTAATTTCCATTCGTGTTTTTGTGTGACTTCTGCTGACAGCATCTGCTGTTATGTTCTGGAGCCCAGGGAGGTATGAGGCTGAGATACTGATGCCAGGATGGATACACCATGTCCATAGCTTCCTCACCTCTGTGCATAGTGTGTGTGAACGAGCTCCTCCCTGGTGATTTATATAGTATATACATGCAATGTTGTCCATCATGATTTTTATTGTTTTGTTCCTTATAAAAGGGAGAAAGCGTGAACATGCATTGCGTACCGCCTGAAGGTCTAACAGGTTTATGTGTAGGGACATTTCCAGCCGAGACCATCTGCCCTGTATAGTGTGGTGTAAGAGATGTGCTGCCCATCTGATAAGGGATGCGTCCATCATGAGTATAGTTGAGGGTTGTTCTTGGAGGAATGGGATTCCAGCCGTCATGTTGGAGGGATGAGTCCACCACATTAGTGAATCCTTGACATGATTCCGCACTGTCAATACTCTTAGTAGGCAATGTCTACTAAGCTAGCCATGGTAGCTAGCCATGCTTGTAGACAGCGCATGTGCAAATATTCATGCCTTACTATGTATGTCATGGCCGCCATGTGGCCAAGGAGTTGAAGACACGTGTGGCTGTGAGCATCGGACTATTCCTTACAGAGAAAACTAGGCTTCTGATGGTATTGAACCTCTTTTCTGGGAGAGATGCCTTTGCTGAGACTGAATCTAGGTGCACTCCTATGAAATCTAGCTGTTGTACTGGGACCAATGTAGATTTTTGGTGGTTTATCATGAGTCCCAGTGCTTGGAGTAATGACATTGTCTGCCAAGTGTCCATCAATGCCTCCATTTGAGTGCTTGCTTTTAACAGACAATTGTCCAGGTATGGAAATATAATTATTGCCTCCCAGCAGAGGTAAGCAGTAACCACAGCTAGCATCTTTGAAAATGCCCTTGGCACTGTTGAAAGGCCAAAGGGGAGTACTTTGTACTGGGAGTGTCTGTCTCCCAGGACGAACCTGAGAAATCGTCTGTGAGCTGAGTTTATGGTCACATGAAAGTAGGCATCTTGCAGGTTGAGGGCTGAAAACTAGTCCCCTTGTTCCAATGCTGGTATCTGGTCAATAATGTGACAATTTTGAACCTTCGCACCCTCATTAACTTGTTGAGCTTTCTGAGATCTAATATGGGTCTCCATCCACCATTTTTCATCTGCATTAAAAAGTCTGGGAATAAAAGCCCCTTCCTAAAGTGTTGTGATACCTGTTCTACTGCACCAAGGGATACTAGACGGTCTACTTCTTGTTGAAGAAGTTGCTCATGAGTTGAGTCCCTGAAGAGAGATGGGGAAGCGGACTGGGTTGTAGGTATGCGGATGAAAAAAATGGAATATCTTGTGCGTATGATCGCTAGTATCCATTTGTCTGATGTTATGGATGCCCAGATAGTTTGGTATGGACAGAAATGGTGGTAAACTATCATGATGGGTAATTTTTGTGCTGGAACTTGAGACTGAAATTGTTCTCTTCTCTCTTGTGGGATGATATCAATAAAATCCATGAATTTTGAGTGTGTGTGTCATGGTCATAGTTGAAGAGTAGTGTGGCATAGTTAGCCACACGTAAGTGTAGAGTGGCAGAGGAGTAGACTCTTTGTCCGAAAAGATCAACCCTCTTCCAATTCCTGTTTTGGGGTGTGGATTTCTGATGGGTTTGCTTGCCCCTTTGTTATGCTGCTTCCACAATGAGGGAGTTGGGGGGAAGGGGTTGAAAAGAAATTCGGCTCCCTTTAAGTGTATTTTTTATCAGCTCTTTTGCATGAAGGTGTGATGGTGGCTGGAGTTTGCCACATGGTATCTGCCAGCTCCATTAAGGCATCATCCATTGGTAGAGCTATTTTTGATGGTGCAGTGGTTTGTAAGATCTTTAAGAGCTTATGATGCTTTTCCAACACTTCTTCCAGGAGCATTGCCAAACCTTGTGCCACTCTTCTGAATAGCTTCTGAAACTGCCTCAAATCATCCGCACCAGTAGGTGCATGGCATTATGGTATCATCCGGTAAAGAGGATGAGTTATGAGGTGTTGGTGATGTTTGTGATTCCAATGCCTTGTTGGCCTGTTTGATGGCTTATGATGGAGGATTTATGGCCGATAGCACCGATTGCTGGGGGAAGCTGAAGGTCTGCTGTAATCCCTGGCATTGTGAGGCCATGCTTCCCAGTTGCACAACTGTATGGAGTATGTCACGGGTAGGGAGAACCACGGAGGCATAAACCATGGTTGCTCCAGGTAGTTTCCGTATTCTTTAAAACTCAGGGGAAAAGGTGTAGGTCTATGAGGCAAGGAGTGTTGAGGAAAAGACTCCTTCCTCAATATTGCCATCCTCTCTGCTGGATGATAGCACCGGTCACCTTGGTGGTAACATGTCTGTGCCATATAGTGGAGAATGCTGCTCTTCCTGGTGCTTTGTTTTGGACGTGTGTTTCTTCCCTGGCACTGTACTTGGTGCCATGGGGTCTGTCGGTGCCAACATGTGCAGCAGTGCCAATGGACTGGTCGGTGCCATTACGTGCCAGGCTGTCTGCCTCAGTGCCATAGTGTCCGGTGCTGGTGCCACTGTCTGTGCTGTTGTGCGAATCGGTGCCAAAAGTATCAGTTGGTATAGTTTTTCCTGTCAACATTTTTTGCACCATGGCAGAGGTTTTGTCAGTGCCAGATCAGGAGAGATCTTTGGTATTTTGACTCTCGGCTCTGTGTGGTGGGCTACTTGATGGCATTGAAGCCCTCTTTCTATCCTGTCCATCAGACTGCGATGGTGAAGACCCAAGAAGTGAGCCTGAGGCAGGTCTCAGGGAGTTTTCCATTAATATTAACTTCAACCTAAGTTCTCTATCTTTTCTTGCCCTTGCACAGTGGAGAGACTTCTGTGTAAGATGTCCCGTACTGAGGCATCATATACATTGGGCATGGCATCCCTACATGACATCCCGGCATGGCATCCCTACATGAGGTACATCTTTTGAAACCTGGAGAGCCAGGCATGGTAACTGGGTAACCAAAACCTATGCTAAAGGAGACGGGAAAGGAGTTTAAGAAAATTATATTTTGGGGTAAGTAAATAAAGGAAGGAAATAGTTACTGACTAACCAACTCAACTAACTAACATATTAATTACTAATTAAATTTTTCTTTCAGAACAAGTTGAATGAAGGGAACTGTTGCAGCTCCGTCTCAGACCGGTTGAGAAGGAACTGAAGGACTCAGGTCGCGTGCATGAGCAGCTCAAGGCACCAACAGTACTGCAAGTTGGGCCATGCATGCGCAACCTGAGGGGGAATTGTAGATGAAAATCTCTGATCTGGATGCAAGAGCACGCCAGACACTTGAAGTGGAGCAACCACAGGGACACCACTCGATGAAGTAGTAATAAAATTGACAAACATTTGCAAACAAACAAATGTTCACTAGACATATTTGTACTTTGTTTAATATAGCAGTGTTCAACTTGTGTAATTTGAAAAGGAGAGAGGAGGGATAAGGACTGTGTGTGTGGAAGAGAGGGTGTCAGAGGCTGAGGATATCCTCCACCAGGAGCTTTGTTTAAAATACTTGCATAATTTGTTCTTCAAAAGTATTTTTGTTCCTCTAATCATTTCAGCTTTGGTGATGTAGCAGCATCCAGGGAAGCTTGAACTCCATCAGAAACAGAGAAATGAACCCAAGCCTTCCTTCAGTTGAGCTTCCATATGTAAACAAGATCCTCTCAGGATCCCCATTCTGGAATCACAACACAAAACAGAGCTCACAATTCCAATAGTTCAGGCTGAAGATATTCATGTATCTTGGTGATTCCAGTGAAAGACGTACCACCACTTCATATACTGCATACACAGACTGTATAAAAATGCCTAAAATTTCCTCTGAAGAGACCCGTGCTAAAATTCTGAGAGGAAAAAAACATCCTTTTTGATTTTTAATCAATATAAGGTAAGAGACCCCAAGAGAGATCCAATTTTGTTTCAACTACCTTGTCAATTAAATCTCTCTACAATCTCACCCCCAACATACATCCACATAGATTCTGTGAAAGAATCTCAAAAACAGGTGGAGAACATTTTACCCAGAATCTAATCTTAGTGAGGCAGAGAGGCCAGATGGTCTAGATTTTCAAATAAAAACTTTTAGAGAGTCTTTAAACTAAGCAAAAATGTTATTAATACTGATATCTGGACACTGTGTATTACACAGAGATGATTACTCAGAAACCCTAGTTAAATGTACCAGTGTGGAAGAATCAGAGCACTGTTTGGCTTCAAACCACATTTTTAGATTCTTGTTGAAACCTGGAGTCTGCAGCACGCTGTAAAATGAACAGAAAAGCTGAGACATTGGGGTTTCCTGAAAGGTCACCTACACAATTCCATTTGTTATCTTTTACTAGTATTTTTTTTGTTTTGTTTTGTTTTTTTAAATTATGGTTTAAAGTGCCTAGCTCAAAAACTTAAAATGCATTGTACAAAATGTAATCACAATGCACATACCAACACAATATAATTGACTGCCTTTCCCAGAACAGACCTATTAATAACAATCTAGAATATCAACCTAAAATGACTGCCCTCTCTCCTGTGGAGAGAGGAAGTAGGCCCTGTGTGGAATTTTTATTTGATTATGCTGGCAGACGCATTTGAAGATGAAAGAAAAGGGCTATGGACCCAGACAGTTACCACCTGAACTGTTCCTCAAAGTCTCTGTAGACTAGCCATGGAAACTCTAAGTACTTGCACAACAGTAGCAGATCAGTGTAGAAGCAGCCACCTACACTTGATCTGATTTCCTTGAAGTAAAGGTAAGTGCTTATATTTTTTTCTAATCCAAGATGCCTCAATCTATTACAAACAGATTGCTTTGGTGTTTCCTACAGTAGACCATCAAAAAACAATTACTTGCATTATTATTATTATTAATATTATTACTGTTATTACCCTATATGCAAACAGGCAACTTTGTTCAGTCTCTCAAGGAAACGTACCTCTAGACAACAATACTTAGGATTCATATGCATAAGGGATGGAGAACTTAGGGATATGTAACAGACCTCACCACCTCAGACACAAGCACGTGCCAGAAGTCAGGCTCCTCAACATCAGATCTTCTTCCAACCTACCTACACATAGCAGGGTTTTATGGGCAAGAGATTTCACAATAGCCTATACAACAGCCAAATGAAAAGCTACCCCAACAATCATAACATCCCATGCTGCCACCCTATTGCCTGACTGGTACTATCATGTTATATATCACTATGATGAATGTTTCATATACCACATAGTGGGTAATAACATGAAAGGACTCTGTGTTTCTAAAACTAAGCTGGCTTTCTGTTAAGAGAACTACTTACAGAGGCGCTGCAACTAGCATTCTAGCCATGTGCACACAAAATTAGCTCCTGGTGCCTCCTCCAAATTCTTCCTTTCTGTAACCTATGTTCCGCCCTTCAAGTTCCATGCAGGTTGCTACAATGAGGAACTGTGCACAAACACAGGAAGAAGGATTTGGATCCTCGGTGTGATCAATTTTCATAGCAGCAGATGTTTTTATATTCAGTGTTGAGAAAAGGAAGCTTGCCTTGGACACAGGAAGTACAGATTCAAGGTATCATATTTAAAAAAAACCAAAATGCTGCAAAGGCAGCAGAAGAGCAGATGCTACAATGGTAGCAGGAGTAGAGAGGCAGAAGCCAAGGCCACAATGGCACTGTGTGACAGAATACACCCTTGTATTCACACCCTACACACTATTGTGATAATCTTTGTACAAAGTATGCCTTGTGAGTTATCCTTTGAAAATTCATAACTTGCTGTTTGATAATATCACAGTAAAATCATGTAAGTTCTGAACAAAAACAAATCATGACTGAAGTGTGTTTCCCAGACAAGTAGGGGGAGCGGCTAAACCAGTTTATCAAAGCCAAAGGGCAAGCTAATGTCCTAGCCAGGTGTTAACAACGCCATCACCTATCAATTAGCCAGAAATTGGCAAGAAAGGGAGGGGGAGGGCAGAGAGAAAGAAATCTGCATTTTAGCACTGAAAAAACATGAGGTCTTCTTCCTCCACCAATCCTCCTGTCTTGGTTCTCAGCTGGAAATGCTTTTCAAAGAGGGACTGAAACAATAAAGAGAAGGGGCAAACACCCCAAGACACCCCTCCTCCCTCTCCTGGTCCATCTCACTCTCTGTACCTGAGAAGACACCAAAAAAAAGACACTAGAAATCATTTTATCTTTATTTTTCTTGTAACTGTTTGTGATTCTTATGCTTTATTGCTGGATTAGGGGGACGATTTATAATATGCAACATCAATATTTCAAAATTACAATAATTCATATGAGATATGCCATGCCACATATCGCTTGAAAAGTTATACTTGGCTAAGTATGGTGATATTGTCTGTGTGTCTCATTTGTATTGAAAGCTATTGGTATGTTTGATATATCTGTATTAACTTGTGCTGTGTTTCCGGGCAACCCCCCAGTCGGGATGGCAGCAGCAATAGCCTGCTTAATGGCCCATTCAGAAAACTCACAGGTACAATGGGCCCATGGGGATGGTGGGGGGAGCCAGGGCTACAGCTGATGAATCAACAGGACTTACTAATGTGACCCTGGAATCCATCTTATTTCTGTAAATAATAAAGTTAATAAATTTGTTTTATCTAATCTAGTGAGTGTAAATTGAAGTGTCTGGGTAACTCCATTTTAGATGGCAAATTGTGTGTATGTTGCTCTTTTAAAGGAATAACAGCTTTCCTATATTTGGACTGTCCAAGGGAGGGCTGGGCTGGGAAATACAGCACACATATTTTGGAGGTCAGAATCCAGAACTGGGTGTGTGTTGGGCAGAAGTAACCAACGCTGGTAAAAACCACAGTGTAACCCAAGTGTTGTGGGTAAGATCCAATTTCCCACACTCATTCAGGGTGTGGCTAGCATTCTACTGGATGGCTATCGGTGAGTGACCCAGGTGGGAGTTACTTCAGAAAGGTATTGTAAGGCATCCAAGCTGCAGAGCCAGGGTAACACAGCCCTACCCCCTTGGTCTGCATTATACCCCACTAGGTCCCAGGCACCAATAACAGAAGCACAGGAGCCCTTGAGTAACAAGGGTATGTCTACACTACAAAATTAAGTTGATCTAATTTACATCGGCGTACAGCCACTGCAGTAACTACATCATTTGTGCGTGTCTACACTTTGATCCTTGTGTCAGTGCTGCACAACCTCAAGGAGTGCTTGCACGGATTGGACTGTCAGCCTGGGGCATTATGGGATGGCTTCTGAAAGCCAGCAACAGTCAATGTAAGAAATGCATTGCCTATGCTGACAATGTGTTGACCTCGCTACATCGACATTGACTCTAGGCCCCTTGCAGAGGTGAAATAAGTCAGTGTACAGGAGAGTTACATCGGCAGGAGCAAATTTTAATGTAATCACTTTCCAAGTTAGGTGGATGCAAAGCAGCTTACGTTGACCTAACTGTGTAGTGTAGGCCAGGGCTGACATCTTTCTACTCTCATCCCTGTGGAATAGAAATAGTAGCACCTAAATTTCCTTTTTTTAAAACAGGATTCCCACTTCAGGAGCTTATCAGCATCAACTGCATGCCACCCTTTTCTGCTACCAGTGTGCAGCACATATGGCTGTGTTGCAAGAATCACACAAATCATCCAGTAAATTCATTTTTATTAGTAGCTTCTGCTTAATTAAGGGATGCATCATGCTTCATCAATCAGCTTCTGTGCATTTGAGTCTTTGCATTTTTAATCTCCACCATTCTGCTGATTCAAACTACTAACGAATGTAGTTCTTGTGCCACAGGCAAAAGGGCTGGCACGCTTGGCTTTGAGAAGCAGGGGATAGAAGCAGTACCTCTGTAGCAGTAGAAAGAAATTTCAAAACTTAACTACAGTAGTGCTGACAACAGGGTGACTCTCGGCAACCCTGTTCCTAATTTTTGCTAGGAAATACTAGAATACAATGATGTGCTGGGCAACACAGATCATAATCATAAATTGAAAACTGCTATTTATTTATGCCTGTAAATTTATTACATTATTTGTCAAAGACCTTGGTTAAAATTGTTTCTGTAGTCACACAAAGAAAAGAAACCCAACTAACAAAAACACAGTAACTGACTTTTGTTTAATAATAAATTAATATAAACCATAGTTTTGGTTTGGTTTGGTTTTTTTTCTTTGGGGGGAGGGGGAACGGAGAGAGCATTAACTAGCTTCTGATTAACAGCCAGCTCTGCTAATTTCTCTCTTTCATGATCTGAAACACCAATGAAATACTATTCCTGGGACTTTTCTAAGCATAGACAGTTAATGCTGAATTGTACCAAACTCCATGGTAGTTTTGCAGTATTGACAGAGATTCATTAAGTAGTAAGTGGAACCCACCAAAACCATTTCACTTATGACCAAAATCAAATTTGATTTCAGACCTCCAGAGGTGAAAGATAGTGCATTAACCCACTATGTTATCTAACCCCGAAACACATCCCTTCAATAAATCGTTAAGTAAATCTAAGTAACACTGTAACATACATGTAAGCTACATCATCTAAAATACACAGGTCATCATTTTCCTCTGCAGTTTTCACAGTAGCTTATCCTTTACACATTTTATTATTAATTTTTATGATGTCTATTAAAGCACTTCAGACACACTCTGGATTGCTTGAGAAATAGTGTATGTACAGTATATATGGTTTTTAATAGTGCAATTAAAGGTAGCCCTAGCAGCGCTACTGTATTATTACATACATCACTGCAATTAATATATTGTAAATGCTGAAAAGGCTAAATCTAATTTTTATAACTGTGATGCATATATCAAGACAAGCATATTTTATTGTGGTATTTTTAATGCATTCTGCAAAAAGTAGGAAAAAATGATCTTTTGGATGCCTCTCATCAGGTACCGGCAAATTCAGGTACCTGCGAATTCATAAGTTTAACCTAGCCTCAGAAAAATGGGTTTTCGATTACCAGCATCACTAATCGTCTTCTATGATGGGTGATGCCCTGTCCTTTGTCACTTTGCCATAGAATACTAAGAGTTCCTGGCTTTGGAAGGTAACATAGCAGAAAAAAACAGGCCTTAGTACCAGAAAAGATGATTCACCTGTGCTCAAAAGTCATTTGGGGAAGAATCACGTCCTGGGAATGATATTACAGTGCAATAAACGAACAGACAACTGAGGGCTTGTGTACAGGGCATGACAAGCCAGGGTGTGACTGTTCAGTGCACTAAGTCACCATGTAGACCCTGTAATAAAAGTTCCATAGTGTGTGTTGACTTATGGTAGCATGGTCCACACAGCCAGTTAGTACTGGCTAAGTAGTGTGCTGTAGTTTCATACCCTGGCTTGTAGCACAGTAAATCTCCATGTAGACAAACCCTGAGATGGGGAAGAACCATGTGCAACTATATTTGCAGCTTATTATTTCAGTGCTATTTATCTTTAAATGAATGACTGTTGGGAACAGTCTGGTGTGCATAAATACTTCACTGCCCTCTACTGGTCATCCTTAGGACTGCTCAAATGCCTGTCATGGGACTTATACTGCTAACAGCTAATGGAAGCCCAAGAATGCAGCCTTTTATCCAGTGCCAGTGCTAGCCCACTGGGGGTCATCAGCAGGAATAGTTCCCCTCCCCCACAATAGTACAACAGGCAAATTCTTATCATAACAAGCAAATAGGGGGCTCCTTGAGCTGCTCGGGGCCCTAAACAATTGTTTGGCCTGTTTATGCCTAGCGCCAGCTCTGCCATTATCTCATGCCTGCTATGCTTTAGTGACAAAGCAGTTATCTTCCCCCTACTTCTGCCCCTCCCCACAAGAGTTATGAACATTTCCATTGCAAATTTCAAAGCATCACACTCTGGTTTGGGCTTCTTAACAAACACATTCAGTAGGTTGACTAAGGTCTGTGGACCCTTCTGAAGAGTAGCCTTGAGCCCAATATAGAGTCAATGTGGGCCAACTGATGTTTCTGCATCAGAATCAAAAACTGTTGGAAACAAACTATTTTTCTTGCGGTTCCTTTGAACCTGAATATCGAAGTGAATCTCAGGGGACAGTGGAAAGTGTTATACATTTAAATCCGTATGAATCAAAACAAAATGCAATGGCAAGGTTTTGGGCACCTCTTATTCTGTCTTCATCCATTAGTCCCACATCTGGACTCCTAATATTTCTTATTGCTCTTCTTTAAATTTCCTCCACTTTGTCAATATGTTTCATAGCAAATATGAGCAGTATATTAAATTAAATCTCACTAGTGCTGTATGAAGAGGGACCATCACCTTTAGGGTGCAGCAGTGAAGTCTCTGTACATGTAGCTCAAAATATAATGGGTTTATTTATTGTTGCTTCCATATTACATTGCAAGCACTTATCTAATTTGTTAGAACATCCTTCCTATATATCAGACTCTCTATCTGTTTTTGATCTTCTCTGAAACCAGCTCTTTATTCCCTGTAAATGAAGACTTAAAAACAACAATATCCTGAGAGCCTATTTTAAAATTGCAATCCTTGTTTAAAATTTTGAACTCTTTGAAGCATTTATGGGTGTAGTTTGCATGAAAGACGCTATCCTGAATATGGGCCAAACCCAATGAAAACCTGTGCATGTGAGTAACTCCACTGATAGGGTCATCCAGTTGAAGTCACCCACATGCATAAGTGTTTTGCAAGATAATGCGTAAGGCAGTATTGAACTGATAACCACTATCGTTGCTCGGTTGTGTCAGCCTTCTGTTTTCCTAGTCCCTCACTCCAGCTGGATATCTATGGTTCAGGGTATTTTCCCCCACCAAAAGTATTAGCGTGCATATTTCCAGACACATCCAGCTTTGTTTGTTCCCGCCAACGGGCCTAGTCCTGGACTGAGATTTTTGCTTGAGTAAAGCTTGACCATGGACTACAGGATTGGTCCCCTTGGGACAGATCCAAAATCCACTGTAGTTAATGGAAAGACTGCGACCAACTTCAGTGCACTTTAGGCCAGGCTTCACATTTGTGCCTTTAGATTAATTTGTTATTGTAGGATTGCTAATGAGGGAAGCTGAACTGGAAAATACTATTGGACAATACTTGCTTTGACTAAGAATTAGACCATGTATCCAAACACATTTAAAGGAAAAAGACTGCCCAAAATATGACTTAAGAACATTTAAGGAGAAACACATGTCATACCTGATCTTGCAATGCGCTCAGCAGCCTTAGAAGCAACACAGCATCTCAAAGAATCAGACCCTCATTTCTTTAGGGTGAGATTGTTTCCCCCAGATCTCTGTTTAGTGGGGTCCCTCCATACACGTTCTTCTCACTTGTATGCAAGTGGGGGCTCAACTTCCTCAGCAGCATTCTCCACCCCACACACCTTCCAGGTCCTGGCTCTGCAATAAGAGAGGATGAAGACTTGTAAGCAAGGAAATGGGGTAGGTGACCTGGAGAGATTGACATTATCACCTCTCCACCCATGCAGAGCCTTGCCACTGGGAATTTTGGTGAAAGCTGCAGCCACATGGAGTCCTTGGTAAAACAACCATATTGAAAGGGCATGGGGAGTAGAAGAAGTTAACTACTAGCCAAAGGTAGCGTGAAGTCACGAGGCCTTCACAAAGGTGGTTCTGGCCTTGCACAGCCTCCTGAAGAGCCATGGGATCTGAGGATAGAGCCTATGCTAAACAAAACAAAACCACACGGGGGGAGGGGGGAATATTATTTCCACACCTGATAGAAGGATAAGGTAGGAACTCTGTGAGGGAATCCTCACAAAGAGGCTTCCTCAACCCATTTTACATGTTCTTCCCCTGTGGAAAACTAGCCCTCAATTTTTTGTACAGAAAAGCTCTCCATCAAAACAATAGGCCTGTGGGAGTTTGTATTTTGATCCCATTTTGGATCTGAACTCAAACTTAAGTCCATCTCTTCATCAGACTGATATGATAATATTTGCAGCTGACAGCCTTCAAGTGACATATACAAAATTACATTCTTTTTATGTATTTTCTAGGGTTAGCCACTGGAGCTCAGCTTGCCATCCCTTCTGTGTTTGTAAAAGTCTTCTCAAATTTGAATCGACTTCACTAAAAAATCAAAGAACAAAAGATATATTTGACAAGGAAATAGCTCATACTTGTTTGTAGTTACATACATATGATAGGCTACGTTTTGACTATTTTATTTAATAGCTTGTCAGTTTGGCCTTTCCTCCAAAAGATGGTTGAATTAATCTGAGGTTTTGCATCACAGAGAGGGAAAATGACCAAATCCATGCATCAAGATATGATACAAAGTGTTAGGATTTTTTTTGCTAGAGTATCATGCACACCATACAAAGAAGGGAGAATGAGTCCCCCTAATCTATGATTTACTGCCTGTTTCTAAGTGATTCTGGCTGTGTCAATACATTTGTTCACATCTCTAATTGAGTTAATGAATTGAACATAATTAAACTTGCAACATGTCATGAGCTTCCTCTGGCAAACTCAACAGGTTTCTTAAGTGAGACTCCATAGGGAAAAAAAACAACTACTATCAATGACATTTAAAACTCCACAACCTTCTGTGGGAGAGCCTAACGGATTTAGAATTTACATTGCAAAGTCTCAGCACTGTCCTGGTCGCAGTGTACAATATAAGGGAGATGTGTTCAAAATATACATAAAGATTATTCCCTGAATACGCCAACATAGGTGCAGAGTTACGAAGAAAACAAAGGTGAGGAATTAGTGCAACACATCTAACGTAATCCACATATACGTAAAAGGGTCTGACCCTGCAAGATGACAAATGCTGTCAGTACCCACTGACGTCAGCAGCAGATGAGGGTGCAGCTTTGTAGGATTGCTCCCAAAGTTGCTAAAATATGCTTGATGATGGTCACATGGGTTTCCTTAAAGCTTGTCTACATGGGGACGCTCAGCAACGTTATATCAAATTAGCTAACGGGATGAAGGGAAAGCTCATTAGTTAAAGCACATTAAATCCCTTTGTGGACACTCTCATTCATAAGTAAAGTGATCTTATTTCCGTTAACTTAATTCAGTGAATTAATGTCCTTTAACTGAGGCCATGTCTATGCTGCAAGTGTTATTATGGCATAGTTATGATGCTGTAGATATGCCACTATAACCCTGTAATGCAGAGGCAGACTACAGCAACAGAAGGGGTTTTTCTGTTGTAGGAACTCCACTTCCCCAAGGAACAGTAGATAGAATGATGGAAGTATTCTTCCCTTGACCTAGCTGCACATTTCCAGCAGGGAATAGGCTGGCATAGCTGTAGTGTTCAGGAGTATGGAATTTTCATACTACTAAATGCGGTCTCTATGCTGACCAATATTTTAAGGGTAGACCAGGTACTATGCTCTTCAAACTCACACCTCTAGTTAATTTGGCTTAACCTTGCCTGTTTGTGTCTGTCTAGACAAGCCTTTAGATAATGAAAATATTTTTTCTTCATCCTAAAAACACAAATCCCTGCCTTGCTGCGCATGGCTGTGTATGACAAAATTGACTGATTACGAGACAATACTGGGAAATACCAGTTGGTGGAGATGGCTTTTCTAGATTCTATTGGGTCTCTGAAAATCCACCTGTAAAATCACGTGGCTTGGATAGAAAACTGAATTATAGTTTCTCTCTGTATCTCCCTATTGTCCATCTCTCTCATAGCATTTATAGCTTTTGTTATTTTTATTTCATGTATAATATAAAATGGCAGCAATATGCCATATACTGATAGCTGCATCGTCTTCCTTCATAGGGAGGGAGTGGATTCTGTAACCCCATCTTAAAAATTTGAGTGTATGTATCTGTTGCTTTTTAATCAATAGAATATTTCTGTAAAAGTATTGAATGTGCTTCTATTTCCTTGATAAGCAGCAGAAGTTGTAGGCACTTATTGTTTAAACATTGCAGGAATATTACACTCTTCTGCGGCATGACTTGTGAAGAAATTCCAATACAACGTACCACTAGTTTAGTTTTGAAACTGCAACAGGTAAAAGTATGTAACAAATACAACGGTCTAGCAGAAATCATGCCTCCATCATAAATAACAGAATCTATTTAATATATGTGCTCCCTAACTTTGGGCTACTAAGTTTTTCATGGCAAACTAGCCCTAGTGTCTGTGTTGGGAGATGTTTGTCTTTCTGTGTCTTAATATGCTAAAGATTAAATTAAATTGTGAGGAAATTTTACTTTCTTTTGGTCATAACTGTAATGAATGGACTCCAACTGGCCTATCTATTTGAGGGCTTTCTATAGTGCTCAACACCGTAGTACCTCAGGGTGAAGTTAGTCTTTCTCTAGAGGGCCAGCATGAAGCCAATGCATTATTTAAGTCCCATTTATGCTTTATTTTAAGGATTTAAGTGGGATTATAGTGGTTCATAGGCCTTATGCTGGCTTTTCGCAAAAAGGAAAAAAAATTGTTTAAATGCTTTCATTACAAAACCATAAGCCTCTCATTACAAAACTCCAAGGCAACCTAGTTTCTTATTGCATCAGTGGAAGGCTGGTGACATCCACAGTGAGTAGGCAAACTCAACACAGTGAAACTTGTAGGATAAAGACACGCACATGGTGATACCTGTGTGATAAATTACAGCAACCATGTGGTAAATGGCATTTATCATGCACTTTTAACTGTCTCATCTACCTCTGCTCACTAATCCATCTCTGCTGGGACCACTTGCAACATTCAAAACATCTGAGCAACATCTAATAGTCACTTAAAAATACAGAAAGAAAGGAAGAAACCAAAAAGCATTAGACTTGCATATTTATATTCCTTTGCCCTGATGTTGATAATTATGATTGTTGTATTTAAATATCTTGCTAATTTGTTGTCATTTCTTCCCCCCCCCAACCTGAAAAATAATGGAAAAACAAAAACCCAATTTGCCACCAAAATGTCTCTTCTCCAAATATGGACTTATCCCCCTAAAATTACACAGCCTTGAAATCCAGTTCATTTATGCAGGTAAGGTCAGACAACCTTTTACTGTTACAAATTGCAGGTTTGTCACTTTAGGGAGGGGAGATTTACAGTTTTCCAAAGGAAACACAGAACTCTGCTTCTAGACTGGGAAGGTCCTGAGAAAACAAACCTTATAATCATATTTTAAATACAGAAAAGTTAATATAGGCACAGTTAGACAACACTCAAAATTTTAAACACATTCACTGAGATCCTGATCCAAAGACAACTGAAGTCTTTCTATTGACTTCAGCGTACCCTAAATTGGCACATCACTGTAACTTGCGTTGCTCAGGGAAGTGTCTTTTTCACTGCCTAGAGAGAGAGAGAGAGAGAGAGAGCGAGAGAGAGAGAGATCTACTCCTGTTGGCTCCTAATAAAGTTCCCCCTGTGGCATATAGACAACTGTATTAAAATCGTAGAGATATCACTTTAAATGCTTTGGGGTTTGCTTGCAAACTAGGAAAGCTTAAACTTGCAATCAGAGTCAAGTAGCAGACAAACAGCTTAGACTAAGGTGGAGTGAGTTGTGTGTCGGTTCTTGGGAGCAGCCTCCTTTGTTTTTCTGTTTTGGGTTCTTGTATGCTATCATTCTGAATGCTAAAAAACAGTGTTACACTGCAGTCTTCCAGCAAGCATATTCTATGTTTAATCTGTTTATATGCAGTGAAACATAACACCCTCACACTTCCCTCTTGTCGCCTTTTAGAAATCATTTTGTGGTGATAGGCTGCCAATGAAAGTATGGCTGAGGGACAGCGGGATGCCAGCAGCGTATTGTCCTGAGGATTACTGACATCTATACATAAAGGAAGCTGCAGCCATACAAGCGAGACCTCTGTGCACTGAGAGGCTAGAAGTTTTAGACCATAAATGCATAAGTGAGGAGAGATCAGATGGCAAAACAGCCCAGTTTGTCTGAGGAGACCAAAGGAAATAATAGAGATTAGACAAGTAATCAATAGCATTCAGACTCCTAAGTGAATGGCATAGAATAGAAACCTCAAGCTGATTTAATTGTATCTCATTTAAAAGTTTTCCTCTGTTGCAAACTAAAATACCGCTCGTACAGTTTTGTAAGACATCATCCCAACTTGATTGTGACCATTTTCCTGAAAGGGAGAGAGAGCAGCTATGTTACTTTTTCAAGCAGACTATTATGCACGAAGTATCTTATTCTGAAAGAACTGAGATATTTCAGGAGTCAATATTTCATTGAAAATAGGGTTAATAACACTTCATTGAACCAAAGATTACAAGGAGTGAAGATACATAGAAGGAGGTTGGATAAACAACAAATAAGGGAGGATAGGAAAATGGTTTACAATGACCTAAAAGGAGTACAAATTAACAGGAGAGAAGAAGAGCTTAGTGTCATCCAGAGCTAATACAATGAAAACTGGCTAAGCAAAAGAAAATTTAGGCTGAATACATTAGGCAAAATTTCCTGATGGTGGGTCCTATTAGACTATGGGACCGGTACAGAAACAAGGCACCTAACCCCACATACCTCCTTTCTTATTATTTGTTTTTAATTCAGATGTGCCACCACTCCTACACCTCAGAAAAGAGAGGAAAGAACGTTTTTTCAAGTCTCTAACCCACCTGTCAGATTTGGACTTGGAAAGGTTAAAAGTTTAACCCCTTACAATTTTTTATTGGATAAGCTCCCATTCTTAACCATCAGCTTGGAGGGCTCTCTGCCTAACTTAGTCCTCTGAAAAAAGGGTCACACTTTCCTTTATTGAAGGACCACAGAAACAGTAACTTGGGTGTGAGGTAATGAGATTGCCTAACATTTTCACATCTTTGTATGCAACATCCAGAAAAAACCTGTTTTGGTCTTTTCACGGTGTGGTGTGCACACAGCCTGATGATTCTCAGTCATCAAGCCTTCACCCACTTGATATCCAGATATGGGAAGCATTCACTCTGGTGCCTAGTCCCATAGTTCACAATCAGATTCTAAGGAAGGCAGGATGCCTTGTGAATACTAAGAGTACTGGTAATTTTGATGGCATTGCCTGTTGGTGGCACATGACTATGGGCTCAGATATGCAGCAGTGTCCGATAAGGTTGACTGCTGAAATGTGCTGAAGTGGCCATTACCGTGGTACGGATTTAAAGAACTGACCCTGTATTAAGACTGTCATGAGGGTGAGGACTAAGCAGATGAGGGTGGAAAGTGTATATCCTAACAGCTGGGTTTTTAGCTCCCTAGAGGCTTCACACAGAAGGTGCAGGTGCAAACTTATTCCTTCAGTAAATGGTGAAAAGAAGCCTCCATCAGATTAAGAACTGTGGATTCTACCAACAGCGACTAACACTAAAAATACTCACCAATGGCAGATAATACATACACATATGCCACCGGGGTGGGGAGGGGGGGAATCATAGAAATGGTCATTGAGAAGTCACCAAGTCCAGCCCCCTGTGCTGAGACAGGACCTTGTATACCTAGACCATCCCTGACTGGTGTTTGTCCAAATGGTTCTTAAAAACCACCAGTGACGGGGATTCAACAACCTCCCTTGAAGCATATTCCAGAGCTTTACTACCCTCATAGTTTGAAAGCTTTTCTTAAATCTAACCTAAATCTCCCTTGCTTCAGATTAAGCCCATTACTTCTTGTTCTACCATCAGAGGACATTTCAGAAAGGCATCTTTCTGAGCATGTGAGAGGCCAATTAGGAGAACCAGTGCCACCAAGCTTCAGAAAGTGGGTTAACATGACAGCTGAAAAATCCAAGACTTGGTTGCATATGTGGACAGAGAATAAAGACATTGTATTGTGTAAATAACAGCCATTGTAAGCCAGAAGCTATTTATCCTTTATAGGGGAGGTAGCCCCATTACTAAAGGATCCCTTCCCAGTCATTGTTAATCATACATCAACTCAGGAATTATTATCCCTTACCTTTATGGAACCCAATGCACATCAGCACTGAACCTGACATGCCTCTGCTCCTCAATGATCTTCCTGAATTATTTTAAGAATGAAGACTACCATTAGAAAAATAGAATTTTTCCCCAGTCAAAGTTTACTTTGAATCTGTGCAAATTTGCCAGTACAAAATGATTATGTCTTTACAAGAATCAGGTAAAAAAAAGTACACTGAGGTTTTTTAAATTAAAATATTTCTTTGGACGAAAGGGATTAGTCTAAGTTTGCACACTCAATGTAATTAGTGCATATGGTCCAGCTGTGAAGAAATAGCTGAGGACTTCTAACTTATTATTAATTAGGCTCATTAAAATGCAAGTAAGAGAACGATGCCTAGGTAAACAATACCTTATGTCATAAAGTCATTACTTGACAAGAGCTAGTCTTGCTAACAGAAGTCATTACTGATATTTTGTGGAGGTTTTTTTAGGCTCCATGGGTGCCAGTTAACTACTTTTGACTGACATCAAGGACAGACATGCAAAGCTGTAAGGAGTCAGCAATACAGCACAGCAATTCTGTTCACATCATTTCAAAATATGTCTGGTTGAGGTCAAATGTTGACAGCCAAATGACAGGCCTTCTTCAACGGCTGTGGTGTCACAGCAGGAGCGTGTCAGGGAAATTTTCCTGGGCCCCTCAGTGAATTTTTACATGCTCACATTTCTTTCCTTGTCTTATAAGTGGGCCAGGATTGGCAGATTTATGATTAACGCCTCAGAAGGAAAAGTATAGAGACCATCCCATGGCGGGAGCTATCCGTAACTGCAGCTACTACTCAGAAGGTTCTCCGCAAACATTTAACAGAGTACAAGAGAACTCAATGTTTTATTATTCACTGACATGAGAAGTGGGATGGCAGATTAGCTGGGGTTTTGGCTGTTACTGTTCACAGGATTTACTATGATCCTCATCAAGAAAACAGACTAATTACTAAGTACTTGTGTCATGAGCAATGCCTCCCAAGCAAACAAAGGAAGATACTTTTTTCTTCAACATCAACACACTAACTAGACAGTCAGCTGGTTTTCAGAGTTTTAGAAATATTTCCCATTCTTTAGAGTCCATGCACGCTCACTTATAAATCACTGCAGTGATGCAGCCTCCAGTATAAATGGATCAAAAGATGCTATTGACAGGTGCTGAAATGAGTGTCTATCTTTAACACAGGGTCAATTGATAAGTGTCTGACCTAGACTTTTGACTGACATGAAGAGCTGTCAGGACTCTTCGTTACAAGTGGTGACTAAGCACTGAGAAAAGTGTATGTTTGGTACAATAACCTGTGTTGGGGAGAAAGGTTGGGGACCAGGTAATAAGAAAATCTGAGACCAATGAATTTAATGGGACTGGGATTTGGAAGATTAAAGCATGATCCAATAAAGCTTCCCTAGTGTCTCTTTATCATTACCACCCTTTTAAATCATCCTGTCTGAAAGTGGATATAGGAAATTCTTTATCAGTTATAGTGGAAAACTCCCCATGAGATGTGCTGGCTGGATTGAAGAGCCACTGCAGAAGCAGAAATGGCATCTAATCTTGGTTTCCTTCTGGAAATTCTCCTTCTCTGAAAGCCCGCATACTCCAAAAAGAAGAGTTTTGCACCCCCTGTACTCTACAGCCTCACCAGGGACCAAGTCTCTGCAACATATGCTATGGTTTGGCAATGGGACTGTTTTTGTCTCCAGTACTTTTATTCCATATCCTACAGTCTCAAACAAAGCAGGAGAAGGCAATTTATTTCACCCCTAAAAATAACAACTGACATGAAGATACAAAACCATTTGGAGAAGGCATGGACTCGTATGTACCAATAAGAACCTAGACAGACTGTTGGAGAGGCACATCTAAGTGTATCTGCCAGTGATAAGGTCCCAGGACTGCATGTGGACACTGGACCCTACCAGGAATAAATGCCTCCAGAGAGCCTCACGATAGTAGGTGGGTGTCACCTGGCCAGACATAACCCTACTCCCATACATCTCATGCGAGACATAGGACGATGTACTCCCTTCTCTCCCAAAATAGACATAGCAAACCCTTGAAACTCAACTACAGCCGTCTGCAGTGCTAAATCTGCAAGGTTTTGAGTACTGTGCTTCTATAAATGAGCAAAACAATTCCAGCCACCTGGGGCCCACAGGGACTCCACAGACACTGTCCTGATTATGTCGGTTTTACCTTCAGAAGAAATGGAAAGACCTTGCAACTAGCTAAGGCCATTATTGCACATCTGACCTATATTTAAGCTCCAGAAGAATATGGTGGAACCAGCACAGCAAAGGCAGACCTACCCTATGAAAGTTTACCATGTTGGAACATGGTAGGGAAGAATCGAATTAGCAGACACACTACAACACAATGCTGCCACGACTTTTCAGTCAGTGTAGACCAGGACAAATTCTGTTCAGCATCATGCTAGACAAGTGCGATTAACCCTTAAGAGTCTGAGACTAGACGAAAGAGTCAAAAGGTTTGATCTCTCTCTCCCGGTTTGTGCACACACCTCATTTCCCACTCTCAATTTATAAAAATGCTTCCATTGTAGCCTGTAGGTACAGACAGGGGGAAGAAGCAAGCATTAAACCAAATACAAAGATACACAATCATCAGCTTATGATGACAGAGGTCTCCCCTTCAATCACAAGAGTCTCAAGATTATCTGACAAAAGCAGCATAAGACACAGGTGAAGCTAAATCACCTTTTTATGAGAGCAACTATTTAATAAATATTTTAAAAGGTATTCACCCAGTTGCAATAGCCACTTCCAATTTTCTATGTTCTTTAGCGGCATCTTAGAAACACTTTAGCCAGCTTGTTCTGCTAAAGACTTTGCATTCACACAATGACTGAGATATGAACTTCTTAAAGCGAAGAGCCGGCTGCCACTACCACCACTTCAACATACCCTGACAACACCTCACAGAAAGATAATATAAGAGTGAATGAAAAAAAAAGACAAACCCACAAATGATTATGTCCAGGGTGATGATAACTTGCAATGATTAAATTCCAGATTTTATTTTTGCAGCTGCTGTGGATATTAGTACTGTCTACTAGTAAACAATTTTTAGTTTTAGCACTATTTAAACACCCTGAAAAGGAAACATGAGGCTGTGTAACAAGTGTGGCAAGCACTTGTAAGCAAACATAGACAACACTAAAAATAAAAGTGGGAAGCATTACGCTAAGGGAGATATATTTTGGGAACTGGCAAAGAAGCCTCTTTAAAGACTGGGGTAGTACTCGGTCACCTGCAAATGCTGGTAGTGCCTGTCCACATGTCTGTACGTATTATTAATTATCTGCTGTATTACTTGCAGGTAGCCAAATGGCTTTTATATTTTATCTTTCTAGTTACCACGGTCTTAGTTGCTGCATCAACATGTAAGAGATATGGGGAGGAAGGTAGGAGAAAAGTGTTTATTAAAAGAGATCTGTTCAACTTTCTCAACTTAAAGGGCTTTTAAACTGTGCATCTAACAATACATGGAGGATTTCTTACCCTCAGTTTTAATGCTGTGAATGTTCTCAAAACGCCTCCATGACCTTCCCTCTCCCTTCCCATCACACATTGACACATCTAGTCTAAATTTGCGTCTTGCATCACCTCAGGATACTCATGGCTAATTTCATTATTTTGGAGAGAAAATGCAAATGAAGCCAGACAGCTGGTGCGTTCCTTGTGGCTAGGAGTGATGGAGGGGCCTGAGGCCTACCTCATCAGAGGCTCTAATACCCTTTTGCTTAGACAGGCCCTGGCGGGAAGAGAGCAGGGAGGCTGCTAGAGCAGCAGGAACAGATGGCAAGAAAGGTAAAAAGATGGAGAAGCAAGGCTAGCTTTAGTTATTCAGAAGAAGTTGTAGTGTCAGTTACCTGGGTAGATTGATATTGTGTTGCAGGATGACACTGTATCTTTCAGCTTTCCTTAGTTTTCAGGCTCTTAACTCATTGGAGATTTGAAACTCAGCCACTTATTTAAGGTTGTACAGAGTTCTTAAATCCAGTTTATTTGACACAATCTGTCAATACTAATTAGAACCAGTAAAGACCTTGGTTATCTATTAACTCCAGCCTATTGCATGTTAACGCTTAATTCTTCTAGGATAGCCATGCTAGCTCCGACAATCTGTTTGAAAGTTACCTTTTGAGAAATAGTCTTTCTATAAAAAAGTTTATCCTCACTTTACATGAGACAGCTACTTGAAACCAATTTCACCCTTGATTCATGAAAGGAGGAAAGGAAAACAATATCATGCCTTTAAAAATCTGTCAAAGCATCATCTGATAAAGCACCCTTACAAGAGGTCTGTACAAGAGTAATGCCACTCAACACAAAACACTGAGCATTTCCAAGCAGTTTGGAACAGATTGTCGGAACACATTTCATTGAAATGTTTTCTGACATCTAAAAAAGGTAACAAGACCAGGGGTGTCTTGATTAGTAGGGTTTTATATATAGTAGTCTTATTATTGTTATGATTTCTAGCAAAGTTGTGGTATGTGGCAAACTGAAATCTTCTTTCCTGCAACATACCTGCAGGGAAATAGCAAATGCAGAGGAGAACTTTTCCCAATACGTTAAATTGGAGAGGCAGGTATTTTCAAAGGATTATATATTTTAAATTTAAATGAGAAAAATAAATTTTAAGATTTAAAAAGTGACTGAGTAGTTTTAACCATTAAGGAGAGAAAATATACTTTGATCTTACGTAGCACCATTCATCCAAAGTGTTTTACAAATTTTAACTCAGCATCACAACACTCCTGTGAAAAATGCTACTGAACAGCTTTTCTGCACTCTCCAGAGCTTTCCTAGGCCACGTTACACAATTACTGAGATACTCTCATTAGAAATTGTGATAAAACATGCCCATCTCACAGATGATGAAACAGAATGACAAAGCTACTACCATGGACACAAATTTCATAGTTTTCAGTAGATTTTATTGATTTCTGGCCACCAAAGCCAGAAGTGAGTTTGGCCAGGAGAAATCAAGTGAGTTTCCCAATGTCATACACAGAGTCAGTAGCAAAGCCAGGAATACATAATCCAGGAGACCTGACTACCAATTCTCATTAGATGAACTATCCACATTAGACAATCATCAATAAAAATCCACTAGGATTTATTCTACTGTCACTGAACCCACCCAGTCTGTGTGGAGGCACTCAAAATTAACAGATGCAACTTTTAAATCCTTGTATTTTTTATAAGATACAAAGTTTCATATTGTTTGGCTACACAGTTTTGTCCGTCAGCATTTCAGAAACTATAGTAAATGTTATTCTAAAATAATTTACAGTAAAAGAATCCAAATAGCAGGAACTAAAAAGAAACATCTCACAGCCAATGTCTAATGGCACATGCCAGCCTCGACCCGTCCCCTCATCACCAATAGGCACAGTGATTAGGGAGCTCTTCTGATAGCAGAAGACACTTTCCAGACAGCAGGGACTTAGCGTCAGGGCTAGGAGCTGCCGCAGCAATGCAGCCTGGACCCACCCTTCACCACCACCACCAAGGTCTGTGATTAGGAAGCTCTGCCCATGGCAGGGGACATTTCCACAACAACAGACTTGGAGCATACATTCAGGCTTTCCACAGTGTTTTTTGTTTTGTTTTGTCTGTTTGTTTCTATTATTGTAATCTTGTCCATCTGCGACTCTCACCACACCCCTCTTCTGCACCGTAACACTCATGCCATCCTCTTTTCTCCTTCTCTTCTCCCTTTTCCACCCTCCTCCCCCTGCCAGCTCCATCTCCCCTTCCTGATTACCTTCAGCTCTCTCAAGTTCCCACCAGTTCTATTTATGTCTCTTCCCCCCTCCATCCTGATCTCCTTGATCCTCCCACCAGTACAAATCTAGGTCCCACAAATGCATCCTCTTCCTCATCTCTGGTGACATTTGCCTCAGCCCTGGACTTCATTCCATTCCCACCCTCTCCACTTCCCAAACCCATCACCACACCCCTCTGCCCCTCTCATGCCATCATTCCTAACCTCATGCCCTTCCTTACTCCCTCGCCTTCTCTTGCTGTCTGAGTCATCCACAACCCTTCCAGAGAACCAGATCACGTCATCTGACACTGCCTCTGCAGCTGCTTTCTCTGATGGAGGCCTCTGCTTCTCTCACACTCCCTGCCCTGGATTAGACCATGGTAGGGTGTTAGGCTTTTTCTCTCATATTCCTGTGGCTTCCAAGCCCCCGCTTCTTCCCCTTCTCACGCTTTCCCCTTTTGAACAACCATGTATTCAACTTTTTTTCTTCTGGCCCCCTCCATGTTGCGGTCATCTACAGTCCACCCAACTCTTCCCAATCAGACTTCCTCTCAAATTTCAACTCCTGGCTCTCTCCCTCATAATCTCCCACATTCATCCTTGGTGACTTCAGTTTCCAAGTTGATGGCCCAGCCAACCACAGCTTCTTTTTTCCTTGCCCTCACGTGTTCATTTAATCTACAGCCCTGGTTCAACTTTTCCACTCACTAAAAAAGAGTCGCTCACTTGACTTGGTCTTTACCAAGTACTGCTCTGCCTCTGAGTGTGTTTCCCTTCTTTACTTACTCTACACCTGATTTCCGGGCAACCTCATTCACAAACACAAATTTAGCTACCATCTCTCCTGACCATTCACAGATCTACCTCTCTGCTCCAGACCAGTCTCCTCTGTCCAAACTAAAATTTCTACCTGTCTTTCTGACACCACCTTATGGATGTCTAGCCATCAAACAAAGCTCCTAATCTTCCCCCTCCCCACAGCCCCTTCCCCTCCACTTTCTTTTTCAATCATTGTGGACAATACCTCCATTCTGCCTGACACTCAGGCCCGTAACCTGGATCTTTGACTTGGACCTCTCTAGATTCTCACATCCTAGCTATACCTAAATCTTGACTATTCTTTCTGCATGGCATCTCTAAGAGGCAGCCTTTCTGTCCATTCACAGCTAAAACTCTCACCCAAGCTTTAATCCTCTTCAATCTCAGTTACTGCAGCATCCTTTTCTCTGGTCTTGAAAAATAAAATTTTGCCCCACTCATACCCATGCTGATCGCTCCTGCAGAGACAGTTTTGCTAGCCCATTATTTTGACCATGTCACCACTGCCTTTGCATCCTTCCACTAGTGCAAACAAACTACTTGTCTTCAATTTTAAAGCCCTTCTTGGCCTAACCCCACCCTACCATCTCTCATTCACTATTGAAATGTGGACTCTCACCTCCGAATGACCAGCAAAGTCAGCTTCTATCATCCATTTGTTAAATTTTCAAACAAGAATCTTCATGCTTTCCCATGCTGCCTCTCCTGCTTGGGAGGTGCTCCCTGTAAACATCTACAAAGCTATTTCATTTCCATCTTTGCATTCTGCCTTAAAATTCTCCTTTGCCATGATGTCTACAAAAAACCTGTCAATGTTTAGGCCACTGATGTGCAGAAACCATGGCCTACCATGCTGACCAATATTGTTTACATGTACTCCCCCATCTGTTTGTCTGAATCCATCTGTTGGCTCTTAGTGTACTTAGATTGTACACTCTTTAGGGGAAAAGGTGTCTTTTTTCTGTATTTGTACAGTGTCTAGCACAATGGGATCTGGTCCATAACTAGGGCTTCTAGGCACTACAATATAAACAATTACATAATAGTAATAACTGGGATCCAGAAAGACACTATAGCATAAAGTCTAATCATCCAAAACTTTTTGAAGATGAATGACCGTACCACACCTGAAGTGGGGAGGGGGATGGGGATATTGTCTAGGCTTGCCAGAGGAAGGTAGCAGTGCTTCACTAGGGGAGAGGGGGAGGAGGTCAGAAGCTGCTGACATCCTACAGGAACATAAGGACAGAAGGTTTTTAAAAGGTGCAAGCATGACATTAAATGCCCTTTCTCCAGGCAGCAAGCAAGGCAGCACCCACACTTCCTCCCCTCAGGGTGGCAAACATCAGGTTTGGTTTGGACTTGCTGTGGCGTTGCAGTAGTCACTCCTTTTAGGGGGCCTGGAAGGAATTTTTCCCTCACTACCATAATGGCTTAAAGTGGAGAGGGTTTGTCTGTTTTTTTTACCCTTCCCCAGAGCAGGTGTCAGGGAGAACCTATTCTGGTGGGGAGAAAAGGGGGCTAAGCCATATGTCACAACTCATTTTGTAAGTGAGGTGGATGTTCTGTGCAGGTACTCCATAGGGAATGCATCCAGTGATCAGATAAATTGCCTGGTAAAGGGCTTAAAAAGAAGGTATTGGTTAAAGGAAAGGAACCTGGGGGGAGGGGAAGAGGGGTGGTAAGGGCTCCTATGACTGGCACAGCAGGAGCCAAGCTCCCTTTCTTATTGTCCACCTTACCTCTCTTACGAGGTGGGATGGATGGTAAGCTCCAAGCCATGGGTTAGCTGAGGGACCCTGATGGAAAATGAAGAGGGGCTGGTGGAAGCCCTGGGTAGCGATTTGCATGAACATGGAGTTGCCTGCACTGTACACTTATCTGCCAGGTAGTCCCAGACCTCTAATAATAAAATTGTCGCCTGATTAAATCTCTGTCAAGTGTCTCCTGCCTTCTTTCGGTATAGCTGGGACAATACACTCTCATGAGCCACCATTACACCGTAAGCAGCATTTTTGCAGTTCTCACACAGCACTGACAAAATACTTACACAGTATTTGGAACCACACCAGAGGACGAGCTCTAAAGGAATTTCAGTTCAACCCTTAGTGACCAGAAGGGCAGTCAGCCTGATCTAGAGAGAATCCACAGAAGGAAACTGGAGTGTGTGTGTAAGGAGGAGAGAGAAGTGTCAGAAAACTTCCTAGAAGAAAACAGTGTTAAAGAAACTTTTGTCTGGAATGAAGCATTATTCTTCCATTCGCTAATTGATTTATTGACTATCCAAAAAAAGAAATCTTTACAAACATGATTATTTCTCTAGCTCGGTTTCAAGGGAAAAGGAGAAATATACAGTCAGTTTGTCAAGGGACATATTCTGCATTTTTAACACTAAATGCTTTTTAGTAGCACACTGACTAACGACAATCTGCTTTAAAAAAACCAACAAAAAAACAGCACAAACACATAAAAGCAATTACCATGGATTTCTAATTTGATCTCACTGTGTGCCTGAATTATCAAATGTGATTATTATTTGCATCTCTTTTGCTTACCTATTCCTACACATCATAGCTTCTCCAGCTAACTCTGTTTCTAGGTAAGGGAAAACTAAACACTACTTAAACCTCATTTGGAGAGACCTTGGTAACTGACCCCAAGTCATGCAACTAAAGAGATAAAGTAGGTAATACCAACACCACAAGACCAGAAGATCTTGGATTGCAAGTAGTGGTGTAAAAAAGGAAAAAGGTCCAGAGAACAGAGACCTGTTTAGATATTTTAGTCTCAGGATCAAGAGGATGTACTAAAGCAACAGATATTGTAGACAACTGTTTCTACAGTAAAACCTTCCAAGTTTTAGCCTTCTTCCTAAATTTCTAACAAGCTAAACAAGGAAAAAAAGAGATAAAAATGAGTTAAATGTTCCCTATTTAAATGCCCTAATTCCCAAAGATGGCCCTGGTAACCCATGGTTGGTCAGTAAAACCGTTAAGAGTTAACTGGTTTTCCCTGAATTTAGTTAGCCTATCAGATTACCCTTATCTCTTACTAAGCTTCAGAGTAACTTTCCTTTTTTCTGAAGAGACACTGCTCAGCCAGCAATGTAGCCAGACCTGAGGAAGAGCTCTGTGTAAGCTTGAAGGCTTGTCTCTCTCAGGAACAGAAGTTGGTGCAATAACAGGTATAACCTCACCCACCTTGTCTCTCAGATATCCTGTGACTGACACAGCTATACCAACACTGCATACAAGTGTAGGTGTGTGCTGTTCTTTGACCAAGATGGCAGCTGTATGAAGACTGTATTGGAGAGTAGGAGCAGGTTAGGCTGTCTGAACCAATAGGTTTCTGAGCAGTACATACATTAGGTACCTACTTATGCACTCTAGCTAGGACTGAGCAGTGTTGGGGAGCGTCTAGTTGCTACGCTCACCTTAAAAATCCTCTGGAAAAATATTGACCCACAGTTAGCTTAAACTTGAATTAGCAACAGACTTTCAGTTTTGATTTTAAAGAAAAATAATATGTTCATCCTTATGTAGGCACCCTGTACTTTAGGGGCCTACCAACTTAATTACAGCTGGGAAGAGCCTGGGGACTACAAATCCCATGATGCCTTGGGGAAAAGAGAGCGACTCTTCCCCTTCCGGGAGGAGAGAAAGGCATGTGGGGGTATTTTGGTGCTGGGGCGGAGGCAGCCCGGGCTGGAAGCTGCTGCTGCGGCCGCCTGTTGACAAGGTCCCAAAGCTGCTGTTGCCTCTGACCCTGCTGGAGTCCTAAAGCTGCTGCCGGGAGCCTGCTGACCTGGGGATCGAGCACAGAGCTGCAGAGGGCTTGTAAGGAAGGTGCAGCAGAGACACTGGCTGAGGCAGAGAAGAGGCCAAGAGACAGTCCCTTCAAGCAGGGCCAGGACTGCCAGTCTCCAGTCTGATGCCGTGGCTGAACTGGTGCAGTGACCCCACAGAGCGCTCTCTCCTTCTGCAGATCTTCAAGCGCGCCCGCGCAAGAAAGGGGTCAGGGCCTGAACTCTGGGGGAGTGCACACGCCAGAGGTGGGGTAAATAACGGCAGTGTAAACGCCTGGTAGACAAGTTGAATACTGAATACTGTTTTTATTAATTGGTTTATTCAGCTGCCCCTGTGGTTCATATTTCATTTCAGTCTGTTATGCCATTTTCGTTATTTTGTTAAGTAAAGGTGTGTTAACTGTAATTTAAGGATATTGGATGTTTAGTTTACATAATTGCAATTGTTAAATTAGACTTATGTCTCAGATTATTATAGTTTTAGACTAGGTCTAGTCCTGGAAGCTCCCAAAGCCACTATTGAGCGTGCGCAGGGGCCAGCCAGGTGGAGGCACTGCCAATTTTAAATTGCTTTAGAAATAAAGGGACTGCAGCAGAGGGGTGAACAGATGATTCCCAGCTATCCTACATCACTGAGATACTCAGGATCTCCTTTATTAGAAACATTAGGCGCCCTTGCACACCGGTGAGTGTTGCCTGCTCCCAAGTAACCCAGTGAAGGAAGGGGGTTACACTTAGCTTACATGAAAATGAAGTCTTCAACATGTCTGGGAATTTCTTTTGTGCATGAAAGGTGATGATTCAACAGCCCTGGACAGTGAAGTTCAGTATTCTTAGACAAAACTGACCAGTGCAATCTAATCCACACTGCCCTACTCATGTGCCTCTACCCTGATCTGGAGGAAACTCCTCTAAATGTTACAAGACAGTTCAGTCTCTTGTACGCATTCATTCTTTAGTCTCTCTCTGCTGAGACTGTCAAGGAGGTTGCCAAGTGTGGTGATTTGTTTTGCATTTGATCTGGACATGACAACTAGAATATTTTACAACTGGAATCCTAAACACATTGGGGGAAGGATGATGAGAGTACAGCATAAAAAGTGTGCTGTATGCTACACTGGTTACCTGTGCAGTACATAATCTAATTCCAAGTTCTGGTCCTCATCCACAAAGCAACTATTTACTTTAGGCTGGTGAAACCCTTGCCCCTAATGAGGTCAGTGGTGAAATTCCAATGGACTTAAATGAAGACAGGATTTCACATGGCTACTTTATAAACTGCCTCTCTCTCCAGGCACTGAATTATGCACCTGCAATCAATAGGGTTGTTTAAACCGATGGAATGCAGGGCATGTCTGGTAAAGGTGGAAGAAAAAAAGATGTCTTGTTAAAGGGCTTGAAAGTATGGAACCTGTTCAAGTCTTATGATTTTGGGAGAAAACTTGTGGTGTTCCTGTTTACAGGAAGTTCTTTTAAAAAAATACCCAGAAAAATCTTTAAATACATTATTGCAGAATATCCTCTAATATCAATAATTAGTACAATTAATTCTAGCTGAGGGAGTCATTGAGCTTAAAGATGGCAAACGAAGTTAACTCCATGGAGTTAACCATACACACATCACACATATATACTTAAGGGGAAATATATACAGTTTACAATCAGTTTGATCTGAAGAGATCTTTAGATTGCTGTAGATAGACTTTTTACATTACAATCTTTTATATATATATGTAACCCCCTTTCTTCACTGTGTTACTTGGGCAACACTCACCAGTGTGCAAGGGCGCCTAAGGTTGCTGACAATAAAGGAGATCCTGAGTATCCCAGTGTTGATGTAGGATAGTTGGGAATCCTCTATCCACCCCTCTGCTGCAGTCCCTTTATTTCTAAAGGAATTTAAAATTGGTGGCGCCTCCACCTGGCTGGCCCCTGCACACGCTCAATAGTGGCTTTGGGAGCTTCCAGGATTAAACCTAGTCTAATTACTTATAATAATCTGAGACATAGGTCTAATTTAACAATTGCAATTATGTAAACTAAACATCCAACATACTTAAATTAGAGTTAACAGTTTTACTTAAATTAAAGAAATATGGTGTAACAGCCTGAAATTAAACATCATAATCCACAGGGGCAGTTGAATAAACCAATTAATAAAAACAGCATACAGTACTAAATTAAACTTGTCTACTAGGCATTTACACAGCCATTATTTACCCCACCTCCGGAGTGTCCACACCCCCAGAGTTCAGAGCCCTAACCCCTTGCTTGCGTGGGCACGCTTGAAGATGGAGACAGCGCTCTGTGGGTTCAGTGTACCAGATCAGCCCAGTTATCAGGCTGGAGATTTGGAGTTGGCCCAACCAAACGTCTGCAGTCCTGGCCCTGCTTGAAGGGACTCTCTCTGCCTGCCTCTTCTCTGGCCCAGTCAAAGTCTCTCTGCTGTGCCCCTTCCTTTACAAGCCCTGCCCCAAACAGAGGGAGGTGGAGGGGGGGCAGCTCTCACAGCACCTTCACTGCAGGCCCACCTCAGTCAGCCCCAGGCTCAGTCCCTGCCTGGGCCTTAGACAATGCCACCAAGCTCTGAAGCTCCCTGCTCGATCACAACTCCAGCAGGCTCTCAGCAGCAGCTTTGGGACCCCGGCAGCGGTCAGCAGGCGGCAGCAGCAGCTTTGGGACTCTAGCAAATTGCAGCAGCAGCTTCGAGACCCAAGCAGCAGCAGCAGACAGAAGTTTCCAACCTCAGCTGCCTCCACCCCAGCAACACAAGGGAGTCCTTCGCACGCTTTTCTCTGACTCCTGGAAGGGGAAGAGTCTCTCTCTTTTTCCAAAGGCATTATGGGAGTTGTCTCCCAGGCTCTTCCCAGCTGTAAAACTCCCAATTAAGTTCCTAGGCCACTAAAGTACAGGGTGCCTACAGGCATATTTAGGTCAGACAGGGCAATTTAAAAAAAAAAAACAACCCACATGATTCCCTTCTATGTTTCATTAAAGGACTAGACCAAATATTAGTTTTTGTTTTAAAGTTTTCTTTTCTATTCCCTTTGAGGTCTTCAGTGATAATATGCTGTACTACAATGGTTTTGCCAGTATCACTGTGTTGTCCAGTTACTCACAAGTGGTAATATTAGCAGTGTTTTATGAAGGTGATGCTGAATTAGACGCTAAAAAACCATTATAGCACAACAAACCATCATGTATTCAATACAGACCACAAACGCTACAGCAAAACTAACTAAGTTTTAGAGATTTTTAAAAAAATTTTTGGAACTATTTTTTGTATCCCTCCACCTATAAACCGGATGCTTTTGGCACCAGTTCAGTATGGTATTCAAATACATTGCTCTGTCAGCATGTGATTAGTCCCACTGAAGTTGATGGGACTACTCACATGCTTATATAGTTAAGCAGGTGCTTAAATCTATGGCTGTGTCAGGACATTTGGCACCATGTACCATTATACAGAGTTCAGAGGGAGAGAAATATTAAAATTAAATGCAAGACCCCTCCAATTATGATCTAAAATTGCTTTCCTTTATCTAAAAAGTTCATGATTCTAAAGTTTAAGAATCAAATGTTGGGTGTCCCATTAAGAAGCTGGGACCCTCTTTTTTCCCCAATGGGATAAAGTTCTAGTCTCTAGTCCTGCAGTGATCCAAGACCTCTGAATTTAAAACTGACATTTTTCTCAGTAAAAGATAACTGACCCTGGACTGAATTTTGCCTGTTCTGGATCCTGGACAGATGTAATTTTGGTAGAAAATTCCACATTTGGGGGAAGAGGAGGAAGAAAAATTTTCAGTCAGATTGAATTTTTTCAGAGGCACCTCTTGAAGCTGTTAAAAGGTTATATATGCTAGAATAAGTCCAGGAAAGATGGATTAATGGACAGGTAATGTGGTCATAGACATGTGGGATAGATGTATTGTAGCTGTATAACAATACACATATTGTACCTGTGAAATTTATCAAAGATCTTTCCAAGTTAACATATGGATATCACCTCCGCATATTTGGTGCGTACATATATACATTCATATATGCTTCTCCGCACAGGCCTAGGAAAATGATCCAGGCCCATGTAAGTAGTCTTTTCTCATGCAAGTACTGCCATTACCTTCATCTTATTGGGACTAGTTGCATAAGTAAGGACTATTCATGTGAGTAAATATATGCAGGATTATATCCACTTAGAAGTATTCTACCCATATTTTTTGTACCACTGAACTATTTTGACCTGGGTACCTTTTTTAAAAAACCCAAAATAGTTAACATCAACAAAACCTGCAGTGTAGGCAAAGTTCTCAGGTGGGAATAAGCTATACTGGTATGAGGCTCCTTTATATTGGTACTGTGTTCACACTTCTGGGGTAACTATATTTGTCTGAAACCGATATAGTTACACATATAAACACTGTAGATAAGCCATTAATGTCCAATTCTGCAAAGTGCTGAGTGTTTTCTACTCCCCCTAAAATAAACGGGAAGAGAGGGTGCTCAGCTACTTTCAGGAGTGGACCTTTAATATCCTTTATCTATGAACCTGCAGTAGATGAACATTTAAAAATTAAAATAAAATATCGGGAGAAAAATAGAAAGTTAATCTATAAAAAGTGTCCTGTTGTAATACAAAGCTTTCCTTACACACTTCCTTGAATTAGAGGCAAGATCCAGTAACTGATAATGATAAATACTGATGCCAGTTTTAAAACATTTTTAGAATCTAATAAACCGCTTCATCAAAAAAATATGCAAGTGACCAAACACTCCTTTATACTCACTTCTTAGTTTTAGGGCACTTTTTGAGTGATACAATAAAAATAATATGTCACAGAATTAACTTTCAATTCCTTTCATCGCTAATCTCTGACCACTATATTTTGCACTCTTTTGTGACCGTTAAGCTGAAACTGTGATCTGATAGCTCATTCATAGCTCAGCTGTGTATGTGCAAAGCTCTGCAAAAAAAAAAAAAAATCCAAAACCACAAAACGCATCTCTGATTTGACCATGAACTTTAGATGATCTAGTTAGCGTTACTGTCAAGCATCCCGTGGTCTTTTTGAAAAGCAGGACTTGTCCGTGCTGCCCTCTGGCCAACTTCAGTGGGACTAAACCACTAGCGAGAGCCATCAAACTGCCTGACAGCTTGTCACCAGTGAGGCTCCATTAATTTACACACATTTTCCTCTGTTTGGCCTTTACCATGATAACTCTTTTCTTTCCAAGCAGCTCCTGTTTGCATTTAACACTTGGGTTAATTTTCATCAGAGTTTAAATTTAGCCATCAGTATTTCAGGGGAGCTGTCAGCCAACATATGGAGGGGAAAAAATCCTTCTGAATTTATAATAAAGTGGAATCTGTTGAATGTGAAACAAAAACCAAGTGCAATATACTGCAAGGCCCCGATGGGGGGGCAGGGTCAGCAAAGAATAGCAGAGTGGATTAGTTGTTCTATTCACCAGAGTGGCATCTGAACACCTCAGGAGCTTCTTGATATATCAAAAAATGATGGAAAGACACAGTTCAATTTGTCCCCCTTTTATAAAGGATAATTAACCTGTCAGTCTTGCTACTTTAATAACTTCATTATATTGGAGCAGAAATGGGTGCAGGGAGACCATGTCTTTTTCCAGAAAGAATACAGGGCATTTGTTTAAATGGTTGAGTGGAGAGGTAGGGGAAAAAACCAAACCCTAAACCCTATATTATTCTGTGGCTACTGAAAAAAATGGAACGTGCTTCATTAAATTATGTAATCAAACTCACTTTAATATGACCCACTACCAATAATTTTAACTCTGAAAGGTGAAAATAATGTAGCAGGCAAAGTAGAAATAAAATCACATCGTTTAAAAATTGACGTTACGGGGATGCAGATGATGATGGACTCTTTAAAAATCCCTGTGATGCGTTCTAAAGCTGGGTTGCCTTTCACAAGTAATTTACGGAAATGAAGAACAAATTCCAAAAAAAAATGATTTATGCAATGAACCAGGTTAATAAATGCTGCTGATCACTTGGGCAGCCTCCATACAATTATATTTAGAAACAAAACAGTTGATACATAAACCTTTTAAATGTACACATTTTCCATTTCCAACTTATTAAATAGCGCAGAGTTTAATCTGGTAACTTGAAGTACAATTTTGTTACTTAGAGTACCTTATACACATTATAATAATTGTTTCTTCACAGATATTGTTTAGGCACAAATATGTAAACGGCATGTGAAGAAAATGATTTTCTAAAATATTAGTTCTCACAATTAAAATATTTTTCAAATAATGTTTGTTGACAAAATTTAAACTTTCATTTTAGTAATTCAACGCTTCCTTCACGATTATTCTTAATATAGTTATGTTATCACAAAAATTAAAATAAAATAATCTTAACACTACTGCATATTTATATGATAAATTTCAATAGCCCTCTCAGGGATGAAGTTGTGGGGGAGTTGTTTGTTTTTATTTATTTTTTTATAAAGCTTTATACAGAATAGGCTAGATCCTCATCTGGCATCAGTGGGGCTGTACTAATTTATATCAGCTGAGGATCTGGCCTAATATGATTGACGAATATGATGGGTTCAAATGAAATTCAACTTCCTGGGTTTTATATTGAACCATATTCAATGAATAAAATACTGGCCCTTCTGAAGTCAACGAGGTCTACATTTCAATCCATAAATCTTAACAAATAAGGATAAAGATAATTAGAGATTAATGCAGTCAAGAAGCTCTGTAGGTAAGGAAAACACAACTTACTTTTACTTAATGTTTGTGAAGTGTTTGGAGATAAGCTGTTGTATAAATGAAAAATTGTATTATTATATAGAACTAAAAATAAGGCTTCACAAATGAAGATCACATTTTAATTCCTGATTCTTAAGACTATATGTGGATTAGCAATAGCATTTGATGTTACTTAATTTTCAACGTTCTAAGTAATATTTAAGCAAAGAGTTGGAGTGACAATATGACAGATCAGTTTATTATGTACATGTGTAAATGCATGTTCATTAGATAAGTAAGAAGGGCTGACAGTGAGCCACACACTAACACAAATATAAAAAATAAATATTGACAGGTCCAATTCTGCAAGGTGCCAAGCACCATGAATTCATAACAGTATGAAGTAATGGAAAGTGCTCAATACACACAGAAGAAGGCACCATGTTTGTATCCCAAGCAATGAAGAGGATTAACCCTTTAGAGTGTAAATTATATTTTTTTTAGCAGAAATCAAAGAAAACTGTTAACACCAACTTTATAAAAGCCTGCAATTAAATAATGCTGCATCAAGAAATTCTTGCTCTGGCAGACTTGCTCTGGCCTTCTTTATTTAGCCAACAAATGTGCAAATTGATTTGGCATATTTTGCATCATTTCAATTTAAACTACTGTCTGCCTGCATTTGTAAATATAAAATTAAAGACTTGATGATCTTTTCTGCAGTATTACTGAGAATGTAGAAACAAAATTCAAAATGGCAACTGCTCTTGCCACTGGTGGTTTTCCAACTTGTATGCTGCCTCAAAAATTTGGGTTGTAGACATGGAATGTCAGTGTTTCACCACAACACTGACATCCAACCTTTTTTATATAACTTGGCATGTTTGTTAGCTATTTCTTTTAAAGAAAGGCCTAAAGGGACCTTCTTGAATATGACACATTGACCTGCTCAGATAATCTCTCAGATGAGAGTGGAAGAATCCTGTGTTGCTAAACTCTCAAACAAGACTAACATTAGTGGCATTGTAGACGGGAAAATAAATGAGTCCAATTTCTTGTGAACTAATGTTAGGAGATTGGAAATGCTATGAAGGCAACAGAAGGGGAAAGCGATCAGTCAAGGCTTATTGGACTTCTGCAAAATATAAATGAAGCAGAGCAGGTGTAAAGTAGAGTATCCATTAGGTAGATCTTTCCCTGTATTTGAGAAGTACCGCAGAACCTTTTGGTGAGGATTCTGTAATTAACATACATTAAGTCCTTGGGCCTAATTAGGCAAAATAAGTAACTAAAATACATATAATTGCTAAATAGTTAAGTATTATGTATAATGACCTGCATTTCTTTACAACCCTCAGTAGTCTTTTTCTCTCTTTTTAAGCCATTTTAATATTTGAAATTTTTGTGATGTTTTGTAACATTTTCTTGATTGTATACATTTACTAGATTATACTTTTGTGGGGGAGGAGTAAAAATTGAAATAAACCTCATCAAAAATCCAGCCACCAATATATTTTAGGGATGCAAAGTACATTTTAGAGGTTCTTACATGCCTGAAACAGGGAAATAAGAACTATCACAGTAGTGGTATGACAAAGCATGAAAAATCAGCTTGTCACAAATGGAGCACATATGCCAACTTCAGTCGAGCCCTTTATGTTTAACAAAATGCTTAAACTGACAGATTTAATCACTATGATTTACACATTTTTTGAATCATGGATCAATTCTTCACTGGCTCTAGTATTTCTCTAAAAGACTGAATTTTTCTTTCCTGTAATGACTGCAAGTCTTTTGATTTGCAGTTGTTTTGTTTCAGTACTGAAACTGAAATGTAATTAAAGCGTATAGCAAAATGGCACTTAACTGCCCCATGTTGTGAATGGTATTAAGGTCCCCAGCCTATGATGATCCACCTCAAAAAAATGATACCATATTAACATCAGGATGATTCCCCTGCCTTGTCTCACCCATTTTGCTTTACATTAATATATCTCTATTATGACAGTGCTCATTCTGGGGCAAAACACAGCATTTTTAATTCACAAAATTAAAGATTTGTCAAAACAGTAATCAAAATCACAGCAGATGATATTTTGTAACCACCAGCTCCTGTGCCCTCTCACCACATTCCAGCAGGATGAAATACTTGAGGGCAGCCCAAAGAAAATTTGAGGAATGCCGGGAATGAGGAGCAGGGTTTGAAACCACATCCCCAAATGTTAATCCTACAGCTATGGTTTTTGTTTTGGGTAGAATTGGAAACCAGATAAGTCCTATTTTCTGGTTTTGATTTGGAAGCAGCCAAAAATCTTGCAGTTGTGGCTATTGTCACATTCAAAAGAACAGAAAATCTACACGATTAGATGACATGGTGCACTCACTACCTTTCTGTCTTAAATCTCTGATGGGTTTGGCATAGCAATGAATCTGAACCCAAACCCAAAAAGCCTGCTATGGTCTAGTAACTGAACTCTAGCCTGAACCTAATAAAGAGCCAAACCCAAACACTGCCTCTTTCTGCTCTGAACATCACTCTTTAAGGTTTCTGCTTGCTCATGTCATAGGTTTCCAAACTGCGCAATAGCTTACTTCTTATGTGACTTGCATAAGACTACTCAGCAGAGACCTACTGCATCTCAAGGAACTATGATTCTTGTCACAAATCAATATATTCAATTCACAGACGTTAGAGATGTTAAAGACCAATAAGACCATTCAAATCCCTCTCCCCACCAATGTAGAATTGTTCCCTAATGTACATTTTCTGGTGCTTTGTCCAGTCTAGTTTCAAAAAGCAAACACACAAAAAACAAACAAAAAAACAACTTCACCATTTCAATCTCTTTTAACCAATCTATACTTTCCCTCTCCTATTTGCATCATATGATTCCTAGTTAAACTCTCTTTTACCACACTAACTCATTATTCTCTCTTCTTGGCATTTATGCCCTTAAAGTATCTATAGATATAGACAGTGAACTTATACATACATAAACACACTCTTAGTTGTTGCTTAGGCAAGATATACACATCCAGTGCTTTTAATCTTTCCCCGTAAATCAGCCCATCCAACTCTTCCCTAAACTATTTCCATTTTGTAAATAAGTTTCCAGTAGCGTGTTGCCCATTGTTCTCCAGGGCAATATCCCTCCCCATACTTCTAAGGATTTCTTAAATAAATTAGTGCTGACCGTATCATGGCTCCCCACTCCAAAATTCTGAAACAATCTCTTAAAGAGAGCTTGAAACAGATGGAGAGAGTACTGTCATGAGAATGGGAAGGCTAAGGAAAAAACATGGAGGCAGCTGTCCTCTATCAGCTTCTGTGAATTCCCCATGATCTATAGGATTTCTCACACATGATGGATAATACAGAGGAACAAAAAATATCCATGGTTTCAGGACCACAAAGATTTCCACCTAGCTTTTGCCCTTTTGTAGGTTTTCATATGAGGTGATTAGAACCTTTACAATGTTCTCCACACATTTCACCAGACCATGATCCTGGACTAAGTCTGACATGAATTATTAATATTTTGCTTTTCTAGAACACCCTGCTGAAATCCCAAAGTACTGCATTCTGCAAATCGTTGCACTCCTTTGAGATAGGGAGGTGTCATTAAATAGAAATAACTCTCAAATAGACCAACTCTGGTCACAAAGCCAGTCTGAATGCTGTGCTTGAATCACAAGGTCACCCTTCCCCTCTAACATCTAACCAAGAAAGCATGGTATGTGTGTGCGCCAAACCTAGAAAGCATGGGATGTTTACTCAGCAGCCTTTTATAGCTCCCAAGATGCACACTTTTTCCACACAATTAGGAACACAGGGATTGCCAAACTGAATCAGACCAGAGGTCCGTTCATTACACCATTCATTATTGTGTATACTTTTATCATGTCCCCTCTTATTTGTCTCCTTTCTAAGGTTAAAAAAAATCCTATTTTTTTCAGTTTCTCTTCATATGAGAGTTTTTCCATGTCCTTAATAGATTTACCTGAAAACACACAAAGAAAAAACAACTTGTTACTCAAACTGCATGCTGTAAAATTGGAGAAGATTCTTCCGACAAAATAAAGAGATCTGTACCCAGTTTTAAGTGAAAATCTTACCTACAGAGCCATTATTGGTGCCTCCATAACACATGATGACATTCATATTTAGAGCAAAGCTAAGTAAGCTTAAGGTGATTTTACATTCACCAGAAGCAGGACAAGTGTTCTGCAAGCTCCACAGTTTGCCTTTCTCTAGACACACTTAATTAATTGCAGAATGTATTGTTCCTATACAGAAAAGAAAACTTGGTATCAAATCTAGAACTTTCCAGGAACAAAGTATTCCCTTTGATCTCTTTTAGGGATATGCTCCTGAATACTCATAGAAAGGGCCAAATTCTACACTCAGGTACAGGCAGACAACTCCCATTTGTTTCA
>ML675614.1:39684863-39707523 GCA_007922155.1 Mesoclemmys tuberculata
TTTAATTATTTTGCTTCACCTGCCATATTTATCTCCTTTGCAGCATGAACCTGAGGCTACTTTGAGCATGAAATCCTAAAATGACTGAACACGTGGTTGACTGACCAAAAATAAAAATCTCATCTAATATCGAACCTTAAGGCTGCAGCTGCAAAACCAGAGATCCAAAGTCATCTCTTCTGGTTAAGTTCTTCCTTGCGGGAGGAAAGACTACTATGGTGATTAAGATCTTGCTGGATCAGGCCCTTTATCACTCCTTTTCACATTATCATTGTTTCAGCAGTATTCTGAAGTGGCAAGATCCAGTAGATGATTTGGAAAGAAATGACCAACTCAAGCCTATTTGGCATCCCTTAATTCCAGGCTCTGGGATTAAGTTACCTGTCATTCCAGTCCCATTTTTTTGTGCACAGTTAGGTCCTGGGTTTCATTGCTTTGGATGGATGTATAGCGCACATAACATTTTAGCAAGCTTGGTACAAGAATATGCCTCTCTTTTTAAAACTATCATGTTTTTCCTTCAAATGCACTTATCATTTGGAATGTGGAACCTTTTACTCCATCTATCCATCATCTGTCTGCCTGACTACCTATCTATCCAGATGCAAATTGCTGGGTTACTATCTGCAAACCCTATAAAGCAGGTACAGTCTATTTGGAGTGGTTAAGGTAAAGTCATCTTTTTATTGACACATTAACTCTTGAGTACAGTGCAAATAAAACCTTACATAGAATGATTTTATATGACAGAATATTTTATTGTCGGTGCTGTATGCGGCCATGATTTATTATATATGGTAAAATGAAGAAAAATGCAACTATATGTATATACGCAGAGAAAGGGCTTATATAGAAAACTGTTGTTGGACTTCATTCAGTATTAAATTGAGTAGCTGCAGTACCTTGTGTATGGTAGCATGGATCTATACGGGACACAGGGTGCAATCTGGATTCCCATGGTAGATCTGTTACAAATGAGAGCGGATGTAGGGAGTTCTTTCCCTAGCTTCTACAGCACACCTGCACAAGGACAGGCACAAACGGGCTTCCTGCACTGGGCTGTTTAATAGTGGTGGTGGCTAGCAGTCCCAGATAAGGTGAGGTAAAGGTGTAGTTAGAGGTATTCATGCTGGGGCGGGGTGGTGGTGGTAGTGAGGGCTTGCTAAACCTGATGCATAAGTTAAAGTAAGGGTGTCTTGTTAGTTTGCCCACCCAGGAGACATTATGTACCCCCTGACAGGTGAATGCACTCTCAGAAGAGGCATAAGTAACCACATAATTTGGATGTTTAGGAGAAACCCATTCCCAGCTCTCACAGCTTCCCACCATGGCAATCTGTTTATAACATAGGGGTGTCTTCTCTTCTGGCATGAAACAGAATACATAGAAATACAGTTACTAAAGGTCCCCCCTCTGGTAATACAGGAATAGCATGCCACAGATATACAGTTACACAGCATCTTTCACTCAAGGATCTTAAGGTATTTTACACACATTAATTAACTTCAGCATACATCTCTCTGTCATTATTTATTTCAAGCAGTGCCCTCAGTGTACTATGAACTTTACATACACAAGAGGAGGCAGGGTTCCTCCCACAAAGAGCTCACGTTCTAGGTTACAGCTATCAGTTCAGAAAGTGCCCATCACCATGATATGAATTTTTCAACTTTATCTGAATGTCATGCAGCATTATACCTGTTTTTCATAGATGCCATCCCTTTTGTGCCTGCGCAGCACATCTACAGCAAAGGTAATGTTACACTGAGGTAGTTACACCCATGAGAGCATATTTATTTAATGTATCCAAACCCTGAGTAAATATTGCTATTCCCTTGGGATCAAATCAGATATCTCACAGTGTGAAAGCTCCTGATTGTTAAAGATCATCCCCATCTTTTTGGACTTCTTATGGAAATTCAAAAACAGCAGCCAATTAAGGCCTAATCATGCTGACTTTCCAGAAACAAAATTCTCATTGACTTCAATGGAAATCCCACAAACGTGAATTCTCAAGAGCATCTAGGAACCCCAGTCATGGACCAGGGCTCTACTGTGCTGGGCACTGTAAAAGCTGAACAAAAAGTAACTGCTTAACAAATTGCACAATGCTACACCTGCTCTGGGACAATGACTCACCACATTGAGTCATGCTCCATTTTGGCTAAGAATTGCACTGAGTTGGTTGTTTTCACAAAGTGAAACATGAAACGTTTTCACTGCCTCCCTGCTCATCTCACCTGGGAACACAGCCCTTTATATCAACCCTTGTGAAATTCTGCAGTCCAAAAAGATTATCACCTCCCACTGACTGAGCAGAGGGAGGAGGACAGGAAAGCCAGGGTTGCAGGGTCAGCGTTAAAGGAAGTGAGCCTTGTTTGGTCTGGGCTAGCTGAACTCTCCCAGGGGCAACCAGACATTGGTGCTCATAAGATAGTTAATGAATTGGCTACTGTGTAGAGATACAACTGTCCTCTACTGAATGGAATCAGAAATGTTCAGCAGGTATTTTCCTTTAGCTTAATTGGTTTGCTTTTAGCCACTGGTATTTCCCTTTATTTCTATATCCAATGTCACTTGGAGTGTCCATTGTGTCCCAAAACAAAAATCAGGAAGACCTCAATGGTCACAGGTATATTACAACATGCATGATCAATCACTCTCTAGAAGGTCTGTAACAGAGAAGCTTGTGAACTGTAATACTCGGGTACAATAGCATTGGCTAAGTCTTACTACCTGACTTGCTGTTATTGAAGGAGATTTTATAAGCCAAAGAGACAAAGCAATTATTACAGCCCCATTTTACAAATAAGGGAGATAAAGTGACTTGCCCACGGTCACACAGGGCAGAGTCAGCAATTGAACACACATCTTCTAGCTCCTAGTCCAGCATCTTGACCACAGCACCATCCATCCACTTAAGTAAGTAAATAAGTACTTCTTTCTCACACAAGGCACAGTGTTGAAGCCAATGAGACTAAGCACACTTTACCATTTGAGAGAAAAAGCCTCAAATATACCTCAGATGGAGAGGGCTCAAACCACAAAATCTGAAACCAGCACTGGACAGCCCTCAATTTTAGAGATGTTCTCAGTAAGATTTAAGTCTAGGTTCATTTCTACTTCAAAATGTTTTAAGTAATTGAAAATCTGGGAAATGGCTGCTGTATGTATTACAGATTTAAAACGGACAAAACCACGCAAATCCGTATTGCTCCTTTATGAAAGACAAAAATGCAGGGGCTTAACCATAAGAGAGTGGAACACTTGGTCCTCCCTTGTGCATATCACACAGTAGCATCAGCAGTTCTTCCAGACTGAAGGAGCACAGACCCTCTGCAGATAGCAGCAGTTGTGTCATTATATGACTAGGCTGACAAATGGGTGAGAAAGTGACATGTCTTCAATCAGTCCATAGCTAAAATGTGTTTATATAGTTCAATAAGTAAAATCTATGACCCCGCAGTGTATGTTTTAGGGATAATTTACTTACCTCAAGGAGTTTCCTACTTGCTATGGCTTCTTATTTTACATCTTCTGCTCAATCTCTTCATTATGTTTCTTATACAGCTGTCCTGATATTATCACCTAATTTACAGATTTTTCTGATGATATAACCGTTATCCATTTCTATCACTCTTTTTCCTATTGGTGTGGTAAGGAAATACAGATTTTAATCAATAATAATCTCTTTTTACTATAGGATTTCTCTATTTAGCAGCATGTTTAAATTGACTACAAATCTTTTTGCTACATAAGAACAAAGTATTTGTGTTTCTGTTACCAAAAATATTCAGCTCTTCTCAGTTAGCTGCTAACCTTGGTAAAAAATATACTACTGATAGAACATTGTTTATATTCAGAATAACATGGACCTTCATACATTTCCTAAACATTGTTGCTCTCCTCATTTGCAGGCTAAAATAATCTGTACAGTAGATTAAGTTGCATCTTTCAAAAAGCATCCAATACAGCCATCTCCTCCTGTACAAGAATGTGACCCCCTGTTCCTGAAGGGTGGGATCCAGAAAAGGCACCTGTGGTGAAGAACGAATATTCTAATATTTCTGAACCTTTTGGTGAAGGTGAAGGGGGCCTGCTGAAAACATTGCTGTGAGCAGATGGACCCCTGAAACCATCTGCTATCGAAGCAACTAAACGTTCAATGATGCATTACAAAATTATTTAGCTCTCAAAGAGCTTGAAAGTAGTTAGTAATGATGGCATCTGTACTGAGAGCAAACAACCTATTTATATATGATCTATCACTTCATAAACAGTTTGGAGACCATCTTTTCTTAAAGAAGCAGTAGTCTTGTTGATTCCTAGAGTAAAGCTACATAGAATAACGTATGATATAATGAAATAGTTAGGATTTAACGGGTTATTTTCTTCTTGGATGAATACACCTTTTTCTTGATTAATAGTTATTTACACAAGGGGTTTGTGTGTGTGCATGCCCGCTCATGGGCCCAATATAGCTACTTTGTATTGATACATAAATGGAACATGTTTACTCGGCTCACATTCAAATGAGAAGAAAGTAGGTTTTCTTTTCCTCTTCAGAACATTATCCCATCTCTGGAGGTCAGGAATATAAAGGGTAATAATGAATCACGGCTTCCAAATGTGAAGTCTATTTTGATCTAATAGGACAATTCGTCCATGTTACATAATTACTGAGTGACTAATTAAAAAGCATATTTATGGTGGATTCATAGTTATGTTTTAGAAAGGAATATATATGCAGTATATATAGTTTTTATGATGCAGCAGATATAGAGACGATATCACAATGAATATTTTACATATATTACTTGTTAAACCTGAATAAGCATATTTAAATAAATTGTGTTTGATTAAAGTAATATATTGTATCTAAAATAAATTCAGTTTTGGAGCCCTTGCATAAAACATTACCAGTTTTAATTATTATTCCTGAAATCGCAACCCTCCTCACTGATTTTCATGAAGAAACAACTTACTGTATACTTATTAATCTCAAAAAAGTATAAGGGAACAAAAGTTCAATCTACCTTCATTTTCTTTATAATATTTCTTTAAAATGTTGCCATTTAGCTAGATGTATTTCCAAAAGTTTAACTCTGTTGTAAATAGATAAATAAAAATAAAACGTCCAGAATTATAGCTTTTTAATGTCATATTTTTTAGGCAGCCATAATGCTACTGAAAGGTCTTTCTGACAATAGAGGGGTGTATAGAACTATCAGTTTTTAAGCAGAAATCCCCACTGTTACATAGTGGGGGTTTCAGCTTAATTTATGGCACATCTGGCCCCCATTATTTTCATTGAGTACGCTATGTTTAGTTTAAATTTTCACCTCTCAGGATTAAATCTTGCAGTATTTACCCAGGCAAAACTTCAGGTCAGTGAGAGCTTTGCCTAACTCTGCAAGCCCACTCAAACAAATAGACCTAATGGGTCCGCTCTTGCAAATACGTGAGTTACTTTACACCCGAGTAGTCCCATTGACTTCCATGAAACTATTCAGGTGAGTAAAGCTACTGAAGTGCTGAAAAATTGAAGGATCAGGCCCAGTGGAGCTACTCACTCAAGTAGGGACAACTTGCATATGTAGGAATTTTCATGATTAGGCCCTTAATCAAAGGATCCAGTCCTGAGCCCTGTCAATGGCAGAACTCTTATTGGCTTCAACAGCATTAGGAGCAGGCTCAATGTGAATAAAGCAATTGATCCTGAAAATCTTACTCATACAGGTACTCCTTACTCATGAGCGACATTCATGCTTGTGCAGAGGGCCAACACAAGGCTTATGCACATAGCAAAACTCACATGAGCCCTCATAAAATATCTTAAATTGGCTTTTAGGGGTACGTAGCCTTGTTCTGACCCTCTACACCAGGGTGAATTTCAACCCAGGTGAGCAAGTTTCATAGAATTATGTCCTAAGGGCACTTGGCACCTCTCAGGATTGGGCTCTAGATCATGTTTTCTTCCCTTCCAACTTTTTAGGGGCCAAATGCTGCAAGTCTTCAGGGCCTGTCTACACAAGCAACTTGCATCAGTCTAACTTACATTGGTTTAAACACCAGTTTATTTAAGCAAACTCAAATTCCTGTGTAGATATTCTATGTCAGTTTAGAATTGGCTTATTTCAGTTTAGCAAGCACCTGCTGGCAAGAACAGCTACCAGCCAGGTTTAAAGAGATACAAGTGTGTCTGCATGCCAAGTTTAACTAAGGGCTTGTCTACATTTAAAATTCTGCAGCACTGCAGTTGTAGCACTTAATGCAGATGTTATCTATGCCAATGGGGTTCAAATCAGACCTTTCATTACACCAGTGCAGCTCTGTGGAGAGACCTGGCCTTTCGAGGCGCTAAGCGTCTCCTGATTGGTGGCATGCTCACTCCACTTCCACTGAATGTGATGGGAATGGAAGGCACTCAGTAGTACTCAGTAGGTGCTCAGCATCTTATAGGATGAAGCCTTATGTGCATATGTTTTTGCAGGGCTGGGCTCTAGTTTATCCAATACAATGTGAAGGAATGAAGCCTGGCTCAGGGTGGTATTAGTTATTAATTAGTCATATTACCGTTAGTGCCTACTTAACCCAGTCATGTACCAGGACCCCATTGTGTTGGGTGCTGTACAAACACAGATAAAAAAGACAGTGCCTGCCCCAAAGACTTTACAATTTTAGGGCAGGTCTACACTTAAAGTGCTGCATCAGCGCTCCAGGCCAATGGGAGAGAGCTCTCCCATCAGCATAGTTAATCCCTCTCTGCAAGAGGCGGTGGTGGCGAGAGAAGCTCTCCTACTGACATAGTGCTGTCTACACTGGAGCTTAGGTTGGTATAACTACATTGCTACGGGGTGTGGATTAGTCACACTCCTGAGCAACAGTTATACCAAAGTAATTCTGTAGTGTAGACTAGGACTTTGTAAGCTTACAAGCAACATGCCCCTTTAATTTTCATCTTGAAATTTTAGAAAGCCTTTTACAGCCCAAAATATATTTCTTTCAAGCACAGTAATTTGAATCCTCATACTTGTGTAAGGAAAGCAGGATTGGAAAACATTCTGTATCTTTAATTTCATTTCTCTTTGATTCTAGAATTAAACTTTGAAGATTTACAAAAAAACCCAAAAACAACAACAACAACAACACACATTACTATTTGGCCAAACACTATTTTCTTTTACATTCTTCTGCCTGGTCTTTAAATCTGTATGAAATGGAGGTTGCAGTGTGAAGGGAACTAAAATTAAAAAATACCTGTCCCCACAATAACAACCTACACCACAAATATTAAAGCATTGAAATAAGAGACCCACTTGTCTGGCTGACACATGCTATATCCCTTTCCTCTCTTTACTACCTGTCAATCAATCACTGCTCAATCACAGAAAGGCACAATCAGCCACTTAATGACAGCCAGATGGCATTTATTTCTCATGAACTGTACTCCTGAAGTCACATTTGCTGCCTGTAACTAGCAGCATTTCCTATCCAGTGTAATAATGAGATGTTTTTTGTATTCAGACTAAATTGTAATGCCTCACACCTCTGACAGGACAACCCTGTGAACAGAATACATGTTCTTGCTGTGGGCAGCTTTGTTTTGCTTTAATAAGACAATCAGCGGTACTTAAAAATATTGAGTCACAAAGCTTCCCTTCCCCCTTTGCACCCCCCACTAACTTGATCAGAGAGACAGACTCACTGCCTTGTGAATAAGAATTGTAAACAACATGGTAATTTGAGTGTTCACACTAATGCTCCCCGTTTCTCTGCAATCTGGACACAGTGTAACTACACAGAGACAGATGTGATCTTCCTCACACTGGTTTACCAATGATGTCAACCTTGACCCGCAGAGAACACCTTTCCTGGAAGTGACAGGCAATTTAGCTTTCTTGCTTAGTTCTGGGGCTCTCTTGTGGTGAATTATGTATGGTGCTCCTGTGATAAGGACCTTTGTCCACTGAGGACCCAGCTGAGGCTGTTAAACTTCTTTTCAAGACCTGATAAACTATTTCCCTAGCATTTTATCCATAAATACCAACCCCCCACATGGGTTATTTCAAACAAAAACTCTATGCTAAGGCCACATCCTTGTCCCACGGAATTCAATGGCAAAACTCTATTTGGTGTTTTGAAAGACCAAGATTTGGCCCTACAGGTATAATAAAATGGTCACAAACCAATCCCATTTGGAAGACATTTCAAAGACATTTACCCAGCTGATATTTGGAGGTTTCCTTCTGCTTACACACATGCCACACTACTACTACTGCTTTATAGTTCTCGTATTTGTTGAGTGACTGTCTCCAAACTTTAGGGCTTTTGCAATAAAGCAAAACTGGGTGTTTTATTTGACACAGATTCAGTCTCTCAGCAATGTGGTCTATAGTTTGAGTTATGTTTAATTTAGTTTAATAGAAAGTACCATATCTTTAGGACCAGAATGTTGCCAGTCCCTGCATGGCTGTGTAAGAGAGGGAGCTGCAGGGGGTAACCACTATTGGCCAGATTTTCAGCACCCAATGGCTCCCGCTCTTCTTTACAGAACCTGCTGGGTGCTAGCCCTATGTAGCTGGAGGATACAGGACTTGCTTCCTCCTAGCATCCTTGAATTACCTGCCTGAAAGAGAGTTGGATGACCCCAGGACAATGCCTCTGAACTGTGTAGGGATAAGGTTTCCATCCCCAGAGTGGTGTAAATGATGTATTAGCGTGTGCTGCTCAGGAACACGAGGAAGAAATTCTAGCTAAGTTAAGCAGAATTCTTTTTGAAGGCTCCAACTGAAGCACATCCCTTCTACTATCTAAGCCCTTCAGGTGTAAGGCACAGCACACATCCACAGAGGCGAATGCCTGGACACTACAGCTCCTATGTTTGCATTTGTTGCCATATCCCAGAGGCCCCAGCTTTAATTTCTGTATTTTCTTCTTACAACTTATAAACAAGAGAGAAGCTCCTTCCCCAAGGCACACTTTTGGAAAGGGAAACAGATGCCTTATGACTGAAGGGCAGGCAGGTTTGTATCTATTAAAGGTGGGATGTAAATGGAGGCAACCTCCTGTGTAAAAAAGTTACTCCCCCTTCCCCTCCCACACGCACTCTCGGTCCTGTTGCTGGAGTGCAGATGGAGAATCTCATTAGAAATCTAATACAATAAGGGCATGTAGATCCTGGGGCTGGGGGTGGAAATCAGATTAGCTTCATTACTTTATTCTGCACCTCACAGCGCTTCTGCCAGTGGACAATTGCATTAGATCAGAGAGAAGATCAAAAGGCAAAAACTCCCCAGAAATGCTCTGCTACTCATTGTCTGAGCCAAGAATGGGGGTGGGGAAGGAAAATGTGCATTGATGGAGGACACAGACCATAGCTATCCAACACTTCAATAACTTCTTTTCATAATAATACTTGGTACATCTATGGCACCTTTTCCTCTATAGCTCCCAAAGTGCTTTACAAAGGTGGAGATATATTATCCCATTTTTAGAGCTGGAGGCAGAGAGAAGCTAAGTAACTTGCCCCACGTCAAACAGCAAGTCAAGCCAAGAAAAGAACACCGGGTTATTGATTTCTGGCAAGGCACTTTTTCTGCTGGACTTATAGGATCTGGTTTACACTGCACACTAACCCCAGGCTCTGACACAGGTTTGAGCCCAAGCCCCTCTTCCTTCCACGCACAAATCAGCGTGTCTCAGGTCAGCAAACACTCAGGACCCAGATCCTCGGACCCTGCTGGCGGGGTAAGGGGAATGTCCCAAGTCCCATTGCAACTCAAGTCCAAGCCCTGTCATTTTGCAGAGGGACTGCAGCTCAAGCTTCTGACCCAAGTCAGCAGGTCTGCATAATGCAGGATCCATTCACACGGCTGTGAGACCCAGGTCCAGCAATTGTAAGTCCAGGCTTATGATACAGTGTGGACATTCAAGTGTGGGTTTCGAAACACAGAGTCCACAAGCTCAGGTTCTACAGACCTGGATTTACAATGCAGTGTAGACATACCCATAGTGCCTTCCTCACCTTTACCTCTTCTATACGCACTTTCTTAAACACGTCTTTTTATTTGGAAAATGAAGCAATAGCCTCAGTCTCCACTTCTGCTTCAATATTTCCAACCTGAATTGGACACATAACTGCAGATGGGACTGGTCAAGTCGAATTTTCAAAATCTGGGCCAGAACATGCCCTTTCTGCTCCAGCCAGTTGGCACAAAGTGGCCACAAAACCAGTTTACCTGGCTACCCAAAGATACCCTTAGTATGAAAAAATTCACAGGTGGTGGAGCATCTCCTACTCCCACCTCAACCTTCATCACAGACAGTGTGGCTGCAAAGTCACTCCATTCAGCCAGTTCCAAACTGCCATTTTCAAATAGAGCAACTTGGGACACACTTTAGTTACGCCTAGGGACCAGACCAGTGCACGATATCCCCACAATCAGGCATACAAGTGGCAGTAAACCATTGCTGCTCCTCCTGCATATGCACGAAGCACACCAGGTACAGAGGGGATCCCAAAGATCTGGACCTCTCACTGTATGCAGAAGGGGAAGAATTACTGATGCTCTCTGAGACTATTATGGATTAAGCAGTTTTTCCAATAAGGCTTAGGCCACATACAATTGAATAGTTCTGATTTCAGCCAGCAGAGAGCAGCTTTATTCAAACCCAATAGTAATTTTATTACAATATTTTTTACTGAGACTCTTATTTCAATCCCAGATAGAAAACACACTACTGTAATTTCACACACAATTGGTTCCCCCCTTTTTCCAATCACAATTTTACTTCAACCCTCCATTGTCCTGGTTTTTATGGAAACCCTGTGATTTAGGCAAGAAAATAGACAAATGGCACTTTCTTCAGCAGGCTCCGTGATTGACAAGCCGTGCTGTAACACAAACACATCAGCATTTACCAAAGGGACATGGCCAAGACAGAGACCTAAAGGGTACGTCTACACAGAGATAAAAGATCTGCTGCGCAGCCGCGGCTGGCCCAGATCAGCTGACTTAGGCTCGCACTGTGGGGCTAAAAAATTGCTGTGTAGACATTTGGATTCAGGTTGGAGCTGGAGCTCTGGGATCCTCCACCCATTCAGGGTCCCAGAGCTTTGGCTCCAGCCTAAGCCTGAGTGAGTACACGGTGATTTTTCAGCCTCAAGCCCTGTGAGTCTAAGTCAGCTGACCCATGCCAGCCATGGGTTTTTCATCCCTGTAGAGCCATAGCCAAAGAGAACTGAATCACACAGTCTGAAGTGAGCAATGGAAAGGAACACACGGCTTTGTTAAGATAGACACTGGTTTTGCAATCAATGTGCAGGCAACTGGAGCAGCTATTGACTGCATAACGATCACATGGCATTAGTCACTGTAAGCAAGTCTTACTGAAAAAGGGAATATAAGCCAGGACGCTGAAGCTACCCCTTACTCCTCCTAAAAACAACCACAATCATTAACTAACACTGAGGATGAGACGAGGTTTAAGTCTTATTTAACATTTCATCTGAAGGACAATTCTGCCTTGGCATTACCCGAAGATATCGGAGTTAGATAATCTTGGTGTGGGATTTGAATTCAACCTGATGGATTAAAGGTTGCAACTAACAGAGGCAAGTTACTATTACAATGTGACGGAAGTCTACAGAAAGCTAATGGCACTACTTTCATAGATAAGTGTGCAAGTTCAGGATCTTATTGTGTTTTGCTCAGTTAAAATTAAAACTGCAAGTGAGAGAGCGAGGGAGAAAAGCTAGAACTATGAAGTTCCCTAAAGCCCTAAGTAGCATACACCAGTAGCTTTGAAACATGAGCTTCATTCTGATGGGTATTTGTGTTCTGTCCCTATAGTATCATCAAGGAAACCCACCTGCTCTTTTTAAGCCATGTCGGGTAACTGCTATTCTGCTGTCATAAGAACATAACGTAAGAACGGCCATAGTGGGTCAGACCAATGGTCCATCTAGCCCAGTATCCTGCCTTTTGACACTGGCCAATGCCAGGTGCTTCAGTGGGAATGAACAGAAGAGGGTATCAGCAAGTTATCTGTAGTTTCTAGGGTGACTTGGCATCTCCCTCTTCTGACTTTTAAACACATTGTTTATTAATATATTTCAACCATGGTTTACACATGTTATAGCCACTGTTGGCCTCACATACATTGTCTTCCTCTGTTCCTTCCCCTCTTTCCTTTTTGTATTAGAAACCCTGGATATTTTTTACTTTCCCAATGCCCCAAGCCACTTTGTAGGAGGGCTCTTAAACAGCATTAATTAATAAATTACTTACTTACTTATTATTGCTCCACCAAGCACAGAGAAAGTGAGTTAAAAAAAGCCAAAGTGAAACTTCTGGCAAATAAGGCCCTGATTTTGCAGAATGATCCTTGCAGGCAAACTTCTGTGGCCCCATGGAGCCCTGCTAGAGTCAAAACGGGTCTCCCTGCAGGCACAGAGATTTATTTACGTGGTGCCAGTGCAGAATCGGGGCCTTACGCGGCGATCAGAGGTGTGAGTGCAGCACATGCAGATACACCTGAGCTAGCTTTGATTGGGCTAGCCTGAGAAACAAGAGCAATGAAGCCATGGCAGCACGGGCAGCAGCTCGTGCTGCAGACGCCTTCCTGGGACCCTGGGTATGTACTTAAGCAGCTAGCCTGAGCTGTTGCAGCTTCACTGCTATTATGATTCAACCTAGCTTGATCAAACTAAGCTCAGGTTTGTCCATGCACGCTCCACTCATCCCTCCTGACTGCAGTGGAGAAATACTCCAAGAGTTGTACCCTGGGAGAGCCTGCTGGGGGGCAGATTTTGTTTTGTAATTTTTAATTGCAAAATTAATTGCTTTGACATACTCCAAAAAAGGTGCTATATGTGCAAAGTATTATCTCAGTACCTGACAATCTAATTGTTCAATAATACACGAAAATAATCTATTCGCTCAGAAACCAAGGAAACTGTAGTTGAGAACTAAGGATCTCATCCAGCAAATCCTAAGGGCTTGTCTATCTGGGAAAGTTATACCAGTATAAGGTAAAGTGTGAGTTTGAATCACTACAATTAAACCAGTAGAATTCCTCATGTGGACACTTTTATTCCAGTATAAAAACACCTTTTTCTGGGTTAGCCATTGTCACTTTGGAAGCAATTTAAATTATGCTGAAAAACCCCTTCTCATTCTGGAATAATTTAGGGTGCCCATACAGGGAGTTATACCAGTACAACTACTGCAGTTTAACTATCCTGGTATATAACTGGAAAAATCTACTGTGTAGACAAAGATCCTACTCCCACTAGTAGTTGCACTGAATACCTCTTCTACTGAGAAGCAGAATACTAAAGTTGTTAAAAAAAGCATGTTAAGATTTTATTGCCATGGGTCAAATACAGATGCCTATTCAATAAATGCCCTTATGAATGCCAAAGAAACAGACGGTATTTAAAAAACACCCAAACAAACACGACAAGGAAAAAAAATGGAGCATGGAAGGCGAAGAGGAGGCAAAACAAAGACAAGGCAGCTTGAGGCAATCCATAACACAAATAAGCAAAATAGACTGTAAAATAAACATTCTGGTCTGTAATATTTCATTACCTGGATGTGTGTGTGTAAGAAACAAAACTTTTTAATTATTATTCTATCAATTTTTTTTAAGGTCTGTAAATGAAAAGATCATCCTGGTAGTTTACACACACATCAACATCTGCATTTTTTATCTCATCCCTGATGAAGCCACTTGGACTGAAAGAAAGCATTATATTTTTTCCTCCGGAATCTCCTCACAGCTCTTCAATGTTTCTTATTTCAAGCTAAAGCACATTACAAATGCCCTTCATTTTCCTGCCTGTTAACTTCTGAACTGCCAGAATATGGAAAAGGTTTAAAGGCTAGATGTTCTGACAAGGAGAATTCCTTGTTTAAAAGCTCTAGTCATCGGGCACCCTTAATTAAAAATTGTATTGATTTTTCCCCCACTCTTAATGACAGGCACTAGTCTGCAACTCCCATTGTTAGCTGCTGACAGTTTAAGTAGTGAAACAAAGGGTTCTTATACAGCACTTAGTGCAAAATTGTGACCAATTAAAAAGTGATTTATCATGCTAACGGGATCTGCTTAGGCTTTGGAAATTTTTAAATATATTTGTGTACACAGTATACACGAGGTGTGGTACAGGTAAGTTTCTCCATGGTCATGGACCTAACTTTATTTAAGCAGCTGCAGGCATTTCCACAAGAAAAACCTTAATTTTCTAATTTGCTAGAAAAAATTACTCTTTCCTGCAACTTCATATATCTGCATTTTTGGTGGGAAGGCAAAGGACAGTGTATACTGGATTTCTGGAGACCTGGGTTCACATGCACTAAGGGGAAGCACATTTCAGCGGCTAAAGCAGAAGAGAGAGATTCAGGAGACCCGGATTCCAATCCTGATTTACGATGTGACATTGGGAATGCCTCAATGCCTGTTTTTCCATCTTTCCCAATAGCAAATGAGGTCCTGTGTCTCCATCTGTGTTTGGAAAGCATCTGGCACACCATGGGCCAGATCCTCAGCTGATGTAAATTAGTACCACTCCACTGAAATCAGTGGGACTAACTCCAGCTGAGCCTCTTATCCAAAATGGATATTACCAGAACCTTAAAAATGCCACCACCACCAAAGCCACCCCAAAAATCCATATGTTGAAACAAACGAACGACATATTCAGTGAATGTTCATGAATACATCCTAAAAATAAGAATGGGCCTAAACTGATCATTTTTAAGAGATTGCAGAAAATTGTGAGCATGGCAAAACCCAGAAAACACCATGAGGATTCTTGTGGTTTTTCGCACCAGACATTTTCTGTTCAGTAAAGCACTGCCTTGTTTTCCGGCCATTTGAAACTAGATTGTAATTGTATAAATCTACCTTGGTAAGAGACAGCCTGAAACTGCACAATGCCAAGAGAAAACCAGAGATCAAATCGTGGCTTAGTCACAGTTCCTCCCTTGTTCAGGGAAGAGGGATGTAAATTACTTAATTTCATTCCTTTTCCATGGAGCATTTTGCACACCCCCCGCCCCTCACATGCACTCACTTTGGAGCTCGTCAGGGCTCATCCCACACCTCCCCTCTCTCCTTCTATCCCTCCTGCCCATAGTGCGGAATATCAACTAGTAGCCCCTGCAGTGCTCCCCATAGCTAGAGCCCTGTTCTCTGCAGGGGAAACAGGCGTGCCAGGGGGCCTTATTCCCCTGCGTGGCCAAGTCAGAAGTATGACACCATAGCCCTTCGGTTCAGACGAAATAAATAAAGCTCTGATGACATGTTTTAAAGTGTTTTCTTTTGCGCTTGTGCGGGGCAGGGACTGTAAGCTCTGTAAGAGTTGGCTCCTTCAGGAAATGATCTCACTCCTGAAGAAACTTGAGCTTGAAAAGGGATTCCAAATTACTTCCAGAGCCCTGAGAGATGACTTGTGGTTTCTGGACTTTACTAGAGCAATGGTGGGAGTCCCCTTACGAATCAGAGCACAGACAGGAGGAGGGTGTGATCTCAGGCAGCGTGAACTGTGCATCTCAAAATTATTATGATCTTGGCAATCTAAAAGCGGCAGTCACAATGGGCCTGAGCCAAAGCCCACCGAAATCAATGGGAGTTTCTGTATCCATTTCAATGGACCCCTGGGCTCTCACTGCCTTCTGCTTCAGAACTTCATAATGCCATTGCAGTTTGCTTCCACGTCACCATGACTCAGACACAGACCACGCTAGCAACACGCAATCAGAATATTTAACTTTGTAAGCGTCTCCACTGGGTAAATGTGTGGAGATACCCTTTGCTCCATAAAGAAGCATGTCTCCATGAAGCTGTCTGCCAGGTTAGCATTTCGTACTTGCAAGTCCATTCAGGCTAAACCATGTAGGACTAACAGTTACATACGTTTACACACACCAGACTGTGACTAAAGCACTTGCTGATTCTGGGGCTTCCAGCACTTGGTGCAGATGGGAGGGAGAGAGTTCCTATCTCTCTTCTTCCCAGTTCACTCTCCAGTCTCCTCTCCTCTGCCTCTCTCTTCCCCATGCTCCGTAAATCCAAATGCAACTTCCCCCCACATCCACGCCCTCCTTCCTACCCACAATCTCCCTTCTTTTCTGCTCAGGTCTTGTTTTCCATCCATTACCTCTCCCATATGGTGCCCCTCACAATCCAGGTTCTAGAACCACACGTCTCTTCTCCATTTAGCCTCCCGCTGTCCCTCCCCACCAACATGCATGACCCCACTCTTCCTCACAGTCATCAATTCTAGCATAGCCACCCTCCACCTCAGAAGATCAGTTCAATTCCAGACTCCTCAATCCTCTACCCTACTCTTCCAGTTCACTGGTTCTCAGCCCCGCGCCCCAGTTAGCTGAGTTCTGGCTTTCCAAGTCCACAATTCATAAACTCTCACTCCCCTCTCCTATTCTGCTTGTCAATTCAGTTTTCAGCTTGCCCTCTCCTTAGAGCATGTAACCTTGTTCCCACCCCAGTATTTCATCACCTGCGCCTACCTAAACCCCAGTATATCATTCTTTGGCCGTCTCCCCTTCCTAGTGCCTCAGTCTCTTCCCACATACCTTTACAGGCCTCCTCGCTGGCCTGAGTTTTGAGGAAGAAAGTGGCAGTTCCTGGTGGATCGTCACATTACACAGGACGATGACAGAGGTGCTCTTGTCACTGCTCCCATGCAGAGCCGCAGGGACGAGAAGGCTCCCCTTGCTAGCCCAGGGCCTGCACAGCAGAGAAGGGCACCTGGGATCTTCATCCCATTTGCAATCCTGGGAGCCTTGGCACAGCCAGGGAGATTTTAATCCCCACTCCCCTTCCCAGCAGAGAAGGAGCTGATGCAGTCAGCAAGAAGCAACTGGTTCCCATGCACAGGGCTGAATGCTCCAGGCTTGCTCCCAGCCCTTTTGCTTACACACCAGGCAAAGGAGGCAGGGGCCCTGAATGCTACAGGTGCTGATTCGGAGGGGGCCACCTCACCAGGTGCTGATGCTTTGACTGCAATTTCCCTGGAAGGGAGGAAAGGGGAAAGCAGCTAACCAGAAGGGGGTTTCCCAGCGGGAGGGTAGGCTGTGCAAACTTGGAGCATTGGCAGGCCTAGCATTTTGAGCTGGGTGCAATTGGACCCATTGCAGGAATCTGACAGGACAAAGTATATCAAGTTGCTGGAGGCCTTTTAGCCCCGCCGGTAGCAGAGACAATACAACCATCACTGGGCCAAGTGCAAATGCGTCACAGCAAAGGCAAAGAATCTCAGAAAAAGCCACTTGCTTCTAACTGCGAAGATGGAACTTTATTAGTATTAGCCCTAAAGTTACTTTCTCTCGCTGCTTCACTGCAGAGCTTATGCCTAGAACTTTTTTCAACTCCCTCTAGCCTCAGTTCCTAATAGAGTTTTAAAGAAACAGCGCAGATAATTAGAGCCACATTTTCCTCAGGCTTCTACCTGGAATTTGTGCACATACTTGTATGTGCCCAGTCCTTTATGACATAGCACACATGTACACAAACCCACATTAAAAGAACCCTATTAAGGTTGCAAAGTCAGTACTCAAAAGTTAGACATACCAGAATTCAGTTTGCCTCTGTAGCCTTAATCCACCCCCTGTCTGCACGTGCATTTTGATACCAGTGGTGCTGAAACAATTTTTATAGTGGGGGTGCTGAGAGTCATTGAACCAAACTGTAAACCCTGTATATGAGGAAATCCACTTCAAGTCAGGTGCTGCATCCCTAGTTCCAGCACCTATGTATGACACAGTCTTTAATGAAATGATCACATACTATTTCTTCCACAGGACTCATACCTGTAACTGATAGCAATAGGAGGTTGTTATCTTCTAGATGGACCAGCTCTAGAGGGAGATGAAACACTTTGCCAGTGGATTTCACTGACTCTCAGGAATCTTGGGTTCCTCTCCAGGCTCTGGAAGGCAGTGGTCTTTAGCGGTCACAGAATCTCTGCCTGTTTCTCTCAAATCTGACCCTCTTTTGCCCCTTCCCCTCCATCCTTTCCCTATCCCTTCTCTTTCCCAATCCTGGCTCCTCTCCCTACTCCCATTTCCCTTGCCTAACCAGTTCCAATCTCCACTATGAAGTCTTCTCATCCCCAGCCCAGTCTCCTTGCCCAGCCAGTCCTAGTCTCTCCCTACAGGTTCCCCCAGCCAGAGTCCCTCCTACGCCCAGCTCCAGTCTCCTTATCCAGCCAATCCCACTCTCCCTCCACCGCACTCCTTGCCCCAGTCTCAATCCCCCCCTCCTTGTTGCTCATACAATGGCTCTTCTCCCCAGCCTCCAGTCATCTCCCCATTTCCCCCATTGGCTCCCACTCCCAGTCTTCCACTGTTTCCCTCCCCGCTTCTGACTACTGCCCTCCTCCCCCTTTGACTCCAGCAACTCCCTCTCTTCATGTCTCCTTCCCGTCTCAGCAGCCCGCATTCTAAGCCAGGTTGCTTCCTCCTTCTCTTCGCTGCCTAGGCACCAGCTGGGGGAGCACTGAGAGCACAGAAGAGAGAGTCTCCCTGTTCTCAATTCCAGTGCCTAGACTGCAGCAGTTGGGAGCTGCTCTGCTAAGCCCTCTTAGTCCCATGCTGGAGCATGCTCAGCCATTCTATGTGCTGTTTAGAAAAGACAGGAAGAAAGGCAAAGGTGGTGGAGTAGCTTTGTATGTCAATGATGAGGTGAACTGTAATGAAATAAGAAGTGATGGAATGGATAGGACGGAGTCTGTCTGGGTAAAAATCACACTGGGAAAAAAAGCTACTAGAGCTTCCCCTGAGATAGTGCTTGGGGTGTGCTACAGACCGCCGGGGTCTGATTTGGATATGGATAGAGACCTCTTTAATGTTTTTAACGAAGTAAACACTAAGGGGCAATGTGTGATTATAGGAGATTTCAACTTCCCGGATATAGACTGGAGGACGAGTGCTTGCAAGAATAATAGGGGTCAGATTTTTCTGGATGTGATAGCGGATGGATTTCTTCATCAAGTAGTTGAAGTACCTACGAGAGGGGATGCCATCTTAGATTTGGTTTTGGTGAGTAGTGAGGACCTTGTAGAAGAAATGGTGGTAGGGGACAACCTTGGTTCGAGTGATCATGAGCTGATTCAATTCAAATTAGATGGAAGGATAAACAAACGTAGATCTGGGATTAGGGTTTTCGACTTCTCAAGGGCTAATTTCAAAGAGTTAAGGAAATTAGTTAGGGAAGTGGATTGGACGGAGGAATTTGTGGGTTTAAATGTGGAGGAGGCCTGGAATTACTTTAAATCGCAGCTGCGGAAACTGTCGGAAGCCTGCATCCCAAGAAAGGGGAAAAAAACTATGGGTGGGAGTAGTAGGCCAAGCTGGATGAGCAAGCAACTCAGTGAGGGGATTAGGAAAAAGCAGAAATCTTACAGGGAGTGGAAAAAAGGCGGGATTAGTAAGGGAAGCTACCTTAGTGAGGTCAGAACATGTAGGGATAAAGTGAGGAAGGCTAAAAGCCGCATAGAATTGGACCTTGCAAAGGGAATCAAAATTAATAGTAAAAGGTTCTACAGCCACATAAATAAGAAGAAAACAAAGAAAGAAGAAGTGGGGCCGCTATACGCTGAGGATGGAACGGAGGTTAAGGATAACCTAGGCATGGCCCAATATCTAAATAAGTACTTTGCCTCGGTCTTTAATAAGACTAGTGAGGAGTTTAGGGATGATGGAGGGATGACAAACGGGAATCTGGATGTGGTGGTGGATATTACCGTATCTGAGGTAGAGGCCAAACTTGAACAGCTTAATGGGACAAAATCGGAGGGACCGGACAATCTCCACCTGAGGATATTAAAGGAACTGGCGCGTGAAATTGCGAGCCCATTAGCGAGAATTTTTAAGCAATCGGTAAACTCGGGGGTTGTGCCGTACGACTGGAGAATTGCTAACATAGTTCCTATTTTTAAGAAAGGGAATAAAAGTGATCCGGGTAATTATAGGCCTGTTAGCTTGACGTCGTGTGTAAGCTCTTGGAAAAAATTTTAAGGGAGAAAGTAAAGGACATTGAAGTCAATGGTAATTGGGACAACTTGCAACATGGATTTACTAAAGGTAGATCGTGCCAAACCAACCTGATCTCCTTCTTTGAGAAGGTGACGGATTACTTAGACAGAGGCAATGCGGTAGATCTAATTTACCTCGATTTCAGTAAGGCGTTTGACACGGTTCCGCACGGGGAACTGTTAGTTAAATTGGAAAAGATGGGGATGAATGTGAAAGTTGTAAGGTGGATAAGGAACTGGTTAAAGGGGAGATTACAGCGGGTCGTGCTGAAAGGTGAACTGTCAGGCTGGAAGAAGGTTACTAGCGGAGTCCCTCAAGGATCGGTTTTTGGACCGACCTTATTTAACCTTTTTATAACTGACCTTGGCACAAAGAGCGGGAATGTGTTAATAAAATTTGCGGATGACACGAAGCTGGGGGGTATTGCTAACACGGAAAAGGACCGGGATACTATTCAGGAAGATCTGGACCACCTTGTACACTGGAGTAATAGTAATAGGATGAAATATAATAGTGAAAAGTGCAAGGTCATGCACTTAGGGATTAATAATAAGAATTTTAGATATACGTTGGGGAGGCATCAGTTGGAAACGTCGGAGGAGGAGAAGGACCTTGGGGTATTTGTTGATAGCAGGATGACTATGAGCCGCCAATGTGATGTGGCTGTTAAAAAAGCAAATGCGGTTTTAGGATGCATCAGGCGAGGTATTTCCAGCAAGGAAAAGGAGGTGTTAGTGCCGTTATATACGGCACTGGTGAGACCCCACCTGAAATATTGTGTGCAGTTCTGGTGTCCCATGTTTAAGAAGGATGAATTCAAACTGGAACAGGTTCAGAGACGGGCTACTAGGATGATTCGAGGAATGGAAAATCTGCCTTATGAAAGGAGACTCAAAGAGCTTGGCTTGTTTAGCCTGGCCAAAAGAAGGCTCCGGGGGGATATGCTTGCTCTATATAAATCTATCAGGGGGATTAACGTTAGGGAGGGAGAGGAATTATTTAAGTTTAGTACTAATATAGGCACGAGGACGAATGGGTACAAACTGGATATTAGGAAATTTAGACTTGAAATTAGACGAAGGTTTCTAACCATTAGGGGAGTGAAGTTCTGGAACAGCCTTCCGAGGGAAGTAGTGGGGGCAAATGACTTATCTGGCTTTAAGACTAAGCTTGATAAGTATATGGAGGGGATGTTATGATGGGATAGTTTAATTTGAGCAATTGATTTGGATTATCGGCAGATAAGTCTGCTCAATGGTCTGTGGGAAGGTTGGATGGGATGGGAACTGAGTTACGGCAGAGAATTCCTTTTTGGGTGCTGGCTGGTGAGTCTTGCCCACATGCTCGGGGTTTAGCTGATCGCCATATTTGGGGTCGGGAAGGAATTTTCCTCCGGGGCGGATTGGCAGAGGCCCCAGAGGTTTTTCGCCTTCCTCCGCAGCGTGGGGCATGGGTCGCTTGCTGATCGATTCCCTGCAGTTTGAGGTCTTCAAATCTCACTTTTGAGTATTTCAAAAATTCAGTCATGGGTTCGGGGTTGTTATAAATGTGTATGGGTAGGGTTTTGTGGCCTGCCTTGTGCAGGAGGTCAGACTAGATGATCATATTGGTCCCTTCTGACCTATGAGTCTATGAGTCTATGAGTCTATTCTGTGGGATGTGGCTTGCACAGGAGATGAGAGGGCTGGAGCATGCTCGGTGCAGATGGAATCTTTAGCGACTGTAACTTCACTCCAAGCCTCTGCGGAGTATATACAAACAGGCTTTTCCAAGGTTGGCCAAATGTGGGCAGATTTTCACAGGGACAACAAAGGCACATCCCTGACATAAATGCCCTGCCAAATTTCAATTCCCTGCTACAAAGCGTGGGGGCACGAGAGCTTCTCAAGGAAATGGCTGTAATATTTTTTCTACGTGGAAAAACAATCCCTAGCATTGTTCTTTGAAATGGCTTCACCGTTTTGCCTGACACTTTACAAACACGTTCAGCACTAGGTAAGCACCTGTTATGGAAAATTTCAGCTTGAACGATCAACGTTTAGCAAAGTTATGAGCAACTGAAAATACGGTCTTACAATGGCAAACGTTGAGCTAACTTAAAAGTAGGCAGCGCTGCCAGTTCTGCCCATAATATGCAAGTAAATGCTGCTCATGCACCCATTGCAGAGCTGCTGGAAATTTGGCAGTGAGTTTAATTTCATGGTAACTCACCTACGTACCATGTGCACTGAGAAGACTGAGATACAGCATGAATAGACACAGTAAATGAATCCTTTGTTAGTGAACTGTAATTATGTATATTTTGTATGTGGTGAAGAAACCAGCCATGTAAATGATGACAGATAATTATATACAGCTCTCCTGTGTATTAATATCACTCTCCCTGACAGGGTAGTTGTCTTTAAGGCTTTTTCCTCTCTATACATAGGCTAATATTGCTCCACTACATTCCTCAAAGGAATTATACTGTATAAATTAAATCATTTTTTTTATCACAGAAATCCTTTGTGTAATATAACTAACTTCCCTGTTATTGTGCTAATAAGTCAAATTCTGCTCTCATTCTTACCAGTGTCAAGCCAGTCTAATTC
>ML675614.1:39707533-39767533 GCA_007922155.1 Mesoclemmys tuberculata
AATCATGGCCTTTGCTGGGTAAAATATACGAGAGGGACCTAGGGGAAGTAAAACTCTGTGAGGTTCCCCTTGTGGAATTTCCTTCAAGCTCTTCCATTGCAGGGTGAAAATGATGCAGAAGACGCAGTGGGTCTACTCTCCACAAACGGCACACGTCTTCCTGATTACGCTCGAGGGAATCTCTAGAGACAGTGGGCCATCATGTGCTTCTACAGAAGCTCCAGGTTCTCCTATTCCGTATCCATTGTTTTTCGAGACTGATTTCCATCTTTCACAGGCAGCTTTCTCTATAACCTCCTTTTAAGGTATGTGGATGGATCCACACTATAGAGAGAACTCTCCACCAAAAGTAATACTGGCTGGGCTATACACCGTACACCTGGCCATAGCCCTCCCCTCCTGAGGTGTTGATTTCTGGACCTCCAGAGTTAGTGTTGTAGAGATGGTAAGCAGCCTTATATAGAGCTGGGGATGGAGGAGGGTCTTCTTGCATGGAGGGTCCTTTCTATTGAGATCCTGAGGAGACAATTCCTTCCCACCATTATTTCTGCAGTCCCCAATGAAATAGAGTCAGTCAAACCATAAAAAGAGCCATTAAGCAGCCCAAGCAGAAGATGCCCCAGAGATATAGTGAGAGTTCTGTACTTTGTATGGTGAGAAGAAGGAACATTATATGAGAACCTTATGGCAGCAACTAACATTAATGACAGTTTTAAAAAATGTGGTTTGAAACTTTTCCTACCTAAATTTACCCATCTGTAAAACAGGGCTAATGGTACCTCACTGTGGCGTTGTGAAACTATATTCTATAATGCTTTCAAACTTGGGTTGGAAAGTGCAGTAAAACCCATAACAGACCTCCTGCCTCAAAAGACCACTGTTCAAAATGTTCTTAGTACACTTCTTGACCTTTTTTAGATGACTCTGTTAAGCAACCATCAATGCCATGAGTCCTAAATCACTTGCCACTTTACGTCACTTGTGTATCTCCTGTCGACTACCGCCAAATCCGGAAGGTAAGTGTAGACCAGGTCTCAAGAGTCTTTGCTAGTGTCAGGAACAGTTCCCAGGTCCCGATTCCCAGCCCTATGTTCTGACTACTGTTTGACTTGTATCACATGTAGACATAGGGACAAAATAAATACCTTTAAAATGAATACAGTTTTGCTCCATGACAGGACATATTCTATAAAGTACTGTATGTATAATATAACTTTTCTACCTTTACATGGAGAAGCCTCACATAATAGGCAACAGTAAATGAACGTAACAGACATACAACACATTCACTCATGTGGACATTCATGTAAGTAACCTATTAACATCAACAGGAGAGCAGGATTTAATCTCAGTGTTATTATTAATAACACAGGTAAGGATATCTACTTTTAGTTACGAATATGTTGGCCCAGATTCTTAGCTGGCATAAATCAGCATAGCTTCAATCTTATCAGTAGAACTACACCTATTTATACCAGCTGAGGATCTGGTCCTGGAATTTTAACTGGGCAGTGTTTCTTTAAAATTACCAACAAAACAAAAATCCCAAACCAAAAACAAGTCTTTTAGGAAGGTGACATAAAGCTACTCACACATTAATCCTGGGGTTCAAGATCATATAAACATAAAAACACAATTAAAATTAACCTAACTTTACAGTGGCAAGCACTGAAATGCTTCTAGATAGTTAAAATAGGGTGTGGGACTGACTATTTTTGTAGTGAATGCTCTGCTTTCTGTTTAGTGATATCTCATGATCAATTTTCTTGAACATGTGCATGTTTTTCCCCCTCTCTCTTTTGCTGATAGAATGTGTTGGCTACATGGTATTCACTGTAAACACAGGTGTTCTGGAGGAGATGCAGGTGTTCAGCCTTCTTGTTTTACTCTAGTCCCCATGGGAATTTAAAATAAATGCTTCCCCACAGAAAAAATTATCTGTATGCCCTTGAAAATAATCTCTGAAACTCTGGAATTCATGATTATGCACTGGCATGGGACCAGAATTTGGCCAACATATTACCTGAATGTGGATTTCAAGTCTAGGCACTGGGCTTCCCCTTTGGTGTTTTGTTTTGTTTTTACGATAACAAAAGGATTTCCACAAGTCTTCGTGCTCACTGATATCTCAGTCACATGAAGATGTATTTTACTTGTGCAACACTTGTCTACTATAGAAAACCCTAATATAGATAGAGTCTTGTTCCCTGCTCCGGCTTCTTTGCATTGCTTCTGCACGTACCCATGGTGCCTTGACACCATTGCATACATTTAGAAGTAGATCCGTTCTGTCAAACCAGCCTTCCACCCTCATCCCCTAATTACTTTAGCAACTAAACTACCTATGTTTGATTCCTTTGAAGAATGAAGCCAGGATCAGTTCATAGTAAATTTCTCTCCCTTATTTTCTTCCCATATGCTAGTTCTTTCTTTGAACTCTATACGCTTTGATTGGAGAGCTATATGTAGGAGTCTGATGGGAAAAAGTAGAGAGTAATCCAGATTGGGGAATTTGTGGAATATAGAAGCTAAAGCAAAAGTTGCCCATTCTGGGGGCAGAAGGAAGAAGCCCCCTTTCAGAGTGCTGCTAATGACCTGCGGAGGAGCTGCACGGCAGTCATTTCACAGATACGATGGCAGGTCACTGCGACAGATGTTCCCAACATATGTGGAGAATTAATTACCCACTAGTAAACAAAATCTGTGATGCGGAGAGTCATTTTGTCCAAATTTTTTTCGATTTTGCTGTTATTAGGAGCTTAATTTTTCTTGATCAGCCAGACCCTCTTGAATTAAAGTGTTCCTTAATGGGCTGTACTGAACATTTTCTGAAGTGAAGTGCTGAGGGAAAGTGGCAAGGAGGGGGTCAGGGGAGATGAGTTTAACTGGAAGAGTTGATTGTGAAGCTGTACCACAGTGAGTGATAAGTAAATTATTTGATTAAAAGGTTGGATGCCAGTCATATGCTTTTCTTTGGTTTTTTTTTTTTATTCTAATGGTTAACATGTATTCAACAGCATTTACACTTAATTTAACTACATACTGAGGACCAGCTGGAGTTTCTGGGAAAATTTATAATGTTTTGAAGGGAAAGACTTTGGAAATAAAAAGGGTTTATTTTCTTTTGCTGTCAATATTCTGAATGTGTTAATGTCTAGGGGCCCTATTGTGCCATTGATTTTTAAACAAAACTCCCTATTTAAATCAATGATTAAATCTGCTTTTAAAAAAAAATCAATGGCAAGTTAAGGCTCTAGGACATTAGAATGAAATTCTTATATTCATGACCCAGATAGCAAAGCACAGGGCCAGGAGCCCCATGCTGTTTCTCATAATTCTGTCATTGTATCAATACTTGTAAGACAAACAGTGTGTGGAAATGGACATTATTTACTAAAATAATATTGAAGAGCAGAATATTTATCCCTGTCTTGATTGATTGAATTTTTACAAATTCTCCCCAATGTTTTTGATTCTCAGTATCTTTCTTAAGGTCAGATTCTGCCCTCTCAATTTTGATTCCATTTACAAATTTGCACAGAAGACAAGCTGAAATCTCCCCCCTTCTTAAATATCTCAATTTACATAATATTTTGACATCCTCCAAAGTACAAAATGTACACCTTAAGGTGTCAGAATGAATAGAATAGGGTCTCCCAAAATCAAAACCTTTGGATCTGAACACACCTGAATTTTCTAGAAGTTTGGACCCAGAACTGAAATTTGCCTTTTAAATTCATCTCTAATTTTGTTTTAAAATAAAAAAGAAAAGGAAAGGAAAAGAAAAAGAAAATGAAGAAGAATGGTCTTCATTTGCTATAATGTTTTTGGCCATGCAAGTTACAAATGACTTTTTATGAGGGCCGTGTGGACTTCTTTCTCTATGTGGAAGAATCATCTGGCCTAGTTACATCATTTTCCAACACTAAACAGCCTCTTTGCTTGGCTCCAAGATTTGGTAAATGTCATCACCATTGGGTTCATCCATAAAATAAATGCAATGCACTTATTCATGAGCATAACTAATAGTGAAGCCTCAACGTGCTCAAATCTGATGTGAGCAACAGCCAAGGACATAGCAAGTACCACAAGGTGCCAGAACTTTTTGGTTTCATCACCAGATCTTCAGAAGTAGAAGGGAGCTGGGGTTTCAGGGCCCCTTGGCATTGTAAAAGTGGCAGGGAGAATTGTCAGCAATGTGCTTAATATTTAAAAATGTTCAGATTAAGTTAAGGATGCGTATTTCACCTCAAACTTTCACAATCATCACTGGCAAGAGGGAAGGATGACCTGGTGGCTGAAATAGAAGTGATCTGGCCTCCATGCCTGACTCTGCCACGGACTTTATTTGTAACTGTAGGCAAGTCATTTAACCGCAGTCTCCTCTTCTGTAATGGAGATAATAATACTTTCTGACTCCCACAGGAGTTAGCACATTCATGTATTAAAGTACTTTGAGAGCTAATAAGAGGTGTCACTATATAAGTGTAAATTACTATTTTTATTATTATAAATATTTAAAACTGATCTCCTGAATTGCGCACACAATTTGTGTTTACAGAACGGTAACTGCATACATAAATACGCATTTTACAAATATTTGCATTTCAGTTCAAATAGATACCAATGTAAATTGTGAGAATGCAGCTCAGGGAGACAGTTCTGAATGAGCCTTAGAGCTTGCCTTCACTGCGTTATTAGTTGAAGATCTAACTTGAGAATTGTCCCTAACCTGACTCCTGTCCACAAACACAGATCTCCAGCTCAAGTAGTTCTTTCAGCTGGAGCCAGCTGGCCTGTCAGGTGGCACAGGCTGAAGCTCAAGTGCTGCTGATGCTTGGCTAGTAACTCAGTAGAGGTGCAGTTACAGGCTCGAGTTAGCAAAACTCCACAGCTGCTATTCCCGCCACTCTGTGTAGCTGAAGTGTGGTTTTGCAATGTGGCTACTCTCTTGAGCTAGGATAACTCAAGTGGAGTAACTTGACTGTGTTAACTTGAGCTAACTTTTTGCAGTGAAAACAAGTCTTTAATGGCTGAAATTCAGCCCTGAGCAGAATCCCACCCACCTGCCTCAGTGGATGGGGAGAACTTGATGGGGACAGTGGTGAAAGGGGGACAGTCCCAGAAGTGAGATAGGGCGACACTCATTGAGGGACATCAGGTAGCTTCTCCTCCCACTGGAGTCTCCTGAACGTGGGCAAAATATTTTTGGGCAGCTGGTGGGGAGGAGTGCTGATGGGCCAGTATTCCCCAGCTCTGGGAGTTTAACCTGGAGCAGGAGCCATGTAGAGTCTCTTTTGGCTCCATTCCAGCAGTCCCACCATTCCCATCCTGTACCAGGAATGGGAATCTGGCCTGGCAGATGTGGGCAGATGTTTGGGGGTTAGGAAGGAACTTCTTCTCCTCTAGGCTATTTGGCAGAGGACCAGGGATTTTTTTGCCTTTCTCACAGCACCTTCAACCCACTGTAGGTTAAATAGGAATGTGCTTAGTAGCTAACTGAGGTACCTGGTGAGTGGGTAATTTGTCACAACTTGTGGCTGCTTTCCAGGGTGATTAAAAGGATAAAATGAATGGGCCCAGAGGTAAAAGATCTGGGATTTAGTGATGGGCCTTGGGCTCATGTGATAGGGTATGAACTTGTGCCATCATGGGCCAAGGTCAGACCTTGGGCCTCATGGGCCAACATCCCCATCCTTCTGCATCCTCTGTCCTTTTAGTGGCAGGGGAGGATGCTGGGACACAGGTTGAGGAGCCTACCTTCAGTTATGGGTTATATAGTAAGGAGCCCTGTAACCCCTGCACTTCATCCCTTTAAATGCCTGGTATAGGAGAGTATGGTGATGGGTAGATAGTGCTCCTCCCGTGTTAAAGTTTAATAAAAGTTGCAGCCTGCTGCTTAATTCCATGCATGTATCTGTCCTCATTTAACCAGTGTATCTGCATCAGGGCACCTGGCCTTTGTATCACTTCAGTACTACTTGCCCATAAAACACAGTAAAAGTGGTGGTCGAGCAGTGGAAAAGTCAAGTACTGGCCTGCACAGGGGTAAATGTCACTAATGAGAAGACCCACGCAGTACCAAAGTGTTGTGAGCACATTATTCTAAAGCATTCTAAAACGTTCCATTCTCTGCTTGCATTCCTTTGGATTAAAGGTCTTTGTGCAACATGCAGAAAACAAATTTTCAGCAACAGGCAGATAGGTACAAATCATTAGATGCTTAGTTATGGCAGTGATAGAGATAGAAAACAGCACACTTAAAACAGAGACTACTTTTTATTTCATTTCTTACTCTACTTATTGATTTCCTGTCCTTTTTTCTACAACTTGACTCATCACAGGAAACAGAGAGCTCTTTGAATAAAGGTATGTGATACATAACAGCAGTTGGTATATAGTTTTCTGGTGCCAGTATCCACATATTGACAGTTGACATTTATCCATTTATCCTTACATGTTCCCTGTCCCCTGCTATGTTGCTGTTACAGGATAGCAAAAACTCCAGCTATGAACAGAAAAGCTCAAAAAGCAATTTAGAAATCTATTTTCAAACTGCAATTTGTTATTGACAATTACATGATTAGTTGAACAATGAAATAAAAAGTACATATTTATATACACGTTTCTATATACACTGGGCCTAATCCAGCAATTTTTATTCATATGAGTAAAAGGGACTGCTGGGGTGAGTAAAGATTACTCACATGATTAAAAGCTATAGATGGGATCCAATAGTAATAAACATGATATGAAATATACAGAGGTCTAGGAAGAATTTACATTAACATGTAATTTGTGTGTATCCAGAATTGATACTTCCTTTTCCATCATTCATGTTTGTTACATATGTATAATTATACACATGAACTATGTTTTCATTAAGGTTGCCAGGTTATGCACTTAAATCTTAATTTGGCTTCATTGTGCTTTATGATACAGTCTTTAATTACATGGTCACATAGTATTTTTTCTACAGGACCCCGGCATCATTCAGTGCACAGGATGGACCTCTTCTGTGGATGAATAAGGGCTGCTAATATGTCCAGATCATACACCAATGGTATATTCCTGATACTTGATCAGCCTATACTTTGAGGATTTCATGTTGAAACACCAAATGTAACTTGGCTATTTGGACACCCAGCACACAAATATGAACACACCCTTCCAACATCAATTTTCAAAGTTACTATTTCAAGCTAAAAGCTCTAAGATATCAGGATCAAGTTTGTAAAAAAAAAAAAAAATTACGATTGTGGAGAGCATGTATCCATTGTCACATTTTATCATGGCTTCATTATGCACAATGCCATAAAATAATAAAAGAATTCTACTTCACTACGTTAGTTCCTATAATATTTGCTTACTGTGTGAGAGGATATCCAGAATTAGCTCTAAGGCAGACACAGTAACAAGCTATGCACAAATGGTAGCGACAGTGGAAATATTCAAGCAAAAATGTCTGCTGGAGAGGCAGTCTTAGCATTTTTTTCACTGAATGGTAGGAGGGATGATAGGTTCTATGTGCTAATGTATTGTGTGATAATGGACAAGCTATCTAGTAACAAGCTATCTAGAGGCAATCCAATATAGACCTAGGCCTCAGTCCTGCAAATGCCTACAAACTAGTAAATTATCTTCCACAAGCAGTCCCACGGAATTCTTTTAATTGTTTTCAGAATCCGGCCTTCACTTCAAGAGGCAGATGTATGGACCTCATCTGCATTAATTTATTATTCCTAGCAACAAATGATTAAACCAATTCTCTGATTAATCCCAACTCTACTTGGTAACCAGCCATGTGAGACCAGAATTTTAAATCACTCTTGGTGATCTGTGGCAATACAAAGAAGAAGATTGAAAAAATAATTTTATAAGAAATATTTCTCAAATAAAATCTAACCATGCAGAGTTAGGGTCACAGCCAGATATCAATTATTTCATAATTGCCCACTTCAGAGTTTCTTTCTACTTCCTCTGTAGAGCAACTGGTTTCGCCGCTGTCTGACACAGAATTTTTTACTAGAATGACTATTGGTTTTATCTAGTGTGGCAATTCCTATGTCCCTATAGACTGGACCATAGGAAGGACCAAACTGGTGTTAGCCAGGAAGGGAGAGTTGGCTGAGAATCATGCTGAGAGGGACCAGACTAGACTTCAAGTGGTCATAGCACTAGATTCTTTATCCTGATTTTGAAGAGGTCACTAAAAGGCAACATCATTCATGTCTATGCACAAAGTCATGCAGTAAATTGAAATTGGCCATCCAGGGAAGAGAAGCTGACTAGCATGGAGCTGTCCTGAGAGAAATCAAACTGGACTTAGTTGTTTGTAAGTTTCTGGGAGAAAAAAGGAGTGGTCAGACTCCCCAGACACCTTTGTGGTGTTGGAGTGAACACTGCATTTGGGAAGTAGTTACATTTAAAGTTTGATCTTTCCATATTGTTTCTCTAATCATTTTTATTCAATAAATTGATTTGAACTGTCATTTACCCTACAGCATGGACAGCAGTATTCATGAAGTGGCTGTCACTAACTCTTGCAAACCTTCCCCTTTCACCTGTGTCTAACAGATCACTGGAGTAGGTGCCAAGGTGCCACACAGGGGGATACGTTGTGGCCTTAGTGTCCCCCGCCCCTTACTCCATCTTGGCTCACGGTTGCATAGGACCAGAGCACGGTCTTGCCTGATATAAGCAGGTTTCATCTTAGATTTATTGTAAGTGAAACAGTATTTTGTTAAAGCATACCCACTTCCCATTCTCTGCTTCCTCAGAAAAACTAACATTACATCAGCATCTGACACAAAGGGTATCGTTCACTGGATTTCTGAAATGTTTGCTTTTCTTGTATTCCTGAGCCACTAAATCCATGCAAAATGCATGAAACTCCAAATTAGATAGCCAAATGGACAGGAACATGATGGCCAGCCCAATTTATCCTGCCAAATGAGATACAGGAGTTCAGAAATCCTAGACTCTGGACCAGTTAAGGTGATGGTTATAAGGTGCTGCGCCCAGCACATGTGCAAGAATGCCAACCTCAGTGCTTACCAGACTGACAGATCCATTATCACACAATACATTAGCACATAGAACCTATCATCCCTCCTACCATTCAGTGAAAAAAATGCTAAGACTGCCTCTCCAGCAGACATTTTTGCTTGAATATTTCCACTGTCGCTACCATTTGTGCAGCTCCAACTGTGGCAGCAGTGGTGAGAGCCCTTGTGAAGCATGGATCTGGGGATGGTAGGGACAATCCCACCCACGAGTGTTTATCCATGGATCCACAAGAAGAGCTATCATCACTTAACTAACAATATTTACATTGATTATTTTGACAGTGCTAAGCAGCCATAACACAGCCTCATCAGCCACTTATGCAGCAGTATCTGAGAACAGCATAAAGCCTTGTAGTAGCACCTACACCATCCCTTTCCAGACCACAGTGTTGGAGGCATGGCTGAGGAAAGATAGCCAGATGTGGGGATAGCCAGGTCACATTGAGACCCAACTGCCATAATGGCCCCCAGAACCACTATGCAAAACAGAGCATGTATGTAAGCTGGCTTGCCCTGAGAAGTGGACTGGCATGGGGGGAAGAGGGCATATGTGCATGTAAGCGTGTTAGGAGAGAGAATTTTAGTGGTCAGGATGAGTTGTATTTGGGAAAGAATATGTTACAATCAGAAGTAGGGCATGAGATATCTTACACAAAAGGACATTGATCCCAGCTCCATCAGCTGAATATTGTTTAGGGTCTTTTTCAGTTAGGTACTGTATAATATAATTCCTCCTTATAAAAATGCAACAATGTTCTACTTTATTACTCAAACCAAATCAGTATCACTATTGAAGGATGTAGTATTTGAAACCATTACTGTTGCATTTTGTCATATTCCTTTATAAAGTTAAGCCATTAAACCATGATCTGAATTCCAGCTCATACTGCAGCACACTGCATGAATCATGGAAACTAGAGATGGAAAAGGCCTTTTAGTTCATCTTCTAGTTAGGGAAGGATTGTTCCCTGCATTACAGGACTCCATGCAGGTCTCCTCAGTCTAGGGGATGATAGTCAATCTCATATAAATTTAGCTGTCGGGAAGTATCCCTTATGCTCAGTCTAAAATTTCCTTTCTATAATGTCTTCTCAACATGCCTAAATCATTTCCCTTACCACCACCCTAAATAATTCTCCTCCATCCTTAGCATTTCAAGCCTGCAAACACATGTAGGTGGTTATTACTTTCCACTCTTAGTCCTCTTCTTAACCAAGCTATACATATTTAGTTCTTTTATCTTTCCTTGCTATCATTCATAGACCCTACTAAAAAGAAACTTGACTAGAAACTATTTTAGTAACTCAGCAAGAATAGCAGTCTTTTCTGTTAATAAAAAGAGTGTTCGGTTGCTTAAAGGATGAAATCATTTACAGTAAGAAGTTACCTAACGGTACTACAATTTTCTAATTAGTCACAGGTTCAAATGATACTAGTATTGGTTTATGCTTCAGGGCACGAACAGCATTGAATTAACTGAATAAACGTATTATAAACTGGTAATTAATGATAATTATGAAGTGGGCAGTAGAAATCAAGTGATGCGATTGGCTAACAAGAACACAATGTTGAAATTAAGACATCATTTCCAGCTCAGAACATGTTGATTTGTAATTAAATTAACATATGTAACATATGTAATTTTTAAAAGCATTTTATAAGAAACCTTTATAATTGCAATGAGACACTACCATTCATGCTTAGTTGCATTGATAGTAATCAGCTGGCATTAGTTTATGCCAGATATTTCAGCTGATTATCATCAATACAACTAGATACGAATAAACATACCATAATTCACTTCCTGTCATGTTCTGGGCTTAATTTCTCTTTATTTCATATTCTGCACATTTGTTTATACTCACTGCCACGTTGCGGTCTGACCCAGAAATCACAGATAGCAGGTCAATGGTAAAATGATGAAAGCTGTTTGCTAAGTGCCACAGCTTCACCAGCCAACACGGGTCAAACACAGTGAAGTTCTTGCAAATCCTTCAGAAAGACAGACAGAAGAACTAGTGAAGTAACTTCTGTTTTATGCTGGGTTGATCAAGCTACGTACTACAGACAGAGTGCAGCTGAGGCTGAAAACAATGGGAGAAGCTAGCCACTCTGAGTACGTGTGCCTAGGTCTCGGATGGGATCGTTTTCAGAGAGGCTAGCACTACAACAGCCAGTTGTGCCATTGCAGCTATTCTGTGTTTTTAGCATACTAGTGCAATTGGATTTAGTGCAAATATGTCTCCTTGAGCTGGAAATCACTTGCTTAGCTCAAAGTTTACCCAGACCCTTAGAGAGTCACACGCTACCAGCCAGTTCCTACACTGCTCCGGGAGGAGAGTACACTGTGCTGGATCTACAACTGGCACAAAGTACGTACCATTGTGCTGATCAGCATGTTGATAGAGGGTGAGCCCAGAGTCCAGCCAGTCCCTGCCCCATTCTGTCTTCTCCTGCCTTGCTGCTCAAAGGGGCATGTAATGGCTCAGCAAACCTTACTTCCCCTTCAATGCTGCTACCTTGTCCCCCCTTACACCTTCGTGGTCCATGGTAACTGGGCCGCGGTCTGGCCCCAAGTGCCCACAATCTTTTTACTTTAGAATGAATTAGTGCTCTTGAAAGGGGGAAATTAAATAACACTAGTTTGAGCTAGGCATAGTGCAGCCAGGCATTTTGCAAGCATTCCCCATGCAGTGCAGTGAAAGAACATGGCCTACATGTGAAGACAGGTCTCTGATAAATAACAACAACAGTAATACCCTATTTGGTTAGCCAAGGCACCAGTCTTTAGAATGGATAGGTCTTAGGGAGGTCTGGTTTACCAGTTCATTAATTTGTCAAAATATTACAACTGTGGGCCCAGCTCTGGACCACGCAAATCCTTATTTACACAAGCAGGTTCATTGAGATCCATGTAGCTACTTCTGTGAGTAAAGACTATTTGCCTGGATAAGTTTGCAGGCTCAGTCCACATGTAAGGTATATTCCTGGTTATCCAAACAGCATGAGGGACAGGGATTTTATTCAGATAATCAGGAGTTCAGAGTTTAGAGAGAGTAGGAGCCATTCAGCAGTGGAGTGACCTTGTCTGCAGCCAGGGGCACCTCCTTGCAATCCTGGCTTGGGGCTCTGCCCTGCTTGCTCATTCCCATGAAAGTGGGACAGCAGGGGGCTCCCTGTGCTGCCACAGGGCCAGTGATCCCTGATCCCTGCAGGAGTAAAGTGATGGCAGGAGGCTCTGGTCCTGGCAGTGCAGAGCAGACCCCCTGGCTAAGACTCTGCTGAACACTCAATGCTCCCACTACTGGCACCAAGCACCATGGGAGTGAGGAAACAGCCTGACTTGAATGCAGAGGGGTGAGACACATCTCACAACACCCTGGTAGGTATTATGGCTTCTGAGGTGGTTTTATCCCCATTTTACACATGGGGAACTGAGGCACAGAAATCAAAGCTACAGTTGTCAGAAATATCAACTGATTTTAGGTGTCTCATTTGAGATGCCAAAGGGCCTGATTTTTCAGAGTACTTAGCATTTTATGTTCCAAACTCGGATCCAGTTGGCCTCAGCTGCCATTGTGTGCACTCTGTACATCTTTAAATCAGTTGCTAGGGTCTCAACCATGATACCCAGAAAATGAGGAATACAGAGTATATTGATATAGTGACTTGACCAGCATCACACAGGAACTGGCAAAAGCAATTAAATGCCCATCTATAGAACTGGATTCCATCCCTGCCTTTGCCCCAACACCATCCCTTCTCTTCACACAATCCCTTGCCTCATATCCCCCCACACTTGCCAACTTCTTCCACAAATGAGGCAAGGTCCTACAGATAACAGCCTCCTTTACTTCACAATCTGAATCAGCCCCAGAGCAGGTCCATTCTGTGTCAGGGACCCACAGCTGACCCCAGATCCAGATCATTGCCCTCAGTTGATTAAGCTAATAACCACGCCTCCTGATTGGCTGAAAACTCCAGCAGGCACATTCTCAAACACAGCAGCAGACCTGGCTGCTCCACAGCTTTCTACAACCACATCTGTATTTCTGGTTCTGCTCTCTGCTCCTGCTCTCAGTGACTTCCTTCCTCTTGGCCATCACTCCTTTCTCCTGGCTCCCACTCCTGGTTTCCTCCCCCTTGTTCCTGGTTTCCACTCCTGGCTCCTGACCCTGCTCTGGTTGATGCTCTGACCCTTGGCTCCTGATTCCTGGTTCTTGGCTCTGGCTCACTTCCTGGACTTAGGAACTCAGCTCATGATTCGGGCTCTGGCCACTAGGCCTGGTCACCTCTGCTCCAATCACTAGGCCAGCCCCCTGCCCTGACCATTAGGCAAGACCTCCCACAATCTTAAACAATTTTAGCAGCCTCTCAAAGCTGAAGTAATGAAGACTCAGAGAGAAGGGGGCCACTCTCAGGGATGAACCCACCCCAGGGTGGCCCTTTACTAGCCAATCTGTTGGGTACCATACAGAGCCTGCAAGCATAGGTTGTCACTTTGTAAGTCTAGTGTACCACTCTTCAAATCCCAGCCTCTCCATCCCTCTCTCAAACAGTAAAGGAACCGAAGATTCCCTTCCAGACAGGTTTGTTGGGGATTGCAGTGCCTTTCATGGATTTCTGAACCATTTCTCCCTCTTGTTCCATATGAGGTCACAGATTTATTTCACCAACAGAGCTGTAGTGCGGCTAGTCATCAGGCTCACGATTGGGGAGGCATTGGCCCTGGTATTCCCCTTCTGGAACAATCTAGTCGCCTTTTGGGGGAGTTTGAGAATTTTATGCAGGCCACAGTAATTGTCTTCAATTACTCGAACCAGACACACATGGCTCAACACATCTTCAGGTTCAGAGACAAGGCTACTGGCCAGTTGCCAGCTATGCTGCAAATCCTATCCCCTCTCAGCTGACACTGAATGGAATGAGGACATGGAGCATCACCATTTCTGGCTTCATCTGAGTGATGAAGCGAAGGATGACCTGCCCTGAACAGAAATCTCTGCCAGTTTGGGTGCCCTGATTGACCTTAGCATAAGAATCGATAGCCAACTATGGAAACATCATCAGGAAAAGGGAGCGGTGCCCCAACCCAGTCTCATTCATACCTGCCTAGCTCCAGCCCATTGCTGACATCTCGCAACCACCAGAGCCCATGCAGCTTGGCCTCATCTCGCCCCATTTTTCTGATGCCAAGAAAAACTGATATTGTCTGTCAGGGCCTGGCCATGTCTTTATTATGGTGGAGTGGGTCAGTATGCCTCAGGCAGCCTGGCAAAAGGTTCATCCTTCTTCCAGACAGAAAACACCAGGCCCCAATCCTGCCAGAGACAGTTTAATCCCTCTCATCCTAGCCCATAACCCTGGCACCACTTCACAGGTGGTGGGCCACGCTACTCACCTTCAGTTCCTGCTCTGATTAAGACATCTGGTCATGGCGGATGTTCGCCTGGAAGTCCTAGTGGACTCAGAAGCATCTGGTAACTTTATGGCCTAGAATTTGCACAGCAACATCAGATTCTGGCACAGGCCAAGCCCATTCCAGATCTCACTGAGGAAGTCGACAGCTCCCTCCTATCTTCTGGCCCAGTTACGTAAGAAATAGCTCCTCTAGAAGTCACCATCATCCAGGACCACCAGGAGACCTTCGAGTTTGGCCTAATCCATTCCCCCCACTTCCTGGTTATTCTCTGCATCACTTGGCTAACTATCCATGACCTCCACATCTGATGGAGTATTAGCATGATCAAATTAGCTGTCCTGCACTGCTGTCAGTCATGCTGCTTCAACATGAGTCAAGGAAAAGAGGCTACCCCCTTCTTGTACCCAGTGAAGTCTTCTCTCTCCAAGCCCAACCAAGCTTCCTTCTCCCCCATGACTACTATGGCTATACCTGCAAAATACTGTCTGACTTCATTGACAAAGGAAAGGCTGATATCTTGCCACCTCGTTGGCCCTATGACTGCCTTATAGATATCCAGGCTGAAGCAGAAATCCCCTTTGGTTGTATTTATTCCCATTCAGAACCAGAGCTGCAGGCCCAGACTACCTACAAGAGAGCCTGGGTGAGGGTTTCATCTGCCCCTCCAAGTCCCCAGTTGAGGCTCCAATTTTCTTTGATACCAAGGATGACAGTTCCTTATGTTTATGTATTGCCTATTGAGCTCTAAATAAGATAATCATCAGAAACAGGCATCCTTTGCCCCTTATCAATGAATTTTCTGAAAGGCTTTGCTGGTGAAGATCTTCACTAAACTAGATATACACAAAGCCTACAATCTTGTTTGAATTAGAGAGCGTAATGAGTGGAAAGCCACATTCTGCACCTGCTCCGGGCATTTTGAATACACTATGATGCTATTCAGACTATGTAATGCCCCTGCTACACTCCATCATTTTGCAAATGAAATTTTCAGGGATATGTTGGACCATTTTTTAATTTAATTATATGACATCCTGATCTTCTCTAAGAACCAGATCCAGCATGATTGGTGTGTAGACTGAAGTCTAGATAGAAAATGTCAGAGCCACTTATATGCTAAATTAGAAAAATGTGAATTTGAGTGCAACATAGTTGAGTTTTGGGTTACATTCTCTTTCCAGAAGGGCTAACCGTGGACCCACGAAAAGTATCCACCATCACATAATAGGCTGACCCAAAGGAATGTCTGGGGAATGCTATGATCCTAAGGATTTGCCAGCTTTCACTAGTCCTTTATCTGAGGATTCTCCCACCTGGTAGCATCTGTAACAGCCCTCCTGAAAAAGTTTGTCTCTGCACAGAATCAAAGCAGATTTGACCAGTTAAAAGAGTCCTTCATTTCTGCTCCCATCCTTGTCCATCCAGACCCTTCCATTTCTAGTGGAAGCAGACACTTCTGATTTTGTCCTCAGGACCGTACGGTTGCCACAGATCCATTGGTTGTTGGGCACACCCGTACACCATTTTCTCTCATCAGCTGAACCCAGCAGAAGGGAACTACAGCATTTGGGACAAAGATCTATTAGTCATCAAGCCTGCTTTTCAAGAGTCGTGCCACCTCCTAAAGGGAGCCAGATTCCTGGCCAGGTCCTCATGGACCACAAAAACTTGGACTATCTATGCACAGTGTGTCATTTCAATCAGTACCAGATCCGATGGTCTCTGGTTTTTTTCTCACTTGCATTTCATTATGAATGAAACTCACTGGACGTTATCAATGTCCACTCACTGGACATTTTGGGCAGTTCAAGACAACCAGTTTTATTTCTCACCACCTTTGGTGGCCTGATCTTCATTCCAACATCCAGCAGTATGTGGACCTTTCAACCTTTGTTCCTGGACAAAGACCCAAAGCTTGAGGCCACTTGGTCTTCTCCAGATTCTGCCTGTTCCCCTACAGCTAAAGGCTACCATTGCACTGGATTCATTATGGAGCTTTCCTGCTCTTAAGACCTCCTCATGCAGATGGTCCACTTTATCCTTTGCCATTCCAGGCCTTCTGCCCAGGAAACAGCCTGTCATTTTTGGAAAAGTGTTTCATCTGTATGGTCTGCCTACTGAGATCATCTCAGACAGAGGAGAATTATTTACCTCCAGGTTTTGGAGTCCCTCACTTCCTCTGTATACCACTCTCAGACCAAAGGACAAACAAAGAGTCAAGCAGGTCCTGGAGCAATACCTCCATTACTTAATCCATTATCACCAGAACAACTGGATCCCCCTCCTTGATACGTCAGGGTTTGCATACAACAAAGGTACTCACACCTCACTTCAGCAAAGTCCCTTCTTTGCCAAATACAGGAAAAATACAGGAAAAACTCCTCCTTCCACCTAGACCTCACTGTGGATTGTCCAGTACCTGCGGCAACTGATTGAGTTAAATACCTACTGCAGGTACAACATAAATTTGGAAGGTGACTGGAAGCTGTTAAGGAGCCATACAGTCATCAGGCTGATAAGAATTGGCAGGATACACCCAGCTTTGCCATGGGAGACAGGGTCTGGGTGTTGACCTGAAACTTAAAATCCAACTCCTCATCAGCAAAGCTGGATCACCAGTATATTGGTCCCTTCTCAATCATTAAACTAATCAAACCTGTGACCTTTGTTTCTGACCTTTGTTTGTGTATGCAAAACCACGTCCCTCCAGGAAAATTTTAAAAAGGGCACTCTTATATGGTTTAGCTATTGTGGCTAAGGAATTGGATAGGTGTAATGGGGAACAAAGCAAGGTGGTTGCTCAGAATAAGGATGTGTTAGTTCAAAGGGGAAAAGAAATAGATGAACTAAAGAAGTAGAATGAATGGCTAGCTGCACAGGCACTAAGCCAAACAACACAGATAAACGGGCTGGAACTTCAAGTTCAGGAAATAAGCATTTTATTGGGGAAAAAGGATAAAGACATCCGTACACACACCACCAAGCAAGCAGAATCTCAGGCAGCTATATGTAAGCTAGTCTCTGAGATTAAAGAATCCCAGAAGGGACAAGCCTGCCATGCTGCATGTGTCAGAAAGATAGACTGCTTAAAGGAGAAACTGAAGCAGGCACAAGGGGTGGCAGCTGCCATAAGGAGTGACCCCCTAATGAGACAAATGTCTAGCTCTGATTCCGAGCATGAGGAATCAGAGGACGATTCCAATTTCACATGGGAAATAAGGGGACAAGTCCGTCCATCAGCTCCACCACATGAGATGACAGAGGAAAGGAACTTGGAGAAACCCCAGGAGGGGAAGAAATCAGGGATACCTATGGCTCCAATCACCACAACTGCGATAAATTACGGTGGTCTTCAAGACCATCAAAGTCCCAATTTGAAATTAAGACCTACACCCCAGAACGACCTAGAGTGATGGGGAAAATCAGGGTCCTCTCAGCAGGGAAAATGCTTTAGTTTGGAATACAAGAGTAAGCACTGCAATTAGTAAAGAAGACCATTGCACTGACCTGCGAGTGAATGTCAAACGGTGATTTTAGTTCAGTCCCTGGAAGTCTGCAGGTTTCCAACATGAACGAGAATACAGACATGGCTAAATGGATATATAAAAACGGCTACATTGTAAATCTCGATGATTGGATCTGGGAATAAGGCTTAGGATGTGCTCGTAGTTGCAGAGTGTATGAAAGTCAACATATCTGTCTTGATGCTGATGCTGGCAAATGCCATTATAATTTACAAAAAGCTGTTAACAGTCATTCTGCTGTTGTAACGATTAATCATAATTGTTTGGGCTTGCGGAGTTTATGTAGCCAGTTTTTGGTTAATAGATTTTATGTTGTACCCCATGAATTTAATATCAATCTATGTATTTGTGATGTATACAGCATTAAGGAATGTGATGTTAACTTTCTAGCCAGCCAACCAATCCTTACAGAGATGCAAATATAATATGTAATATATCAAAACATCCATCCGATGCATATTGGAGTCAACATTTCTGCTTTGGAACAGCTTGTGACATCCTGAGCTGAGGCAGCATTTAAATGAAATAGATGAAACTGGCAAGGCCACAATGGTTTCTTTTCACCATTCTTTCAATAAATAGAGAGAATCATAAAAAGGGTTAAGCATGACTCTATGTTCGCACATTGGTGGGAAAATTTATTTCCCAACCCCTTCTTTAATAGTAAAATGTGGCACATTTTAATACACCCCTTGGTTGTCCTTTTGTTAATAAAAATAACAACTACGGTAATATGGGTTGTAACTATTTGGTGGGTAAGATGCAGATTATTTCACCTTGAAAAAGAAAACAAGATATCACAACTTACCTGCATAACAAAGTAATGTTACAATTAATGGTGTTCAGATTGTAGAATTTAAACTGTAATAGGTTGAGTGTTAATATTTATGATGGTTCCAGAGAAACATGAAGTTTCTAGGCACTAAGGAGGGGAACATATGGCAGAATTTCATGGACATATGGACCCTATCTTGGATTTTAGACCCCATTCTGAAATCCTTCTTCATGGACTTCCTAACCTTTTTCACCTGAAACGGGAAGGTTTCTGCAGGAAAATTTGCTATTTGCCCAGAGATAGCTTGCCATATATGGATAGAACTGACTGAGGTCTGGGTTGTCCATCTGAAAGACAGACATACCTGGGCCTGCTGTGAAGCAATGATCAAGACTTACCTGCTCCTGCTGTGAAACCCTCTGGTCCTGATGTCCCGATTCCTGGCTCCTGCACTCCTTTTGTTCCTGTTGGCACTGTGTGTCTTGTCCGGCAACTTCTGTATGTTCCTCCTTGAAGGCGACAAATGGTGAGGTATGTAAATTAATGTAATTTGCTTCACGGTTTGTTTTACTGGTAGTGGGCCTAGGCTTAAAACCTCACAACCCTTAACCCCTGAGCCATTTTATATTGTTGTCTTTCATTGTTATCTGAATAAATTGTTTTAAGTGCTGTACTCTTACTCACTGCTTTCATATTTTCCTACCGGTGATTAGATACGTTGGGGAGAACCTGTGGGAGGGAGGGGTCCTCTGAAACGTGGTATTTTCTGATTGGTTTAATTTTGGGTAAACACTGGCCACTAAGTCTGGCCACCTCTGCTCCAACTACTAGGCAAGCCTCCCACCCTAATCATTAGGCGAAACCACCCATGGTCTGGGTCCTTAACATCCTGGGCACTGAATAAGCTAAGGGTCCTGTGGAAAAAATTGTACATGATCACGTAATTAAGATTGCACAGCCATCCTTCATCCTGGCATTTCCTTACTCTTGAGTGCTTGATGTTGCAATGTGTCACAACTTTAAAGTTCTTTTAATTTAGGTTTTTTAAAATGTAATATATATACGTGAAAGAGAGAGATCTCTCTCTTTACAATGTATATACTAAATCTTCTCTCTCTCTCTCTCTCTCTCTCTCTCTCGTGACTAATTTCCAAAGAAAGCCTCCTAAATAGCACCCTCGATTATGTGTGTGAATGCAGGAGTTAGCCCAGTAGCTATCCATGCGTGTCCAAATGCCAAGATGCAGGACTTGCATGGGGAACTCCTAGTGGTGTGCAGAACTTGCACAAGCCATTTCAGAGGCTGTCTGAGAATGTGGCCAATAGTTTGTCACTGTTTTATCTCCTGAGGGACTAACTCTGAGGAACAAAAAAAGATTGTGATTTGAGAGATTTTTCTGTAAATACATACATGATTTGGAGACAGTCATTGTGCTGTTCAATTGTCTTTGAAATCTGTTGCAGAAGGAAAGACACTTTGGGGTTGAAATAAGAAAAAAAGCAGCATTGAGGATATAGGTCAGGGCATTAATATAAATTTGATCACTTCCTTTTTATTCTCCAACATTCCCGACAATAAATCAGATCACCTCCTCACCCCCACCCTCCCACACACTTCACCCTTCCCGTCCTGATTTCGGATCACTGAATGTAAATCTGTGACAAGGGTATCTATATATAATATTAATGGTACTGAGGAGGGTTGGTGTGAAGTGTGAGTGCTTGCCAAGTAAGAAGTGATCAGAGCAGAGCTGTTCATCCTCTGCAGTGTGCTCTACATCATCTGCAGGACAAATGTAACATCATTAGGCAAAAAAAGCCAGCCATTCTGCAAGGAAATGGCTAAGTTGGAGGTACCAATCAATCTAGCCAAGCCGGGTTCCCTGTGATACTGTCAGAGGCAACAGACAAAACAGATTACAGTATAGATCACAGGGTGGTTTAAAGAAACAAAACAAAACACGCCTCCCCCAGCTGTTATCTAAGATTTACTCATGTAACTAGTTGTTGCTGTTCTGAATCCATTTACAAGACAACCCGGACTTGACTGCTTTATTTTTAAATGCATGGGAATTAGCAACGATGTTTGGCTTCTACCTTAGTAAAGAATACTGTATCTGCAATATGCAGGATCCATCCATACTGTAAGGTGCTTTATTAAATAGTCAATAAACATGAATTTGAGCTCAAAAAGATTAATTAACTGGCTCTTGAGAGAAAGTTATTAGAAAAAAAGTAAATGAAAGCATCTCAAGTTACCATCATTGTTTAAACCTAATTTGCAATTAAATTATTTTCTCAGGTATTTACACCTCTTATTGACTTTTTATCTTGATAAATGTCTGCTTTCAAGTTACATCTTCTGCCACACATAGGACCTGATCCAACACCTTTTAAAGTCACTGGGAGTGTTCCATTAACTGCAATGGGCATTGGATCAGACACATAGTGGCTGAAACCAAGGACCAATAATCCTTAGTGTATGACACATATAGAGCTGTCCTTATTGGCATACAGACTGTAAATTTAGTTATACAGTGTGTTCAAACAAAATGTGTATTCTCCAGCATTTTAGATTCGTTAGTGAAGAATCAGCTGTATGTCTTTTGATTCTCAGTGAATAGACTAATATTTTTGAATTTGCAATAACATTCACAGCCTGGAAAGTCTGCTCTTTAACTACAACCTGCTACGGCTCTTTTAGCAGCAATTTATTTTTAGAGTCAAGAAGGGGTTAAACCTACGGTACACGATTTCTGTTCCTCTATCAAGGTCAGAGTGAGCAGGTTGCCCAGTTCACAGTTTGCAGGACTAATAAATCTCTCCAAAGGTCAGCATCTGCAGTCATTATCAACCAATCAGTTTTAATTCTGTTTCTAATACATAAACACTTGGAATCATGTAGAAAACATCATTCAGGTTATTTAATTCTGATTTTATTTTTAAAAATAGCTTGTTTTGGTCAGTTCATTAATATTTTAAATAGAGGAAATCAATAGGTGCAATAAAGGTGCTTCCCTTCAAAACCTTTCTTGTTTCTAAGATATATTAAAGATAACAAATAGGAGACTATCTTTCTCTGGCCAGGGTTTTTCTTACAATTGCTGCATCTCTTATAAAACAGAGGCCAGAGCCACAGTTGGTGTAAGTCAGCACAGCTTGACTGATTTCACAGTAACTATGCTGATTTACATCAGCTGAGGATCAGCCCTTGCTAATTTAGATTTTATTACTTAGACCAATTTGCATCCAGAGAAGTAAGAAGGAGACATCTGAAAATCACAGTGCAACACTTTAAAATATCAAAATACAACGATAAAGACCTTTTTGAGAAATTTGGTTTTAAATAGCAGTAATCATAGAAACGATGTACAGACCTGTAACTCATTTTTTGATTAAAAAACATCTCACTTTTCTTTCTGAAAAATGTTATTAAAACAATTTTAACAAGACGTGAGATGGATAAATGAGGCCCTAATAGTTTAAACAACTTATTAAGGCATTATTGGATTATAGCAGACATTACACTATCAGATATTAGATGAGAAATCTTCCAAGAATTTAGTAGGGTTTTACTTGAGGAACTTATTACAGTCAGTGGGATTCCTAGAGTAAAGCCCTACCCAACACCCTGAGAACTGTAGACAGGTGTGTATCACGCTGGCCCTAAATTGGTGAATTGGGTGTGTGGACAGGTGAGACAAAGTCCTCTTCTCAACTCAGCTGCAATATTACAGCACAAAGCTATAAGCTGGTGGGCTGTCTCGCCAGTTCAGGAAGGATCAATGCCATGCCAGAGACTCCTCTCACCCACTCTTATTGGGGCAAAATATCAAAATAAATTAGTCTGTCTGTCCAACACAGGTTATAGTTCACAGAGGTTCCCGCCCACACACACACTTCTCTCAGCCCGTGCCTAGATCTAAAGACTCCTGCAGGAGCCTACATGTTCCTTTCAGTTCTCACCAGGCAAGCAGATTTCAATGGGAGTTAGGCACTTACGTAGCTTTGAGGATCTGGGTTCAGGTGCTATTCAGGCAATCATCTGACCCCTACTTCCACAGTCTCATCTGGGAGGCAGCTGATTAGTAAAGTGGGGATGGTCCTATCTTTCCTTAAAAGGGACAGTCACCCTGTGACAAGAGCCCACTGGCTGGAAGAGCAGATTCAGCCCCTGCCCTCTCACCTTCTCCAGGATGTGAGGACATCTGGGTCTACAAAGTGGTGGATTCCACAGTCTCTCTCATACCACATCACTTCTGAAAGCCTAGTGTGGTGACATCCCTCTCACTATACTGATGGACCTTGTTATGTAATATTCTGCCAGTGGCTTACTCATACTGTGGTTTTTAAGTGGTGTAGAGAACTTCACATGTGGACTGCCATTTCAGAGTGAATAAGGACCGAGACCTTGAACTTGATATTTTATGGGAAGCTAGTGCAGGGAACAGAGGACTGTTCTGATGTGTCTGGGATCACACGTGTTGTGGGGGAGGCATGCTGTAACAGTCTGTACTAGATGGAGTTTCCTAAGCACTGAAGGATTTGTGCCCAGGTATTGCTGTAGTTCAGCAAAGAGGTGAGGAAAGCATAAATAGTAAGGCCAGGTCATGGTCCATCAGAATGGAACACAGTCTCTTAGCCAATCAAAGATGGTAGAAAGCATTGCTTGTAGCATTACTGTGTGAGTGCTTAGAATTGGCATGAAATACAATACAGTACACTCCTAAACTATTAACTGAATTGACCAATTGTGGGTGTGTGCCTTTAATCAAAGGAGACGGCACCAGGACTGCAAATTCTTCAAAAATGTTTTCCTCTGGTTACCAGCACAAGCTTCAATCAGCTGCTCTTCATCCAGAAGATGATCTTGTCCAACCACTGGGCCATCTTGATGGTGACATGGTTGTGAAGGTGACATGGTTGTGTGTGATGAAGGATAGGTAGACTGGTATGTCATGGCTATTGTTAAACCCTAAAATGCAAAAATCATGAGGAGCTTTTTTACAAAAAAAAAAAAAAGATTACATTGTTAGTCTGGAACTTCTCACATCACCACAAGACGAGCTCCAGCCCCAGCTGAATTCACATGACTTGTAAAGAAAACATGAGAGTTTGTGCGTCATTTGCACACTGCTGGCATTTAAGTCCATGTCATCTGACATGAACACCTAGTGGCTGCATACACTTGTTGAATAGAAACAGAGAGAACTGATCCATCTGGAACTCCACAAATGTCTAGGGGTGGAGGTGCAGTTTTCCATCACTATTCATGGGGTGCTTCCCTTCAGGACATATTCAGATTTTAATGCATTACCCTGAATTCTCACCACCTCCTCAGGTGAGACAGCAGCACCTAATGGTTGACCGTGTTGAATGCTGCAGAGAGGTCCAGAAGGATGAAAATGAATGTCTTCCCTTTATCCACTGACAGCAGGATATTCATCCACCCATGCCACTAAAGCAGTTTCAATTCCATATCCTGGCTTGAATCCAAATTGTGCCAGGTCTAGAATATTAGCTTCAATTAGATGAGCTTGAAGTTGGCCTTTGGCTAGCTTATCATGGAATCATAGAAGATGAGGGTTGGACGGGACCTCAGGAGGTCTCTAGTCCGACCCCCTGCTCAAAGTAGGACCAACCCCCACTAAATCAAAGCTTCTCTCTGAGCTTGCTCAGGAATAAGACATTTGACATTATGTGGTAGTTGGCTAGAACCGATATATCCAGGGTGCTCAAAAGAGGAAAGGAAGATTCTTTGTCTGAATGAGATTTTGGCTATTTCTGTCAGGGCTGGCAACAGGTGCTCATGATTCTTTCACAAGCCAGGAAGGGCATGGGTTAGATTTACAGGTCTTGGGTTGAAACTTTTTTAGATTGTCCAGAATCTGAACATACTGAACTCTGAGAATACAAGGGGAGTACAGATGGACTAGGTCCATACCATTTGAGAAACCTTCCTGAATGTGTGTGATGTTTTCAGTGAAGTAGGATGATAGTTTTTTGGAACTCTTGGTGTTCAGTTCTTATGCCAGTTGTAAGTGCTCAAGAGAGATGACGTGGCTTAGCACAGTGGATAAGCTCCTTGCAAGTGGGATTTGGCAGTTTCAATCAGCCTGACAGGAAAGTTCTCTTGGTCTATAGTACAGCCTCAGCAAAGACTTGGAGGAATTTGTTTCATTTTGTCTATATCAGCCTTTGACTTAGTCTACACTTCAAAGTTAGGTTGACATACCGTAGCTATGTTGGTCAGGGATATGAAAAATATACACCACTGAGCACTGGAGTTATGCTGACACGACCCCGAATTTAGACACAGCTATGACTACAGAAGAATGCTTCTGTAGATGTAGCTATTGTCACTTGGGGAAACAGGTGTTCCTACCTCAATGGAAAAACCCTGTTCATCAGTGTAGGCTGCGTGTACATTATGTGCATACTACATCCCTTTTGTCGGTGTATGCTGCATCTACACCATGGGTTACACTGGCATAGCTACGGAAACCTAACTAAGCTGGTACAGTCTCCATAGCGTAGACATACCCTTGATTTTCCACCATCAGTGCTTGAGTTTTCACCCCTCTCTATTCATTTGGCATGAGGTATCAGAAAAGCAAGGTGTGTGTGGGTGATGGGGAGTAAGAGGCCATTTGGAGATAATAGTATCAAAGAGTGTCTAGCCAGTGAGGATAGAGTGCAATAATAATAATACACTAGATCCTCAATTCCACATCCCATGGATAGAATGCTGCTGTCCTTCGGCGTAGTTTGGAATTTGGTAGACTACAGGAATGTTCATAGTCTAATCAGTCTTTCTTGATGCCTGGGAGATGGAAGAGCTGTGGCTACTGAAGTCATGTTCTGTTCAAGACAAGGGCCTGGGTTGTAATGTTCTCTTCCACATCTAGGCCTAAAATCAGGTTCAGGGTGTGACCAGCTATGTGGATTGGACCAGAGATGACCTGTGAATGTCCTAGGGAGACAAGTGAGATGAGTTTTTTCTGTAACCTTGTCAAAATAGTGTTGAAATCCCCAACGACAAGAAGTCTGGAATATTTCTGCCCCATTGCTGACATGGTATCAGTAAGTTCCTTTACATTTACATAGGATGAATGGTGGTGGTCTATAAACAGACATAAATCTCTGTTAGCTTTGGCATTGGTTTGTATTGTCAGATGAATGAATTCAAATGAATGGGTTTTACCTGGGGCACCTCTTTTGAATTTGATGTTAGCACAGAAGATGAATGCAGTGCCACCTAGGTTCTTGTCCTGTCTGGATCTGGGATGTACTGACTATGCTGGAGGGATGAGGTGGGCTCACAGTGTCATTAGCCAGGTATTGTTAATGCAGGTTCTACTGGGTGCGTCATCACTGATGAGGTTGTGTATTGTTTGTTGTTAGCAGATCTGGTATTGATCAACATCAATTTTAGTTGATGTTGCTTTGTGTTATCTGATATGCTAGGTGATAAGAAAAGTAGTTGTGCCACAGGATGATCTAAATGGAGGAATGGTTGACATTTGTTGACCTAGAAATAGGAAAGGCAGGTCTGTTGGGTACTTTTTAAAAAATGTATCCTGGTTGAGTCCTAGGAACAGACAGGACAGGAACAGTGCATTCCTGGAATAGCAGTGGGTGAGTGGGAAGCATAGTGGCGTGTGATGATGTCTTGGTTTCATATACCGCACATTAAATTTTGACAGTTATTACTGCAAGTGAACATTATTAATCTACTTATGAATTATTAAAAAGTGTAATGTTTTATAAACACTATACTTTCTACTTATCTGATATCTCCATTCCACCATCTACAAACCTTTCCATACAAGCATTAGTGTTTCATATGAAAGTACATAAATACTTTGATAGCACTCCACAAATATTTTAAATAGCTTTTTCTTAGTCCCTACTTTTAAAAGAATTGTTTATTGTAATATAAAGTAAATTGGATGAGTTCACCTAAACAACTATTTCTAAGGGCATGTCTACACTAACAGTGGCAACGTCACCACCATCAGATCGATTGAGCAGTCAGTGTAGACCTGCTCAATCGATCAGGAAGCCGATGTGCTAAAACCACCTTCTCAAGTGGCGCAGTGCAGTGAAGATGGTGCACAGAAGAGAAGCACAGCCGTCAACGGGAGTTACGCAAGCTACTCTGCGTAGCCTGCGTAACTCCTATCGAGTGCTGCCGAATCACCGGGTAAGTGTAGACCAAGCCTAATATTTAAATAGCTGTTTGTATCCCAAAACACTGTATAAAACATGGGGAAAACACTTTTATCATCACAGTTGGCAACAGGATTGCCTTGCACTGAAAAAGCAGCCTGTTTGTGTTAGTATATTCTGGTTTGCACAGTCCTTTGTGAGGTTTGTTCCTGTTAGGAGCTCAGATAAGTTTGGGGGTGCGGCAGGAGGAGAATGTATAGCTTCTTGGGTGATGGGTGCACATAGGACCTGAAGTCATTTGGAGACTTTCCACTGATATAAATGGGAATTAGATCATGCCATAGACCACAGGCCTCATATGGGACTAGGTGTGTGCAGAGAACTCCTTGAGGATTTTAGGGGGAGACGAATTTGACCCTGTATGTTCAAAAATTGCTGTACTTCACCAACCACTGAAGAGCAGCAGCCAGTGTAATCAGAACACAGAGAATGCGATACATCAGACAGCTGACAATTTAGTTAAGAAGAATACTATATCCATTTCAAACTCTTCTGGGAAATATAATTACCAAATAGATATGGTCAGCATAGTGAGGCTAACGCCCCATCACTTGCAAAAAGTACTATGGGATCTTTAATGACCATAAACTTTCATTATTTGTCTACAATGAAGAAATGGCACTTCCAGCATCACAATGTCCTCGTAACCGATTGCCATGGGCTCCCTGCCCTTTTGGGACCTTTGGTTGGTCTCCCCCCTCCATAACAAAAGGACTCATAGGCGTCTCCTAATGCAATCACCCATGCTTGTTTATTTACAGTGCGCTGATACAGTTCCCACTCCTGAATCAAACCTGCTCGGCCTAAGGTTCTGGGCTGCTCAACCGTTCTGGTCAGGAGGCAAACTAAGAAGCCAAGCTCCTACCTTCCTCTCTGGCCAGGCCTCTCCCTCTGGTTTCTCCCTGGCTTATTTATATGTTCCCTCCTGCTAGGGGAACAGTGTTCCTGCTTTCCCCATTAAGCCCAATTCTGGCTTGAGTTAATCAGCGCCTACAGTTGTTACCCCTTTCCCTGCTGTCGGGGCTCTGCTGGTCCAGCTTACTCTGGCCCAGGCAGCCAGGGGGTGGAAACGGGGCTGGCAGAGGCATTGAGAGGGTTACCCCGCTCCACTCTGCTACAGTCATTCTGACATCATGTTGAGGTGTCACAGGTGACTCAGAAGTGATTCAAAAGAAAAAGTATCACAATTTCCTGGAGCACATTGGGATTCTCTTAGACGTCTCCTATCCTAGTTCAGATGATATCAGATCCAACTTGTCTTGTGAAATCTGAGAAGGTATCAGAATGAATTGCTCTGGCTTTTAACTTAGATAGCCTACAAGCTTTCCTAATTTGCATTATTTACAGACTGTAACATGGTAAAATATTTTATACAGTGTGTTACATGGATATTATTTCCTCATCATTGGTATTCTGAAGGATATTTTGAATTCATGGCAACTTTTCTTTACAAATTAAATTTTAAAATGATTAAATTTCTTTCCTGCCAAACACTGGAACTCTCTCTGTCTAGGTACATGTATGGCTCTCATCACCATCCTATCTAAACAAAAGAAAGATGGCTTTTGGAGTAGAACAGCCGGTTTGAATTCCATCCAAACAATTCAATTATATGTGTTCCTGGAATATGTTTGAAATGTTCAAAACTAAAAAATAGATAAGGGTCCTTGGAAGTACATGTGTAGCTTCCACTGAAGAGTAAGATCTTGCCAAATAAAGAATGATTAAAGGTAATAATTAAATTTGGAGTGCTTGATTCCAGAAATTGATGTCAGTGGGAGACCCACATCAATTCAAGTGTGGACTTCAGAACTATGTGTTTAATTTGGCAAGGTGCTGAGTGGACCATTCTCTACTTCATTATAATCAATGGGGCAGCTTTAGTGAGAACAGAGCATTCAGTACTTCCCACATGGATAAACCTTGTAGGAGTTAAGATCTGGGACACGAATTCCTGCTACATCCAGAGAGAACTGCAATGTCTAAGTGACATATGAAATTTTTAATGGTGGAATATATCATAGGACAACACATTTGATGGAAGGTAGTAGGAATAGAAGTACCTTACTATGAAACTGACTCTTTATCCTCTTTTAAAAGATCAAACAAAGGCGGAAGTATATTTTACACAGGGAGATATTCCAAAGTTGATTTTGAAAGCCAATGATGTCAACAATGCTGTTTGGCTCCAAAGAATTATGAGCAGAAATTAAAAGGACTAATGGCCAAATCCTACTCCAACTGAAGGGCATAGGAATCTTTCCAGTGAATTGAAGGGAATTGAATCAGGCAGTATATGATTTCCTTATGTAACATTTCCGATAACACTGTCCCACCTAACTGAATATCTTGAATGGGAATGAATGCAAAACGTGCAATACAGATCTGCAGCATGGACTGGAAGAAAAAGAGTTTTGCTTTTAGTTTTGAGATGAGGAAGAAGATACGTTTGGGGTTCTCTGGAATATAGATAGCCCATGTGCATTAAAATTTTACATATCTTGAAGGGGATTTCCTACCCTCAATAGTGATTTTTATTGAATAACAGAAAAAGGCATTTCCATCCTGTGGAATGATAATGGAAGGAATCTCATTGACTTCATAAAATCCCAGATTCCAAGGCCAGTAAGGACCATTGTGATCATCTAATCTGACCTTCTATATAACACAGGCCATAGAACTTCCCCCAAATAATTCCTAGAGTATATATTTTGCAATACATCCAATCTTGATTTAGAAATTTCCAGTGATGGAGAATCCACTACAACACGTGGTAAACTGATTATCTTCTCTGTTAAACATGTACACCTTATTTTCAGTCTGAATTTGTCTAGCTTCAACTTCCAGCCATTGGATGACGTTATACATTTCTCTGCTAGGTTGAAGAGCCCATTATCAAATATTTGTTCTCCAGGCAGGCACTTATAGACTGTGATCAAGTCACTCCTTAATCTACTATTTGTTAAGCTAAATAGACTCAAGGAGTTCAGTCCATCACTATGAGGGATGTTTTCTAATCCTTTCATCATTCTCCCAATTCTTCTCTGAACACTTTAACCGTTTATCAACACCTTTCTTGAGTTGTGAACATCACACGTGGACACAGTATTCCAGCAGCAGTCACACCAGTGCCAAATACAGAGGTAAAATAACTATTTTATTCCTACTCAAGATTCCCCTGCTTATCCGTCCAAGGATCACATCAGTCCTTTTGGCCAGAGCATAGCACTGGGAGTTCATGTTCAGCTGATTACCCACTCCCTAATGTTTTTCATAGTCACTGGTTCACAGAATAGAATCACACTTCCTTTAAGTATGGTCTACAGTCTTTGTTCCTGGAAGTATACATTTACATTTAGCTGTGTTAAATTACATATTATTTGCTTGCAGATTGTTCTGTATCAGTGACCTGGATCCCACCAAAGAAGTAGATCACACCATGGAATGGGCCACCCAAATACCCCAATAAACCCTGCTTCAATACAGGGGGAAAAACCCCCTCCAATTGCCCATTCCTAGTTGTCACCTGCCACCCCATACCAGAATCCATAAAGAGTATCGTTAAACAATAACAGTTGATATTTGATGGGGACCATATCCTGAAATAACTCATCCCCAAAGCCTCTGTTCTGGCACAACCTGCTCTCAACTTCACCAAGCTCATCATCAGAAGCAAGTTCCCCAAAGACCAGGACCCACCAACTCAAAGCAGCACCAGATCCTCTGAGAACAACAGATGCAGAACCTGCAGACATTTCCCCACTGCTACAATGATCAATATCTGCCAATACAGACCTTTCAAGATGCCTGGGTCCTACATATGCCTATCACAACAGATGGTGTACTTCATCCAGTGCATTAAATGCTCAAAAACAACTATGTGGGTAGAACCAGACAATCATTACATTCTTGAATGAACTTATACAGAAAAATGATAAAAGAGAAAAATACCATATCACCTATAGGTGAACGCATTTCACAAAATGATGACTGCACATCTGACCACTCAGTTCTCAAATGAAACCTGCGCAACTCCTTCAAAAGTTGAGCCTGGGATCTTAAATTTATAACTTTGCTAGACACTAAAAATTACAACAATCTATAACTACTTATGCTAAACTATCTGTTCCACCTTGTATTTAGCCATGACACGCTGATTACCTTTCCCATACCAGAAGAAGAGCTCTGTGTAGCTCAAAAGGTTGTCTCTTACCAACAGAAGTTGGTCCAAGAAAGGATATAACCTTACCCTCCTTGTCTGCACTGTTATTGGTAATTCTACCATTCCATCTAGTAATGGACAAATACCATTATTAAGATTCTTTTTGTTCCTAATATACTTTAAAAAAACCTCCTCCTTACTGTCTTTAACTCTGCTAACCATAGAGTTCTCCTTGTGTTGCTTCCTTTATCAGTTTTCTACTTCAGAGGCTTTGCATTAGCCCACTGCTTCCTTCCCGTTGTTTGACACCATATATAAAACTAATGTGAGAACATGGAGTTACAACTTGTACAATTTGGGAGGGCTGCTTCTTGTCACTCTTATTTCCAGCAATCTCCTGTTGGAGCTAGATGAAGTCTTTCCTGAGTTAAGGCTAAAATAGTAACACTGGGCCCATGGACAGTAGGGATCAAAAAAAGATCACTTGGCAGGTCACATTTGCCTCCCCAGCCTCCAGTTTCTTTGCAGGCCTACCCTTTGTCATCCATAGTAATGGATCTTATTTAACCCATTTTACACACAGTCTTTAACATTGTTAATAAAGAGAACGTCTTTCCACATTGAGGTCATTTTGATTGTTTAAGTAGAAACTTTTTTATGGTTATATATGACACTACAAATCACAGTTGTACTAAAACCATAAAATCATACAAGTCCTTGACAATGAATGCTACATAACAGACAGGGGTTGTCTTACCACTTACTATATGGTTTGAAGGAGAGATAATAAATATAATTGATTATCTCATGTGTAATCCTAACAGTAGAGTCCAACACAAACCGTACAGCAATATTTAAATTACCACAACACAAAGTCAACATGATGCCAAGGAAAAGAATAGAGCAATATTCTTAATTCTGAAAAACTGAATTGGTAATCAATTGAAATGCAGAAGCAATTGAAGAGCTGTCCAATTTTCAATTGGAGTATAAGTTGGGAAACAATTTGAAAATAATGGCTCATACAAAGAGTTTCTGAAGCAGTCAATATGGGCTTCATGTGAAGGACAAATGAGAATTTGGCAGCCTACCTATTGTTCAGCCTTTGTGCTGTAGACATTATCTGCTGCACGCACCAAAGTGGCCCAGCTCATATCAGAGTGTGGAATCTCTTAGTGTGATTCTATTGAATCTGTATTTAATGGAATATTCACTCAGCATTTTCAATGAATGTGTATTAACATTACTGTAAGCATTACTATTATTATACACAGACTGAAAATATATTTTGCCAACTCACACTGTGTGGTTTACTGAACTGATTCACATTTCAAATGTTTATTTACCTTGTAATACCTTTTATTATATTACTATGTTACATAATATTAAGAATAAAAATTTTCACAGTCTGCAATTCATTGCTGCAAAAATAATTTTCTTGCCCACTAGACAATACAGATTCAGAGAAAATTTTATTTATGCACCTTTCTTTTCATGAAAATAAGCTTCCCCACCCAGATTTGGCTCTCCACCTCATTTAGAAAGCAAAATCTGTCCCTTTGAAGCTGAGGAGGGAATCTAGCTGCACAAAGTTCTAGGTTGGATTAATTTCCATGGAGGCCTCGGGTTACCAGATGAATGTACACATGTAACTGTCCAGAATAATTTTGTTCTGGCATTCAGAAGAGAGCAACAGTGCAGAGACTCAATCCATTTTTTTCTTTCTTAACAGACAGCTAATGCCAATCAACCTATGAGAGCTCTACCCTACAAGGAAGATCCCAATGGATGTTGCAAAGAAGGATAAATTGTCTATATGCCTGTGTACTGTATAATACTTTGCTTGACTGCATTCTGAGTGCCATTGGGCCTGTGCTGTGGAATATGGAAGACCTTAAAAACAACAGTAAGGTGCTGAGCTGCTGCAGTTGGCATTCAAGAAGCCAGGACGTTCATCAGAATGGCACCTTAAACATGTACATGTTGTAATGAAGGAAAATTCAGAAAGTGCTGTCCTTTGTTATTTTCATCAAAAAAATTGAAACAAGGAGAAAAGCTGTTACATTTTGGACAGACCAAAGTGCAAAATGCTGCACTTCAGCAATATCAAACTGTTCGCTATGGAGTTACTTGGGATTAACAACAAATCTGTGTAACTGAGAGCTCTCAAATCTATTTTATAGGGTGACCTCTGAATACTTGGGCTGGATAATAGGGATGGCTGGATGTGGACATAACAATTTCCATCTGCAATTGTGTTGAAATTAAACAGTGGATGAAGTATGTAAAGCACCTGATAGGATAGAAGTGATGAAAGTCTTCTTCACATTCAATGTACACAATTTTCTAGTGCGTACACACAAATCTGTTTTATGTATTATAATGAAACTTTACTCATCTGAATTTTGGAGTAGTGGAAGTACTCCTGGTGTCCTGAACTAATTGTAATGTCCTGAGTTGCTTACATTTCCCTTGTAGCTTTAATTTGATATTTTATTTTTCTTCTTGTCTTGCCCTAAGGTGTTGTGCAACTTTGCTTTGTTCTGAAATCGGTGGCCTACCCATCTAATAAGGGATGCCTCAATGGGAGAAAGGGTGGCAGAATCAGGCCATAAATTCTACTATGCTGCATGGTATGGACCAAATCCAGTCTTCTGCTCTGTAACAATAGAAGGCCCTGCCTGCAGAGGGACCTGCATACTTCTGCTACACCGGAGAAATGGGTTGAAAGCTGGCACTTGTGCATTCATGCATATGCCTTTTATACTATAGAGTCCAGCTCCACCAGTGCTACTGTGGTGCTGCTCAGGCAGAAGGAGGAAGGCGTTGGAGGCACTAGATCTAATATAATTTGGATCCGCCAGGCTTTCCCACCCACTACTGAACTAGTGAATGGGGGACCATGATTGTAGGCATGGCAGTCACGACGCTGCAATAGTGACTGCAAAGGAAGCTGAGCAAGGAAGCTGAGCAAGGAAGCTTCTCCAAGCCTTGGCTGCCAAAGCCCTATACTTAGGCATGATGCAGAAGATGAGGTTTGTCTCCATGATCTCATTCCAATAAAATACGGGCACAACTTAAAGCTGAAAAATAGTACCATCAATTTAATTTAAATTGTTCACATGCTTAATGTTCTGCATGCACTTAAGTACTATGCTAGACTGGATCTGTTGTACACATCTGTTATGGAAAAGCTTAGAACTACAGCCATTTATATATATGCATATTCATCAATATACTATACCCTATACATATTGTAATTGAAATGATAGTTTCATTCACATTTACATTCCATCGTAAAGCTATCTTGCTTGATTAATTTCTGGAAGGAAAGCAGTCGCCTTAGTCTAGCTTTAAAAAACACACTCATTTTCCAAGGAAGAGCTGAATGTACTTTGTTAGTTGATTGCTTATGACATAATTGGCTAGCAATCTGGCATCGAGCTATGATGTGTAAGTATAACAATAATGCAATACATTGTAGAAAGGTTAACCAAATGGGATTTGGACCTCTGAAATCTTTACAGGGTAAGCCTTAAAAAAAAAAGATCAGATTGTAATGTTAATTTTAAGCTAAATCAACTTAATTCATTCCACACACTACAAAAGTATGAACAATTTAATTGCTGCCTGATTAAAAAGAATGTGCTGCATGAAATATAAAAACAACTGCAGTTTGACACATGCAGTATTTCTTTTGTTGTATGAGCACAGGGGAGACCTACAGGATCATAAGCCAATGACGTGTAAAATTAGAAGAATTGGTACTTAAAATTCCTCACACAGATAATTGTGTCATGTCTAAAAGAGTAAAGCAAAGTCCAAGAACCTTTTAGGGTATTTTTAGCTCGTTATTCTATCTTCACACAAGCCAAAAAGTACTATAATGATATCAGATCAATATTAATAATGAGGGGACAAGGTGGAGAAGAGGTACAGTGAAATTAAACATTGTGGCACTGTTGTTATACTGAGAGAAACAACTTCATCATTCCTCCGAGAAATAAATTTTAGCCTAAGATGACTGTCCTTAGTGCATTGATTGTAACATTCCAAGTGAAGTCACAGTCATTTATTTTTAAAAGACTAAATACACTGCTCAATTGCTGCCATCTCATGTCCCATTCTGCAGTTTTCTTTGCTCTCTTCCTCCTATTTTGACTACAGAATTTCTAAGGGAAGCTGAAGGGAGAGAGCTGGAAAACATGTTAGTCCACAGCTGCCTATCTATCGAGGACAGTGCGTTTGATTAAAGGGGAGCTCCCTCCTGGATTTCACACATCACATCAATCACATTGATCAGCCCCCAGAAAGGCAACATATTGTCTGGGAATAAGCCAAGGAGGGATATCAATTTCACAATAGCACTTATGTCTTTCAGCCAAGAACCTGTTTATTTTTGGCTACTGAAGGCTGAGACTCACTTTGAAGCTACATTTACATCCAAAAATTTGCACCATCCTTTCAGTGATAACTTTTTTACTTAAATTTGTACTTTTATAGGTGATTTTCATGTAGAAAATCATCTCTCATGTCTCCACTGCTGTCTCACTCTGGGATTTCTTATGTATGGATCTGTTCTTTTGTTTGTTACTTCTAAATATAAGGAACCCTTTGGTGTTTTCTGTATGAAAGCTGCTCTTTCCCCCAACCCTCTTCCAGAGAAAAAGAGATCAATCCCTTAGCAAAAGTTATTTCTAAAAATACACTGTATGAGAGTCACATTTCTAAAAGATATATGAAAATAAATTTTACATCAAAACAATAAATGTATTACTAACACTTGTATAAACATGAAAAAGAACTCATTTACAGTAAATGTATCTTCATTTCTTGGCTCAAATAGTCTATTTTATGGATGTTTTGCTTTTCTCAGATAGTTTTCTGATTTTTATTTGTGCCTGTCACTTTAAATAAATCATTTCTACATATTGCTTTAGGTTACGCTCCCAATGCTGTTTCATTTTATTTTGTTCACACAGTGAATTTTACATTCCATGATTATTTTGTTGTGTTTTTTTTATTGTACCCACCTACTTTACCCTGATCTTTCTTAATAATTGCTGCTCATTCAGATTATTTGGAAGGGTATGTGTCTGTATGTGTGAGAGAGACAGAGTGATTTGGGCTCAAGTTAAGCTGCAGAATGATGCAGAGAATGAGCATGGAAATTAAGAACTGACCCTTTAAGTCATTAAAAACAAGGATTTGACACAGAATGAAAATTAACAATACAGCTTTCTTTTTTTAGTTAAACCCCAAGTAATTTATTGCTTTTGTATGATAACATATCTTGCAGAAGATTTTATTTTAAAAACCCACTCATTATTAAGCTGCTCAAACGGTTATTTACCCATCACTACTTATTGAATTATTTAGTTAATTACACTACCACACACAACGATCTTTGAAAAGACGTTCTAGTCTGGCTGTTTCTGTGGCATGCTGGAAGATACGTAGCAGAAAGAGGTAACAACATTTACACTGACACGAAGCCTGCTAACTTGTTAATACAGATTTCATTCCTTCTCTCGTGTATGTAAACAGTCACATATTATCTAGTTCTAGTAAAGCCATTTTGCTAATTTTATTTTTCAGTGTGGAGAACATCAGAGAACATAGCAATATAATCAGCTAACACTTGGTACTCTAACTCTAGAAGCTTGCAAAACAACATTATGTAGCTTTTTCACCCTATGGATGTTATCTTATCTCAAGCTGCTTTACTTGGAATTTCTATACAGTCATGACAGGAAGGAGCTAGCATTGGAATAGCTGTACCTTTCAATTATGTTTTGCAAAGATTGAGATGAGAGTGGTTGCATTCAAAGCTATTTACATGAAAAACTCAAAGTTGAACCTTAGAATAGTTGTTAAAATGCTATTCAATTATAATGCTTTCTTCAGAACATTCAGAAGTAGGGGAACACTGTTTTCAATTATTTGTGCAGACAGTGAACTATAAAAAGAGATTGCTTTCCTGAAAATGAAATGCGACGCGTACTTTTCCCTTTCAGTGTTGTTACATTTTAGACATTCTGTGTAGTAATAATTGCTGAAATCTTACTGGTTTTAAATTAGACAAAATGAGTTACGGAACATCACAGTGGCTCTCTCTCCTATGCCGTGGTCCTTAATTATTTTTAAATGTTTTGCTCAAGTTATTTTAAAATGAATTTTGGGTGTCCATGTCTGCTAAATATGCTTATAGTACTGATGTTTACATTTTCAAATTAAAAACTCAAATGATTTCATTTTATGGCCTTTTTTGGATAAGTATTATTTGACATATCACTGTTGCTGTTAGTTACCAACATTTGGCATTACTATTGCTTGCACTACATAAGAAATGATGTAATTATTCTTATAAGTTTTCCCAGGCAAGCCAGAATAGCTCATATTATACAGCTATTAAAGCAAAACTGGGGACTGACATCTCAGTTTCCAAGTGCAATTGTTTCATATGTATTAAAATTAATTTCTTCATCCAACTCCTTAAAACCCTGTTTTTTGGAGTGATTAGCATTAGCTTTCATAAAATCTATTCAAGGAAGATTGATAGTCCACTGCAGAATATTGGTATTATTTGGCGTTGTTAAACCTTCTTGCAAGTGCATCTCTTGCAGAGCTTTACTAGTATCTTGATAAGATCAATATGAAAAAAATACATTCTGTACAGCAATCTAAATTAATCACATTTACAGAGCTAACGCCTATGGATGCAACATTCAGTAAATGCAGACTGTTTTTTTTACAAACATCCACATCATATACTGAATCTTAAAAAAAAAAAAAAAGGTATGGTAACGTTAAATGTGAAGGAAAGCTATTATTTGCCTAAATGAGTTTCACAGCCTTTGATAATTTATCATAAATTTCACTGAGTTCCTTGACTTTTCTCATCTTGATCTTTCTTGTTATATATCTACCATTTCAATATGTAGCCAATATTATCATACACTGAACTAAGTCAGCAGTTTTGACATCTTCATTTCAATGTCCTTTTCTGTACCTTCAGCAATGTTAATGTTACAAATTATAGTAGGGTATATTAATAGCCATACCCAAGAAGCAGAAAGAAAAGTGCATTTTTTTTAAACTAAGTACTAACTTGGGATTTCCTGGGCCCATTGTCAAGTCAGCCGAACCCACAGCTCCTCCATTGTGATGATAATGGATTCCGTGTTGTTGGCTCAAAGGTCACAGGGTCACCGTAAGCTCCTTAATGGACTGTGAAATAACTTTAACTGCATTAACCTCTCCAGATCACATGGGTGGCACCAACATCCACTCCTGAAATTCTCATTCGCTTATAGAGACAATACCATTAGATTATTATATTTTCCTTTTGGAATAGCAATAGGCTCAAAGCAATTATGCAGCTAAGCGTTTCCATTAAGCGAATACAGCCTTAAAGAAGATTAACTGGAGTTTCTCCTGCATTCAATATAAAGGTGGAATAAGTCTGCAGATTTCAACAGAATTCAAGTCTCTTGAAAGTCTATGAGTGATATCATGGTGCTTTAAAAGATGAAGTCATTAGATGAAATTCAAATGTTGTCTCAAAGGCAGAATGTACTAACGTGGGTGCATGCCCAAACTGAATACATGTGTTTATAATGGCTTTCTTGAATGTTTGTTCTTAAGAAGGTAGTGAAAGTATTGACACGGGAACCTGAAATCCCCTACTTATCCAGAATAAAACCAGACAGCCGTGGAGGGAATCTGTTTTCCCACAACAGCCTGCCAATGACTTTGTAACAGGGTAGCTGGACCCTTAAATGAAAAAAGGGCTCAGTTCTCCTGCTGCAGTCCAGGTGTGCCCTACTTTGGTCTAATGAGGAGGGTGGGACTGCCCCTCAGGGTTATAAATGAGAGTTCAGAATAATGAGAAGAGAGTTCAGAACACAAGAGTCCAGAATTCTGCAAGTAAAAAGAGATTGAGAGACAGCATGCATTTAGAGTAAGAGTTTAGATCCCAGAGTTAAAAAAGGGAGAGAATCCAGAATCCTGAGAATAAAGAGAGCTCAGAGAAACACTAGAACTGGGATGAGAGCTTCAGGGATGCTATGCCCCTGACAGATGGTGTGGTGAGACTTCCCTGGGGGAGCAGAGGAGCCAGATCAGGCTGGCGAAAGCAGAAGGCAGTTGGACGGTCACCTACAAACATCCCTAGGCCAGTGAGCCATGGCCAGAGAGGGCTGACAGATGAAAGCAGCACAGGGAGATGCTTTCTGTCTCTCTGAGGCAGACAGCTGAGGCCAGAGGATCAAAGAGGGCTGAAGGCTGGGGAATGATGGAAGGGTGGGCCCTGGAACCATACATGGAAAGGACACAGGGTGGAGAAACACCCTAGCTAACGAGGCTGGGGTGGGGAATGGTGAGAGACGCCAGAACCATAACTGGGAGCTCTGGTGTGTGTCTGGGAACTGGGGAGATGCCAGAGCTGTATTAAATGTTGGAGTGTTGAGATGACTGCAGTGTTAGCATTGTGCTGGAGGGGATTCTAGTTTATGGCAATGGGACTTTGGTAATTAGTTAATCTCACAAAAAGGGCTATTTATGTAATCTGAAGGCTGTACTGAGTTCATTTGAAGAATCAAGAGGGAAACTGAGCTGAGGGGCCCCTTGAAGGCTGCCCTTAGGCCAAGAGGGGGCGTCTGGGAGAAGGCCACACATTTACAAACCTTAATCTGATTTCATAGGACCACCCATTCAAGGGGTCAAACAGTAGTCTCTAAGGTATGTTAATACAGAGCCTCACCAGAGCCTAGGTTTGGTGGCACTGATTAGTATCCATTAAGATGAGATGCCCCCACGCATTTCATTCATACCTTGATTCAGCAAAGCACATTTTTTACTTTTGTAGTCAATGGAACTTAAGCATATGCTACAAGTTAAACATGTGCTTAAGTGCTTTGCTCAACAGAGATGATGTTGAACAGTTTGCAGTTGTTTGACGCCCATTTTTCTTATGTGCAAGTACAATAAATACTATATAGGAGCAATCTGATGTGCATAACTTCAAAAATTTAAATATTATACACACATTACCATAACTGTTTATTTTGATTTATATTTAACCTCCCCCCACCACCCACCCACCAGAACCTAGGCACCTACCCCAAACTCTAGGTATTTTAACAGAATAAAAAAACAAATAGCCCTGTATCCACAACCCACATAACAAAAGTCAATTAGCAGAAATTGTAGATGATGCTATTGTTCTTTTATCTCCTTGAAGAATTTTATGATTTACAGAATAAAATCCCCAAGAGGTATCAGAATTTATATTTAAATGGCCAATAAAACCACTAATTTTGAGTTACAGTGTATTTCACACTGGCTATAATAATTAGACATTTCATTAAATACTTACAAAGTTGTGAAACCTTTTGAGAACCATGTAAAACAGATAAGTTGTTCGCTGGGCTGGTCCAACATTTCTGTTGAAACTGTTTTTTGATGGAAAATTGGGTTTTTGATTTAATGATTTATTTTATTTATTTATTTGTGAAAAGCGTCTGCTTTCTGAGGAAAATTTTATTTTGTTAGCAAAAAAATGATGGACTATTAAAGATGGTCATGGTAAACTGCCTTCCCTCACCAAATACCATGTTGCATCACAGAAGATGAGAATGGACGCATGGGAGCTCTGAAGCTACAGCTCCCATGAGGCACTGCAGTAGCATCTCAGACTGGAAATATTTCCGTTTCTCGCTGAAATATTACAGGGTTTGGCAAAAATATTTCAGTTTTCAATTTTTCACTGAAAATTCAAGGTTTTCTGACCACTTCTAGCTGTTAATATGTCAATTTTAATGTTTTCTGTTGTCTTTGACTTTTTATTTTCTCGGCAAATAGTAGAAATTACATGCACAGAATTTGGAATACACATCTTATAAATAATGACATTTTAAATTTATAATGTGCCTTTCCTTTCTCAGGCGCCAAAATGCTTTACATGTCATATGCATACAGAACCATTAAAATGCAGCCAATTCTGGGGTGGAGAACAGCAGTCAAGTCAAGAGCCAGATTATAGCATGGTACACACAATAGAGAAAGCAGAGGCAATTATAGGTCTGTTTGTGCATGCAAAAGTATGCGTGCAATTACCATGACCACGCACACAATTGTTTTAAGCATATAAATTACTCAAGCTGTTGCATTTTCAGTGGGGGAATGAAGATTGTTATTGCAGATTGTTATTGTTATTCCAGTTTTAATATTTGTGAGATACTGAGATAATATAAGGCTGGAGGCGGTACAGTGTTTCAAGGAGTTAAAAACAAGACGGGGATTTAGCTCATAATTTTTCTTTTCTGGTGTCTAATTTTTCAAGCTTTGTTGCCATTTGAGCTGAGGCCAAAGCCTAACAATGCAATTTGCATGACATGTCTCTCCTACATGTTTGGCAACTGGATTGTGTGATTTGCTGGCTAAGGACCTGATCCTGAGAGGTAGAGAGCAGCTGCAAATCCCATTAAGCATCTCTCCAGAACAGGTCTTGAGGGAGGGAGCTAAAAGAGTTGTTCTGTTGATTAACCTCCCCTTCCCTTGATAACCTTAAAGGGACAATATTTAAAAGTAAACCGGAAAGTGTGGGTCTGTCAGGAAATTTCACATGGACAATGTTAAACTGTAATGCATCTAGAACTTAATATTTACAAAACACTGTACAAGCATTGACTAACTAGTAGCACTGCCTGAATCTGTTTGGGTTTTTTTTTGTTTTGTTTTTTGTTTTGGTTCACTGTCTGAGCTAGGGAAGGAAAAATACAACAATAATTTTGGATTGAAACAAACATTTTTTTTGAATTTTTCAGTGAACTGAAGAAGTCAGCTCAAAATGAAATATTTCACTTTCAACTTTACCATATTATTTTTTAAAAATGAAATCAAAGTAAATTTCAGAACAAAAAAGTCATTTGAAATCTAAAACGCAAACATTCCAATTTTTTTCTGATGTTTTTCCCCCAACGGAAACAATCTGGTGAATTCAACATGAATTTGCAAAATATTTCAGTCAAATAACATTTAATCTGAAAAATTTCACCCCATTGTACTAAGGAGTCCTACTCTATGATTTAGGTTTAAGTGAGTCACATACAGAAAGGGAAAATGAGACCTTAAGGAATTAACTGACTTGCAGCAAGTCAAGGGAAGAGTTAGGTGTAGGGCACAATTCATGGCTCCCAGCTCTGTGCTTAATCCTCTAGAACACATTTCTTTTCTAAATGCTCTGGTCACTTTAGTACCATCCCTAATTATATCAAAGGTAGCCACTTCCATTCATTTAATCTTTTAGATAAGTGGGTGTTTTAGAAATTAGAGGACCAAAATGTCAGAAATGATGAGCACCCACAAATCAATGACGATTGCAGGAGTAGTCACAGCTAAGTAGATGGCTCAGTATTTCTCAGGATTTGGCTTACGGGGACAATTAATGCAAAATAAGGCATCACATCAAAATGATGTGGGTTTTTTAAATGGAATTCTGGAGTCATCTCTGCATGTTGTTTTTTCCTTTTTGCCAACTATGATTCTGCTGAACTCATGTGCATCTTGTTTGCAAAGCTGTCTTCAGAAATCTAAGCAATTTTCCTAAAAAGTCCCATCCAAAACAGTAATGCTAAATGCAGTGAAAATCCATAGCATTTCTTTCTGCCAACATAACAGCATAACACAAAGAGGAGGTCTCTTGTCTGACACAAGATATCTTCAGAAAAATCCAACAAGCATTCTAAAAGCTACTGATCCTGCAGTAAGATCTGTACCAGACTGACTTCGATGGGGCTCCACATGGTAAAGGCAGGTAAATGTGCAGGACAGAGCTTAAGTTTTTATTACTTTGATGATAAGAGAATTCTGGTGTCAGTGGGAGCTGCACGTGTTCAGCATCTCTGAAAATCAGGCCACTTATTGAAGAACCTAAAAGTGAATTTAGTTATCAAATGTTAGGCTCCCAAGTTTGAAGCTACTGACAGCAATAAAAAATACATCTTCTCTCAACAATATATTAAGCATAAGCTAGCTTTTTGAATGCACGTCCCCCTGGGTAATAGAATTGCCAAAGCCAACTTTTTTTAAGAGGAAAATTCTGCTTCTTGTTGGGCTACCAGTTCTGTAAACGCTTCATATACTTACAGGCCCATCAATTGCACTTGACTGTAATAACTAAAAAAAAACAACGACAAACTACTAAAACCAAACTTCATATAAAAATGAATGTGGTTATCTTTCAGCATCTGCACACATAGGACATTCATGCAGAGACACAGAAATTGATTTATCGCCCTAGAAAAAAATTATTCAGTGAACTTTGTCCCCATGTAACTGTTCTATATAAAGTTTATATATTTAGTTCTTAAAATATAGTATTTTCACATGCAGTGCATTTATTTTCATAAGTCATTGCAACCTTGTATCAACCCCATCCAAGATCACTTGCAGTGGAAGCTTTACCACCATGGGTCCTGCTCCCATTAGTTTTTCAATGGATGATGGATTTTTAATATGCACAGACATTTTTCATATATTGGAAGACAATTAAAAAAGGAAAGGTTTGCAAGCCGAGAGTTACCTATGTTCACTTCATGCTATTCAAGGACAACTCCAAGTCCCGTGGGAGCTTGCCTCCATTTTCCATCCAATGCAGAAATGAAGTCTCAGGCAAAACACAGAGCTATATTGGTATCTTTACCTGAGGAATGAAGCAGCCAGATATGCCAGCCCAAGACTCAAACAGTTTTTGGGGATGGATTAGACCAGTCATGCCCTAAATGATAATACACATTATTCCAGCACTGTTAAACTAAAGACGTGCAATACAAAGTTTGATTCTGCGTGAACTACTCAAAGTTCCTGTTGGCAGCAAAATCTGGCTTTTGGGGATCTCCATGTAGAGTAAAATCTTTAGGTCTCAGAAGATCATTTTAAATCACCAAACAACTGAACTTTGTCTGATTTACCAGTTGTAACAACTCATGTCTGCCCATCAGTTACCAGGGTTCCAAGTGTTTTTTAGACACTTTGAATAAACTTTGAACCAAGTCTAAGGCAATATTAAGACAGGCTGCATTATTTCTTGCATGCTGACTTCATGAGATGCTTGAAGTGCAGTAGCAAATTGATATAAAACTGTTCTATCTGCCTTGGAATTTGTTGTTTGGCAATGCCCCTAGATTGTCTCCTAACGTCATATCATATTTTAAGGATAAATGCATTATTCCTGTGAATAGGCTTCCTGAACTTGTAGGCAGTATCTTGCTTATTTTTAACTATTATTTACTCCTTACAAAAAGTATTCATTTGAGTTTGCCTATACTTAACATGCACTTAAAAGCAATTCCTCAGTGTCTGGAGTTGTTCTGTCTTGTATGGCAGTATTCTACAATGTTAAGTTTTGCCCCCTCAGAAAGACATTTGCTCTTTACAGTGCTAAGAATAAGTAATCTTTCTACTGGCTGTCATGTTTCTTTCTGCCATGGAGACCTTCTTTATGAGCAAAGTAGTTATTACCATGCAAGTTATACATCAATATATTCCTGTGCTTGCTGCAGCATTGAAACTTTCTGTTGTAACACTTCACCAATCCACTCAAGGCAAATGCTCAGTGGAGAGAACCTGGGAAAGGATGTTGTTTGTTTTGTTTTTAAAAAAACATGAATATATATGGCCTTATTTTAAGAATTCAGTGCATGCGTTGCATCACCAAAATACACGTCTGCAAATAAACAAATATGCAGTCATATGCACTAAACCCGTATTTTCACATGAAAAATGGGAATATTTGCACAGAAGTATCCATTTTAAGCCCAAGTATCATTAGTTTTACAGGAAAGCCTGGGAGCTGATTAAGGTCTGCAACTTCTATATTTCCCTGTCTGGTATCGTGTGTGTCATGCTCCAACCTTTTTAAAAAATCAGCATTAAACATGACCCTTAGCCAAAACACCAGATTAAACTGTTCCAGAATTTGGGGGGGCACTTAAAGCTGCACTTCATAGCTTTAGTCAGCCTCCACTTGAAGTCAAGCAGGTGATGATCATATAGTGCATCTTTTACTGTGCCCTTGTGAACATCAGATCATGTTCAAATAATTAAATGTAATTAATTAATAACTTTATAAAATTGCTGAGATTCTGATCTGTATGATAAAAGTATGTTTTGTGATATTGAATGAAGCTAATTTACTCATAGAAAGGTTTTATTTGCTAGCCTACACAACCGTGTCAAGAAGAGATGACAAGCTACAGAATCTGTTGGCTCTCAGTTTTCTCGCAATTTTTATTATGCAGTTTTTACTCTTAAAGTTAAAAAATGCAGCCTGGCAAGAGGTTCCCTTGTACCGAGGGAATCCACATTTAACATAAAGGAATAATTATCAATTTATTTTATTTTAAATGTGATTTTAATATTTTGGAAATAGAAAGTAATCGAAATCTAACGTAAATAAATAATGTTACAAATCTAAAATGTTCTAGAAAAAAATAAAATTAAAAAAATCTCCCACCAACAAAAAGCTCCCAAGATTGATGCCTTTGCAAATTGGTGACAGAGGTTTCAAATACAACAAACGATTCCACTCTTGAGTGATCCTTGTCTCAGACTAGCCTCTGTTGATTCTGCAACGTAAAACATGAAAACTCACGTAAAAAGAAAACCTCACGTAAAACATGGGCTTCCCTTTGTCTCTGTTTTCCTGCATTTTAAACATTTTGTGGCAGCATGATTTTTCTGTTGCAAAGCTTATGGTCAGGTCAGGTCATGTCTGATAGTAAATTTCAGTCAAGAGTTCCAAGGCTACTTCTGGAAAGATTCTATTATTACTATTTATTTGAGTCTTCACTGGTTGCCTCCTGCTTTAGCCAACTCAGAACAACAACTGAATCTTTTGAGTACTCTTAAATAATTCTGTTGACGTCTACAACAATCACTCAGGAGAGATCAGTAACACTATGGTAAACCGTAATGTTTTTTGGATCGTTATTGTAGAAGTAATAACGTATCAAAGGAGCGAACAAAGGAAAACTATAAAAAGTGACCCCATGTGCATTCAGGGGTGGGCATAGACTCTACGACCTAGTTCCACTCCTCCTTTTCCTGGCAGTTTCTTCTTCTTCTTCCTTCCAGAAGGATTCTTTCCCAAACACCCTCTTAAAGACATCCTTGTCCCCGGTCCCTCAATGAACTCCTGCTATATCCCCCATCCAGATAGATTGGGCTTCTTAATTGCTCCCTTCTTCTTCAAGCACATCAGACAACCAGGCTCGGTGCCCTAAACTGCCCTTGCATTCACAAACAACTTTATCCTGCCTCTGTCCAGCCTCCTAGAGAATTCTGGCATTAGAGCGACCTGCTGTGTAACCACTTCAGCAGCCACTTCGGATTTCCTGATTTGCATTGCACGGAGTATTCTCAGACTCTTACGGTCAGATTCTGATCTCACCACACTGATGTAAATCAGGAGTAACTCCATTTAATACAGTGGGATAGCTCATGGCATCTGCTAAAGCTATTTTGCACCACTCTGGCCTGGACCTCTATGATGAGGGGCAGGGAAGAAAACTGAGAGCAGGTGGTGTAGAGCTGGCTGTACATCAGCCCTGCTCAAGCCCTCCACACAGATGGTGTACCAGGGAAAAGGGAATGAAGGGGCTATGTCACTGGTGAGGCTGCTCTAAGCTGTTCCAGCAGCTACCTAGCAGCCCAATGAGCCACCCACAGAGGGGCTCCTCCAGCATCATCCTTACCCTCAAACAGTGTAAAGTGCCTAAAGGTGGGTCCTGAGGATCAGGCCCACTGAGATTACACAGAGGTAAAGCTGTACACATGAATCAGGATCAAGCCCATTATTTGGGGTCAGTCATAGCTTTGCCAGAGATAACGGGCAGTGCAGGAGGGAGATTGTGTCTCAAATCTTACCACCCCCCTCTTGTACCCCTGTGCCACCACATTAACCTGGCTACAGTTTGGCTCTCTACAAGGACATCAATGAAAGAACGGAAAGATATTTTCTAGGCTGATAGCATTTTTCAACAGTTTGACTCCTGGAAAATGGACAAGCTGGTTTACAGCTGACTCTAGAGCGTCCCACTGCATCACAGCAGGAAAGCACTTCCCAAACATAACGTACACAGACTGAATGCAGCACATTTCTGTTAAGACTTAGTAAATTAATTGCTATGGCTCTCAAAGTGCTGTATTAATCAATGCCTCTTGCGCACACACCCCATACTCCCGTGAGGTGGGTATTATTGTCCTCTTTATAGATTGGTAAATGGAGGCACAGTGACTTGCTCAGCTGACACATACGTGTCTGATTCTGCACTGCCTTGGAACATGTATCGTCAGTGCCGCCCATGCAAAGGGGGTGTAAAGTACTGCCACATCAGAATGGCAGGGCCACATTCTCTCCTGGTGTAATCGGCATAGCTCCACTAAAATCAATGGAGCTATACCAATTTACACCAGAAGAGGATTGGCCTTTGGTGTTTTATACCCACTTTGTACTCACTTTGCATGGGTGGGAATGACTACGCAGGTACAAGGACATGAAAAATCAGGACCCCAAATTCCTAGTCAAACAAGAAATAAAGTCCAGGAGTTACTCACAGGCCCTTGCTCTACCCAGAACATAGAAGAGTCCACAGGGAATGGCCCCAAACCTTCTGGATCCACCCAATATACACAAGTCCCAGGGGATCCATTGGGAGGTCAGCGTCATCCATATAGAAGTCCTTTGTCTCCATGCTCATGGTTCACACGGATTGAGCAACATGACCAGGAACTCCCTGTGAGTGTGGCTATCCCTGGGACTCTGAAGAGAAGATAATACAGCCCCATGCTAAATTGTCTGTTCTGACTAAATGAGGCAGGAGGGCAAGATGTATACAGAAGAGATCTGCATGGGGATGCACACGTAAGGGGAAAGACCTAGACCAGAGCTTCCAGATAAAGCAGCAACAGAGGAGAAAAGGCAGCATACAGAGGCATTGCAACCATTTGCATTCCCCAAGTCCCATGAACATCTGGCATTGCCTTTACAAATCTAGTTAATTTTGGTGTGATCTCTTCCCCACAGGATTCCCACCTTCAAATTAATCTATTTATAATTCCGAAATAATGAGCATCTCACTGAAATATTTGTTAAAAAACAACTCTCCCTCCCCCCACTCCCAATCGTCTCCCAGGACCTGCGACATCAGGGTGTATTCACTATCAATTAGGAGATTTAGGTGAAAAGCACTATGGTCACCAGGGCCAAAGAGGATTCAATTATTGGGATAGCTGCATTAAAGGCCCACCTATAAATTACTTAAGTGGACTCTAATAATTATGAAAACTAATGAGAATAATCTTAAATGGCTAAGAACAATCTTATATCATTTTAACACTTTAATCATAAAAATAATATAAAAAAAGCTTTTTACCACTGAAAAAATTCTGAGTCCTCAGCTAACTTCGCCAAATGTAATGACATAGCTGAAAAGCTGGCAAAGTCAAAGTAAAGTTAAATAGATCTGTTGTTTTCCACATTTCTTAGGCTTAAAGCTACAGCTCTGGATGACAGCACAGTTAGTAAAGCACATTGTTGCTTGGCAAGAGAAGCCATTGCTAAACTCATCACATAGGCCAATGCTGAAATTAACGGTATGGTTATCAAGTGGGGAAGGAACATACCTTTAGCCTCCTTTGAAATTCATTCATTCAGGATGGAATAAACTAATGGCAGCATTTCTACTATAGAAAAAATGTCACGGTCATGACAGGTATGTGGACCATGAGGTCTGATGGTCAAAGCCCATGGGGGTGACCAGGTCTGGAGGTTAGAGCGGAGCTGAACTGGGTGTCAAGGATGAAGGCCACAAGACACCCAGCATATGTCTACACTGGAATTAGACACTGACAGCTGGCTCGTGCCAGCTGACTCAGGCTCACAGGGCTTGGGCTAAGGGGCAGCATAACTGCACTATAGACATTTGGGCTTGCAGGGACCCTCCTCCCTTGCCATATATTTTCATATGACGGTAGGATTTCAAATGTAGAGTTGATTGAAAAACCAAATTTCCATCCCAGGGGAATTCTGATATTTCCATATTTGTTTTCATTCTGCATCAGGACAAAAAAGTCAAAACATTGAAGCTTTGTGGAGTGGAAAGTTCTGAATAATTTCAATGCAGAGCTGTCAAAACATTTTGTTTTGGGTCAGCATTAATCTGCATTTGCCTGAGCTGCTTTGGGAGTTATAGTTCCAGTGAGTCATGCTCCCATTTCTCCCCCTCCCATAGGCTGAGGTCGCAGGGTGAACTACAGCTCCCATGATGCACCATTGTTTCTCCCTCTGCCTGAGCTACGGCAGGCATCATGGGAGGTGTGTAGTCTGGCCAGGGAGAATGAAGACATGAGACATCCGAGCTACAGCTTCCATGAGGCACTGAGGTGGCTCAGGCAGGCCAAAGATTAATGTTGACCTGACCTGAAACAAAACGTAAAGCTCAGGCAAATGGAAATCTGTCATTTAAATTCTCCTGATGGAAAATAAAATTGGGGGGGGCAAAAGTCAATTTTTTCCCCATGAAAAATGACAATTTTGCAGAAACCACATTTTCCATAGAAGACCCCCATATCCCATTTTGACAAAAATTTCCCAACCAGTTCTAGTTAAATTATTTTAAAAATGCTTCTTGTCCAGAGACATGAGTCACCTCAGCCACTGCCCCATGGTAGCTCAATGAGGTTTTGAGGCTGCACATCTGCAGAGCAATCTGTCGTTTTGAAAGGAGAAGGATCCCCTCTTAGGAATTTCTTGGCCACTATCCTCCTAGGGGAAAAGTCTGTGCATTTACTTGATGGAAGTGACATTAGAGGAGTTAATAAGCAGCTATGTGGCACCAGGATATAGCCAGCTCCTGAGAATTGGGAGTGGCAGAACCTCCAGGAGTTGTGAGGTCATTTAGTTCATTCATAAAAACTCCATTCCCCTTCATCATGAGAGTCCACAACCCCTAGCTACAGAACTTGTTTAATCAGCTGCAGAGTCAACAGTCTAAGCTTTCCTGGGTTTGTGCAGCAAAGACGTGTCTGGATAGTTCCAGCTAGATTGGGCCCCAAGTTATTGGAAACCCCTCCTCATCCATTAAATAGAATAATAATTTTAAAAATATTTATGCTTCTTTTTTAACTTCAAAGTGATCCTTATATTCCCTTAAGGTCTGTTGTCATCTATTGATGGAGGCAGAACAGTTGAGCAACAAATTAATCTGCTGATTACCTGGGCCGTTTTTACTGCTGTAACACCAATAGCAGATTCTCAGACGTATGTGCCAGATCCTTGACTTCTGTCTGAGAAGTGAATCCAAAATGACTCAGATCTGAAAATTCAATGCTAGACTTCCAAATCTGAGACAAAGTCACTGTCCCTGCACTTTTTAGTTTGCTAATATACAGCCCTGATCCTAAATGCATGGTAGTCAATGGAAAAACTCCCATTGACGTCAAATGGATTTTGGATCAGGCATTTGGTGAATTTCCCTATAAGTCTTAGCGATCTCAGCTTCCTTTCTCATAACATTAATGAAAAAGAGATAATAGAAATATATCCTATAATCAATCACTAAGGCTCTGATTCAGGAAATTATCTCTTTTTAGGAAGGGTGTTTAAATGCATACTTTAAACTTGTGCTTAGATCAAGGTGATCAGTGTTTCTTCTGAACAGGAATGGATTTAAGCATGTGCTGAAAAATTTTCTGAAGTTGGGCCTAAATCAGGGGGTCCTTTGGTATAGCACTTTGCAATCCATATTGGTGCTTCTTGCTCGTTTCTTAAACCTCTTAAACCTCATGTTTTAGGGCTCAAGTCCATCTTTAACTATTATAAATCAGGATGAAACCTAATGTGGGAGCAAGATTACCCCACATCTGCCTACTGCAGGGTTTTTACACCTTCTCTGAAGCATCTGTACTGCCCACTGCTGGATCGATATTAGCCCAATAGGCCATTGGTCTGATCCAATATAACATTTCCATGTTCTTATGTTCTCTTTATTCCTGCTTTTCTATCGCTATGTGAAATGTATTTTTTTTTTTTATTTCTAATATTTTAACCTAGAAACTCCTAATGAGATCAAACATTTCATATCCAAGGGCATTCTGAGGCCAGGGAAAAAAAAACAGAAGAAAGGCAGGCATTTGACTCTCCTCCTGGCTGTATGAAAAGCAGTACTGTGGTGATGCTTTGCACCATCTAGAAAAGGAGCAGGAAAAGGCTCCCGTCTGGAATGCAGGTTGCCAGCACCAATTGGTCCCCTTAGGCAGAGTTAGATAAGATGCAGCTGTAGTTGTCCCAACTGCGTAGTTCCCTTTTGGCATAAAATGCACAGGCAGCCGGTACAATGAACCCACCAGGCTGGAAGGTGGATACAATGAGGATAAAACATAAGGAGAAAAAGGGTAAATAAAAACACTGCTCAGCTATAAAGCATTCCAAATGCCCTGCTCACTTCATAACAGAGAGGCATTCTCTTCAGGGAGTCAAGGAATCACCTGCATTAAATGTCCAGCTCGTAGTTTTTGCAGTGAAGAGATGCTCTGTGTTTCATCTCTCTCCATCTTTTTGGGCAGTGTTTTTTAAAAAAAGAAAAGAAAAGAAAAAAAAATGTACATGCTGCAGAAGAGAAAGTGTGGGTCTTTGTTATTAATGTTGTAGAAATACAAATATGTCCACCTAAGAAAGGAGTCTTCATTAACTCCCACAGCCCAGAAAATTAAGGCACGGCTCATCAGGATCTGTGCTTGCTGTTGGGTAAATTGCAAGGGACTAGTAGAGTTGCTGGGGTTCATAATGCTGATAGAGCGGTTTCCACGTGAATGAAGGATAAACAGTGATTAATTTCAGCCAATAAATAATGGTTTGAGGCCCACATTGAAAGAGGAACAATTACTTTTCCATTTTTCCTGCCAAATGAGCTGATAAGAGAAAACAGGGGAGTTGGCCACGTAAATCAGTCTTAATTTTATCTTCCCCATTAAAAAGCAGCCATTAAGACCATCTTCGGCTCATTTCATCCTCTTCTTGTTTCACTTTTTCAATTTGCACAAAAGGGGGGAGTTTGCTCGTCATAAAATTTCACTTTGGCCAACCTATCATTTGCATCTCAGCCAATAAATAGCAATTAGCATAAACATTTAAATCAGGAACTGGAACAAATTCTTGTTCCCCCAGCAAGCTGTTAAATTACAGTATTTCACTATATAGAAGAAGCGTTAAAAACAAGATCTGCTGGGCATAATTATCCCTTTCAAACAAGACATGCTTGAAATAGAAAAAAGATAACTTGCTGGGCAAACTTCTCGCTTGTAGCCAAAGAGTATATCCACATAGAAAGAACTTGTGCTACTAATACTGTTCAATAGATCCTTATTTAAAACATCCCATCAAAAGGGATTTATTTTATCTTTATCCCAAATATATTTCTCTGGGATTAGTTTTAATTTAGACTGATGTAAAATTATTAAATTCAAATCAATTGTTTTCTTTCTTTTTACTTTTCTAATATATGTATTTATTGTTATAGGGCTAGATTCAGAGGTGAGTCTGAATTTACATCTACTTGCCTATGGCATGTTAGTTAATGGTATATTACACCCTGTGAGCCTGACTCTGAAAGTAAGTGTTTACACCAGTGTAAGGCAGGATTAAGACCGCTGAAACCATTGCAGTTATTTTAGAGTTAAACTGGTTTAAGATAGATAAGAATCAGGCCCAGTTAAACTTCTTTGCAGTCAACTACAATCACACACACTTACGGATGTGTAACAATAATACTTGTTAACTCTTATACACCACTTTTCATCCACAGATTTCAGAAGAAGGTCAGTATCATTTTACCCATGTTACATGTGGGGAAACTGAGGCAGAAAGTGATTAAGTGACTTACCGAAGGTCACCTAGTAAATCAACGGCACAGCCAGAAACAGAAATTATTTTCCTTTACGAATGCTTCTTAATTTAGCCCTCATATAAGTGAGTCTAAGTAAGTCTAAATTCATGTAACTAACATAAAGAGGAAGCCAGAAGAATACGTAAATTAATATTCCCTTCAATTCTCTTAATTTTAACTTCTGAACTTGAGACAATTTAAAGACAAATACACAAGAATATACTTTTTTTGGCCCACTGTGTATTATATCTAACATCTCACACCCAAAACTTAGGGCCTGTCCACAAACAGAGTTGCCCTGTTTAACTTTAAATGTGATTTTAAACACCATTAATTAAACTGGAGTAAAAGCTGGGTGCATATTTCTTTTTAAACCTAACTGATTTTGACTTAGCTTAAGTCGATTAGGGACATGTTTAAGCTAAACCAAAATGAGCCACTCTTAGACCTCAGTGTTTGTGTGTCAGATAATGCTGAGCCAATTAATGGGGAAAAGATAAAGTCAGTGCAATATTTAATCCAACTTAGATATGCCACACAGAAAGGCTTGCATTAGTGTATTTAACCTCCTCATGAAGTTAACTTTCCATGCCTTTTTCTCATTGAAACAGTGACTGGCGGTAGCAAATAGTCTAACAGAAGGCAGTGGTGGGAGGGAAATATGATGGACTTTACTGGGAGACTTGAGAGCTGCAAAGCCCTGCCTGGAAGGCAAACACAAAGTTCAAACCAGGAAGTTCATGCAGGTGTTTTCCATCTTAGCTCTTTGCCCAAAATTCCTTTCCACATCAATGCAAGTTCTTGGCAAAAGCAAGCAGGTGGCAGCTATTGTGAGCTCAGACTCCTCAGTGTGTCATTCAGTCATCTCTCCCCTACTAAAGTTTCAAACAAGGCAAATAAAAATAGCATCAGATTATGGGCAGCTTCCATCAGAGGCATAAGGAACAGGGAAAGATTCAAGGAACTTATTTCTACTGGTGCCTCATCCCACTTACAGGCTAGCTTCCTTTGAGGTCCTTGCACTCACCTTGTCACAAAGACTCCTTCTTAGGGCTGGTCTACACATAAACTTGCACCAAAAAAACAAAGCTGATTTTAATTTACACCTTCATTCAGTACAAAATCCATATGAGGAAATTCTTATTTCAGATTAAAAGAGAGGTCTGAATTAAAACCTGTTTATTTCAGTACAAGTTTATATGTAGACCAGAGCTCAGTGCCCCTCCCAGGTGCTAGCTGATAATAATGCTTAGTGTTTCTGTAGCACCCTTTCTCCAAAGGAGAATCTCTCTCAAAGCAGTCTATAAAGAAGAATAAATACCCTCCTCCCCAGTTTATGGATGTGGAAACTGAACCCTGGTCTGCACACAGAATTGCAGAATTTTAAAGAAAGCCGGGTTTTAAACCAATTTAGTTAAACCGATGCAAAAACCTGTGTCGACCATCTTACCTTGGTTTGAAAGCGGCCAATCTGATACAAGTCACTTATAAAATGAAATACAAACCTACATAGGCTACTTCACTGTTTTAATTAAATTACTTTAAAAACTGAGACATTAAACTGGGGCCATTTGTGCACGTAAATAAGGCCTGAGACACAGAGAGGTTAAGTGAATTGCCCACAGTCACATAGTGGCAGAAGCGGAACTAGGACCCATATTTAAAAGCTGTACTGATATAACACTTGCTTATACATACGACATTTCATGGAAGAGCATAGGAACAGATAAATGACATAGCCCTCAAGCTCTTCTATCTAAAATCTCCACAAGAAGATTATTATGACAAAATCTATCTTATCTGACTTTGAACGTAGTGATTGGGAAGAAAACATAAAGTACTAGATTTAATGTGGATAAATATAATGAAACTATTATTTGCTCTAGAAAAAAGCATAAAGCTAAAAGACAGAGTTTTCTAAAACGGCTGGTCCAAACCTTCATAAGTGATTAGTGATTTTGGGTGCCCAACCTGGGACACCTTTACGGGACCCAATTTCATTAGGAAGGATGCTCAGCACTTTCTGACTATCAGGCCCTTTTAAAGCATCTCAGCCGGGACACCCAAAAACAGAGGCATCCAAAATCAGAATCTGCTTCTGAAAATTGACATTTGTATGGTTTGTATTTTGATGCCTGCACATCTTGAAACGTTTCAGATTTGCACCCCCTCCAGCTGCTTCATTACAGTATAATGTCTTGCTAGTGACAATGGCTAATTTTAGGCTATCATGACAATGTGCAGTCTAGGTGTTTCTTTGTGATAAACTTAACCATAATCAGGTGCCAAAATTAGCCTAGCCAACACCTAGTAGAACAGAGGCAAGCTACAATATGTAGTAAGTGATGGAGGTAATTATTGGAGATTTGGTCCTATTAAAGCTGTATACATCAACAGCAAGGAAATGAAATGGATTCAGAATGAGGAGAAATAACATACTAACCATACTCATTGCATTAAAGTGAACAGATTTCCCTCTGGCTGCCTTAATAATATGTTTTTACATATAATGAAGATCAGAATGCAGGAGTCAGATCAGGAGTAGGAAACTGGAAGGAGGTGACCAAAGAGACAGCTTGAATTTAAGAAGCCACAATTTGAGAAAGTTTGAGAAACATTGCATAGAGCTTTGCTTTGTGTTTAACTCCCATCCAGAGGCATGGAATGGATTCTGCAAAACATGCTTCACAGTCATGCTTTGCAATAACTCGATGAAGATGTTACACAGAATGAATCAAATTAATTCTCCATGAATAAATTAAGAATTGCCAATTTAGGTAAACCAATTTCTGTGAAACTGTTGAAATTCTTTTGACAATTGCAAAAAATATTAAATAAGTAAGCTCTTAGCAGCATCCGTGGATTCATTAAATCGACAGACTGATATCAGATTCATGAATTTGCTAACATACATCTATTAGATAGATGGGATTGACATTCTATGTCATGTTCATGAATTGTTTTTATTCACCTAATTGATTCATGATTCAGTGAGATAGGGACTAACCATTCTGTAAAACAGTTTAGGACTGGGTCTCAATGAAATTGTGGCATTTTTTTTGCAAATACTAGTTAATAATTTCAGAAAATATTACAAAACTGGAACAGATCTCTCCCCCAATATATCTAGCGACACTTAGGGCCCAATTCACTGTTTTTCTGCACCCTGTGTAGTCATTACACCAGTGGAAAATAGATATAAAATGCTACAAAATTAGAATAGTAACTCAATATTCACAATATGTTGTTCTTTCTTTTTTCATAATGAGATTTGTAATAAAACCGTTGTTTGGGCAAGTTACTTGTAAGAAGCTAGAATACAATTAAGAGAGCACATTTTCTCTGCATTTAGGAAAAGCAATGTTACGAAGCAAATATAACACTGGTGTAAGATTTGGGAGACCTGGGTTCTAATCCCATCTCTGCCATTAACCTGCTGGGTGTCTGTGGGCAAGCCAGGTACCTGCCCTTGCCTCAGTTTCCCCATCTGTAAAATAGGGGTGATAATACTGTCCTCCTTCGTAAAGCTGTTTGAGATCTGCTGATGAAAAGCACTATGTAAGAGCTAGGCATTCATTATTACTATTTCTCCCCAGCTGAAGTCAGCAGCAGAGGACAGATATAAATGAAGAGATAGTTTGGCCTATCAAATTTGAAGTTGAGGTAGAGCAGTCAATTTTCTTAAGATTTCTACAAATCTATGTCCCGGCATAATAGAATCCCATTATTTTCATCTGTGCAATGGAATAACAGCCATATTGATAAGAATTTTGGTAATATTTAGGCCATGATAATTGATATCAATACCAGATTTGAAAACTTTGGCAGGAAATTGCAGGTGAGTGAGAGAACAAAGCATGGAAATAAATGAATCCCTCCACTGGCTTCCTTTTTTCTATCATGTCAAACATAAGCTGCTTGCATTCACTTTCAAGTCCCATCACGGTGAGTCCCCACTGTATCATCTCTCATTCGCTATTGAGCTGTCAGTACTTGCTTCCAATCATTCCATGATGCCAGCCTCCATTGCCTGCTTCTTAAGTTTTAAAACAAACACCTTCATGCTTTCTCCCTTGCCTCCCCACACACTTTGGATGTGCTTTCTGGAAATATCCAGAAAGCTATCTTGTTATCCACCTTCAAATCCTTCCTCAAAGCATTCCTTTGCCATGACGTGTACACAAAACTTCACAATGGTTAGGCTGCTGGTGTGCAGAAACCGTGGCCTATAATGCTGACCCCAATATTATCTCTCTGTTTTCTTGTAGCCCCCAGTTTGTCTGTACCTATGTATTGTCTCTTAGCCTTAGATTGTAAGTCCCTTAGGGCAGGGACCATCTTTTTGTTCTGTGTTTGTACAGCACCTGGCACAATGGTACTCCTAGGTGCTACAGTAATACAAATAAATAGATAATAAAAAAGTCAAATGGAGAAAATTAAAGACTAAACAGTGCAGTGACATCAAATTGATGACCTGAAAATCCAACACAGATGACGACATGTCAGCCTTGGTAGGAGCTCCTGAAGGAAGGGTGACAGGAAACTCTCACCTATATTCTTTACAGTGAATTGTGAAAGTTCTGGGATTGTGAAAGAGACAGAAACTTTGAGAGGTTATTTTTAATTTCCTCGGCATACTTTGCCCACTGCAAGGCTAACCAGGCAACAACTCAAAATAATTGTGGAATGTTTGACTCTTGGGGAAAAAAAAAATCTCTTCACTACCACGTAAATCTGAGTTTAGCCCTCTTGTTCTTTTGCACTGCAGAGTGTTTGTAACAATTACACTGAGAATGAAAAATATGGGCCTGGAATATGCCGTGTATCCTGCCAAGCTGAAGGTTCACTGTGGTAGCCAGACATATGTCTTTCTTTCTCCTACATATGCTACTTTGTTTCTAGTAAGGAGGAGATGGACTGTACTAGAATGGCAGAATAGATAGCTTCGGAAAACACTACTGCATGGAGAATTTTTGTCCTTTTTAATTTTGGGGCTGTTACAAACTGCATTATTCTTGAATCTAAACTCTGAGAATGAATAAAGTAGTACATGCCCATGAGCTTTCCTGATCAAATCTGTACTGCCTGAGTATTCAGACAGCACAGATTCAAATCCCAGAGTCCTGTCCCAATATGCACAAGGCTTCGTGTAAAACTTTGGATGGATTTTCTGGGAAATGGTTTCCTCTTTGTTTTTTTCAAAGTCCTGACAAGGAATTCCTTCAGGATAGTATAGAAATCAGGGTTCTACTCCAGTGTCTGTTCTTGACTTTCTGTGTGGCCTTGCACAAGTCAGTGAAGGCTAAATAGTTACGGGTGTGTGTGTATATGCATGTGCAAAAGAACTGTTGCAAGTAGGAATGTCAAAATTTGCGTATGTAAATATATTTGCATAACGTTCTTCTGATTTGCACCGGGTATTGTGTGTGCACAACTCTAACCCATGCAAAGTTGTACATACACACTTTAAAAAGTCTTGGTCTTCTCTGTACATCTGTTTCCCCATCTGTAAAATGGGGCAATTCATGATGCTTCCCTAACTTTCTAATCCATTTTGAGAAATACAGATTACAAATCACTCTATGATAAGCAGTAGTATTATTGTTGGTAATGATAACAAATGTTGACTAGATTTTTCCCTTTCTAAAATTTACTGCACTTGCTATTTATATAGTAGTACAATTATATATGGCATTTCATAGAAAAGATGAACCCAACTCAGAAAAGACAGATCCAACTTCAAATATCCCCAAAGCTTTACAGAGTTCAGATGCAGAGCTTTGGCTTCATCTATTACAGAGCAAGGGGGCTATGAAGCCTGGATTTGAATGTGAATATCCACAGAGTGTGAAGGTGTTCAAAGCCAGGATTTTGGTACAGGCCTATATTGATCTTACAACAGCAAAAACGCACGTAATAAATCAAAGTTCCTTCACCAAAGACCTTCTGACTTTCAAGACACAAGCAGGATAGTGCAATTAACATGTATATGGGCCAGGAAGTCATGAGTCATGGGTCATGAGTACATATTGAATGAAGTGCAAATGAAGTGGATCTTTAGGAGTGATCTCTAGGCACTTTATAAAGATAGGTAAGTATCAGCTCTTTTTTTCAGATTGCCACACAGTGAATCACTGGCTAAAACCCACAACTCCCTATTGCCAGACCTATGCTCTAACCACTGTCTAATGCCTCTCAGACTGGGAAACTGAGGCAGAGAGGTTAATTTAGGGACTACAGTGATGGCACAGAAACCCATGGATAGACAGATAGAACATCTTCATAAGTTCACAAGAGATTTAGGAGCCTAAATCCCATTTTCAAAAGTGACTTAGATACTAGGAGCATAGGTTTCACTGAAACTCAATGGCTCCTAAGGACCTACATCACTTTTGAAAATCAGTCTGAGGCTCCCAAGTCTCTTAGATGATTTTGAAAAATTTATCCTGAATGAATTTCCCATAGAACTGGGCAAAAAGAAAACACGGGTCAGATTCTGCTCTCATTTACACTACTGAATTCAGTGGTATTACAGTAGATTTACACTGGTGTAATTGGGGGTCAGATTCTGGAACCCAATTTCTGCTCTAACCTCCAGACAACATGGCCTTTCATTGCAAGATATTTACAGATATTATATAAGCATAGGGCACGTGTGGTTATTTCTGGGTATACCAGTGCTTAAGTCAAGCTACAATAGTTTTTGGATCTACTTGTTTTAATTAAATGTCCATGGTCAGGATTGGGAATGGATGGGGTTTAATTGATGGGAAGCATCAAAGTCTGTACTAAATGTATTGCTATTCTCAGAAGAACAGCATGAGTTGAGTTATATTTCTTTTAGGAGAAATCTGTATCTAATTGTTCTGTC
>ML675614.1:39772533-39792533 GCA_007922155.1 Mesoclemmys tuberculata
ATATACCAAACATATTTAGAATTCATAATACAAAACTGATACATACATATATACTTACTTAGCAAATTATAACCTTTCCAATGGTGCCTGATGCAGCATATTGTGTAAAATTCATTGTAATTTTGCAATATGGATATCAGTAGTATTACAAATGATCACTTCAAGTCCAGACAGCGTCACAGTTAGCATCTCCCACGTGTTCTGTGAATGATCCACACAAATGGTGAAAAATGACTGAATATGCAAGGGAAACCGTGAAGACAACTACACACAAAATACTATCAAAGATACAAAGTGAGTAACTAAAAAGATAAAAGATATTTGGGTCCTGATTCTCATTTACACTACAGCCCCTTTACATCACTCTGGAAACGTTAATTTTTTAATTGATAGTGACCCTTCAAATTCTGCCTTTGCTCATAAACTGTAATTGAGTTTGGTGGTCATCTTCATGCCTATTTATCCACTCCACAATCTGGCACATTTTGGTATAACTAGCCGTTTCTTTTTAAGAGAAATTGAGGCTTTATCTACACTGCACCATTACAGATCCCTATTGTAGATGTGGTGCATTGGTGTAAATCATGACTTTGCACCAGTGCAGCTTAGTGTGGTTTGAAACTTTTTCCCCTCCCATGGCCTGTTGCAGTCCTTTACTCCTGCACTACACAGGCTACACCAGTTCTGCTGTCAGGGGGGTTTCTCTGCACCATGCACCGTGGGCAGAATTTGAAGCGAGTACATAAAGATTCAGGGATTCTGCTGCCAACAGAGGTGCCAGCTTGCCATGGAGATAGGCCAGTATTGAAGCACACTACTCCATGGGGCAAGAACCATCCTTTATTCTGTGTTTGTACACATCTAGCACAATTCAAGTCCTACTCCAAGTCTGGGGCTGCTATGGGAATATAATTACAATTCTAACAACAGATATTCCCTAAAGGATGTAGCAGTAAGCACTACTTTGCAAGCCCCCATGGCGCTCTCAGAGCATTAAACCTCCGGGAACAGCTATCAGGTTGGGATGTATTTGCATCCTGCTCTACCATAAGCCGTGATTTAAAGTCACAGCCTAGTCCATAGTGTCCTTTCAGTGGACAAAACAAGAAAAGGGACTGGCTTTATATCCAGTGTTACACAACAATGAGAAACAGAAAACTCTGTGTGCTGAGATATAATTCCAAGGCCTGATTCTTATCTCCCTTACAGTGATGTAAATCTTGAGCACACCACTGAAGTCCAGGGAGCTACATTATTTTACTATTATAAAACTTGTGTAACCAACATCAAAATCATCTTCTCTGTGAAGCTCTTAAGAACAGTGTTTAAAAGAGACCAACATAATTCTGAAACACAAAAACAGAGGCATTGTATATAAATCAGAGAAAATTATTCCAACATGGCATAAGGAAATAATGAGGCCACATTTGGAACACAGTGCATAGTTCTGTTCTTATAAGAAGGATATTATAAAAATGGAAAAGAGGCAAAACAAAGGGCAGCCAGAATGATACAGAGACTCCAGGGTCTTATATATTCAAAGAGGTTAGAGAAGGTTGGGCTGTATTGTTTGGAAAAAAGCAGCTTACGAGGGACTGCAAAGAAATATACTACATTTTGAAGTAACTGGGGAAGAGAGATGCAGCAATGCTACTCCACCTAATGTCAAAGGCAAGCTCAAGAGGACACAAAATTATGCTATGAAAAAGTCAGGCACTGAAGGCATTTAGGTGGAATTATCTTACCCGGAGAAGTTAATATACGGAGAAAAATACCAAAAACTACAACAGGGGTAACTAGTTTAAATACTTAAAAAGTCTAACATTTTATGTTTGGAATTAAAATAATTAAGAATCCACCAAATAATAATAGGACAGATTGTCTTCTCAGTTATAATGTAAATATGGAGTAACTCACATGAAGTTATAAGTCATGGAATTACTCTGTCTTTATATACAGGAGTGACTCAAGTGGAATTTGGCTGACTCAATTTAATAAGAACCTCACTGAACACTGTATAAAGTACTCTGAACTTCCACCCACGGCACTCCCATTATAGCAATCCCAGTGTGCTCCAATCAAGTCAAAATACCCTAAACCAATGAAACGCCAAGTTAGAAGAATTAATTGCACCATGAATCTCTGGCTGCCCCTGCACATTCTCCTCTACCTTTCACAGTCCCTGTATTACTCAGGTGCACCCCTGGCCTTGTCTCTGTCAGCCACTTTCCCAGCTGTGAACTTTATTCCACATCCATCCAGGTCAGGAGGCACTCAATGGATGCCTCTTCTCCCCCACTCTTTGCATTCCAAAGGGTACCTGAGCCATGGCTGTACGCAAGTACAGGCCACCAACCCCTCCCGCCACAGCTGCTTGCTATGAGCACAGCCCAGCTTGGCTCTGAGTTAGTCAGTGCCAGAGGAGTTTCTGACTCTCTCCATCACACAGCCCCTGCTACAGTTCAGCTGGGAACATTAGTGGGTGCGAGAAGAGAAGAGTCATCCGCTGAGTATCATGTAATTTCTACTTATTAAATAAACTAACAAGGAAATTCCTAGACAAAAACAGTTAGGATGGAGTTATGGTTGATACTATATATAAGTAACAGAAGGATAAAAATGTAAGTCACAGGAATGTAGTGATTATCTCAAAACCAAGGATTACAAACCAATCACTGAATTCTCCCCTGTAGTAGAATCAGGAGGAAATAAATATGTAAAAACCCTAAGGTTTAAAAATCAGTTTCACCTACTTTGGAATTACAAACACTAAAATACGTTAGTCATAATTATACAGTTATATCATAGTGTTACTACAAGGCAGAGTTAACATTGTATTGGTATCCTAACATGCCTTAGCATGTTAACATTTATTTTAAGTTTAATCTTAACTCTGAGTTTCCTGAATTTGTACAGCTTATTTTGGAGATAATTACAAAATCCCTGTAAAGTTTTTTACCGTTAAGTTACTGAGAACCACTCTTAACCTTAACATAATATTTTCTGTGATTATTAGTATTTGGTTTTATACACTTTTGATATATACACACACATTTTGGAACTAAACAGCCCTTGAATGAACTATATTCTAACATTATTTTAACATTTAATCTCAAAATTTGTATTTATTGGAGTTTCTGGCATCATGGATTTCTGTTAAACCTCATTTGCTCTTGGAGGGATTATTTTTTAATTTATCTAAGATATGCATAAATTCTTAGGTCATGATTTAATTTGGAAAGGAAAAAAAACTGTAATTTTTACTTTTATTAAATGGTGAGTAAAGTAGCAAATGGTAATACAACTAAATATAATCTCTGCCATTCTTTACTAATCTCAACCATACTTGAAAAAGAAAGGAGATGTCCCAAGGTGCAGGGAATGAGGATATTGTACATCTAATTAGGTAGACAAACCATCTGAACGGGTTAACAATTGCTACTGCTTTCAAGTAAGTGATTTTCTTAACACCCAAAGGTTCAAATACATTGGGAAGAAAAGTAATTATGCAATTAATAGGAAAGGAGAAAAAATTACAGAACTGTTTAGTTTGCAAAGAGGTACATGTTCCTCGGTGTCCCGGAGGGACCAGCTCAACTCCAAGGCTTATTTTTGACCACACCCAAAATAAAAACCAAAGGATATTTTGGGGAATAGGAAAACACAACAGCTCAGATAATGTCCCTGGCAGTATATTCATTACGGGCTCATCAGAGTGGATGCCTGCAATAGGAAGATTAAATACCCATTTACCAGCATCAGAGGAGAGTTTGGTTTTATAATGTATTGTCCCCTATTCCCCGTGAGGCTGCTTTGTTTGATAAAATGCTGAGTGTGGAGTAAAAATATCCCTCTCTCTGTAATTTGCACTCCTCTCCATTTAGAGCTATTCTTGCTGCAAACGAGAACTGAAAGCTGCTAAAATTAAGTGGTGTCAGTTCTCAATGACACTTTAATGATAGAGCGCTCAGCAAATGAGATGAGAATGAATTCCAGCATCTCTGCTAAAGATAGTAACCGGCACAAAACAGTATAATGCTCCAACTGGGCTACACTTCACCTGCTTCATTCATATTTAGCAGAACTGAAATAGGGAAACTATAATTAAAATGGTCATAAAAGGGAAAATGCAAATTTTTAATAGAGATGGTATGAAACAACCGATGCCTGTGAAGTCAAAGCACAATCCCGCTTTGTCATGTCCCTGCTCCAACACACGGTTGCTGACTGACCACAGGGCTAATGTAGGGCTGTTGTACTTTCATACAGATACAAGAAGTGCCATTTCAGGTCTGGGATGTGTAAACTCTCTGTAAGAAATATTGATTTGGGAAGATGAAATCTAAGAAACCCTTCTCTGGTATTGTGACAAGTGAAATTGCAGCCTCTGACACAGCCATTCAGAAGAAAAGGATCTCTAAATCTTCCCTTAAGTAATTATTTTACAGGGGTTATTATATCCCCTTCCCGGGCAGGCACACCCCATCCTCAGCTACAATTTCAACACCACTGGTGTACGGCAACTTCTTTGAATGTTTACAAACCAGATCCTGGTCCCAACTGCAGCCACTCTGGTGTTATAGAGGGGTTTTACAGTGGATAGAATGACCTACAGGAATACCTGTGTAAAGTGGTTCCCACAATGGCATAGGACTGGCAAAGCATCTCTGCAGCACCCTACTGCATGCATCCCTGCATAGGGATGTGAAACAAGCAGGTGACAGTGGGGCCAATCAGCAGCTATGCAAAAGCCCTGGGGATCTTCTAAATTGTGCTAATGCCCTCCGGTTTGTCTTCTACCACCTGTGCCACTGGTTGTTTGTGGCACAGCACAGAATCCACACTCAATGTGTGTTTACATTCTTTCTATGAATCACTGAAAGAGAAGAATTTGTTCCAGAATCTGGTAGGAAAGTGTTTCATTCCATATACTGCAATGCCTCTTAATAGGCTGCCAAGGTCTGTCAAATAATTGGGCATAAGATAACTTTTAAGGTGCCTGAAGGATAAAAGTGGTCAGGATATGGGTGTGTGTGTGTGTGATTTATAACTACAGGAACAGAAAGGACTCTTTTTAAGCTAACTTACAGTAAATACTCTAAGTTACAGTAAAACTCTTTTTAAACTACAGTAAAAGAGTAAAACTCTTAAAGCTAAGTTACAGTAAATACAAAATTCGTTTTGTCTAACTGCTGTAGGGCAATGGGACTGATTATTATTATTTATCATGGACAAGGAACCCACTGTGCTAGGCACTGTACAAACATAGACTGCTTGTAGAATAAGTTGCTACTTAGTGTGAGTAAGGGCCAGATTTAAGGGCAGGCAACCCAGGCAACTACTTGGGGTGCCAGGTTTGGAGTGCCCCGGGCTTAGGGTGCTGTTTTTGTTGTTTGCCTACAAAGACAATGGATTTGAAGATGCCATCACTGCTGCCAGAGAAATGGCGGAAAACTTAGGAGTTGAGCCTGTCTTCAAGGAAACTCATATTCTTTGGAAGAAGAGACAGTTTGGTTATGAGCGCAGAGATGAGGTGATCGGAAGCTTGGAAGAAAAAATTCAAGAGGGAGTTTTTTTGCTCACTCATTGACACTGCTGGAGTGTCCATTGAAGAAAGTTCAGACAAATGAAGCACCAAGAAATGCCCCGGGGGTTGGGAGAGGGATGTTGTATGACCTTTGTAAGCTGCTGGCAGACAGGAAAACACACTTGAACAATTGTATGGACCTTCAATGGATGCTGACACATGGAGAATGTTCGGATGTCAATGAAAAAGACCTCTATGTCAAATTGGGCAACATTTGTCACATTTTGCCACACGGGAAGCACGCTCCCCTGCAAGTTTTCCAATGCATTTGTGATGCAGAGCTGAAGGACACTTTTTCTAATGTATGTGTAGCTTTGAGGATTCTGCTAACGCTGCTGGTCACATTCATGCGTGGTGAGTGCAGCTTTTCGAAGCTCAGGCTCATTAAAAATTATTTTTGATCAACGATGGCCGACGAGAGACTGCCATCCTGTGCTCTTCTTTTGCTTGAAAATGGCATTGGCCAATCTTTGGATATCTCTGGCACTGTGCTTCAGTTTACGAGGGCAAAGGCGAGAAAGGCAAAGTTTTGAACTAAAGGACTAGGGTTAACATTCTAAGGTTGTCACCTACTGTAACACTATTTAATACTGGTCCACCCACTGTCGGTGCACAGTTTTGTATGCCGATGTTAGTACATTTCAATTATTCTTAAAAGTAAAAAAGTTTCTATAAGCATAAAGGAAACAATTTTTATTTGCTTATATATGGCAGGAATAAATATAGCCATATATATAGCAGATCCTAGCATGCAAATTTATCATCTATATTACAGGGATAAATCATGCATGCAAATCGTGCATCAAAGTAATGAAATGGGCTACAAATGCAATAAAAAATAAGGTATTCAAAGCTTAGCAAATGGGGAGGCACTGAAGACTCTCTTCACCTGGGGTGCAATTTGATCTAGGGCCAGCCATGGGTTTCAACATTAAGCCCAGTGGCATTACTTGTGGAATAAGATACTACTCCATATGAGTAAGGGTGGCAGATGTGGACCATGAGTTTTCGTACATGACATATCACTACATACTGCAGAGGGAATAACTGATGGCATGGGATAAAGGTTTTATCAAAATGAGTTTGAAATAGCTTTATTGCTCACAAGTGGGGAAGCCATGACTGAGTTCTTGAGATTATTTCGAACAAGTACCAACAAAACCTTTACACTGTATCACACCATCAGGTAGTCTGTATATGCCATATAGTTTATGGAAAAAATATATTCTGGAAATGTTTTACTGAGTTTTAAAAAACTGTGCCAGTGCTATTTCTCATATCCCTATTCCTAAAAAGCCAGGCTGTATTAATACTGAGTTCAACTGCACAGGATTCTGGGGGGAGGCAGAATGTTCCTCTGATGCTGAAAATGACCTAAAATGGTTTTTGCATGTTTAATAATCTTACACCTTCAAACTTAGGTATCTGGATGCAAATGATGTGTAGCCTATTGGAAAGCAGATACAAAATTTCTATTACTAGCATTGGTGGGTCACATACTAACATGGGCCTTATACCTATCACAGGCCTATGAGCTGATAATTCAGTGAAGTGGAATTCAACATTTATTGAGAAAGGAGTCATTTCTGGGTCTGCATTTTCAACAGACCCTGTTTGCAGCTGTTTAGATGTTTTTGCAGTGTTAGAAGTAGTTACGGGGTAGATGCATTAGTGGGTAGAGTATGGGTCATCTGGTCAAAGGTGCATGATAAATGCAATTTATCACATCTCAACAATTTATCACATCAATTGATCCAATACAGCATACACACTATATATAAACACAAAATTATAAGTTACTGAAAACAGGGGCTTATAATGGAAAGTGTCAGGAAACCTTAACTATAGGTATTACTAACTGTACTGCCCATAATGCAGTATATATTACTTACACAAACATATTTGCATATACAGTGGAACCTCAGAGTTACGAAAACCTGGGAAATGGAGGTTCTTCATAACTCTGAAATGTTCATAACTCTGAACAAAAACGTTATGGCTGTACTTTCAAAAGCTTACAACTGAACATTGACTTAATACACTTTGAAATTTTACTATGCAGAAGAAAAATGCTGCTTTTAACCATCTTAATTTAAATTAAACAAGCACAGAAACTGTTTCCTTACCTTGCCAAATCTTTTTTTTTTAAACTTTTCCTTTTTTTTTAGTAGTTTACATTTAACACAACTCTGTATTGTATTTGTTTTTGTTTTGTTTTTTGTCTCTGCTGCTTGCCTGATTGTGTACTTCCAGTTCCAAACGAGGTGTGTGGTTGACTGGTCAGTTCATAATTCTGTTTTTAATAATTCTGAGTTTCTGCTGTTATGTACTCAGACTCAAAACACACTTTTAATATGGGAATTGTTCAGTAACTGCTAAGAAACTCTTCAAATATACATCTGTATTTAAAAGTTTGCATAACTGAGCTTGTTTTGATCTTGATGTCACAGCTGGTACAAGAATCTCCTTGAAATCAAACAAGAGATTTCACTGCTGGAGACAGGAAAATCAGTAGACAAGGGATAAAATGGGAAGCCAGATAAGGAACCACATGCATTCGTCACAAGCAGGCAAAACCTCATTGTTTATGCTCCCTGAGCTCTATTCCAGCTCTGACACTGACTTACAGGAAGAATTATATTTACACATCTTTGCAAGAGCTTTGAGTTTTGTTGATAAAGAGTGCTATAGAATTTCCAACTATAATTATTTACATTTTTTATTTTCATTGAGGCTAGTATATTCTTTCCAAGATGACCCTAACAACGGGGTAGCAACTTTCACATTACAACATATTCATTCAATTAAGTACTCAAACTAGATTAACTATAGCCACTGGAATTCTCTCAGCATTAGGACACTTTAAATGAGTGTATGTGGGGAAATGTATACCACACATGGAAGACCGAAAGTTTGATTCTGTACTCTTTGAACTCCAAAAATACTCCCCTTAACTTCAGAGGGATAAGTCTTATAGTCAATAGAAAAAAACAAACTGGATGAGTCACTCACAAATCCTGCAAAATGCTGAGAGCTCTTAGCTCCCACTGACTTTGGAGGTGCTCAATACTGTGCATCTCTGGGATCTTAGCCCCTTTGAAAGTATCAGCCAAACCAATGAAAATACTCTCTCCATCAAAGCAATTTTACAGAGCTTTGGAAACAGCAAAAAGACAAAATAAATATTGAGTGAGAAGCAAAAAAAAGCCAGTATTGCATCAAATACTAGCCCTAGGCCCTGTGACAACAAAATGAGGTGACATGCAGCCATACATGAGTGGACAACATGTCAGCTGCACAGAGGGTGTCTTCATCCTCACACATGTCCCCTAACTGGCAGTTTACCCCCTCAGACACAATGTTAAGAGACACAGGAAGAATGTTCTCTTTTTGAAAAGTGTCACATGAAGTAGCTTACCAGACTGGTTGGCAGAAAATCATATTTTCTGATATCTGATGTCACATTTTATTAGATTTAGGATACTATTATCCTACTTACTTAAGGGTTTTAAAGGATCCTTTTTATAGCTAATGCCACAGGTAGAATGTTAAAGTAGAGACACTTCGCAGTAGAGAACTAGACTGTTCTTCACAGACATCTGGTAATTTCTGCCCCAAACAATGCAATAGTTGCTCAGTATTTTTCAACCAAGATTTTTTTACTGCCCACACAATTATCCTGTTTTCCATTAACCTAAGAATGAATCTGCTTATAGAGTTTATAAAAGAATGAAGCCATTTTCTATAGTACAATTATTGAATATATGTTATATGGCTTTAGATTCATACCTGCACCCAGAAGGCAGAGTCCTTCCAGTTCAAATGTGAATACCACTGTACAGTTTAGAGTCTGCTAGTGATTTCCATCTTCTACTAACAATAATACATAAATTGGACTATATGTCTTTTGCAATCTGCCAATTTAAATTGTTATCAAGTAAGAATTTCCCCACACACCCCTACATTTGTGTGGGGAAAAAATGTCTTAACATGCTGGCCTTAATCTTTTTGCTTTTATACCTATGTTCTCTATCCTGACGTGGCAGGAGATAGACTCAGTGATACACGTTTGGAGAAGTTTTTACCATCTCTTATTATTATGATCCCAGCGAGTATTAGATCCCAAAACGGGGCAGTTTTCCTAAGCAGAAACATTGCAAAATATCCAAGAAATTGTTTATGTTAATCTTTGAAATCTTTAACATAGATTCTGATTGTTATTAATTGAGTTTTGAAACTAATATTTGGATGAAGTTTGCAGCCAATTTGCTTTAACCAGTATTATTTATATTGAGCATGACCTTGTTCGCATTTAAATCTAACAGCAAAACTGTATTTACTCAAGGGCAGATTTTTAACCCACAGTAACAAATTCCAGCTCATGGCTTTCTGACAAGGCAATGGAAACAATTCCTTATTGACAGGAACACTGCCACATTCAGGCAAACCATGCAAAATATAATATTTTGAAAAACCCCCCACTAAAATACAGATACACCCTTTACTGAATTGCCATCGTAATCTTTGATTATTGCATGTGAACTGTAGCTATTTCATTTCTAATCAGTCTCCACCCAGGGCCGGATTTAGGGGCAGGTGACAAAAGCGACTTTGTGGGTTGCCAGGGGGGGTAGGGACCGCCATGCTTGGGGTGCTGTTTTTGTTGTTAGCGACGAAAGGGAAAATAGAATGTTTGATGTGAAATGTTCCAAGTATTCCATATGTGTTCTGGAATGTTCAGGATTTTATAGAATTCATGTATGTAATTCATAAGTGACAGGTCAGAGTGCTCATGCATTTAGCTGGAATTGAATTTGTATGCTGAAGGCTACACGAGTAGCTCATGCGTGGTTGTACTGGCAGTAAAGTAGTGTAAAAAATACCCCACGCTAGACAGTTAAGGGGATACCACTGTTTACACTCCAGATTGTACCCTGTGGAATGTTGCTTGAATGTGCCATTGGCCAGTCTTTGGATCTCTCTGATGCTGTGCTTCGGTTCATGAGGGCAAAGGCGAGAAAAGTGACCTTTTGAACTACAGGACTAGGGTTAACATTCTAAGGCTGTCACCTACTCTAACACTATTTAATACTTGTCCATCCAGTGCTGGTGCACAGTTCAATTTCTTGATGTTAGTACATTTCTGTTATTCTTAAAATAATAAGCTTAGAGGAAACAATTTTTTTATTTGCTCATATATGGCATGAATAAATACAGATCCCAGTTTGCAAATTTATCGTCTTATATGACAGAGATAAATCATGCATGCAAATTGTGCATCAAAGTCATGAAATAAGCTACAAATTCAATAAAAGGCATTCAAAAGTTTAAAAGATGGAGGGGGGATTGCCAAAGACGGTCCTCACCTGGGGTGCTGTGTGGTCTAGGGCCCGCCCTGCCTCCACCTTTCTGACTCATTCAGTAGTGCCACAGTTCAGTGACAGAGATGTCATAGTTGCATGCACGATACTAAACACTAATTTGTAGCAGTATTGGATGAAACAGGTAGAAGAGATTAGAAAGGTTATTGAGTGGTTGACATGACTATACACCAACTTAAATCATAATCATTATGAGAAAGGAGGAATAGAAAAAGTTCATGATAATGTAAGAGAATTCTGACAGAATATTAACATTTTTAAATCTTTTTGGAATTCTTGTTGAGTTCTTTAGTGACACTTAAACAAATTCAAACCAAAGGGAAACAATTTATATGAGCTCAAGCAGCCACAAAGTTTCAGCAAAGCAACTAGGGATTACTTGCTACACGATTGGTCTTTGTGGGCTTTCAAGAAAAAATCCAAAAGACAGCACCATACTTTTCCTTGAGGTGGATAATTTTACATGTGTGTGAGACACATTGCATTCTACATTGCAAAGTATTTTCTCTGGACAGGATGTATTTTCTTGACAAGTTTTTTAAAATGTTGTTTTGCATATTTTAGTCCTTCTTTCTAGCCTACAAATTGTCCAGCACTTAAATGAGAGACATCCAAGGAAAAATTAGGTGCAACAGTAAAGGCATATGTTTGCAGTAGGTGGTGCTCTCCCCTCAGTGTCATACTCAATTATTGTGCTAGAATGGGGCAGGGCATTGTGCTAATGAAGCCACTGTATTATGGATGTGTTGTAGAGCCTCAGCTCTGCCCACTTATGGTCACTAAAGATCTCATGGCATTTTTTCAGGAGACTGGAGTATTAGTTTCAGTATCCTGGACATAGTCTAACTAAAGTAATTGCATTCTGCCAACTAAAATCCCTCTAATTTTAATTCCATAAGTCATCCTAAACAACCCAGTTATATCGAATGACTGGTACAGAAAGGGTGCTACATTCCACATCAGAGGTGGGTGCATTTGTGCAGTGGGGGAGCTATCTCATTATAGGCATTTTATGAAATTCTTTGGGATTCATACGGAAGAAAGACACTACATAAATGTAAAGGCATTATTACTGATCAAAATAAAATTGCCACAATTTTTCCTGAATCACTAAAGGTTTACTAAATCTCTACAGGTTTTTGTGGTTACTGAAAAATCTCTGATATATTATGAACAGAACCTCAGGAGAATTTTCACTTATTTCAAGTTCTCCCATTGCAGCTCTTTTCAAGTGTTCCACTCCATGGCTCAGGTCACGACTATAAAATTAAATATTTTGCTCACCCAAACTGACAATTTCATCTTTACTCTCTAAATATTGACATATAAAGCCCACCCAGGAAGCTATGACACATATCACTTAAACATGTTCATATAAACCATGTATGTTTTTAAAATAATCTTTAAAGTCTCTTTATCTTCTCAAAATTAGTCTTGTCATGCACCTACATTATTGCTCCAGTCTAGTGGTTTTCTTCATTTTTGATCCTGTTCCTTCTATCTCACTGGAGAAATTATCTCAGGCTTTTATGTTTTCCTTTCCTTGTTGAGAGGTATTCCAATGTTCATGAATTATTTCTCCTTATCCAAATACCTCTCTCTTTTTAAAAAAAGTTATCCAAGTTCCCATTCAGGTCCTCTCTCTGACACTTAGGTTTGACCTCCTCAGTGACCCTTCAGAACAGGCAGAATTGTCTCCAAATCTGCATTTATTTGATGGAAGTCTGACCCTCATACTGTGGATTGTTTCAAAGGAGCTGAACGTAACCTTCATCTGTGTCTTAGTTCTGTAAAGATTTTGACTCCAAAGTCCTTTCCAACAAGTTGAGGGTGAAACCTTACCAATATTTGAAGAACGCCATTGAGTACTAGGTTGTATTTGTTTGTCTCCAGCATTCATTCAATTAGGAAAACAATCCATTATGGAACATCTTGATTAAAAATTGGTTTATTCTCCCATTTGATTAAAATTCAGCATTACATGGAATCAATTGTTCAGTACTTTTGTGAAACCTATGTAGACTGAAGACAGAAGACTAATTCATCTGTTGTTCTTTAGCTCCTGATCACCTTTGTTGTGTCCTCTGATTATAAAAGCTAATAAAAAACTACAAACAAGCTATTACAAATTTCTTCTTCATAGCAGGTCTACAGTGATTTTAGTCATTTGCCTGCTGTAAGCCTTTTTTAATGTTAGATAAAATAGCAGGCACTAGCCCGATCTTGGGGCTAACACTGCGTGCTCTTGGTGTTAAAGCTACTAAAGCCAAAGGGAGCTGAGGATCCTGTAGGATCAGGCCTTTTGGCCTCGTAGTCTCTACACAGCCCAAATTCCCACTGACTTAGATGGTGCCATCAGCTGATCTTGGCAGGGACTTCAATGAGCACTTTAGCTGGATAAGCCCTTAATAGAGACTTTGGATTTAGCCCCTTGTATCACTGCACCATAATATCAGTAGACAGTGCTTCTCTTGCCTGCCAATAAAACATTTCTGTATCTGTTTAATAAATCTCAAAGCAAACCTTCAGTTAAGGTTGCTAAGTGACAACCTGTATTGTCTGTCACCTGCCACACCACACTAGAATCCACGTGGAGTATCACTGAAAAATTGCAACCCATACTCGATGGGGACCACATCCTGAAAGAAATCTTTCCTGACCTCTCTTTTCTGGCCTTCAAACAACCCCCCGTCCCACCAAGCTCATCATCAGTAGTAAGCTTCCCACAGACAGGGACCCACCAACTCAAAGTGGCCTCATACCCTGCCAGCACAACAGATGCAAAACCTGTAGATAAATTTTCACTGCTACAGTGGCCAACACACATTTCAAGATCCATGGGTCCTATGCAAGCCTATCACAACATGTGGTGTACCTCACCCAGTGCACTAAGTGCCTCAGTAACTACTATGTGGGTGAAACCAGACAGTCACTCTGCTGTCAAATGAACTCACACAGAAAAATGATTAAAGACAAAAACACCACATCACTGTGGAGGAACACTTTTCACAAAACGATTATTCCCGATCTGACGTCTCAGTCCTCATTCTCAAAAGAAACCTCCACAGCACCTTCAGAAGATGAACCTGGGAATTTAAATTCATAATTCTACTGAACACTAAAAACCAAAGCATTAACAGAGACAGTGGTTTTATGGGACATTACAACAATGTGCAGTACACCCTACTACCTGCCAACCCTTAAATGCCCACTTCATTCTAGAATATACTAATCATGTGTGATACCCTTATGCTTAACAATCCGTCCCAATTTGCATTTAGCTCAGACACTCTGTTACTTTCTCCAGACTGAGAAAGTGCTTGGTGAAGCTCAAAAGCTTTTCCCTTCCACCAGCAGAAGTTGGTCCTAAAAAAAATACATATTACCTCACCTACCTTGTCACTCTCACATCCTGGGACCAATATGGTTACAACACTGCAAAGAGAGAACAAGCAATTTAGAAATGAAGGGCTTTTAAAACCAATATGGTACCCTGAGCCAATCTGTCCTCCCCCGATTGTGTTATTTAATTCTAGAAGTACTGACCCTGTGCTATAGTTTATGACGTTTGACAAATTCCAGAGGTGAAATCTTAGCTACACTGAAGTCAATGGCATAACTCCCATTGGCCTCTTTAGCGGAAGGATTTGACCTTCAATGGGATTTTAAAAAGATAGTGAAGTAGTCTTTTGCCCATGGACACCTGGATTTAAATCTAGTTTAGGCTTGACTTGTTGTAGATGCAAATATAACAGTTTGAAGCAGTTAGGAATATTGCTTTGGAAGGAACCAAACACACAAACAGCAGAACTGCTGTAGGCTGCACAGTCAGAGCTTTGTGTGGAAGCTTGTACAATACATTCCTGAAGGATGTTTGGCTCTGATTATTATTTCTAGGCGGTATCAGGCTATCAAAATTTTTCTTTAAATGTAAATAAATCTTTGTTTTAAACATAGGTAGTAGTTTTTGCTAAATTTAGTTAGATTTTACTAATTAAATCATTAACTTCTAACAGTAACATTAGACTAGTGAGATTGATTTTCTTTACAGACAAGTTCACTTACATCAAAAATGCCTTATTCTCAGCTGTTTTGTCTTTCCTTTAGGTCACTTGTAGAAACAAGTCCTTACACCACTAGAGGTTTGCCTACTGAAACACTATAAAAATAAACCATGAACCTGTACCTCCAGTATGTTAGCAGCAGGAAGTAATGTTAGTTATTGGAAAATTCTCCTTTATTACTTGATAAGCATGCAAAACATAGAAAAATTGACATGCATTTGGAAAAAAATCCATGGGATGGCACATAATTGTCATAGCCGAGGATCTGACTCAGTGTCTGCCCCAAAAAGCCAGGGTGACCATTTTATAAGGACAGTCCCAATATTTGGGACTTTGTCTTATTCTTTTATAGGCACTTATTATCCTCCACCCCCCGTCTTGATTTTTCACATTGGCAATCTGGACTACATAAGTGAACAGTTTAAAAGTGACTTAAAACATTCTAGGATACTGAAAGGAAGACTAATTTTAATAAACTTTCACATATGGAGCACTGGATAAGTAGACTGTTACATTTGATATTATTTCCACTTCAGGACTATTAAGTGGAAGCAAATGTCCACTAGAATTAAGAGAAACATATTAGATTAGCTCAGGCAGAGAAGTGAGACTATAATTTCTATGCATAAATAATATATACAGGAAAGCGAAGAACAGAACCAAACAAGAAAGTGGTGCTAAAACAACTTTTGGAGGTGAGTGTTTGTGATGAAAATAGGAAAAAGATTTATGAATAAGTAATTCAATCAATCAATAAGAAGCAGGTCAGAAGTGTTTCATTCCACTGTAGTGTATGAAATCTGTATCAAATGATGTCCCTTTATGTAATTACACACACACACACACACACAATAACCCACCAAATCCACAGAATGCTGCAGAAAAAAAGAAAACAAAACAAAGGAGAAAGTGAAAAAAATGTCAGATGCAAAAGATCTCATTTTGGAAACCTACAATATGTTGATTGATAGGACTAGCATTTTTCAAGCTCTGTCACAGCTGAAGTATAAAGCTGTCAGTGCACATGATAATGATGGATGCTCTAAAACATGCAAATAGCATGAAAAATCATTTCTCACATAATTTTGGAAGATGAGAAGAGTTCTGAACTGAGGTGAAAGGGGAAGGTAGGTCAAGCTTAACATTCAGCCAAGAGGAATAGGAAAGGGCTGCCTTGCTACTGTTTGAATTGTTAATTACCATGTGAGTGAAACAATGAGTTATGTGGGCCTTCTACAAATTTTCCCGGAGACATTTTATTGTAACCAATGGGCTGGGGGGCCAGAGGGGAGGGAAAAAGCCAGTTTAATAATTAAACACAATGGTGTGTCTACTGTAACAAATCCTTATGAATGGAACAAGCCCCACTAGCTGTAGTCACTTTCAGAATTATGTTGCTTTAAGAATGTTCTGTGTATTTCAGAGGTGACATTTACAGTATACCATCAATATTGGGGGTGCTTCAGTTAATTAGCCATTTTTATTAACACAAGTACTGTAAAATCCAATGTAAGGGTTAAGAATGTAAATTAGAGCTATCCCCAAGCAGTTCTGGCTTGAGTGGTGAACTACGGCACACCATTTATGGTACTTTCTTTTTTTTTCCCCTCGAATGAGCAAGGATTGTTCAAATTGCTTCATTTTCCAGTCGATTTTTGCATGTTGCTGGGGAGAGGGAGGGAGAGAATGAATATATATGTTCCTTGGTGTAGTCAGTAGAAGCTTAGCCAACGATCATAACAAAAAAGCAATGTCCGATGTGGCCTTTTGCTTTTTCAGTGGTAAATTGTACAATTTTCAGGAAAAATATTTCATTGGGGTACAGTGTTTTGGCAATAACACAAGTAGCTGAATTCAGCTCCATGTCAACAAGCTGAGTGTGGTGGCTGCACCCCAAGACAGCAGAGCAGAATTCAGCTGGGTGAAACATCAAGACCAAGACAGATGCATGAAGGTCTGAATGCTCTGCTCTCCAGGAAGTTCCTGTTAGTTTTTGTGTCAGAGTGGTACAGGAAGAGAACGTCCTTTTCAGGTGTTCTGTGGGGGATGGCAGCATGTCAGGTTATTACTGTTTTACTCCCAAACAGGTGACAACTGGCTGGAATGGGAGTGGCCATCCTTGAACATGGACTGAGATGGGTTGATTGGCAAGATGATTGTTTAGCTGGAAAATAGTTGCTTCTGTCTTGGTCTCATTGAGAAGTAGTCTTTATTGCTGGAAGTCAATAGTCAAGGTATCCGTGTCTTGGCCGAGGGATGTAGACCAGGGTAGGGTTATACAGGATGCTGAAGGCTAGAACAAGAAGTTTAACCTTAATATGGTGGACAACAAGGAATATTTGAAGGGATTCAAACAGGGAAGTGATGTGATCTGAATAGCTGCAGTGTCTGCTAGTTCACTAAATGGGAACCCAGGCCCCGTGCATGACAGTCAGTTAGAACACTACTGCTCAAATACAAGGGACTTTCTTCTCCCACTAGGCCTTCAAACACCAGTCTATATCCTTCCAGTACCACCTCCACACCAGCATCTTACAAAAGGGAGACTGAGGGAAACAAACAAAAAGTTATTCTAAGTCTTCCAGTACACGTTGTGTTATGTGTGTCTGTTATTTAGGTTGCTAGCTCTTGAAGGCCAAGATTGTCTTTGTGTATACTATTGAGCACACTGCCCACAAAATACAAATAAAGACTAACGATGAACTGCCTCCTCCACTGTCTTCCGCAAAGCAAGTGTTAAATGGGAGACTGCAATGGAAACTTTGGTTCCTCAGCAATGCAGGATATCTTAAGTTGGGCACAGAAAATTGGTAAACAATTCTGAAAATTTTGGCCAAACATTTTAGCGAATTCTGAATTGAATTTCAGATTGAGTTTTGAGTCAGATTTTACAGAGTATTTTGTTATTTGTAAAGAGTCAGGCACCAGTCCTGCAACTGCACCCATGCAGGCAAAGCCCTGTGCCTGGTGAAGACCCACAAATGACTTTTAAGCAGGTCTTGGGTCCCCCCCCCGGTTCGGATCCTGTATGATCTTTTCAGACCCAAAGAACAGTTGACGTTCAAGTCCAAATCCTAACAACCATGGATATCTGTTAGCAGAAAATTAAAGAGAGGACATGCCTTTCTGGGTATATCAAAGTTCTGTTCAAAATATTGTCTCAAAAATTCCATATTGCTGCTACTGCAGCCTGTGGTAGCATAGCCGCTCCCCTCCAGAGTGCCCCTCGTGTCACTGCTAGCATTGTCCCACTCTTCACCTGCTGGCCTGGTGCAGAGCAGCGAGGGCATCCCTGCCTCAATTTCTCCAACAGGCTTTCAGTAAGTTCAATGAGACTTATGTAGTGAACCATGCCCCTTCAGAGATCTACTTAATTTAAAAGCCAAACAGACATTCAAGTGACTTCGCCCCCACTCTGCTAGCAGGGGGAGGGAGCAAGTCGACTTTATATTTGTCAGTCTTCCCCATCCACTGCGTCCATTTATCTCCTCCATCAAGGCTCATCACAGTAAGGCCCTCTTTAACCAGGACTCTCTTCTGGAGTCAGGCCTCCGGCCATCACCTGGGCAAGTGTTCCTTCTCTGGACACAGGACCCCTGCAGAGGTCAAACAGCTGCAGCTCTTCTCTGGAGCAGCGTGTCATTCCCCCAGCAGTCTGGACCTCTTGGCACTGTCTAGTAAAGTCCTTTTGCTGGAATCAGGCCTTCTGAAAGGGCTATGCCTGGCAAAACCATAGATCTCTTCTCCCTCCAGGAGCACCTTTCTTAGATCCCTTTTTCTGGTGAGCGTTCTAACCAGCTCCCCTGAGATGTCCCTATCAAACCTGTGGGAGTTCTAGGTTTTTCTCCTAAGCCCTCATAATCCTTTATAAGGCCCAGTATTTCCTTAACTAAATAACTGTTACCTAGCCACTTGGGTAATCAGATGCTGGAAGTAGCGGATGAAGGGTAGGTGAATTTGAAATTAAAGACTTACTCAAAACCAATTTATAATGGTGCATAATTATCATGATGTACTGTATCTGGTCCAAAACAGGCTAAGTGACACCTATTTTGCCTGTCTCTTCATATGAAAACACAAAGATAAATAATCTTGATTGTCCTACCCTTCTCCCCCAGAACAGAATTAAAATTAGATGTGGCAAATACAACTAAGTCAGGGAAACCCCCCAAAAGGCAGCGGTACTGAATTCTTTACTATGCTGAATTATTTCAGACACACTGCAGTATCATAAGAGGTGCAATGAATGTAGCTGCTGAAGCCCTGGGGCCAAGTAAAAACCACAGAGTTCTAAAATGTGGCTCACAGGCACCTTCTCCCAATAATGCTAGGTGACAGGACAATGCTAATCCACTGTGCATTTTAATGGATGGTGAACTTGAACAAGCAATTGCGGTTCATCTGTCAAGGCAGACACAAGCTGGTAGAAATGTGAACGCTTATTTTTATTAGAATACATGTACATTTACATGCAAATGAATTAAGGCTGCCTGGCACCTAACTCAGGCAGGAGTTTCTCTGCACTTCTCACGATAAACATATCAGTAGAGGAGAAGTAAATGGAAACAGAGATCTGCACTGCTTGAGAGAGTGACGCTGTACTTAGAGCAGCTGGATAGATCACTCAGCAGCAGTTAATGCAAGTGAAAGTTCTCAGGGGAAAATGCCGACATTCTATTACTACAGTTAAGTTCTATACAAATTTCAGATGCTGGGATGTATTACCTTGCAGCAGCCCCTCTTGAGAAGGGAAGTGCCACTGAAGTCAAAAAGCTTCCATAAAGTTTTGAAAGCTTTTCCAAGATACTTCTTATACATTTTCATTAGATTATTAGTCTGGGGATTTACTTCACAATATGAAATCAAGCACTGAAACTCACATTTTGGCTCCACATTTAGAGAATATGGGCCCATTAACAACTGAGGGGGAAGGAACTCTATATGTTAACCTCTACATTAATGAAACAA
>ML675614.1:39795033-39882817 GCA_007922155.1 Mesoclemmys tuberculata
TGATGTGCTGATCTCCAGTTGCATATAAAAGATGTTGCAGTTAAAGAAGAAATTAAGTGAACATCATTTTATTCTTTTGTTTTTATTCAGTACCATAGATATATATTTTTTCCATTTTTAGTCTTTTCAGACAGTTTTTTAGTTTAATTATTTCTTAATTTTAACAACCACTTAAAAAGGTATTCAAGAAATCTACTTTACTGTTCTGATATGTTATTTCTTCTGAACAGACTGGGTCACTTAGGACTCCATCATATAGGCTCTATTGAGGAAAAGCTCTTGTCTTTAACTGGAGTTTTGATTATCCACAGGAGTTGGCTGGGAGGACTTTATTCATCAGTTTGTACACTGGCAATGCTCCCATTGACTACAATGAGAGTAACTCATGCGATAAGACTATAGTATTTGGCTCATTATATTAAAAGCAAAATTTATCTGACCCAGCTGTGGACTTCCTTTTCCACACAATTTGCCTTTTTTCAATCAGGATCCTGCCATTATCCTTAGAAATATATCTTTATGATAATTTTATGAAAAAACAAAAACTGCTAAATCTAAAGGTTTATTTGCATTTCTCCTGTACAAACTCTCTTTCCCATCTGACTGACTTTATCATAATTCTTACAACATGAACCTCAAAGAATTCAGATGCTTTATGCATCTCTCCTGTTTTAATTTACACTAAGTTGGTAATGTGCCATCTGGGTGCTTCACTGCTATTGAGAAGCATGGCCAACCTGCAGTAGAAGCAAGCCAGTCCAAAAGGAGAAAGAAAACAGAGAAAGGGGAGAATCTAGTTCAAGAGACACGTGGTAAGAATTCACAAAGCTAAGGCTATGTTTGAGAAATAAAATCAGTTTCAACATGCATGATCGGCAGATACACAGCAGATGTCCTTAGGTTGAGACCCTAGATTATTAGGAGCATCACAGGGCAATCTGTACACAAGGACAAACTGTTCTTGAGAAATTTCTGAAATGTATTAGACACAAAACAGGTTTTTCTTCAGAAGCAGAAGCATGCCAGCCTTTTCATTTCACCTCATTTAATTTTCTCTGAATAAACATATTTATTGTGGTCAGTTCAGGTAAACTCCTCCTTCTCAAATGGGGCTTGAGTCCCCTTGTATGAAAACCAAAGGTTAATTAGGGGGATCTTTTTAGAATGACTGGTTGCTATCTACCCAGGTCCTCAAAGGTTCTGGACCCATGTTGCTGAATGAAAGAAATGTGGCTCAGTATCTTTGCATAAATTTTATTAAAACACTCTCTCTCTCCCTTCCCTCACAACAGAGATATTATAGTGTAGACTTTCACAGAAGTCTCTTGATAAGCAGAAGTTTGACAGCTCTTATATACCAGAAATTAGATGAAGAACACAGTCTAAAGAATGGTTTTACAAGGGAATATTTAGATCTTAGGAACTTTCTTTCTGGTGGATTTTATGGCTGCTCATAGCCACATGCAGGCACACAACCCTAAAATTAGACATATCAGAAGACTGGGGTATCTCCCTGCTAATAAAAGCAAAAGACAAAAAAGAAAAAATAAGGTACTTAGATAACAGGAGTTTACAAACTCTTCAATGCTCACAATCTTCTGGACTCTTGTAGACTGAAACTGTAGGCAAGGAGACAGACAGTGATGTTCTGGTGCCACAGCACTTCTTCTTAGCTTTGAGTGCAGGGACACTGGTCAAAGGTTGGCATAGTTTGTTAGTTGATACTTTGACTTCCGCTCCCCAAGGTGGTCAGGTCTTGGAGATTTGTTGATCCAAATGATAATGCTTCTCAGCCTTAATCTTGATTCTGATGCTTTTGCAAACTTTATGTACTCTATCTTGCAATGCCCACCTCCAAGGCCTTCGGACAAATCAGGTGAGAGATCTACCTGGGAGCCATGCAACTTGTCCCAATCATATTTAATTGGGTCACTTAGTTCCACCAAAACACCCAACTTACAAAATATTTAGTGTTTTACATACCACAGACACTGTAGCACCTCCTGCTCCAACAATATCAAAACTTCAGGCACATCAGACCAAATCTGAGGAGCTGGCATGGTCTTTTTTAGGTGCAGAGGTCCTAATATGGCATTGTGTCATCAGTCTATGGAAAATTCAACAGAAAAATCCTGTAACAGTAGCTGATTAGCTAGGATTCTTTTTCAACCAGTCACGCAACATTCATTCATCAGCAAAATTAAAAATAAGTTTTAACAATTTATGATCAACATCATGGTTCTTCTTGCAAATAAGACAATTTACAATAATCTTTCTATTTTGGAACTGGGCCATATGTCAAACAGTTTATCTTTTAGAATTTCATCTGGAGAGAGAAAAAATAATTTAAAAGCTATTAGACTGAAACCCATTTAACACATTTTTTAAAAGTTTATAAAAGATCTGTATATGGTATTTCCATAGCCTACTTCACAAGCAGTTCTTTTTTACAGCAATGATAATAAATAAGGGAATCGAACATTCAAATTTCTTCACTGATTTTGAGAACCACATTTTAAACAGATAAATAATAGGTTGAGAGCAATCATCTTCAACTTGGCATGAGATGATTACATCTATTGTGCCCCTTCCCCATCACAAGAGATATTATTAAGCTTTCTAACATTTGCAATGATTTTCTCCACAAATCTGTAGGGAATTAGTCCAAAATCTAGGTAATTCTGTGAAGATTTCTATTTTTGTGATCTATGGTGGGATTTTCAAAAGTGCCTAAGTGATTTAGGAGCGGAAATCCCATTGACTTTCAACAGGATTTGAGCTCCATCAACATGGGGAAATTTACCAGCAGATAGACCAGTTTATCCTGGTATAGCTTCCCATGCAGACATTCTTAATTCAGAATAAGAATGCCTTTTATGGCTTTCAGGACAAATGGCAATCCTAGAATGGTTTTGTGGTTAAGATAGCAGACTGGTACCCAGGAAATCAAAGATCTATTATTTGTTCTGCCACAGGCTCTCTCTATTACCTTGGACAACTTACCTCTTTTTTTCTGTGTCCCCTATCTGCACTGTAAAATGTAGTTAAGAATACTTCTTTACCCACCAATATTGTGAGGATTCTTCTTTTATTATATATAGTGATAAGCACCATAGAATAGCCTACAACCATTGTTGATGCTTAAACAACTAATATTTACAATTTAAACTTTTGTTTTCCCATAGCACTTTGATGCCATGATGGGGATGGAAAGGAATCCTTTGTCAGCTAGGACCCTTTCTCAAACTCTAATGCCCTTGTTTGGATAGTCACTGCCTTTATTGCTCCCAGCATCACAGTTCTTAGAAAAAGAACCTCATGCCCTTCCCACCAAACAATAATCATATGCTCTGTACTTTACATCTTCTAAGCTCTATTCAAATCCAAGGTGGAGGCAAGCTGCAAAGTCTGGTTCCAAATCTGAACTTTCCAAAAGATTGGCAGTGTGTGGATGTGGGGTATTCATTTAGGCTCATCTCTAGTGCAACATGAACTAATTAATCTTCAGAATGGCTCTATGAGGTTGGCAAGTGTGACAGTCACCATTAAGTAGTCATCTTGCCAACATTTAATTATCTGATGTAACCATTTTTTGCATATAACTAGAATAAGAATTATCCACTGTAACCATATGGCAAATATTAACTTTTTAATGGATTCTACTCTAAGCACTCTTTTCTCCATTTTACAGAGAAGCCAAGCAACATGCTCAAGACCTAACAAGGAGTCAGCTGAGGAGAAGGGAACTCCTGAGTTAAAATCCTAGTTCCCCACATACTTGCTTAGTGCATATCTGAAAAATCAGTGGCTGGAGCCATTCATGCTTTCATAATGCCATTTCTTTATAGCGTTCCAGGACAACTTGACAAACTCTTTGATTGTCCTTCAAGATTTTTTTCATTACTTTCTCTTAATCATGTGGTTTCCTGATCTAGGAAAAGACAGTTGTTCAACACCTACAGACTACCATCCCTAAGGAGATAACTACAAGCAAAATTCGTGTGACCCATCATTGATTGCAAGTGTTTCATGATAAGCTCCTTCAACTGTAATGCACTTTCTACAATAGCTGATAGATTTTTCCAGGTTTCCTCTGGGAATTCTAAACTCCATTGCTAGGGAATCCAATTTTAAAGGGTCTTCCTCCTTTTCCTTCATGTATAGTAACCGCCGATTAACAAAATAAGCTTTTGAAAGCCTTTCAAAATTCCTTATAATACGCCATCCCTGCTAGGTCTGCAAAAAAAGGAAATCTTGTAAGTGACGAAGCACATTTGGTGCATCCTTGAACAGTCACTTGCAATGTGCTCTGACAAGGTTTTGTGGTAATATTATTGAACCTTACATTGTATAAACCCATGAGTCAAAATGCTGTTTACAAAGTGTTAGCTACCCTAAATGTAAATTCTGATTCACAATAGGGCCTGATTTAAGAAAGTATCACTATTCAGAAAAGCAACTTAAACACAGTCTTAATTTTAAGCATATGTTTATGAGTTTTCCTGAATAGAGATGGACTTCAGCAAATCTTCAGTGCTTCCCTGAATCAGGTTCTTAGCTACTAATGTTCCCTAAGTACTACATAGGATCAAATGAGTGGCCTTGACCCAGCATTATACAGACTACACACAATGTTAAGGAATATGAAACAATTCATGTCACATTTCTCTACTGACATTTTGGGTAATAAGGTACGGTTTGCATTAAGATAATTGCCAGAAACAGACTAGAGATTGTCCAGATTTGGATAAACTTGTTTTAATCCTTATCAGGTCATATTTCCTGTCCATGTGTAGCCTTATTTTAAGTGGCCTGTCTAATTTTTGTAAGTAGCCCTGATTTTATTAGTTGTATTGCAGTGGCACTTGGAAGTCCCAGCAGCATTTGCACAAGGCACTGTACAAATGTATAACAAAAAGATGGTTCCTGCCCCAAAAAGTTTCCAATACCAATAATCTTGAATCATGCTAGGTTCTTAAGCTACTTTTCTTCTTTGAATACAGGACAGTTTCAGCACAAGCTTCATATTTAAGTGAAAGAATCTGCACATTTTGTTTATTTGTTCATTCATCCCTTTTACAATCTGTCTTTGTAGTAAGTCCTACTAAAAAATTGCTGTGTAGACAACTGACACTTACTTAGATAATCAATCATGTTACTTCATTATATGCAGTATTTTTTAGATATTCCTTATACAAAGTACAAGTAAGTATGGAGATTCCCACAAATATTGAGGTAAACTTATCAGTGTAATACAAGGCTGGCATTTTGTAAAAGATGTCCCTCCATGTCTTGCATTAGCATTTGGCAGAGATAATATATCTAACTGATCCAATCACAGCTCAATATCCATTTTATCTTTTGCACCTCACTCAGAACCCTTTTCCTTCTACCACCAACTAGGACATGACCATTTCATTGTATGCTTATTATGATTCCTGAATTTCCAGCACAAATATTTGCATAATGACTTTCCACTGGAAGGGCTCATAACTCATACATGTATACTTATTGTAGAGATCGATAAGCCTGATATCATAACAAGTATGTGCCTCTTACATAGACTCTTGCAGCATCAGATCCTTATGCTGAGATTTTCAAAATACAGGAGCCTAAAGAAAGGCTTCTAGATCTATAATTAGGACTAGGTAAGTGGCCAGATTTTCAGAAGTTACAAGGAAGCTACTATTGTCCTGGCTTTTAAATCTTCTATAATTACACTTTCCAGATTTGTGCTACCAAGACAAATCCCATGGCATAAAAGGGAAAAATCCTCAACCAGACTGTAAGTTGACAGAGTTTTACTTGAAGTCAAAGCAGACCCACATCAATTCACACTAGCTGAGCATCTGGCCCCTAATTCCTTCTTTGAGTAACTATGTCAGGAGCTTGGAGATTAAATACGTTTTGCTCCCTTTACATCATTTTAGTTAGTCTGTAATATTACATTCCATGACAGTTAGCTACCACTGTGGGGCTCCTGACTTCAAGAAAGCATCAGTCTAAACCTTTGCAGAACCTATAGCCATCTTCTGCAGGAAGATAGCACAAATATTTGTGTGCGAACTCTGCAAATTTTCATAAATTTGCATAATCTCTTCCTCTCCTGGCCAAAGACCTCTCAATGTCATTAATTTGTTTCTCACAGATATTTTTATGGGCTTCCCTTTCCCATCCTCTTTTACATTAAAGAACAGTACCATTCAATAAACAGATCACACTCCAATTATCACAGCAACACTGGACATGGATAGAGAGATCTTGTTTTGTGTCCTGCCACATGAAAGAATGTGAAGGAATAAAAATTAACAAAAACCAAACCCTAGGAATCCATTCATTTTGTTGTGTCATTTAGCATATGGTCACCAACATGATCATGACAGTAACTGGCATTCTTCCCAGTTAATTCATCTCTTCTCCTTGCTCTTTACTGCGGGATCAGGCTTTTTAAAGTCCTTAAAAGTATTCCCGGTTGTAAGCCAATTTTGGAAGAGGCTGTCTATTGCGTGTTTAGAAAGCACCTTGCGCCAGAATTTTAAAAATGGTTTCAATGGGAGTTAAGCACCTAGATGGTTTTAAAAACCTGTGCCCTAGCAACAAGCGGTGCACCAAGCACAATGACAGCCTCACCATAATTAAATAGTAATATAATTCATTTGAAATCTGTCATCTTCTTGTCTTTAGTTTGACTTATTACTTTTTCAGTGAAAAAATATCCCTCAGATGTGATGACCATCTCGATAATGTGTAACATTTTCAAGTCCTAATTTAGTCTTTTCTGAGGTTTATATAGTTATACAAATAATAATGTGAACAAACTAGTATTTACAGAAATTTACTATGAAATCACTCAAATCAGAGACAAAGTGTGCGTAGAATATTTATATAAATTATCTCCACTATATTGTCAATGACATCTGTCCAATATTTCTGTAAATTCTAGGCATGTGTCATTATTCGTTGCCATGTATTTTACAGGGGTTGGCAGGCATAGATGTATCTTTGTATGTAACCTGATAATGTGTAGATTTAGGGCCAGATCCTCAGATGGTGTAAATGAGTGTAGCTCCATTGAAGTCAAATGTCTGGACCGTCCCCTCTGGTCTTGGAATCTGGGAATCTTCCTGGTTCATCCCTCTCCTTTGAGGGCCATTGGGAGTACAGGATTGCCTACGTTGCCCTCAGTACGCTCATAATACTTGCAGTTCTGTATTAAGACAATGACTATAATCAAAACTCATGCTTGAGGCTCTTCAGTCAGAGGTCAACTCAAGGGTCAGCAAGGAATTTCTTCTCCCAGTACACAATTAGCTAGATATATTCTGGGTGGGGATTTTTTGTATTTTTATTTTTTGCCTTCCTTTGAAGCATCAAACATTGGCCACAGCTGGAGATGACACATTGGACAGGGTTGACCAGTGCTCTGAGGTGGTATGGCGATTCCTTTTTCTTAAATGCTTGGCAGGTGTGCCTAGCTACTATCTCATGATCAAATTGATCACCAGATTTGGGTTGGGAAGGAATTTGCCTCCAGATTAGATTATCAGGGACCCGGGCAGGGAGAGAAAGGCTTGCCTTTCCCTGTGGCATGGGGCTTGTTTTGCCTGCTGGGATCATCTGGGAATATCTCTCATAGTCAGCTACCTGCCATAGCGGGGACCTGAGATATTGGTGGCACCTCGGTCTCTCTTCTCTGCCTGTCGGAAACAAGTTTAGTCTCCTGAGGACTGAAATGCATTAATTTAAGTCACTGGACTTAATACAGTAGTATTTGAATGAAATATAATGGCCTGTAATATACAGGAAGTCAGACTAGATGACCTAATAGTTTCTTCTAGCCTCAACATTTATAAAACTATTAATGAGACTGAGCTGATTTACACAGCTGAAGTTCTGGAAAAAATTCATGTTGTGTCTGGATGGATGAGGATGGAGTCTTGAACCACAGAAGAGATAAGTAAATTCTGTTTCTATGACAAAGATCAACAGAAGTAACTATTTCCAATCCCCTAGATCATCCTGACAACATGTGGCTTGAGGTCCTTGAAGAATATGAAGAATATAATGTTTGAATATCTTCCTCCTTAATGCTACCTCATTCTCTGATAATAAATTCGTAAAGCTGAGAGATTTTGTTCACACACCTGAAATCCATAAGGATGGCAGTCCCGAGTGCTACTTTCTACCTGAAATGTTCAAGGACATGCAGTTCACATAGTGGGCCTCCAACTGCAAGACAGACGGCTCTAGGCCACAAAGCCGCTGTATAAAACTGCCTCCATCTCCCTAAATTAGAACTGACAACCAGCCTTGGTTTTATACTGCTGAGTTCTCAACTTTTGGACACCAGAACCTATCCAGAAGAGGAAACAGAGCACATATGATTTTTTTTTTTTTGCTTTTGGGCATTTTTTTTTCAATATAGCATTTGAAATATTAATTTTTTTTACTCCTATTCTTTTGTTAGAAAAATCCTTGAAAGTTAAACATTTTATTCTAAAATAGGGTAGTTTACTTGAAGGTTACTATGCCAAAAGAAACTTGAACATGATAAGGTATTTGCAGTTAGGAATGTAGTATTTTTTAAAAGTTTAACACTACACCATTATGTTAAATGGAAACAATAATCTATATGCTGGAGCAGAGGACCAGGAATAAATACTTCTGTGTCGTTTTCCCAGACTCTACCATTGACTTGAGCAACACCATGAACAAGGCATTTAGGACTACATTTTCAAAAATTACCACGAATTTCAGATGCCAAATTTGAGACTGCTATTAAGGGGACTAATTTTAGAGGTACTGAACACCCATTATTCCAGCTCAAGTCAATGGGAGATGCACATGCTTTGCATCTCTCAAAATAAGTGATTTTTATATCTCTTTACATCTCTCTATCTCACAGACACCATACCCAACACCATGGTATTTCAGTGTCCGAGACTCCCATTTTGAGATAAACAAAAGCAAAACAAAAAAAACAAACCTAAATCTATAGTGGTTTGTGATTGCTTTGTTTTAAATAAAATAATAATAAATATAAATGGGCTCTAACTGCAAATTGTCTTCTGAATCTCTCAACGCCACTCCATTCTGGTGACCTCTCACAGTTTGAATAGGAGGGAATGAAGTTCCAACCTCCCTGACTTTGATTTTGCAAACCCAAATCGCAAACTATACATTTTTAAAAATCAAAACCACCTGCTCTTTTCCCTAATAATAGATAACAAAATGATTGTACAACTAATTTAAATCATCACTATTACTGATATATAGCACTTCATGGGGCTAGGTATGTCTGCTCAAGAATCTTTAGTTGACTTAGAAAATATATTTTCTTTTTATTAAAAGGCTATGTTAAAAATTAAATTGGAGAAGATATTTTCTTATTGAACATCAGTTACTGTTGTGGTTTCTTAAAACCTTTGATAATGATAGACCTGTTAGAAAAATAACTATAATATGCCTTTGATTTGAATATACCATAGTTTAAGAAATGCACAAAATATTATGGGTAAACTCTTGCATTATTCTGCATTCTGCAACATGTTTTGTTAGAAAAGCTCACAGTAGTATCTAAAATAATGTAAATCATCAGTTTTTAATCTGGCAGGAAGTAGATAGTGGCCCATTAAACTTTCATAATTAAATTTCTCCTGTACTCCCCCATAGAACCATTATCTGAGTTTTCTAATTAACACAAGAGGAGGGAGTCAGTTCAGAGTGATGGCATCTATAGCCATCCCCTTTCATTTTAATGACCTTTAATAAACTTTTATTACTATTGATATTGATAATTATAAAACACCCTTCAATCTGCAATGTGATTCTAAGGATATTTTCAAAAGTTGAAAAATTCACCGTCAAAGTTAAAGCAAAACAAACTACTGTACTCCCAGAGACTCAGAATTTGGTACTAATGACATTAGTATGAAAAAAAAGAGAGGCAGGAGCTGCACAAATTTCCCTTTGCAGCTCTGTCAATGGACTGTACCATGGTCCTGATCGGCCACTGCCAGGCAGCCCTCCAACCTTACAATGGAACCGCCCCCAAAAAGACTGCTAACAACGCTGAATCATGAGTTGGTTTTATGACAACAACTAGAAATTATGCAGAGTTTACTAAACTTATTTTACTTTCACCCCACCGTGGTCAGATACGAGAGAAGAGGATCAACTACTGTGACATTTAGGCCTCTCCTCAAAGGTTTTTATACTAACTAAACATTTTTACATTGAGTCTTTTCTACATCAGTCAAAAACTTCTAACCTTACAACAGTACGTCTCTGACAGAATGCTAGACAACAGCACCTATTGGGTTCTGGGACTCTGGTCGCTGCAGCTACAATTAAACACTGCAGAACAGACCTGTGCCTAATTGGTGGGTGGAGGAGAGCTGGAAGGCTAATTAAGCCATTAGGCAGAGGATACAAAAAGGCTCTGGAAGGAAGTAGGGGGGAAAGCAGGTAGTGAGAGGGAGAAAAAGATTACTCTTCCCTGCTTGCCTCAAGAGCTCTCTAAGACCAAAGCAGCAGGGTTTTATATTGTACAAGGCTGATGGGAACCAACATTGGAAATAAACTGCACTTGGTATTTTACCAGCATAAAGCAGTTTGTGGATGTTTGAAGAGGCAGGAGCGAGTGGGCTCTGCCAAAATGTCTCAAATCTCAAACACCTTCTTTCATGTAATTAATTATGCTCCAAACACTCTGTTACAAGGACACATTTCACTGCTTAAATGAGCCACATGATTTTGAACATCTTAGGATATCCTTTCTTCTGTTGTATGTATTTAAATTAAGGCATTCTCCTTTCTAAGTTTGGAGGCACCTGTAAAAAGAGGACAAATTCTGCATTCTTTTACACCCTTGTTGACTTCAGGGCCTCCTCAGCAACACAGATTGTGGGAAAGTATCAGACCTGTCCTCCACTCTCTCGAACTTGATTTTCTGTGGAAAACCAGTGAAGATCTCAGCCCTTACTAAAGGGCTCTATGGCCTGGACCCAGGATATTTAAAAGCTTGTCTAGAGCACCAGGACAAAGGCTGCAGTTGATAAGTCTACTCCTCCAAGAACTAAGGATCATCACAAACCTCATCACTTTCTGCTCCAACTGCAAGGCGCTCTTCTGTGACTGGGCCTTCTCTAACAAGGACGCAGCAACAGGTACATTTATATTAAGAGAGACGTTCCCAGAACAAGACACGCCAGTGCACTTGCTTCTCCCTCAGGGGAGAGGCTGAGAGATCAAATAACATATCACTGATGTGTAGTCACAGGAGCTCAGAGAACCTACACAGAATAGAACTGAAGTCACATGCTTCAAGTTATATACATGCCCCAGTTCTGCCTCTACACAACTTCTATTTTCACTGGAAATTTCAGGTGTGGGTAATAGGTAAAAATTCCCTCCCATAGAAAAAGCTCCCATAAAAAGAAGGCTTTCATCATTCCTGTGGAGGGGTGAGCTTTATGTCAATGCCCCAAGATCCAAAGGAAAATCCTACTGGTGCTGGGGAATCCACCCCCTCTTTATGCTACTGCTCAAGTTCCCCTCTACTTCTATCACAGCAGCTTGACACACTTATGAGCCCCTTTACTTCCTCCTCACAGCTCAACTTTCAGTCCATACATAGCATAGTACACAGAGCAAGAGTTAATGCTGGAAGAGCATGATGTAATGTGTCCCATTTTGACCCCACCCTTGGTGTTGAAATGTAACCCATCTGCATTGTGTTCCAGAGCTATTGGATTTGAACTTCATGACTCTCTGTGATAGGCCAAAACCACAGTATTAAAGATTAACAAGTTTAAATATTGGAGAAGATTGGAGTTGGCTCCAAATCTAGATCTGAGCTTTCTTGCTCAGGACCATCTCCATTTACCAATGGAACAGTGTGGCCACATCTTTCTTGCAGATTGTGAACATGGAAAAACAACAGAAGAGTTAAATAAAACAAGACAATTTGCAGTCTAGCAAAATGCAAAGAACATGCCAGAATATTTATTTATAATTAACTTATTTTAATTATAAAGATGATCAAAAAATTTTGAAGCAATGTACATGAATATAAGGTGAATACTTTTCTTCACAAAAGTTACCTATGTCTTCAGTCAAAGCAAATGCCAGGCACCATATCTTAAAAAAAAAGGCTTCCTTTCTCACTCTATTAATAGAAAAGAGTCACCAGCTGTTAACTGCAAGCAGCTTATTTCATGTTAATTGTAAAATATGATAAAGGTACATTTGCTATAAGAGTATCAGCAGAAATCTTTAATTAATAACAAAATTCATTCAATACCTGGTGGAATCCTGCATTGAGCTTAGACAAACAGCAGCCATTCAGTTGAAGTAGTGATCTTATTAAGAAGCAAAACTTTTATTTCTGTTGCCTGAATTTACTGATGGTCTGATGTGCACATTTAAACACCCAAGTTCCTAAACACAATAAATAGAATTGGAAACCTCTGAATGCTTATTACTTTTCAGTAACTTTACTTCTTTTACTTGGTTTTTTTTTGTTTTTCTCTGTGGTATAGTAAGGCTAATCAAGCTGATTCTTGGGGGTTCATGAACCCATATGTGGGAAGGCATGAATTGGACTAAAGAGGGGGGAAAATTCTCTGTGAACAAGGTACTCAATAAAATAATATTTGACATATGTTTTCAGAGTGATTATGGGGTCTGTATGAAAACAGTAATAGGTACATTTTGTCTGGCAGTGCATATACATGCACAAGAGAGAAAACAGCCAACTGTGTAAACACAGGACAGGACCCAGCTCTCTGGATTCTGTCTCTTGAAAAACAAACACAATCAAACACACAGAGATTTTACAGAGCAGATATAGCCAGGCATGTTCAAGTGGTCAGAGAATGGTCTGTACATATATGTGAAAGTACATGTGAAGCTGCTCTAATAAAAACACTGACCCCTACATACAGTCCCGCATGCAAATTATTCCTACTTTGAGCAGCTTTTTCCAACAGCATATGCGGGCATTCTTAGCATTATGCTTGTTTGGTGGACACTATATGTGGTTCAGACAAAATTTGTCTTAAAAGTAATTAAATATCTATGACTGGTATCATCAAGCAATATTCCAGATGCCCCATCGAGTCCAACCTTGTAGAGTAATGGCAGCACTCCTTCTAACCAGACTGAAATCACCACCATGATGTTTACTTTAGTACTTAACTTCTTTTTAACTGCAAATATTCTAAATATGAACAAAGATTTTCAATTGAAAAAGGAATTCCCTAAATTTCCAAAATACTTGTAACGTAGGCCATGACATTGTAGAATAGATAACAGCCCATCTAGTCTTGAATCCTGCCTCTTATAGTTGTCAACATGATACTTCAGAGGAAGACTAAACGAGACCCTCAATTCACCTAGAAAAATAGCTAATATTCAAATATGGACCAACATTTTCCTTTTTGACCTCAATTAGTGATCAGCTGATGCTCTGAAACATGCAGATTTATAGCCCTTGCTATTTTTATCCTCATCTATTTAACCCCAAATTCTATCATTAGTCAAAAGGGCCTAAAACTATTTTGATTACTAAGCCATTTGTTTCAATACTGTCCTGCAGCTGTGAGTTCTGCAGATGACTTGCCCAAATAATTTGCTCAATATAGGCTATATTTGATTCAGCCAAATCATTTCTGATGCACACAGATGGCACTTATCTTGGATACACAAAAGCATTAACCTGCACTCTTGTTTCTGTCTGTCTAGCTCAATCAGTGGTAGTTCTGCAAGGAAAACATCTCTCTCATAAATATTAGGGAGATAGGAGAGAATAAATTCTTCCATTGGCTCATTTTTCTTACTTCACAGGCAGAAGAAAGTAAGAAACCTCATGGTTCCAGGGCTTTGGAGTCATGAAAGGGAATCTTCTGGAAAGAAGGCAAGAGCACAGTATAAACACTGACATTTCAGTAGTATCTTGTGACAATCTAAGACAAGTTGTGAGGAGCTCAAATGGAATAACTGACAGCTTGTTATATTTTACACAATACATATAGCTATTCACAAATATTGATTAAAATAGGCACACATTGCCTCATGCTTAAGGAATATATTTTGGTTCTTAGTGCACTAAGGACGTCCTTGTATACAGATTACAGTCTTTAAATATTGCCAAGGACAATGTCTGTTGGTATCTGTAGCAGTATTGGTTACTTGCCAGACACAGCTCTTATTTTCCCACCTAACTTTTTAGAATATCATCCAAGTTTACAAAGAATGAACAAACATTTTTCCTTATCTCTAACTGGTCACCTCTTTCCTTCAAGCTTATTTTGTCCCCTGCCTCATGCTGGTAGAGAAACCCACTCTGTACTAGGAAGCCTGCACTGACAAACAGCAACTTTGCTTATGTTCCTCAAGAAAAATACAATGCTCAGCTATTTCATATCGCACACATATATAAAAGTGTGCATAGAGTACAAATCATCTGTAAATAGGGCCCATAATTAAGTTCCCTTACTTTGATTGGTGCTTAGAGTACATTTGTTGATAAGAAATTAGGGCAAAAATTGGAAACAACATCTGTGATAAAGGTCTCAAGCAGCCTTTCTAGCCATGTAGAAAGTTCAAGGTCCGTGTTTAGCCACCTGGATATTTCTAGACACCTGGAAACCCCAAGCTGGTATTACATTGTTTAGCTGTAGAGGGGCCTTGTTGCAGACACTGAGCAGATGAGTTTAAGGTTCTGTCTGTTATGACCCACAAGAAAACTGTTTCTTTGATCCTCATTGAGTCAAATGCTGCACACAAAGCCTTGCTATCAAGTGCTGGACATCTTAATGATAAATGCTGGTAGCAATCACTTACTTTACAAGTCAGATTTCATGTTTGCTTCTTTAGCTTTTTCTCCACTGCCAAGGTGGCTGCTGTGGAAATATTTGATCTCTGTGTGCTCTCAAGAATTCTGGGTGTCTACCTTACAGGAAGTGACTGTCTCCTATAGTAGTGACATTGGCTCTGTAATTCTTCCGAAAGGCCCCCTCCTGTGCTAGCATACAGGCTTACTATCTCAAGTGCACCTCTGTTGAGATTTGTTCCCATTACCCATTGTCAGAGTCCCCAGGCACCCGGCTGAAGTAAGAGCAGACAAAGACTGGAGCAGGGACCAGCTAGTGTGAAAACAGGCATAGTAGGGAGTAGGCGCTAGAGTAGTCTGTGGAAACTACTAGCAATGGAAGTATTCCCAACTAGGTTGTGATGTGCAGCAGTGACTGCTGCCTGTAAGGACTTTTATACCTGCTTTGGGATCACCTGGGTGGATCCTCACCTGTGGATTGAATGGCGTGAGACCTCTAGTAAGACCTGCAGGTAACTGCCTCTGATGACTCAACACACTTAGGGATGATGCATCAGGCTTAGCCAGGCTCAGGCTCAGAAGTATCTCACCCATCTTGCTTGTGAGCCTTTCTGTATAGAAAAGTTGGTGTTTTTCCCCTAAAGTGTAGCAACAAATAATTATGGGGACATGAATATGCTAAGTATGATACCAATATGGCCAGGCCTAGCCAATTTTCACATTAAATATGGCCTTATCTTTGTAAACTCATGTTAAATGCCTCTAACCAATTAATAGTTGTCCAAGTGTTCCATTTTCATAGAATTGTAGGACTGAAAGAGACCTTGAGAGGAATTCTAGTGCAGTCTCCTGCACTCAAGGCAGGACTAAGTATTATCTGACAGTATTATCTGACAGGTAGGAAGTTTTTCCTAATGTCCAACCTAAACCTCCCTTGTTGCAATTTAAGCTCATTGCTTTTTGTCCTGTCCTCAGAAGTAAAGAAGAACAATTTTCTCCCTCCTCCTTGAAACAACGTTTTATGTACTTGAAAACTGTTATCAGGTCCCCCCCTCAGTCATTTTTTCCCCTCCAGACTAAACAAACCCAATTTTTTCAATCTTTCCTCACAGGGCATGTTTTGTAGACTTTAATAATTTCTGTTGCTATACTCTGGACTGTCTCAAATTTGTCCACATCTTTCCAGTCTTTTTCATCCATTTTAAATGTGGGTGACACATCTTTCTTTTCTACTTTCAGAATAACACTCGTTTCCAGGTAGAAACTAAAACCTTTAGTAGATCATCTGTATGTTTCCAGAATTCTGAGATTTAGTCCTGGGCCTCTCTTTGTTTCTAGTTGCTCTAATTCTCATTTTTCTGTTCTGTTATCATCCTTAACTTTCATATTCTGCACACAGGACACACCTTGTGTTTCTATCAGATTTCTCTTCCATTGCATGGTGAACACTAAAACAAATATTATTTTAACATCCAGCAATATCTAACTTTGTTGTCAAGTTCTCCTCATTATTTCTTGATGGGCCTCAATCTCCAAGTGACCATTTGCTCCTTGTATATTTATAAAATCATTGTTTGTCTTTGCAATCTTCTTTTCATTTTCACCTTGGCTTTCTTGATTCCCCTTTTATTTTAGAGATACAGCTTTCTTGAGGCAATGACCCTATGATTTATATGTTTTGTACAGTCTCCTCTTGTCTTTCATTGCTCCCTGTATTTCTATGGCTATCTGCATTGTTTTCTCCACTTCTCCTAAAGTGGATTTATATCTCATATACATAGCTGGTTGGGCTACCTGCAATTTACCTTAACATATTCCCCATTCCTGTTTACAGTGTTTCTGACTCACTTCAGTTTCCCACTATGTTCTGGTCAGCAGTGCATACATTTTGTGACAATTTGCATACAAATGCTTATTGAACTGAGTGCGTCTTTTTTTTTTTAAAGACTTTTTCCAGGCCTCTAGATTTACTCTTTCAACTACATCTTCTGGGTTATTTAATGCAAGGTTGAGAGCTTCCATAGTCCTCCCATCTTGCTTGTTTTATCCTCCTGTTGCATTCTGTCTCATCTAGATTGGGAGCTCTCTGGGCAGAGATTATACGCTTTGTTATGTGTCTGTACTATACTTAGTACAATGGGACCCTTGATCCAATGGGGATCCTTGACTGGCATTCCTAGGTACTACTGTTATACAAATAATAATAGAGAGGGAACCACGTCACCCTTTCTTTAAAGCTCTGTGTTAGATTTCCCTCCAACACCTTTTCCACTCAGCTTATCCATAGCACCTCATCCAGTGCTGGGAACATACTTCATCCAGTTCTCTGGAATCCAAAAACCCAGTTGAACTCCAGCTCATCACTCAGATTACTTTATTAGGCATGTAACAGCTCTATGCCCAGGCTGGCCAAGCCTATACACAGGGCGTTTGGGTCCAGGGTAATACCACAATTCCAAACCATTTCATAAACTACACAGTTTATATACATTTTTTGCTAACTACATCTATGCTTCTTGAATCTAATTGACTTGAACGTCATATGGATCATGTAAGGACCAATTGCTTATGTTCTCACCTTATCTACATTTCAAGCTTATCATTTCATGTTGTTTCCACTTATTTCAACTTGCCCGAAAACACTGTCTTCAGCACACAGCCTCTCACACTCTTGTTTACAGTTTCACCTTACATTCAAGTCAAGCTGCCTGTTATACCCTTGTTTACAGTTCACCCTTACACTCAAATCAAGCTATATGCAAGTTTACTCATGCCCAGCAAGATCTTTGCCTGAACACTGGATCATTTTTTCATCTTCTGTGTCATGTTCAAAACTCACATTTTCACCTTCAAGACCTTGGACAATTCCACCCCAACCTACATCTCAACTTTAGCTGGCCCCCCTACACTTGAGCTATAGCATTCTGCTGTGCTGGTTTAGGTCATCTTAGTGCTTCACCGCCTTCTCCCATGAAGAACTCCATGTCCTTTCTTAGCTGACCTCAATTTATGGGGCAGCCCCTTTACCTATCTCTTCTCCTTCAAATCCCTCCACAAAACTCACCTCTTTCAGTTAGCTTCCTTTTCTGACTTCCATACTGTCCCCAAATTTAAATACAGTAAGCTATTTTTAAAAAACCCAGAGGCTGTAACTAGATAATTAAGTAACAATAAGTACATCTCAGGATCTTTGTTGCAATCATCTTTCTCTCATGCCGTTTCACCCACCTTTTGTTTATTGTCCTCACTTGCTTTGTTAACTTTAATTTACACTGTAAGATCCTCTAGGCAGAGACCTGTCATTTCCATTTGTCTTTGAAATGCCATGTGCATTAGCAGCACTGCACAAATACATGCTTCCTTGCATAGCATTAGACGTGCCACGTCCGCAGACCTGACCTGCTTCTTTAGTAAGTTCTAGTTTATATCCGACTGGTTAAGATTTCTCTATCTATACTAGCCTTCTGTTTCTACAGGCCTTTTTAATTTCACTTAATTAGGCATCTAAAAAGCATACTTATAACTGCCTTTTATAACATACTAATGCTACATGTAACTATAATGAAAGAAAATAAAGGAAATTGTTTTCTAGTTTATTTAGGTTGTTTATTCTTGCACATGTCAGTACTTTATAGTCAGTTATACAATTTCTGCTGAACAGTCAGTTTCCTATACATTTATGTGGGTCTTTCAAACAGCCAAAAAGGACAGAAAAACATTTATAAAAAAAGAAAAATCAGCCCACATTAGGTTACATCTTTAGTTGTCTGACCATTGTATTACCATGAGTGTAATTAGTCCATTTGCAGTGACTTTGGAACAAGGGTATATACAAGGAGGTACAACCCCAGGCATCACTGCTGGGCAGTATTCATTCATTTCAGTGACAGTCCATTAAAAACCTAAAGCAGTAGCTCACTTTGGATCAGAAAAAACTTCAAAACCACAACACAGTTGCCTATGGACTGTGGCATGGAGCCATGTGCCACCTTTGGAAAGGACATCTTTCAGAGTTCTGTTTCTTTGTAACCTTTTTTGCCATTGAAAGGTAATAATGAATGCTATGAAATGGGCAGAACAAACAGAAACCAGACCATGGTGTTCCAGGGACTATAGTGTACCATTCATTTTTTCAGCAGAACTTCCCATTAAATTCAATGATAAAGGAGTTTTGCTTTGAAAAAAGGAAAAGATTGCTAGTAATATGGCCCCTGTCATTAATTTGTGTATTTTTCAACATAGGTATAAATGGAAACAGGTGAATTTATCATAAAAGTTAATTGTGGGTTCAGAAATGTTTTACAGTATTTCTTAGCAGCTTTATTAGCTTCCTCCATGTCTTCTAGTTATTTATTACCAAGACATTATGCAAGCAGTTGCACACACTGACTGAGACATCATGCACAGTGTATTATGTTCTTCTAGGGTTAAATTTGTAGTGAGAGGCAGGTGCCTATCGAATCTGCAAAATTCCTTGATTGATTTTCATACAAAATTTCCATGGAGAATAAATTTTATCTAAGTTGTAGTTGGGCTTCTTTTGAGGAATTTCTAATTTGTGGGCTGCATACTACTAAGGTTTACAGTAGGGAATTGAGGAACACAGTCATTCTGTTTTGAATATAGTGAAAGGAGTTTTCAGGTTGACCTTGAGTGATATTGAGTTGGATGGGATATATGTCCTTTTGGGGGAGGGGTATTTAAAGGTGTATCGACATTTTAGGAAAAGGCACACAATTCTATCTTCCTAATTATTTCTAATTCACTCATCACCATGTTTTCATTCAATTTTGTAACAGACTTGTGTTAGAAATAACCTTGTTATGAAACTTTGCAAGTACACTTTTTATACAATTGCTATATTATTAATATACTTTTATACATGTCATTTTGTTCTAATTAATAACAGAAGAAGAACAAAATCATTTGTTTTAACAATATCATATAAAAGCATTTGGATAAATATAATTAATGCTCTTCTATGAAATACCATTTATTGAGTTATTGATGACTCTATATAGCCACTGGGTAAGTCAAATAATATGTATTATAGAAGGAATAGCTTCCTTTCTATCTTTGGTATTATTGTATTATAAAAACCATCTAGGACCGTTAAGAAGCTGCCACAGATACAGCAAAAAAGCCATAAGTCAACTAGGTTCTAAATATGTTCTAAAATGCTGGGACTTCCTGTTTACTAAGTAACCTAAAAATTAGATCTAGAATCATGGGATTACTGTCAAGAAAATGTAAATGAAATCTATGGAAAGTCTAAAAGAATGACACAAAGAAACACATGAAAACACTGCCTTGGCTATCTGTAAATTTTATGTTGTTTTTATTATAGGAAACTTCACTCATCCACATTTGTCTTTTACGAAGCATTATGAATTGAGGACTACAACTTCACAACATTTATATTTTGTCATCTGGTTTGATTGGCATATTTGTGTTATTGAGAAGGATTCTAAGATCACATTAGCTAGAAAAGAGTAATGCACTAACCCAAGAACAATACATGCTCTTATCTACAAAGGGAGGCAATCAATTTTCTAGTGCATATATCAACATAGGCTAGAAGTCCACTATTGGCAGATCAGGTGGATGAGGTCTTGATCCTGGTTTTACCAGCAATGATTACCATGGTAGAATTTACAGTGCACTAAAAAAAAACCAAACAACTCAGTAGTTTCCAGAATATCACTGAGTGAATTCTGCAATAAGATAATGGAAACTCTCCCCTCAAATGTACACACACTGCATATGCTCTTTGTAAATTAAAATCTGAGGCAATACATAATTTTTACACCATGTACACAGTAAAAACAAGGACTGGAACCAAAGAGGCAAACCCTCGACTGGTGTCTTCAGTGGAGTTACAGCCATTTACACCAACTGAGAACCTATCCCAGAAAGCAGTAGGCATCCCATGGGAATGCTTATACCCAATGGTTTTCCAGCCTAATTTTGCAGACACAACCAGGCCTCTCAAGTGCTCTGTACTTAGGTGGGATTAAGAAGTAGTATGGCTCCTCCCAACCATTTAGCATCCCACCCCTGTATGCTCCACATTTGGCATGAATCAAATCCCTGTGCAGAGACACAAGCCTTGTACGTCACTCACTAAAGTCTAGGGATGCAATTCTGGCCCTTCTGAAGTCAACGGCAAAACTCCTATTGACTCTTCAGGAACAAGATTTCACCCCAGGACTTTGGTCCTGCAGAGCTTTCTGGTGGTCCTCTGCACAAGGTCAAAGTTTACCCTTGGAGCAGAGGCAGTCCCCATGGTGCTGACTCAATCTGTTCCCATCCATTAGGTGCAATTTTCTTGGGCTGCTCCTGAGGACATAAAGGAAACTGCACAGAGACTGGGGAAGCAGCCTGGTGTAATAGGAAATGGGAACCTAAGACACAAGGCCTAGTATGACAGGCCAGGGCCTGAGCCTGAGCTAAGGTAGCAATTAAGCCCTGTTATTATGAAGCAAAGTTAGCAGAAATCAGAAATTGCAAAACCTGGCAAGAACAGAGCTGGTATTGCAGAAATGCACATTCCTAAAGAAATGCTAGGCACAGAACACACAAGCACATTCCAGAACATCCTGATACCAGGAATGGTACAAGCTCATTCCTCAAAGATAATCGGGACATACTGCCCTCTCCAAGGTCAAGATTACAATATGATAGAGATGTTTTGAACAAACCATTCTATACAAAGTAAAGGGTGGTATCTTGCCATAGCAGAGGGTGGCAACTACACACGGCAGAAAGGCAATATTAAACTTGTTTGCATCAGCGTATAAAAGAGGGTCTCAAAGGAAGCGTCTGGTTGGCTGAGTGAGGAACGGAAAGTCCCGCCGTGTACTGAGCTGGTCCATTGTCACGAGCATACATGTATTAAGTGTACTTGTAGAACATACAGGGCATATTTTACAGTGCTTCATCAGCGATAAACCTGGCCTGGTGCCTTCGTTACTGAAACAGATTTCTGGTCTTATTAGGTAATTCAATTGTGGTTGGCTGTATTGGCTATCTGCACAGAGCCAGGACAGCACACACACTGGATGAACACACGTGCAGCCAACACCTGGGTAGTAGGATGCTGTGAAAGCACTGGGGAAAGGCACATTTAGCATTGCAATTTTGAGCTAAAAAAGTATTTAATCAGGTAAAAAATATTAATTTAGTGCGTATGTTGACATGAGCACACAAATAATGCATACAGCACATTAACAGGGGCTGCAAATTTATTGCAGTAAGGAAATACAAACCATGTATACGGTATTCAGTAATATAACCATACAGGTAGGTATACATGGCAAAAAAGCTATTAATTATGTCCCTAGTTATGTACTGTGTTGTGCCAGTTACATGCCACTGTAACCCCATTACAGTCATAAAACAGGTATAAGAATGGAAAATCAGGACCTGAAAACCCCACAGATACGATAAGATTTAATTTAACATTTGAACCAAATGGAGCTTCTAAACTTTTAAGGTATGCTGATCACTAATTTAGGCAATTTTCAAATGATAAGAGTAAAGCATCTTCCTGTATGTAATTTGAATAGAAGAGCTGTGTGAACTATTCAACTCAATCCACAAATGTATTTGAAATCAGCACTGGTTCAGTTTTGAACTGCATCTCTGAAACAGCAGTTATTTACTTAATTTTGTCCATGTTTATGAACTGTTCATAGATTTCTTTTCTTTTTTTGGCTCTATGTCAATATCCATGAACTCTTTTAGGCCATTGATTGTGCAGAAGTTCACTTTTGAAACTGGCTCACTGAGGTGATATGGGCATGTTACATGGTAGAAGTTGCATGGGGCCTGATTCTCTACTGCCACGAGACTTGTAGGATCATTTACATCTGTGCAAAATAATTGCAACGTGGGTGTAAACTGCTACCAAATCATTCCCTGCTCACAGAGGTGATGGCGTTTTACACCTAATTTACACTCACTTGGCACAGGCGTAAACGACTACACAATATGCAATGAAGTGGAGAATTAGGTTCATGGCATTTCTACAGTGTTCTTGTTTAGCTGATCTTATCCCAAGTAATCAAAATGGCACCCTGGCTTAATATCCATTTACATCCGTCTGTTTTTGTTTTGTCTACATGAGCAAGTTTTTAAACTGATTTAGTTAAACCAGTGGAAACCACTGTGAAGACAGTCCAGTTTAAGTGTGTCTTATTTTGGCTTTGCTTGAGTGGATTCTTAACAGACTTAAACCACTCTTCAACCAAAATAAAAGAGTGTCCTTGCAACCTTTTGCATGTGTTAAATCAGGTTAGTTAAACCTGTGCAACTTTCTTCTGCGGACAAGGTCTTAAGAGACTATATTTTAGTTGAGTTCTCTTATCCAACTGAAAAAATCTGGAAGGAAAAAAAAGTATCTTTCTAGTCCCTGTGCCTCTCTGACTCTACCACATGTTGACCTGAACATTTACCTCCTGCTGTTCCTCTGGATACTAATTTATTTTCTATTTCTGCCAATTCAAGGGAAACTTTACTAATAATACCTGTGATTTTATCTACCATCAAACTGAGGTGTAATGTATTCTTGGACAGAGGGCTACACAATTCTTCAGTTCCCTAGTGGGTAGTTGACTTAATATTATCATTTAATATGCTACCTGGCATCGTCAGAGACAGAAAGGCTTCAGTTCCTAGCCTGTTTTAAAACTAAAATGCCAGTTACCATACATCTCACCTCAGATTTTTGTTTTTGTGTTACTGAGCAGCAGTTGTATCTGGCTGATCTACGTTCAGAAAGTAATCTTTACATAGTTGAGTGGGTGTGGTTCAATTTTCCCTTTTAGCTTCTTTTACTTCATTCCCTGAATAGCTGTAATAGCCTACCGTAAAAGCTGGCTTACCTGTTGCTGGCTATTATTTTATAAAACTTTGATTTGGTTTCTCATCTCTAGTCTTGACTGTGTGTGTTCAGTTCACAGGTTGCATTCCTTAATACTTTGGCTACTTTGGAAACAATAGGGGAACACAGAGAACTCACGGATAGTGCTTATGAGTTTGCAATGAATGACTACAGCAAAACAAGAGCCCATGAACACATGAGCACACACACACGAGATTTTTGCATTCATGGGGATTTTGCACGTGTGTGATGTATGTACATGGTGCAGTGCTATGTGAGCCAAGATGAGGGAGGGTTTGCACAGCTCTTGAAGAGTTAACACATGAGACTAGAATTAAAAGGAGGCAATAACAGCAGTGTTTTGTTTCTCTCTCACGGGAGATCGCTTAAGGATCCATTTAAATTGACATAGGTACTATAGAGCACACTACATCCTAATATGTACTACTTGTCAGGGGTGAAAATAAAATGAAATTCCATTCACTAATCAATTGAAAGTAAAAAACAGTATCAAGTAATAAAACATGGAATTAGGGCAGAGTAACTAGCCTGAGGGTATATTTTATTGTGAAAGGTATTTTTCAAGATTTATAAGGGTTTTAAAAGAAGCTTGCAGAATGCCACAGGAGAAATGAAGTCCTCTTAAGCTTCACATTGTTTTGCTAGTGCTTTCCTAATACTTGTTTATGTTTTAAAAGGGGGGTGGGGGTGGAATGTACAGTGAGGTGGAACGGTTATTGACCAGATTGATCAGGGGAACAAATCTGCTGGTGGTAACCTTGTTTAATGATATGTTGCTGGGCTCAGCACCTTGCCGAGGCTGTGATTCCTCACCGGCTGGGCCCGCATGATGGATCACGGTAGGAGGCTGATGGTGCAATCACTCACTGGCAGCCACTGACACCTGCACCAGTCTGACGCCCGTCCCCTCTGGATGTATCAGCCAGCCTGTTTAGCCTATTGGGAGACACAACTATTCCACCAAACAGCAGACAAAAGTTCTTTATCTACCTTGCAACTTCCTTTGTAGGACATTTCTGTCTCCTTTTTATTCCTGTTCAATTTGCAATTCAGTCATTTCCTTCCATCCCCCATTCAAAGTCACAGTAAACTTTGCAGCGGAGAGAAACAAAAAACAAACAAAAAAATTCAAACCTATATCTTAGCCAAAAATTACTAACTCACAAATGTATGAAAATGATACTGCCCCAGTCTCTAGCGTGCTGTGTGTTTCCATTATCATATATAAATACGGAGGCCCTTAAATTCTGAATACACCATTATTTTAAGAAAATACTCTTCAGTCGTTTGCATTCCATATGCTCACATGCCATATCCCAATTAAAAATGATAAAGGAACAATGTGCCACAACCACCTTGTTGTAGACCGTTTGTTTTGTTTTATATTCTTAAGAAAAATGGAAAGGCAGAGCTATTGAACATTATTTTGGATTCCATGATTTAATGCAATACTCAGAGATAAAACTGTAATCAAACTAAAGTCAGTTGTATGTATGTTTTATCTCCCTCTTACACACACACACGCACACATCGCTACCTAGACCTATTCTTAGTTTTTAGATAATTGGTAGAGTTTCTTTTCTTTTTTTTGTAATTTGTCTGCCCTATTTTAATAATTAAATATTTAAATGATTTAAAGCCACTTACAATATAACATTTTAAAATAATCTGAACTATGAAAAAATACTCCCAATGATTTTCTTCTACAGACTCTTCATTGACACTTACAGGGTTGATGTGATTTTTAAAAACCAACATAATAATAAGGCAATCCATTATAAATATATAAAATAGTTAGGATATAGGATATTTTTACCATGCACTTTCCAAATCTCAAATTTTATATAAAAGTTTTCATAAATTCAGATTACAAATCTGAGGTAATTATCAGTTAAGAATGGGAAGTCCAGTTGAACTTCAACATATTAACATATTAAGCATATATATATCAATATATTAAGCAGTCTCACAGTACAAACTACATCTTACATGTGTGTCTATACAAGTCACTGTAAATTCAAGTCTGTAACACGCAGGACTATAAGGATCATTACCACTCATCCCAATTAGCTGGATTGAGCTCTTCACCAACAGAGACCACAGGCCTAATGCCAACCCAATTTTTCTGTGATCTGTCCCCAAGCTGTCCTGCCATCTTCACCCTCGGGAGTTATCCCATATGAGTAGATTACAGAATTGTGGTGAGCTGACATCTGTAAAAATGGTAGCCATAATAATTTGATTTAAAAACACATGATTCAAGTCTGATTCTTTTCACTGGTGACGCCATATAGTTTATATATAATTTATGTGGGCACATTCACATTATGTTCCAGAGTTTTGGGCAAGTGAGCAAATAATATATCCCACTGAAACCCAGCGTGCGGCTCACCACTTCTGTTAGCCAATAAAGGGTAAAAATTCAAAATTAAATGTTGCCATCTTAGCCATTTAAAAATCTTTTCTCCTGACAATTTTTTTATATTTCTTTTAATTAGTTATTAGTAATCAAAATATATTACTGAGTTACTATTGAAAAGAATAACACTCAGATACACATGTACCTATATACATATACACACCGACACAAAAAAGTATGATTGGGTATCATTTAACTCCATAACCATACCCCCAACTCTTACTCTTCCCTTTAGGATGGCAATTTCAGTATGCAGCTGCTATGACAATGAAAATGCTTTTCCAGCTGCAGCATCTGGCTATTTGGCAGATTCATTTAGTAGTTGTGTTGGCAGCATTGGATTTGCCTCTGGGTATATCATATGTTTATAAAGGCAGCGGACTGTCAACCTACACTCATTCTGTGTGTGCACGCCTCATCTTTGTGTAGGGTCCTTTTCTTGTTTGTATTTCTTTATGGAAAATATGCATAAAATCGAAAGAAAAAAATCACCTACTCAGTTTATGGTGATCAATGAAGTTATCTCTGACCTATGAACAGGACTGATTCACCTAAATTTAGTCATCTTACTTTCAGTAAGCATCTGTTTTATTTGTAATAAAGATAATTCACAAGACAGAAATTCTTTGTTGTACAACAAAACTGCACATTTATATATGTGTATATGCAAGTTCTTTCTTTGTAAATAAGACCTTTAATGCAGTGATATCATAATAAATGGAAGAGGACATTTTTCATGTAGCAGTAATAAATGAGGTGTTAAAGGAATATCCTGATACATGAGCATTTTGTAGCAACTGCTTGTTGCTTTGTGGGAACTGTAAAGCAGGGCTCACTGAACTGATGTACTACTAAAGAGTGGTATTAAAAATGCTTACCACAGTAAATGTATTTATTTACATTTTAACATCTTGTGATATAACACACTAGAAAACACAATGTTTAAGCAGTTAAATACCCTGTCTTGAATGACTTTTTAGCAGAAAAATATTCCAAAAAAACCGCAAATCAGATGTGGAGAGGATTTTTTAAAATGATCTTGCCCTACTGACCTTATATTTTAAAGGTAACAGATAACATTACTTATCTAATTATTCATGTGTATGCACCCAGATGTATATATTAGTGTACAGGTAGGTAGTTTGTTACATTTCTACACCACTGAAAAGCCTTTGAGATAAAATATAAAATGTAGTCCCTCTTCCCTAAAAGCTTCTCATGAAAAAAAGTGTAAGTTTCAAAATCATAGTCCTTGGGTGGGTAGCAGTGAACTTTATTCATGTGTGTTGTAGCCTCTCAAATTCATTCCAAATAATTTCAATATGGAAAAATAATGGTGGGAATCCTCAAAGCATAAATATCATGAACTAAGTGTTTAGGTTAAGCATTTAGGTTAACACTGCTTCTTACAAGCAAACAGTTGCAAAAAATCCAAATATACACCGCAAGTATGTTTTATGGAAAGCAGTTTGTGGTAGAAATCTTGGGTTTTGGAATTCTTTCTACAATTAAACGAAATCAACTGAGGACAATTTAATCTTTATATTTTAAAGCTGTTTCGCATAAAAAAAAGAAAATGTAGGAGAGGAATGAAGGTAAATAAGGGTCCGTTAATTAATGTCTGGGATTTGTCTCTTCCAACAATACTATCAATCCAATCTAATGATTAATTCAAAATTAAATTTTTAAAAATTCCCTTCCATGCATTTTTTGTTACTTACTACTATATTTACAACAAAACAAGGAGCTGTTTTCCACCAGAATCACATAAGATAATGTTTATATGTTCATTTTGGTTTGGTTTGTTAGTATCTGTAGAATTCATTGAGGACCACATAACGGTGCCAAAGAAATTTTACAATTTAAAATGAAACCCTTTATGCAAATTATTTTGCCTTTGGCCATTTCAGAATAAAATGAAGGAAATGCAGGATATTATAGTTTTACAGAACACTAGTGAGATCGTTGTCATCTTTGATCTTACATCAATTAGTCAAGATCTTGAATGATCACAGGCAAAGAACCCTAAAATCTGATCCCCTGCTGAACAAAAATGTGTCAAAGAACCCATCTGCATAAATTACTACATTATATCCTAGAGCAATAATATTTTCTTTAGGTAAACTTTCTGGTCATCTGTTTGGGAATAGAATCTCTCTATATATTTTATTTTATATACAATGATCTATGCTAATGTATATTTTGATCTAATTTTTCCACAAGTGAGAGTGATATCAAATTCATCTTAAATATGCGATTCCATACTGAAAATGGGTTCTGCTGCGCTTTTTGTTATGTCAAATAATTCTGTTGAAGAACCTGGTTAAAAATACAAGGTAAAACAGACCACTGATGATCTTTTCAAAAAGGAAAACTTGATAAACTGCAATCAGCTATACTATTTAAACATTACTCATTTAAACAGACCCTGCCTCCCCAGCTTGGATTGTTACAATGTAGTGCTAGAAGCTATATTTAACTTTTAGGAAATATGACCTTTACATTATATATGAAGAACTAAAATTTCTAAACAGCACTGAACAACCAATCCCCACCAAGTTTCTTTTCCCTACAGGTAGTATGAAATGGAGCCAGAATGACAGGGCCCCATCTGAGCCATGCCCAGCTCCCCCAGTCTGCACAAACCCACTCTATCAATCATGGCAGGATAATGCATAGTGGCTGCACCTGTGACAGGAAATGATTGAGTGCTGAACACAGGGCCTGCTTCGCCTGTCGCTTGTGCATTTGTATTTCTCCAGGGCCAGTTCAAGAATTTTCAGAACTTGGGGGGAAAATTATCTTGTGTTTTAGAAATATTTTAATTCAATTTGATTATTGGATGACAACACAATATACAGTTCTATACTGACTCGCTGGCTAACAAGACCTAAATTCTATCAAGGCAACATAACTATACATGGTGTAATTCTATTAAGGTGCAAACAATTTAGTTTAGGTACAGTAAGTAGAGACTGTATGTTGTTGCCATCCATTGGATTTCTCCTAAACTGTTAATACAAGTGACAAGTTTTCACTTTATCATAATATAACAGAGATATGAAAAAGCCAATACTTAGTACAGCTGAAATACTCAGAGCCTTATGGTGATGTTTAATATAAAATGCAGGAAATCAGTGTAAGAATCAAATAACTTGCTTCCAAGTAATCCTTTTTCAGGAGAATTTTCAGAAAGACTTGATTTAATATAGTATTTTTTTGAAAGACTTTAGTTTAATAGTAACCTAAATTTAAGAAAACAGTTCCAATGATTGTGTTAATTCTGCCCCTTTTGTAAAAATGTTTGTAAGCAAAATGCATTGTAATATATGCACAGAAGACATTTTATCTGAAATAATGTTTGTACAGAATACCCTATTGTATTTGCCTTTGATATATAAAAGGAATCTATATAATGCAGGTAATAGTACATACTGATCATGTATGTTGTTTCCTGTTTTTTAAAAAACGTAACAAATATTTAACTCTACACCTTACACGCAAATCTGTGGGGAAAAAAATAATGTTCTTCCTTTAAAACAAAACGGACCCTTAAAATATTGGAGGGGACATAATGCCGTGCAAGTTTCAAATCTAAAGCATATGAACCCTTTGAGTAGCAGGAAGATCTTAAACATCAGACACGATGGTGTCCTATTTGTGTGTGAGGTCTATTCATTTTAAATCACTGTTGCCTGTGCGTGCTTACAAGCCACATCAAGGCGTTCCTCAGCACGACAGGCTGGTGTTTTCCTGGCATGTCTCTGCCACCTCACCTAGAAAGCCCACGCCTGCTTGGCAAACTGAAGTGCTGAAACAAAGGCTTTTCGAGCCCGTTTCCTGGAGGAGACAGACAGGCGCTTCCGAGACGTCGTGAGCGCTCCTGCAGCCCGCGGAACGCCGGCGTGGGCCTGGCTCTGAGCGCGCCGAGGCGCCGCCGGCAGCGGTGCCTGCTCGGTTGCTACGCGGGCACTTCCCTGGCCCACGCCTTTTCCGCCCTTCACGGAGCGGCTCGAGAACCGGGCCGGGCCGCTGTGCGCGTTCAGCGGCTGCGCCCTGCTGCCGGAGGCCGGGCCTTCAGGGAAGAAGCCCACAGCAGCGGCAGCCCCGTTTCGGCGCCGCCGGTCAGGCACTGCGCGCCCCGCGCTCGCTGGCAGCAACCGGGGTCCCAGGGCGGGCTTCGCACGTGGCTCTGCCTAGCGGGCTGGGCTCGCTGCTCCCCCTCCCGCCCCCGGCCGCTGCGCCCCCTCCGCCTGCGAAGGCGGCCGACGTGAGGCTACACGAGCCCCGCTGCGCCTCTGCGAGCGGGCGAGCGGCCGCCCGGCTCCCGCGGTAACGCGGGCTCCGCTCCGGCTCCCTCCCGCCGCGAGGCGCCGCCGGCCACCCCGCGGCTTTGTTCGGGGCCACCGGCTCGGGGGCCCGGCGCGCGGGACGGGGAGGCGGGCTCTCCCTGCGGGCTCAGTAGCTCTCACACCCTGCCCGCCCGGCCTGGGCTGCGCTGGCTGGGTCCCAGGGATGCGACTGGCGGTGGCACAGGAGCTTTCAGGGGCCTCTCCTCGGTAAAGTGCCCCCTCCCCCCGTCTGGCTAGGAGACAAAGGCGGCCCCCTGCCTCCTGGGTTGACAGGCCGGAGACTTCCCCAACCACGCTGTGCAAACCATCACTAGGTCGAGGGAAAGCATCCGTGAGTCTCCCCGCCCGCCCGCACGCACGCACGCACTCAGTCTGTTGCCAGGGAGGCTGTAAAGGGAAAAGGCAGCCCTGGCTGCTCGTTAGGGACCCCCAGCGAAACTTTGAGGGGGGGAAAGAGAAAAGAGCGGGGCTTCCCAAGTAGCCCTTCTTGGAGGGGGAGAGCGAAAGAGAAAGAGGAACATCTGGGGATTGGACCATATGCTAAAGCTTTGTCTTGTCCTTCAAAGTTAGGCTGCCCTTGAAGCGATTTGTCAGGCGGCCTAACTGTGACAGGGAGAATATGTGGCAGAGGAGAGAAGGGGAGGGGGGCAAAGGCACAGATTAAGAAGGGGGGGAGTGAAAGTAGATTGGGGGGTCAGACTCACGAACAGAGTGAAAGACAGGGCAGGTAGAGTTGGTGACAAAGGCACAGAAAGGAAAAGAAACAAAACAGGGAACTCCTGTGCGTGTCACGTAGACGGAAAAAGAAAGAAAAGGAGGTAGGAACAATCCTGCCCCAAAAGAACCGGAAAAACAGTAGGAGGGGGAGACAGAGACAAAGTAAAGGAAATGCAGAAGAAAGAACATGGACATAGGGCACAAACACATAGAAGGATGAAAAGTAGAGAGATGGAGAAGGGAGAGAAAAGCTGCTGCTGTGGCCTCCTTTATCCCTCTTCCCTTTTGCCCGCCAAGCGCTGAACTGATTAGAGTGTAATTAAGGCCATAAAACCTTCAGCTTATCCACCTGTTTATTCACTAAAGTCGGGGGCTCATCAGGCAAATTAGCTCCTTCCAGGCTGCACATTGGGCCTAGAGCTGGACTGATTAATGAAGTTTATTGGGAGCTGTTAAAAGCATTAACTGAAGGAAATCTCAGCAATTCGTCATATTTAAGAGATGGAAATTAAATCTCCCCATGCAAATGAGAGGAGACTCCAAAGCAGCTTCTTTTAGAGGTTACTAGGGAGGGGGGGCTAGCTGAGTTCTGCTCATAAAGCTGCTTCCTACCCTCTGGGCAGACAGCCCATAGAAACTAGGCCTGCCCTCCCTGGTGAGGAATTTGCAATGCTGGTTTCTAGTACTTGGGAGATAAACAAAGGAAAAAAATAAGATTTGTGGGCTGTAGCTCTCAGCTGGCAAAGGTCCAAATACAGGAGCCAGGCCTACATGCAGGGGCATATAACTAAGGCTATGACCCTGTCTGATGTTGTATTGACTATCACTTTAAGTGCCTAAAACATTTTCAGTACAGTTCAGCCAGCTAGTGGCTTTACAGTTTTAACACAGTTGGGTACTGTCTTCACTGGGCAGCAAAGCCATTTTCAAATATTTAGCCTGAAGTATTTTAAACTCTCCGTAGAACTGATTTAGGTAACAGTTTTATTAGAAGAATACAAGGGCCCATGTAGTACTGGAAATGTAAAATGCAGTGGGATTTTTTAAAGGAATGGTTGTAACAAGCTTTAAGAACCACAGATGGCAGGTTCTGCAAATAAACCAAGTATTGTTCAGATATTAGAGATGGGCCAAAAAAGGAAAGTTTGGATTTAGATCCTACTCTGAACTTCCCAAAATTTCTGGAGTGCTTAAATCTGGGATTTTGGTTCGGACTCATTTGAATGTGAATAACCATTCCAAGCCCTACGGTTAATGAGTTACAGCATTTCTGATAGACACAATCTACAATAACAAGAGGAATTACAACAGGCCCTTGTGAAACTGGTACATTTTGGTTCCGTAATGAGAAGGGTAAGAAGAAGAGAAAAAGAAACTAGCTTTTTATTCTTTGAAATGTTTGGGTTACAAGTTTACTAGAAAGGGATTTATTTAAAAAAATGTTTTTAATAGTAAGAAAATCACTTATTTTCATCTCAAATGAAAGGTGATACTTTTTTAAACGATATGTATCAGGAAAAAAATCAGTGGGGGGAGAAGATATGTTTGATATGATTCCTATTCACGGTGCTTGGGTATCTCATTACTAGAAAGCTAATTATTTGTTGCAATTACTGGATTAACAATTTGTTAATTTTTTTTCTTGTCTGTGGAACATTGACCTAATTTTTTTTTCCTGTAAAACATTTACCTGATGCAGTGAAACAAGGTGGAAATCTTGTCTGGATTTTCAAAAGGAAACAAATGTCATATCTGTGTAAATTTGTTCAGTGCTCTTACTATTTTCTAATAGCACACAGCATCGCTTTTATATATGATATTTAGCATCTCAGTAACTGTGTCAGAGTAGGACATTATTTTTCTGAGTTCTTCACTCTGACGCTTACTTCCCAACTGGAAAAGAAAGATTTTCACATCTCTTCCCAATACCTCAAAATATTTCATTCTGTGGACCACTATGCAGAGCACAGTGAGCAACTCAGGCTACAGATAGTGGTTTGAGGAAAAAACAAAACTAGTAGAATGTGTTTGTTTGTTTTTTTAATTTCCATTTATGAGTTTCACAGTTTCCTATACAGGTCAGCCTGCATAGATCAGTGTTTGTTTGTTTGTTTTAAACAGACAGAAATATTCACACACACAACTCAGTCATTATCTACACGGTAGCCTCAGCAAGACTACATGCCTATGAAAAGGTAAATGTTCTTTTTGGTTACTACTATAAAAATCGTTCCTGCAACATCTGTATTTTTATTTTTACTTTTTCCTTCTACAAAGACAAATTTATCATTGCATGTATTATGCAGTCCAAGTCTCCTACTTATATCCTGAAAAACAGACAATTTTAGTTAGCCTGTGGTGAGTTTGTGTTTATTCTAACTGGATGGCAACAAAGCATTTCCTAGGGATATAAAGTACCAGGGTATTTTCTAGCTACGGTATCTGATTATGTAAGAGATAAGGAAACTATCATCTGTGCTCATTTATGTGGCTGTATGTCAAACTTACTTAAAACATTCTTAAAGTATTTACCTTCAATAGATTTAAATAAAATGTTATTAATTTAAAATAGCATAGGATAACAATTTAACTTTTGGCCAATATACTACTTAGGTTTCAACAGACAGAGAAAGCTGCTTAGGTTTTATGTTTACTTAAATACAGGCCTACAACAGGTCTGTTTGAGACGAAGCTTATACCAGTTTCGTAGATGTCTTCTGAAGATTACTTAAATTCAGTGAGTAGGGAGAATATACTACCAAAACACTATTTTTCTTGCTTACTAGTTCCTTCAATACATTGATTTGTCACATTATGTGGGGCCTTTTAGTTATGCCACTAATGGAATATGCTACTTTGAACTTGCTTCTCTGTTTCAGAAATAAAAGAAGCAGTTTAAAGGGAAATGTTTAGGTAAATCACCAAAAACTTGTAAGTACACTATAAATCACATTTTAATTAGAGGATATTTTTAGAAGAAAAATATACATTTTTTCTCAATCTTTTCTTACATAGGAGGTTATGTGAGAAATGTAGGGTGAAAACAAACACACAAATCACTCCCCCCCACCCCTTCAGTAATCACTGTTTACATTATAATCACCTGAAAAGAGGATTTATAATTTGTCCAGAGAAATTTTTCTCCAGACTGAAAATTTTCATACCAGATCTCTCTTTGGAAGCTATTTGCTTTTTGGCCAATTTGATTTGAAATTGGTCATAGCTATACAAATGTAAATACAAGCTAATACAGTAGTTTCATATGCTTTTTGTCCTACTGTAGCTCAAATGTATTTCTAAAATTAACTGTAAGAATTTACTCTTGTGCATTAATTCAGTTTACTTTGTTTGGGAAGATTAACAAAATATAAAATTAAGTTAATATAAAATGTTTAATTTAAATGTTCACTAAGATATCCAATGCTTTTTTTTATTAAAACAAAATTATACTGAGTTTTGAATATAGACGATGAATATACAAAATAGACAAAACAACAAAAGACTAAACCAAGACATGGTTTTGTCAACAATTTACTAATTGGCTATTGTGTCACTGAACTATAGATTATATGAGCATTTCCAGACTTGATACACGTTCAGAAAATGTAGAGACTTTTCTTTTACCCCCTCTACTTTTACATTTTATTTTTGCCGCATTAAAAACAAAGAAAATTTAATTACAACAGAAAACTTCATTAAAGAACATTCAAAAGTCTAGCTCAACTAAAAAAAAATCAAACGTAATATCAGCCAGACCCAAATCATCATTCTTAATCACACTGTGCAAAAAGTGTCCAGAAACTGAGAGAGCCCAGTTGAATATGTACACAAACACCATTGACTTCTATGGGAGGAACATGGATTTATCTGAGGACAGAATTAGGTCCTAGAAGATGATCTTACGTACTGTGCTGTGTGTTGCACTGCTTAGGAACATCAAGGTTGGTGAAGGATATTATTTCAGCCTTACCTCTATTTTTCCTGGCTATTGCTAGTTTACTAGACCATCCATGGCAGTTTTGGTGGTTAATTAATTCTTTTACACTGTCTCCTTTCTATTTAGTCATGTACTGTATTTGAATCCTTTTTCTTATTAACTTTTTACAACATGTTTTTCAGCTGTGGATAGAACCACAGTGTTAATGAACCACAATTATCTTTTTTACTTATCTGGAAAGTTTAATGAAGCTTCATTAAAATTAACATGACATGATATTACTGGAAGAGCTGCACAAAACCTTTTTTCATTTATAACCTTTTAATTTTTTTTATTAAATAGAAATTATAACTTACTCCAGTTTGCTGGGCAATAATTAGTGCATTCATTGAGAGCTCTTTCTTTTCTTAATAGCTTCACAAAACCAGGACCTAAGGGGGGAAATGCTACTGTGTCCTTTAGAGGAACATACTGTATCTTAGCACTTAGTTAATCCTCTAGTCAAACACACTCAAGAAAATGAAAGCTACATGTCACATTGTCAATGTGAGGAATTGGTTAGACACCTTTCATTTGATTCTGTTTTTCACAGAAGACAATGTATTCTGAAGGAATGTGGCAGATTATGCACATATGCATATTAACACATAGAACTAAATTACAAATGACCACCTATTTTGTCAAAGCTTACTTTCTGTATGCTTTTCATCAAAGGAAACTGACAGACTGTAATAGCTATATATTAAAACTAAGTTTTGCAGATACTGTGTCTGTTGTGCAAAAATTACCAAGAAAAAATGCAGTTTACATCATCAAGAAACTGCCAGAGGGCCATAAAAATATGTATTCTGTTAATGTATTTGCATATTAAATTTATCAAATATCACAATATATTTAGTGGTTTTAAATACGTTTCAAGTATAACATTTTTAAGACTAAAAAGCTAAATCATTAAGGTTTTATTTTGACATACAAAACGCCCTATTCCTTCAAGTGCTGCATGTTTCCAGGGGGAAATTATACCTTTTAAAAGTAAATCTAAACTGCAACAGTGAAAACCAAGTACTGTCATTTTAATGACGCTGGTAGACTAAGTATGGAATGAATCAATTATTGTAAGCGCAGCCCCAGTGTAAATCACTGAACGGCAAACCAACCTCAGGATTATAAAATGAATCTTTGACAAGTATTCAAGGTTTCAGCATATTCTCAATAATGAGGATTAAGTACCTACTATCCTGTGAAAGAAAAGTTTTATTCACTTACTAAGGAATACGTGAGTAATCATTAAGAGAGGTCAAATTAACTGAGGTACTTTTTTAAAAAGGGCATCCAATACAACATCTGCTGGAAATCAATGATAAATATGTCAATTTTTTAGAAAAAGGAAGAGATTAGGAAAAAGATAGTGTAATGGAATGACTTAATGCTGTGTTTTTAGAACATGGATAAGAATTATAATTACATCATAAAATATTATGAAACTTTTTGACATTTTTATGTCAAGAAAAAGACTGTTCTTTCTTGAATCACGAACAAACAGTTATTTCCGCTAACCACGGGCAATTCAGTCAAGTCCAAATAAATCCTGATTCCATACAGAGGGATTATGTAAAAAAGGCTCTGGACTGCTCTGTGTCATTCATTATAATTCCTTATTTAATATTTTTACACTGAGAATGAAACTGAATTTAATGTTCTAAATTCATAGCTGAGTTCTGTGAACAACATTCATGTTATTTTGATGCCAAAAATATGAAGTACAAAACCACTAATGTGGTAATTGTAGAGCCACATGGTTGACAGAAATAAAAGGCATTGTGTTCTAAGTCGTCATCTGTATTTTAATTATGAACAAAAGCCCCTGCTTTAACTGTCAGAATATTTTTATTAATGTGTTTTATACTTGCATACTCTTTCACTTTATATAATTCCAATAGGAATGTTTATTTATGTTATTCAGAACATGCATCTGTGTTTATCCTGAAAGGTTTGCTTTTGCAAGCTGTCTTTAACTATTGATATCACATGGATCTAGGGGTGCTTTTTGTTCATTGGGAAGAGGGAATTCAAAATGCCTGCAACAACACTAAATCATGTCATTTAACATACCCTCAAATAATGTAATGCAAGTTTAAAAAAAAATTAAATCTAATGGATTTAACAAATTCACCTGTTTATCTAAACTCTTGCAATTCCTCCGTGTAGTTTTTCCAAAATTGTTTGTTTTCTATATAAATGTGTTGGTGTTTATTCCTCTGATTATGCCACAATACACTGTGTATTGTGTATTTCATTCTGTACTAAACAATCAATTAATTTACAATTGTGTGAATTATTTATGAATCTACTGAAAATTGTATGTGGTTTAGTTAAAAAAACAAAAACCCCAAACACACATTTTACAGCAAAGTCATGTTAGCCATTTTAACACCAAATTGTAATTTTTCTATTTTTCATTTAACCAAATTGTAGAAAATGTATTTATCTTAAAAGTGTAAAATTGAAGAATGTTTAATCTGGATAATAAAGGTCTGTGTAAGAGAAATTATGTTAATCAGTTTGCTTTATAAAGAGCAGAGTACTGACAAAGTGTTAGAATAAACATTCTCTCTCCAGTCCTTCCTGTGTATGTGAACAAATTATGATTATCTTAATGTTTATTAAGTTATGGCAGCTACATTGTTGATTATATTTAATTTTGCACTAATGATTTAAAACATTTTGTTGCTGCTTCACACCAGGTGTCATATTATTCTTTCCTTTTTATGTTTGGTTAGTGATTTTTAAATCTTCATCATGTGTCATTATGACTCGTAGGTGGTAGATTCATAACTGACTCATGGAAGACAACTTACAAGAATAACCATCTACAACTAGTTTACAAATTGTATAAAATTATGAGTTACAGTAAATGTATAAAAAAGGCAGAGAGTACACTGCTTAAAGACTTACAAATTAAGCCCTTTAAAGGAAGCAAAACTGAAGCGCTACATTAAAATGTAGGAAGATAAACATTTGTTTCTGTTGTGCAGATGGAAGAACAGAATTTTGCAGTAAAAGTGTGGCATCTGGTGGTTCAGAGAAGAAATGGCAACCGACTCCAGATAAGAAACAAGATGGTCACTGCTTGAATGACTATATGAATTTAGAATAAATGATCCGCCCTTTCCAAAGTATAGCACACCTCAAAACTCTTATTTCACTCTCTAAAGCTCACCCAGTTTTCCACCATGTTTTTGTTTTCAAGTTGTAGAATACCTTACTCCTCTCAAAACCAGAATTTGAAATGCTTGCGTGTCTGTCCACCCTAAGACCATGGTGCTAATTCCTCAGAAGTTATGGTAATGACTGACCTAAACCCTGAACTGGAGTTGGGGGATATATACAGTATGACACAGTCCTACTTCTCACCATCATTGCTTCAAAAAAAGAGGGGAAGTTGAGGGAGAAGATAAAGCATACTGTTACTAAGTAGAGGCAGGAGTGAGGCATTTGGCAGAAGGGCCATACCATCCAGTATGAGTACTAGACTCGTAATTTGATTATTAATGTATTTTGTCACGGAAAAAATTCATAAACAATTCCTTTTTCCCACACCCCTGAAGCTTTGGATGGCCCTGACCTCACAGAATTAGGAGAGGTCCACTATGTGGAGAGAGATCCTGAGAGAAATCCTCACTTGACAGTCATGATGTATATTTGTTACTCCAAAAGGCACTTGGGTACCATGAAATGAGTGAGATAGATCAGGTCCTGCATGCCAGACATGCTTCTGACCTCTTCCACAATGGCTCTTACAGCTCAATGTTTAAGTGGGGAGGGAACAAGAATGGGAATCAAGCACCAGTAATGTTCTCTCTCCTGTGCGTACAAGCACACATGAACAAGCAATAGTTGCAGGAGTTTTTGTTGTCCCCAGGGGGTGACTATATTATTTATACAGCAGTAGTCGTTAGCTGCTACCAACCAAAGATCAGGGCTCCATTGTGGTGGGGAGTGCACAAACATATGTACACGCACACAAGCCTCCTTTTCCTAAAAGCTAGATATTTCTTTCCCCCGATCCTACATATCTCCTCAACACACCACTCAAGTATCTGGGACTGTGTGCTGGGCAAAAGCTTTGTCCCTAAAGATCACAACAACAAAATCACCATAATCTACCAACTAATCAGCACAAAACAAACCAAGGCCCCTGACAAACACCAACAATATAATACTTAAGAAAGAAGGAAACAAACAATTTAAAATAAAAAATGCAATGAGAAAAGGCATATAACAGAAGTTGCTATTTTAAAATTTTTACTTTCATCCCCTATTGGTTGATAAATGCAGAGACAATATACTGCAGTATGCTATATTAATTTACATAATAGTCACAAAAGGTGGTATTGCAATGTTTCAAATGTTTGTGACATATCCTAAGCCACTGTACATTATGGAGGTAAGTTGTCCAGGAGTGAATTCAAATGGTCTGATAGGGCTGCTATATAGCTAAGATTACCTTTATTCGTGTAGGCACTAAACCATAAATCAGTTAATTTTGGATGAAATAACTTTTGCAGTGATATGTTAAATATTCTGGCACATTAAAACATCATGGACTTCACATTGTTTATTTTGAATTAACCATAAGAATTTGTTAAATCTTTTGCTTTGTTGAAACAACATCTTATTTTCTTGTTCTCTTTCTCAGCTAATCATTTTCTAATATTTTGTGTTTATTCTAATGTGTAAGGAATCCAATTCCTTTTATCATGAATGGTAGCTTGGGGCTATAAGTACAGAATGCTCAAACTGATGGATAGAAAAGATCTCCCCCTGTTTTACTCAGGTTTATAATCTCCATAATGAGCAATAATCATAGAATCATAGAATGTTAGAGTTGGAAGGGACCTCAGGAGGTCATCTAGTCCAACCCCCTGCTCAAAACAGGACTAACATCAGCTAAATAATCCCAGCCAGGGTTTTGTCAAGCCGCAGCTTAAAAACATTTAAAGATGGAGATGCCACTACCTTCCTAGGTAACCCATTCCAGTGCTTCACCACCCTCCTAGTGAAAAACTTTTTCCTAATGTCCAAACTAGACCTCCCCCAATGCAACTTGAGACTGTTGCTCCTTGTTCTGTCATCTGCCACCAATGAGAACAGCCTAGCTCCATCCTCCCTGGAACCCCCTTTCAGGTAGTTAAAGGCTGCTATCAAATCCCTCCCCCCCATTCTTCTCTTCTGCAGACTAAGCAAGCCTAGTTCCCTCAGCCTCTCCTCATAAGTCTTGTGCTCCAGCCCCCTAATCATTTTTGTTGCCCTCCGCTGGACTCTCTCCAACTTGTCCACATCCTTTTTGTAGTGGGGGCCCAAAACTGGACACAATACTCCAAATGCAGCCTCACCAATGCCATATATAAGGGAATAATCACTTCCCATGATCTGCTGGCAATGCTCTTACTAATGCAGCCCAATATGCCATTATCCTTTTTGGCAACCAGGGCACACTGCTGACTCACATCCACAGTAACTCCCAGGTCCTTTTCTGCAGAACTGCCTAGCTGGTTGGTCCCCAATCTGTAGCTGTGCCTGGGATTCTTCTGTCCTAAGTGCAGGACTCTGCACTTGTCCTTGTTGAACCTCATCAGATTTCTTTTGGCCCAATCCTCCAATTTGTTTTGGTCCTTCTGAATCCTATCCCTGCCTTCTAGGGTATCTACCACCCCCCTAGCTTAGTGTCATCTGCAAACTTGCTGAGGGTGCAGTCTACCCCATCCTCCAGATCATTAATGAAGATGTTGAACAAAACCAGCCCCAGGACTGACCTCTGGGGCAATCTGTTTGTGACTGGCTGCCAGCTAGACATGGAGCCATTGATCACTACTTGTTGAACCCTATGCTTTAGCCAGTTCTCTATCCATTTTATAGTCCATATCCATTTTAATATTAACATCTTGTTGAAAGCAAAATCCAAGGGTTAATAGTAAGGAAATATTAAAATAGTCATTTTCACATGTGCCTTGTGGGTGAATTGCTGTCCTTGATATAGTCTGTAAGGCAGTACTATCATTTCTTCTGGGAAGCCCAGAAGCCAGGCATACGGGTCTGCATTGTGGACCAAGTTGCATGACAGGGGCATAACTTTCTGGCATGGGGCCATATTTTTAAATTTGCACAGTGAGAGTGAACAAATAAGACTATGAAAGGAAAGTCAGTATAACATTGACAGTATGTGAATGCATATTTCCCTGTCACGTTTTCCTCATACTCCTTTGTCCGTATGTGTGTGGTCCATTAAGAGCATAAAGCCCATATCCATGGTGAAGATGCATTTAGGCATTGCAATGCCTAACTTCCCCACCCAGTGCAATCTACAGACCCTGAGTTGGGCATGTAAGCTCTCTATACACTGAAGAAAGAGAGGCAGCTCAGAATGGGATCCAAAAAAAGCGAGCACAATAGGCAGGGAGCCATCTCAGTGAGCAAATAGCAAACAGCAGTGAGAGATGCATGTCCTAAACCTCCCTCCCTCTCTGGGAGTACAGTGCCTAAATCTGATCAGGAGGGGGCTACCTATCTCTTCTCGGGATTTACAGCCAGGAACCCTCTGTTGGAGTCAGGCCCCTATGCTGTTTCTTGCAAGAACAGCAGCAGCACACACCTAGCTCCACAAAGAACAGCCAGGTTGAGGGTGGTAAGGAGGTGAACTCCCTTATAATCTTTAGACCACTGGTTAGGGCACTCACTCAGGGTGTGGAGACCCTACTCCCTTTTCCTTTTCTGCCTGATTTGGAGAAAGGGTTTGAACAAGTTTCCAGCCTCTCAGGTGAGTGCCTTAACCACTAGGCTATAGAGTCATTCTTACTCTCTGGCCCAATGCATATTTAATTATCTATACAACATGGACCAGCTTCAACAGGAGGCATTGAGACCTATGTCATAATCCCATGGCCCAGTGGTCCAGGCACTCACCTGTAAGGTGGTAAATCCCTGTTCAAATCCCTTCTCATTTATCAGAGGGGAAAATTGAACCAGAGTCTTCATTTCCTGGGTGACTGCTCTAACCAGTGGTCTAAAGGCTGTGAGGTAAGCCACTTCCTCCTCCCCTGGAATTTACAGAGGAGAGCTTCAGAGACTCACACATAGCCTATAATGAAATATAGACTAATGGCTAGACCTTCCCCTGTGCAACAAAAGTGTGAAGACAAGGAAACTGCCAGTTTCAACATGTGGCATCCATGTCTGATTGTTCCATGGCAATTGGAAGCAGAATTTGCAGATGCCCTAAGATCTATAGGGAAATTCTGTGCATAACTCGTGACATTTTTGCCACTGAGAGTACACAAAGCAAGTATGCTGCTTTTTAAATTTTTTTTTATTTCACCCATTCTCCCTGGAAGCCATGCCCACCCTGTGCGGTTCTCTGTCTCCCCCTGCTAGTGTCTATGTCACCTACAGATTGATGAGCCCACTACAGCCATAGCTAAGGGAGCCAGGTCTTTTAGCTCAGAGAGTAGTGGCCAACACATTAAGATCTAGAGCTCCTAGGTCTCCTCACTACAGCCAAAAACTCATGGAGGGTTAAATAATGAACATTTCCAGTCCAGGATCTTAGTGTTTTTACCCAGCTGTGAGGTAAATCTGTACTAGCCTATTTTACAGAGAGGTAATTTGAGGCACCAAAAGGAGATGACTTCATTAAAGTCACCATGTTACTGCTAGAGCTAGCACTAGAACCCAAAAGTCCTGATTCCTAGTCCTCTGTATTAGTTCCAAAACCATCCTTCCCTTATTTACTCTTGTAGAGTTTCCCTTCCTCTGCTCAGAACCGGTCTCTATCCCATCTCCTTCTTTCACTGTTTACCATTCTCTCCTTCTTGCCATGGGCCCTTTTTCTCCCTGCTACAAGACTCAGTCTCAGCATGCCCCCTTGAGGCTAGTCCCAGTATTGCAATACTCTGCCTCAGTTTCTCCATCACAGTCTTCAGATAACTCCCATTATAGAAATTACTTGGCCCTCTGGCCAAGCCACTTTGAAGAGTTCCATCCCTTCTAGGGTATCAACATCCCAATACAAAGTCTTCACCATGGTCAGAGGCTGGGCTCAGTTCCTCCTTCCCAACACATTTGTCTTGTCTCCTCAACCCCTCTTAGGCTCCTTTGGGGTGTTTCCTGCTCTCTCCTAAGATGGCCAATCCCAGGCCTTTCTACTGGAGTCTTCCACAGACTTCTATTCTCCCCCAGGCAGCCCCCCACTGCTCAGTCACAAGGTTGTAGTTCTACCCAGAAGTTTCAGGCTCTCCTTGGGCTCAATTTTTTACAAACATCACCAGCTTTCTCCTAACCTAGGTCTCACCCTTCCTCAGGCTTATATGCTTTCCTCCTTTGAAGTACTACACCCTGCGCAGATGTGGTGGGGGAGAAAGCTAAGTGAACATCTTGGACCTTAAAGAGGCAGGCTACCCCATTTGACTCCCCATTTATTACAGTGGTTCAATTTCTCCTCTTTGTTCCTCCTCCAGTGAGTTTCTTTGTAACTTCTCTGTTTCTGTCTCCCTCATAACATGACCATTTCTTGGGGCTGACAGGAAGAAGTAGTACTGGCCACTTATTCCGCCTTACTTTGTGCCCTATAATGTTGCACCAAGAGGCACAGTGGGGGTTAGATGGCAGTGGAGAAGGAGGAGAAAGTCTTGGTTACCTGTGAGGAAACCCTCAGAGTAGCCCCTACTAAGTGGGAAGGAGGAATTAAGGGGGATATCTTTGCTGACTGCTTGCAGGACTGCTTGTGAGTGACATTTCAACTGGGAAGAACAAGAGAGTGCCATTAAGGGCAAATGCATACCTGCCACTCCACATGAATAGATAGTTAGAGGCAGGGATATCTAGGGTTTCAACATGGTTCCTTGTACCTGCCGCCTTCAGCTTTTTTATTATTGATTATTTATATGGCTGTAGGATCTGGGAACCCCCATTATGGAGCAGAACCCCATTGTACTACACCCTGTACAAACACAACAAAGATGGCTGTCTGGGGCAGGGACCGTTTCTGACTAGCTGTACCCTCATACTCCTCCTACCTGAAATCACTTTGTGTAGCACTATTCATTTATTGCAAACAATGTTTCCTGACTGTCCCATCATTAACATTTGATTTTAAACTTACAGAAACATTGCATTATTAACAAGATTTATTTTACTCCCAGCCCTTTAAATCACATTCTCCAGTTAGAGGAAGAAATTTCCAAACAGATAACACTGCACCTCTAGAAGATATACTAGGTTTAACTCAGCTCCTACTTTTGCTGCTCATAGACCCCTTTTTGTTTCTGGAGAGTTCCAAGGAAATAATTTACTCCAACTTGATATGAAACAAAGTCCTTGCTAGAAAAGATTTCTGCAGAAAAATACTTTCCCAAGGAAAGCCCAAAGACTAGCTTATATGGGTGGAGGCAGAGCCCAAACATCTAACAGGTAGACTAAATTTTAGTACTCCACCCCAATTAGGCAGTACAAGATCCACTATATAGAGAAATTGGACCCAGATGCTTTCTTATTTTTGTTAGTTCCTAGGTGGCTGTGAAGCCCTCTTAATGTAAACTTAAGTGAGTGAGGTAGCACACAAACACCTAATGCAGAAAGGAAATGGTTAAATATCCATTGAGCAGAATTTTATTGTTCGCAGATGCCTGTAGACCTCCCTGTAAGTGACTGAACCTGGTTTTTAAAAATAAGCACTGTTTATAGAACAGACACCTAAATAAAAACTTGTAATACCAACTACCATGTAGTGAATGTCATACCATGCAAATAGCACATCTTGTTACATAGGTAGATGTGCTTTACAATAAACTTATGGCAGTTCTATGTGCTGTCAAATCTCTGATAAAATATTAAGCCTATTAAATAAGAGGCTTTTTGTCCATTAAGCACTTTCTACCAAACAGTCTGGGTCGCACTAGCAGCAGCATACTGCTGGATAAGCACTGACATGCAGGTGCTAGCAGAGGAGAAATATTTCCATTGCAGGTTAAGGTGTTATGAATCAGGGAGGCTTAATGCACGGTGGGGTGTTTTTTGCTACTTTTCTTTTGCAGGCGAAACATGCTCATTGCTACTACTTTGTGTTTGCTCTGGGTACTGACATAAGGGCTCAGTGGGTTTTGTGCAAACCACAATTGTGACCAAGTTACACGTCCCACTGCATAAAGTAGGCATATCAGTCAACGGCAGTGCTGCCAAGTCTCACCGTATTTGCTGTTTTTCTTAAAAGCCAAGTTCCTGGAATGATGCCACCTCAGCTTTCATTTGGGGGAGGGGGGGGTAGATTGCAGAGAAAATCTTGAAAACAAGACCCGATTTAACCCAAAAGGCTCAAAAACCAGAAACATTTTAAACTCCCCTAACATTATTGCTTTTTAAAATCCCAGAGTTTAAGACAATCTCACGACCTTTGGAGGCTCTGCCTCATTTTTGAATACTTGGAGATGGCAATACAATAATGGTCTCCTGTGTGCTATGGCAAGCTATGTTATGGACATTCTTATCACCTGCAATTTTATTTGCAGAGGTGGATTTGTATTTATCAGTATATTTTGTCGTTAAAACATTTTCTACTTACAATGGACAAATGTTGGAAACATTCATAAGGGGAGGGGTGTTGTCTGAATGCAACACTGAAGGGACAAATCTCAAAAATCTCCCAGTCTCCTCCCACAGCCTTTCAAGAATTCTCCCCTTCCCCAAGTGGATCTCACTCGCTGTAGGCAGGAAGAACTGGGCTCAGCAGGTCACACCTTCTGTTGAGCAGGCAGATTGAATCTCTTTCTAGTTAGCCGAGTCTTCTCCCTACTCAGCCAGTTCTCTGTTGGAAATGCCTATAGAGGCAGCCTGCAGGAAAAAAGAGTTCCAGATCTTGTAGAAGAGAAGCTTCCAGTAGAAGGTTGGAGGTGCCTTTGGAAGGAACCAACATAGAGCTCAGATTCAGGGCTACTAGCTCTAGCAATTTTATCTTGAGTCTTGGTATACTTAATGTTGTTCTGCAAGTCCTAGTTCTCAGAGTGAACTTCCAGCTTTCATTGCATAAAAGGAAATACAAAATTCCTGACTCTTATGGTTGCGGAAGAAACTTAAAAATTAGAACATCAAAGGCTCAAAACCCAGAAGAATCTAAAATGTATTATTTTAAAGCTAATCTCATTTTGAGGTGGGCTGGCTCTTGATTTTTGTGAATACTGAGGGTTAGCAATACTGAGATCTGAAAGTTGTTTTTATTTTCTTTTGCCCAGAACCACTTGAGGCCTTCGTACAATCCACTTGGGTGTTTCAAATCATATGATGGGAAACCTGCTTTTATCCACAGTGCAACAGTAAACAATAAAAGACAATAGTACAATACTCTGTGACCAATGGCTGAACTGCAAAGGAGGTTGCACTGACTATACACCGTGCTTATATCTTACATAACAATATCCTGCTCTGGAACATGTGAACTAGAGCTGTTAAAAATTTCCTGAATTTAAAGATTTCAATGAAACTTTTTCAATGGAAGTTAATTTTTTAATAGAAAACAAAAACTGAATTTACAACAAAAAATGTTAACAAATTGTTTTGTTTTGTTGTTGTTTTGGGTTTTTTTAACCATCTGTAGAGTTGGTAGAAGCTTTTGACTATAGAAAATGTCAATTTTGACCTTTTTTTTTAAACCAACAGTAAAATAATTTTAAGAATTCTTACAAAACTTTTTGCTGCTTTTTCTTTCAACTCCGACATAAAGAGTGGTAGCTCTGTTCCAGAAAGAATAGCAAACAAAACTTGGTAGGAAGTTGATATATTATTCTTCTGATTCAACAATGTTTTCATATTATCTAATATTTAAACAAGGAGAAAAAGTAAAATGAGTGTTCATTTATGCATGCACCAAACAAACAAATGTCTGGTACAACACTAGCTGATTGTGTGACAGTCTGAAGCTCTTTACATCCTATTTCTCATTGTCTATCTCTGTAGGCAAAGATGGCCTTTTAACCTAAGACAATTTGTTTATATCACAAACTATTCAGTGTCTTACTGCTAATAGTATTTTTTTAATTAGGTTGTCCAGACACCATTTGGCTTTTCTGTGCAGGATGGTTTTATTTTTCATTTTCAGAAACCTATTACATGTTAAATATTTTAAAAGGCTCCTTCTAGGCCACTTAGCCCATATTATGTTTTGGGTGGATATTATTAGCTGGTCAAAAACAAAGGGAAAATTTCATGAATGTTTTCCTTTTATATTTCTCATTGAATTATAATTAAAATGTTCAACGAAGCTTTGAAATTCAGAAAATCTCAACCAGCTCTAATACTGTTGTTTATCATTTTCTTGGTATTTCATTCATGAAATAATGAACAAACTATTTTCTTTCTATAGGAGAACACATTTTTTTAATAGTTTTTTAAGCAATGGTAGTGCTTGTAGAAAGATTCAGATTGAGAACTCTGGAGATTTAAGTCGTCTACATGCAGAAGTGGCATTTACCCAGCCAATGTATTTCTAACCTAACCTGCAGGAATGATCTGACCATGGGTATTCCATTTTTGACCTCCCAGCTGAAACTGCAAGCAAGAGTTTTAACTGTGATGTTAATAACTTTGCTGGGAACAGGACTGAGACCACCAATTTATTTTACATAGACCACCATGCAGAAGTTAAGTGGCAATTACTTGTAGTTACTATTAACTTTTGGCCCTGTCACTACCAACTTGGGCCACATTCAGATTGTTGCCTATCCCCTTAGCCATCCATGGATGTCTCTGCCCTATTTATGGTTTATCACTGTGTTGTACAATTTATAATAGTGTGCAATTATAAGTTTCTTTATAAAGAAAAGATCCCTATCTATGCCTGTTTGGATAATTGTATAGAGATAACTGAACATACAATTACCACGGCTTAATACAGCATATTACCTTTACATCATAGAGTATTTATTATAGGCAGGGCAGGTAACACTGATAGGTTGCCTGACACTTCCCATTATAAGACCCTGTTTTCAGTTATTTATCACTTTGCCATATTTTAATTATTCAGGCTGTAAATTTACATATGAGATGTTTCCCTCAGGATGAGAGTTTTAGACAGTTTCAGTCAAAATGGTTCAGCCATTTCCAAGAATGGGCTCAGAAAAATTACATTGTTTTTCCATGTTAAAAAATGCCGGAGACTTTTTCTTGAGCAGCACTAGCACCCCCTTCCTTTGGAGCAAGGACTTGAAATTTGCCAGGGATGGTCTCAGTTTCAGGGATGTGCCTTTGCTAAAAACCTGCCCAAATTTGGCCAAGCTATAAACCTTTGAAAAAAAGTCACACTTTGCATATGATCAGTAGAGAATTCTTTGATTTTAGCGAGCTAAAACTATCTGAAGATTCCATTCTCATTGAGCATGTTTGAGCCTCTCACAGCTGAGCAGACTGTGCACGCGCCATCACCACAGAGCAACTCAGAGTGTTCCATCCTCTCACAGCTCCTTTCTCTAACAAGAAGATTGTGCATATATCATTCTCACAGAGTGACTGAGCATAATCCTGTCTGCCACTCTTTCCCGATAATGGCTGCTGCAGGCTGGGGTGGAGTTAGGCATTGGAACCGAGAGCCAGGAATCTGTCTGCTTGTGCATTCAAAGAGACTCCTAGTGGCACCTGTAGATGAATGACTATGAATGGCCATTATGAGTGATAATGATTTGGGCCAGGAGAGGCGAATGATGACAATACTATAGCCCAGTGGTTGGGGCACTTACATGGGGTATGGGAAACCCAAATTCCAGTCCCTGCTTCAGTGACACTTTAATTATTTGTACAAAGTGAAACAGCAACAACAGGAAAGACTCACACCAGGCTATCCCGTAGCCCAGTGGCTAAAACACTTTCCTACAATGTGGGAAACCTAAGTGCAAATCCTATCTCCATGTCAGGCAGAGAGGGGAATTGAACCCTGGTCTCCCACATCCCAGGTGAGTTATAAAAAGAAGCAATCACCACCTCCTCCTATGCTTTTTGTTGAAAAGTTTAAATTCGAGGTGAAAAATTCCAAGTTGGGTCAAACAAACCATTCATTCAGCCCAACTCAAAATGTTTTCTGACTTTTAGATTTTGCTGAAAAGTTTGAAAAATTCATCTTCCGTTTGACCAGAAACAAGACAAAACAAAAAAGAGGATCCACAGTTACGAGAAATATTTGGATATTTTGAACAACAGTATGTTATGGCCTATTCGGAAGAGAGGTATGCTGGTATTGAGAGGCATCCTCATCTTTGTCCATGCGCATCTGGCCGGGTTGAAGACTCACTATATTTGTAACATGAGAAACAAATGGTTATCTTCAGTCCTGGCCTAGATGCCCTTTACCACATCGCCTCAGAAATGTGAATACTTACTATGTAGTGATAATGTTTAAATTATATGGACTGTCATCTTTTTATGCCATAAAAAGTAAGAAGAAAAGTATGTGAAGGAGAGGCTATTTCTCATCTAAATGAAATAAAGTATTCCTAATATTTTTGTCTTATTGTCATATATGGTTTCAAATATGGTGATTTTAGGGAAAGGTTAATCTTGTGTTTTTAATTTTTAAACTGCGTATGTGTTTTTGGGGGTTGAATTGATTTTAAATTTGTATTTATTTATTGTATTATTCACAATAGCTTGTCTCTAAGTTACTATATTATTAAACTTCAAACTGCGAGCATGGTTTAGGAAGTTGAATGCTGGCCTGGAGAACCGGATTCTATCCCTGCTTCTGCCACAGAGTTCCTATGGGATGTCAGACAAGTCACTTAAACCCAACTTTTCACAGGTAATGGTGGCACAGGCAATCTGAATTCTGGCATTTCCTAACTTTTGAGCACTTCACTTTGCAATGCTAATAATGTTCTTTTAACATAGTTTTAATGTGTAATAATAGTGAAGTGAAGTGAAATACATAAAATAAAAAGTGTTTACCTCTCTTAATCATTAATAGAAAATGTGTACTTATAAAAATTGCAAATAAAGGCATCAATCATGCAACTGGAGCTGAGTGAACAGATCCCTGTGTTATTGCATTTCCTGAATGGGATCCCATTTGAAATGCAGTTTTTAAGCAAACTGAAAGACTTTTTCCTGCCAAGATCGAATTTTGGAATGATGGTTTTCCTGAAATGGTTGAGGCTGTCACAAATACCTAAATAGTGCAGAAAGCTCAAATCCACACAGCTTTGGGTGCTTGTGATATCAATCACATTTTCATGGAAAATGCAGAACCCAGACATTGTCATTGAAGAAAAAAAGGATTGTTTTCATATATGTATTAAAATATGTATCTGCACATAATTTTAAATCTACACATGTATCCTGTTAATAATGTGGAGTCTGAAAGGAAATTCTAGAGGGGGCATATTTGCTGTCTACTTAACAAGTAATAACTTGGGAGAAGGAAAATGGCTTCATGCTGTGTTGGGGAACAGTGTATGTGTCTCCTCTCCAAGTACTAATCAGGGCCAAACCTGCTTACCTTATAAGATATGATGACATCACAGCCTGAAATGATACAGAAGTAGTAAGTGTTTACAGTCTTGCATTAAAAGCTTATGCATTTAGTAGTGAATATATCCTTTTTAATTCTGCCACTTAAAACCTATTCTTAAACATTTAATCAAACCTTTATACAATATACACAAGTAAGTGCTGAACCAGAGAGAAAGTTTATTGATCAAAGGTGATATATCCAGAAGCAATATACTGTTTACAGTAAGTTGTCACTCAATTGAATAATGATTTAGCCATTTACAAAGAAAATCCTTACAAGTAGAGGTCTAATATGATGATACTCAGTCTTCATGATGGAACCACCTTGCCAAGATTAAGTTCTGTAAAGCACTTCACACAAATTTTATTGAAACTATTGTAGAGTACTTTATGTGAAGGATACAGGAGCACATAAAGTATTGTGCAGTAAATTTTGTAATGAAGGGCCACAAATGGCTTGCTAAGATCCCTGTGTGGATGTCAGGTCTCAAAGAAGGTATCACTAGCCTGATGCATCTTTTCTAATGGCTTGTAGCCTACCAAAACATTGTCAAGAAGATATAACTACAGGCAAATGACTTATGGTTAGCAGAAACACTCTATCTCAGATGAAGAGGTGATCACAGCTTCTGTCTATCAAAGGGTTTGTCACCTAGTTGTAAACTGACCATGAATCCTATCAGTTAGCAGCCTGAACCCTCTATGAGTCCAATTCTGAAATGTGCTAAATAGAGATGGGCGAATAATTTGCTGTGAATAATTTATCCCGCCATGTTAGCTTCTTTTTCTGCTAGTGTAATATCATTGAGCAGATCATGATTTCCTTCAATGTAGTCATAATTCAGAACTATTTAACAATTTTTGGATGATTTTTGTAACATGTGGATTGAGTGAAAGCAGTTGTTTGCAAAGATTTGCTATTTGTTATCTGAGGTTAGTTGAGATCATTCAGGTAAATCACATGCTATTGATTCTATTCCTCAACTTCCAGTGCAATTACTCATTCAGGAAAACTGAATATTAGATCTGTGTGCACAATTGCACATGTGACTTTGAAATTCACTTTCACCAAACATTCATGGTAGTAAAAACTTGTTTATAGGAATGTTCATGGCAAGCAAACATTAAAGGAAAGTGAACATCTTTCTTATCTATCACCGCTTATCACTGTAGTATCTCAATCTGTATAAGGATGAAAAAGCACAGGAAGATCCGACTGCATTGCAGAAGCTTAGTCAAAGAAAAATTCCTTTCAAAATTCAAGTGAACGGTTGTGGAATAGTTTCTGCAGTATTAGTGCAATTCTAATGTTGTGCACCTCCTGCAAGGTGCCATTAATTTCAGCGATAGAGGAAGTTGCTCGGTACTTTGCAGGATTGAGCATTATGTGCTGAAAACCATGTTCAACAATGTTTAAGTTGTCAGATGCATTTGTTAATGCACTTGTGAATTTAGTGTTCCTGAAGAGTGCTTAATTAACTTCCTTGGTGATTAAACTTCTCTGTCACAAAAGAGTTATTGAATGAGCAGTGACCATGCAACGTTTCCCACACTGTCCTGCCCCTGTGCCTCCATCCTGACTTGGGAAAAGAGTTTCAGGGGTGAGTTTAGTTTCTAGAGTCTCCTTGTTTTTTCTGTGGGGGCTACGAGCTTACAATGATGAGTTTTGTAACATGGATTCCTGTCTGCCAGTAACTGAACCAAAACCACCAATTTATTTCACATGGGTCAAAAAAAGCCACAAGACAGTAGAAACCTCCAGCCACTGCTGACCTTTGCTACATTTGAACTGGTGGTCTATCCAGGAAAGGTTGTCTCTTCCGGCTTCTAATACCAGTCCTCTGAGCTCTTCAGTGGCCTAAGCAAACGGGATCAAGTTCAGTGCCAGAAAAAGGGGGTGCAGCTCCCATTAAATGTAAGGGCATTTAGAATAAGTGTGTGTACTACGTATCTACAGTTTATGAAAGATACAGATAGTTATAACAGTTTGAGTTTTAAAAACAGTTTTAAAAAAATCTGTCTGTGTTGCTATTATTTACAGTAGTGTTCCTGGAATGTTGTATGTATGCACCCATGCCCACACCCACACACACACTGTACTTTTAATTGTTATGCTGTCAAAAGCATTTGTAAATAGAACATATACAGCTTCTCCACAGCAGTTTGACACTGAAAATCAGCTCAGAGCTGATTGGACTCTTCATCAATCACCCTGATCATGGTTGCTGTATGGGCAGAGGATTTAGGAGAGCTGATCTGCTCTGTCACTCTAGGGCAATGGATAAACATGGTGCTTTTTTAAAAAACCTTCCTCTGACCTACCTGGCATCAATCAACAGGAGTGAAAAAACCACTGACATCATCACCACAGGCAGAAGAATGCTTTTTCTTCATTGTTAAACTTTCACAGTGTGATAGAGAAAAGATACACACCTATAAAACCCAAGACACAGAACGTGAAGTGTTGTGAGAATCAGTGATTATAGGAACTCAGAGTGGAAGCTGTTCTGAATAAGTGAAATAGAAATAGAGTAAAAGAAGGGTATAAATTAGTTAAGGATTTATTCTTTTACCAGGAAAACAACATAATTTGAAAATCAACAGTGAAATCCCAGGGAAATGCCCCATTTAAGTTACAATACAACATTCCAATAGATACCTGTTTGTGTTACCATAAGACAAAGTGAGAGATTATAGGCAGACCACATGTAACATTGCTGTAATTGTCCTTGGGGAAATCCAATGAATCTCTGAAGGCTCTGGCACCTTGGAGGTCATCTCTCTAACTGAATGTAGAGGTGCCTTATTTTGTCTTTTACATCAGTGAATATGATTAAACTCCTGCTGTTGTGCTAAATTTCAAAGATTGTAAAAAGTCAGGGGAATTAAAAAGGTCACTGCAGTATTTCATTTCAATAGCAAATCTGTGGAATAATGTTGTACAAGTACATAGGAAACTGCTTTGAAAAGAGAACTTGTCTTAGAATTAGTTCTAGGGGGAAATTGCAAACATCCAGAAAAGCAGAATCCCACAAACTGACTGTACAATTAGAAAAGATGCACACTACAGGTATATTTGTAGAACAGGTTCATGCCACATGTGTAAATTCAGAAAAGATGCATTATGCCCACATGCATGTGTAATATATATTTTCATCCACACATATAGAAATAGCATATTCTACTTTCATATAATATACATTTAAATGGTAAATTCTATGTGCATGTCAAGAAAAGTATATTATACATACATGCACATTTAGAAGGTGAGCTCTTTCTGGCTCTACACAGAGGAGGTGAATGTTACATGCATATTTGTAGAAAAGGCATATTTTTGAATGTGCCTCTTTTCATTAGAACATGCAACCCTCCCTTTTATTTGTGTAATGTTTTTGTAAAGGTATGAGTGGAAGGGGTGTCAAGAAAACTGTTGCTCTTTCTAAAGCAAATGGTTAAGATAATTATCACAAGCTTGATTCATTTGGGTTTGTCTGTCCCAGTCTCAATGCCAATTTAAATGGAGTCTTTGAACTAAGATAATCACCTTCAGGGGACAGGAAAAATTATGCCTGAGATGGTGAAGATCAAAATTATAGGCTTGCCTCAGAGTTCTAGGATGAAGGCCCAATACAGTAAGCTTCTTAAGCATGTTCCTAACTTTAGGCATGTGAATAATCTCGTGCAAATGGGACTACTTGTGCTTAAAGTTACACATGAGTTTCAGTACTTTGATGAAACAGAGCCCAAACTGGGTGACCCCCCTGAGTATGATTTAACATGGGTAGTACTCAGTATGCCACGCACACATACACACACCACTGTATTAAAAGAATGTTATTAAGGCTACAAAGCCGAGCACTCAGAAGTTTAAAAATCCTAGAACGAAGGTTTCCTTTGAATCAGACAGCTCCCTTTCTCCACGTGGCCTGGACTCAGCACAGGAGAGAATCTCCATGCTCTCAGTTCAGGTGCCTGGCCCCGCCTCAGAGCAGCCCAGAGCTGCAGTTGCTGGGAAAGTTCTGCTCAGTCCCAGGCTGGAGCATGGTCATTGTGGACAGAACCTTCAGCGAATGTAGCTGCCAAAATCTAAGTCTCTGTTCAGCATGTGGGAACTGTGATTTTTTTCAGAGGCTTACAAGTGGGGAAATGTAGGTAGATTTTCACAGGGACAGCAACGGGCACATCTCTGACAACAGGCTGCCATCCTGCCAGATCTGAAGTCCCTGCTCCATACATCAGGATGCTAGAGCTTTTCAAAAGAAAATTTTAAAAATATTTAACATGTATTTTTTTCCTACGTTCATTCTTGGAAACAGCTGGACTGTTTTGGTTGACATTCTACCAGCCTTGCTAAGAAAACGTCATTTATCAGCTTCCCGAGGAAGTGTTAATATGATCTCTAAACTTATTAACATTACTTTTTTTTTAGAGACAGAAACAAATTTCAGACCTTTCAATAAATTAGACAATGGAGAAATAGAGTCCTTAACAGGCTGCTTTGTTGAATAGTCATCAATTAGAGAGAAAAAAATGCAACCTTATTATCAGTTCCGCACATTATCCAGACACTTTGATGCCAATGGACATTGAACTGACACTATCACAGTCTGTGGAATATATTACTTCTATAGAACACATGCTGATATGGAGCAAAAGGAAGGTAAATTAATCTTCTAACTCCCGTGTTCATTAAATTATCAAGTGGTGAAGTGGATTGTTTAAAATAAGAACTGATCCAAAATTCAGTCCTTTCCCTAAATCAAACCCAAATATTTTTTCAGGACAAAAAAAACTACCACCTCTACTTCTGGACTCCCAACTCCATACAGTCAAATCCAGCTCTGGTGTAAGAACATTGTACCTGCTTTCACTAGAGCTGAATTTAGTTCTCCAGCTCTGGAACACTAAATGCCCCCTTTCTCTTTTACCTGCCCCAGCACAGGTGACCTGAGCACCTACCATCTCTGGCCTGTCCAAACAGCATTTCCCAACCAACCAAGCAATTAACAGGTCCAAATAATAGTATTTAGCATTTACACGGTGCTTTTCAGAGCTTGAAAAAAAAGCTACTCATCCACGGTGAGCAGGAATAATTGCCACACAAACGTGATCTACTTCGGAAGACTCTAAAGGCTTTTACTTTTAAAAACCCCTTACGCTCATGGTCACAAACAGAGCCGAACGTGGACCTGGTATAAATGGAGGTAATGATGTCTTCCACAATCTGCAGAGATACAGTTCCAGTGCTACTGACTTTGCTGCTGGGGAGGTGCATAGCTGCCGTTGTTCAGTGAGATAAAGGAAACTGGCTGCGAGTCCTTCAGCAGGTGCAGGGCCCAGGTCTTGCTGCTGCTGAGAGAGTGATATGGATGAGGCTGCTGATGTTGTTAAGAGCTGGGGGGACTGTGGGATCTAGCCCTCTGCCCCCATGGTGCAGAAAATGCTGGGGGGAGGGCCCAACCCTCACAGCAAAGAATTCAGTCTTTGGGGCTATGGAGCTAGCATACATTGATTTACTGCCTATAATTCATTTATGGGGAACAGAGCATAAGTTATTATAGTCAGGGGTGGGGTCTGCCAATGCAATTGATTTATGAGTGGTGCCCTGTTCATTGTATTAGGGTGTGGAGGGGGTGACCTAGCATTAATGTATTGGGGTGGCAGAGTTAATTGATTTATTTTGTGAGAAGGCAGCATTAATAAATGATTGTCTGTTATTGGGCTGGCACTAAATGAGATCTGAGAGTTCAGCCAGTGGGAGACTCGTGTCTTAAGTCCCAAGCATTAGGGTGTAGAACAGGGAGACTAGGGAAGATCGAGTATATGGCTTGGGAGGAGGTGTAGTTTGGAGCACAGGTGTATGTTGGCCTCGTGAACAGGCTCAGCCCTTCGACTAGCAGGTGTTGGGTGTTTTTCAATCCCTGGGACTTTTTAGCTGAAGTGTTTTACAAAGGTGTATATTATTAATCCCAGAGGTTAAATGACTTGTGCAAGGCCATAGTTGGCAGAACTGGGACTCAGTCTCTGGTCCTGACTTCTAGCTATATGCTATAACCACTAAACCATGTTGCGCCCAAGTATAAATATCCAAACTTTTGAGGGATAAAGGACGGAGGGGGTGTTTATCTAAAATGTACTGAACGTCCTAACCTGTTAAAGTTTTCCCTCATCACTACTTTAAACCACATGTTGAAAATCAACATCTTTCCTGTAAAGTGAAACAGCTCATGTGTGGGAGAGTCTGATAGGGTACAACAGCGAATAATAACCAGCCTATATAATTGTAAAGCAGGGATAGCACTGTTGACAACTGCCACCATTTAACAGCACAGTATCTGAAGAAACTTCAGACAGACATTGGAGATGCTGTGGTTGCAGGAGGGAAAACACCCATTGCTGAACCCTCTGATGAGAGTTGTAAGTGGTAGAGTTCCTGAGACTTGAAACGTAGGTCAGCATAGCCACGGTGCTCAGGGGTGTGAAAAATTCACACCGCTAAATGGCATAGCAATGCTGACCTAACCTCCACTGTAGATGCAGTTAGGTCAGTGGAAGAATGCTTCCATCAACCTAGCTACATTACTCAGGAGGAGGTGTTCCTACAATGACATAAATGTCCCTTCCGTCACTGTAGTCTGTGTCTACACCATCAGGTTACAGTGGCATAGCTATGGCACTGCAGATATACCGTCACAGTGCCTGTAGCGTAGACATGGCCTTAGCCTTGACTAAACTAAAATATGTGTGGTCAGCCTTTATTCCCACCTCACTGTTCATTCATTCTTTAGCCTGATAATACAGTAAATCTGTAGAACAACATTAAACTCTGCAGCACTTGATTGTTAACTTGCTTGTATATTGGGACCTGGCCATTCTGACTCTTCCTCCCTATCCATTACCCAGTTTTTAAACCCCAACAGAACTTTCCTTCTCACCCTATGATTACCATGGTTCCTTAAGAGGCTTATGTGAGGGACTTTATCGAGTCTTTTGAAATACTAAATAAACCTAGGGCATCTGTGTTAAGAGCCAACATCAAGCCCTTATAAGTATGATAAAAGCATGTTCAGTTCAGGTTTGTAAAGGCCATAGAGAAGAGCAAGAGAAAAATCAATGCTAAAATCTTGCTTTTATGCATTTTACTGGTAATTGGGTCATTAGCTGTAGTAATAGTAGTATTAAAAATTGCACAGGATCATTCTGCGCAGGCAGCATTATCTAAGACTGGAAATAATATCTTCACCTTGAACTTAAAGAAGATTATAGACATTTTGACATATGCTCTTGGGGTGCTATGAGGTGTATAAGTGAGGTCAGAAGGTAAATTTCTGTTTCAAGGATGGGAAAGCATATCTCTAAGAATCAGGTTTATGGTGTGAAGTCCTGCATTTTTGCATGCAAAATTCACTTTCTGAGAACATTTTCCAAAATTTGCTCAAAATTCATTTTTTGTGTGAACAGCCCAGCCTGAAACTCCTGCTCTAGAACATTTGTGGAAGGCAAACAGGAGAAATAAACACAGTCAAAACAAGTTAATTTAACTTAGACTAGGTTTGTGGCTTTTAGAATCTCACCAGGTACAGCAGTGTTTGAGGCAAATGGGTGTTATCCCCTTGTTTTATGCTTTTCTACATGAACTTTACTGCATCAAAGTATCTTGATATGCGAGATATTCACTGAATATATACTAAAGATGATGAGAGGCATTATTTCTGATATATTGATTTTTTTTGAGTGGAGATATGGTGAAGTGCTCATAATCAATTCTTTTTTAAAGTTAGAATAATAAATTGCACTAGTGTTCCCCATCTCACCTTAACAATTCAAGTACTTCACAGATATTAAGGGTCTGATTCTGCCACCCTTACTCACATTGAGTAGTACCTCTTTCCACAAGTAGTCCTTATTGACTGCAGTAGGGCTTCTCAAGGAGTAAGATTCTACTTTAGAGGTGAAATTCACCCTTGGGCAAATGGCCCACACAAAGCCTGTGTGCCCCATTAGTCACTAGCATTTAAGTGGTGTATAGGCCTTGTGTGGACCTTCTATAGAGAGGAGAATTTCATCCAATGTGAATTAGAATGGCACCATCTGTCGCTAACTAATTAAGTTTCACAAAATCCCTGTAGATACAGTAAATAGGCATTATCATCTTGGTTTTACAGTGGGCTAACCGAATCACAGAGAGGTTAAGAGTCTTGCCCAAGGCTACATAGCAAGTCAGTGGTGAAACTGGCAAAGGAACCATTTGGATATGTCTACACTGCAGTTAAACACCTGTGGCTGGCCTCACAGAACTTGGGCTCCAAGCTGTTTAATTGCAGTGTAGATGTTTGGGCTCAAGCCTGAGCCTGGGCTCTGGGACCCTGCAAGGGGGAAAGGTCCCAGATCACAGGCTCCAGCCCAAGCCTGCATGTCTACACCACAATTAAACAGCTCCTGAACCAGAGCTCTGCGAGCTTGGGTCAGCAGATACTGGCCTGCTGTGGATTTTTAATTGCAGTATAGACATACCATCAGAGTCCTGCTTCACAGTATTGTGCTCTCACAACTAGGCCACATATCAGTTTCTTATTTTAATAGTGGTGATGAGATGCTGATTTAATTTGAGACAGAGTAAGGGTGTGAGAACATGCCACTGTTAATAACTTCAAGTTGGAACTAAGTTTCCTGATAACAGTGTAACTTATCTGAATGCTATTCTAGGAATTATATAGGTTTTAGAAATGTGATTTGTATAAAAGTAAGCCTTTTAAAACAGCTCTTTAAAAAACCTCATTGTTTCCTGAGGTACTAACTCAGAACATCTTCTTGGTTAAAAACTGCCAAACACTTCAGCATAGCTGCATTAAAATAGTGAAACTCAGGTCTATCAGTGATTAATTCAGCATATTGTTAATCATTGTAATGTGTATCATTAGTTCATCATTCAGTCTAGCCATGGGAAATGTTTTTTCTATTACAGTTCAACAAACATAGTGACTACTTTGTGAGATAAGACATGTTCAGTTTAAAATATTTTATCATGAAAAAGGAAGCTCCAGCATGACATTAAATGACACATAGGATGAGGAAGAAAGTAGAGACACAACAGCCATCATTATAAATGTTTATAGACATACCTAAAGTCTTATCTAAAGTTCATCCTGTTAAAAGACATGTTTTATGTTGTACAGTTCCTCTTAGAATATCAATCTAATAAGCACCAAATGAGGCTGAAGACAATGCTGTTATAAAAAATGGAGGAAAATGATTAAAATGTGATAATTATACTGACATTTTATATGCTCAATCTAATCAACCAAGCTTCCAATTTGTCATAGTGCACACTCAGTCATACATTATTGCTTAATTATAGCAACACTTCTCTTATGAAAGGCTGTCAATCATGTGAAGGCTCATCGTTTTTCTTTATTTGCATTTGAGACATATATTTAGTTCAGATCAAAAACTCGCTATGATGTTGAATTAATCCTAGCTATTTCTTTGGCTTAAAATACCTATTGCTATTTATTCTTCTCTAAAGTGGGCATGATATTTGTGGCCATTTCGGCAATATGAATGGATGCTTTAAATTCATTTTGTGCTAGAGAGGACTTGTGATCCCCCCTCTGATCTTGAACCCAAGTCTCTCCTGGGGAAAAAATTATGTAGTCTTGGGAATTGCTGACTTGAGTGTGAACTATTAAATTATAATTTGATTAAAATTCTCAGGCAACTTATTCCAAACCTTTTTGCTTTTATTCTACTTCTGTGCTTTCCCTATTGGTCTTACAGGAATTCGTAAAGAATAGAGAACAAAATCCTGCTTGCCTTACTAACATGAGTAGTTCCATCAGCTTCACACAGCCTGTTTGTTTATAAAACTAAATTGATGTAATGTTGATTAATAATATCATGGTTCCCTTAACAGAAGTATGGGTGCTCTGGATATCTCTTACTCTGTTCCTTATTCTATTCCTATTTACTTATTTGTTCCCTAAAGAATTTCTGCTCTTTCAGACTCTACTCTATCTATCTGTTTCCTCAGTCTTTCTGCTTTGCACCCTATCCTAGGCAATATTCTGGTACTTTTCAGTAAGCTATGACTCAATGACAAGAGAAAAGTCAAACACAGTGTGTCATTTAATTAATTGCATTGGCTGCATCAGTGGTAACTAACTGAAATCTTAAGGCAAGAAAGATGACAGAGCTGTCAAAACACATAAGTCTACATTTTAGACTCCAGGCTGCACATCAATAGTCAGTTGAAGTAAAGGAAGCAGTACAGTACTTTGAACATACAAGACTTTGGGGTAGTAACAGGTCCTTATAAAATATAGGTTCTCATTTCAAAGTTCAAGCAGCAACGACACTGACTTCATCTCTCTCTCTCTCCTAGCAATCTGTGCCTTAAGCAATTTAGGCCTAGATCTACACCTAAAATTTTGGTAGATCTAGCTATATTGCTTAGGTCCATGAAAAATTTCACAACCTGTGTGACATAGTTAGGTCGACCTAACCTCCACTGTGGAGACCACTAGATGGATGTAAGAATAGTATAGAACGTGTCTACACTACAAGCACTTAAGTATCTGATGTGTCGCTATAGTGCTTGTAGTGTAGACACTACAGCAATGGAATGCATTTGCACACTGTAGTAAATCCACCTCCTCGAGAGGTGGTAGCTAGCTCAATGGAAGAACTCTGCTATCCACCTACTGGTCTCTACAGTGGGGTTAAGTCAACTTGACTACGTTACATGGGGTGTGAAATTTTTTACAGCCCTGAATGATGTAGCTAGTTTGACCCAAATATAAGATGTAGACCATGTCTTATGTAGTGAAGGTATGAGGGGAGAGGGGAGGAGTTTCACTTATACACAAAGTTCTACAATTCACAGTTTTGCCACTAAGGAAGAAATGTTAAATAAATTGTGTAATAATGGAATGTTGAATACATAGTTTATGACCATCACAACACCAGTCAAATAGGACCTTTCAGGCAACCTGAGAATATAACATTCAAGTGAAGTTCATTCAGGCATAAACATGCAAACAATTTGCAAGTAGAGCAACTAGCAATATGCCTGAGGTATAGGAAAATGAACAAGTTTCCAGTGTACTGATTTCAATTCAAGTAATTTCCCTTTCCTCTTTTTGACACTTTACTACAGCAATATTTTAGACTAACTTCAATCTGATATTGTAGTGCTGTGTCCTATGGGAGTTAACCTTGTGCCATGATTGAGAGAGAGGAGCAATCCTTATCCCCTCAAACAATTTAAACACACCTGCTGGAGTGTGATTGGTTAGCAGTGTATCCCTTTTCTTCAAGGAGTCACCCCGATTTCACTGTCTCAAACCTTTGCTTGCTGCTTTTTCCTTGTCAGTTCTAAGTTACCAATGATGCAACCAGTGAACTTTCCTAAAGTTAATTGCCACCAAAGTAGAATTGGGGCTTTATGCTAGCTCTTACTGCCAGGATATTCTAGCACCAGATGCTGGCACATGCTTCCTCTTAGTCTGACACTGTTTTCATATCCAGTCGCCAAATGTTGGTCTCCCTATAAAATGTAATAGTGCTAACACTAGTGTGTGTTTCATTTTCTATATGGGTGTACTACGTACCTAATAACTGCTACATAAATACACATTAATGCAAAGTAATGCATATTGAAAAACATAATCCCTATACATACAGAATGATGGAGTCTAAATTAGCTGTTACCACTCAAGAAAGATCTTGGAGTCATTGTGGATAGTTCTCTGAAAACATCCACTCAGTGTGCAGCAGCAGTCAAAAAAGCTAACAGAATGTTAGGAACCATTGGGAAAGGAATAAATAATAAGATAGAAAATATCATATTGCCTCTTGTGTATGCCCACACCTTGAATACTATGTGCAGTTCTGATTACTCCATCTCAAAAAATATATATTAGAATTGGAAACGGTACAGAGAAGGGTAACAAAAATGATTAAGGATATGAAACAGCTTCCTAATGAGAAGAAATTAAAAATACTGGGACTTTTCAGCTTGAAAGAGACAACTCAGAGGGGATATGATAGAGTTCTATAAAATTGTGACTGGTGTGGAGAAAGTGAATAAGGAAGTGTTATCTACTCTTTCACATAACACAAGACCAGGGGCCACCTGATGAAATTAATAGGCAGCAAGTTTAAAACAAACAAAAGGAAGTACTTCTTCACACAATGCACAGTCAATCTGTGGAACTTGTTGCCAGGGGATGTTGTGAAGGCCAAAACTATAACAGAATTTTAAAAAAAGAACTCAAAAAAGAACTAGATAAGTTCATAGAGAATAGGTCCATCAAGAGCTATTGGCCAAGCTGATCAGGAATGCAACCCCATGCTTTGGGTGTCCCTAGCCTCTGATTGCCAGAAGCTGGGAGTGGACAACAAGGGATGTATCACTTGATGATTGCCTGTTATGTTCATTCTCTCTGAAGCACCTGCCATTGGCCACTGTCAGAAGACAGGATACCATACTAGTTGGACCATTGGTCTGATCCCGTGTGGCCGTTTTTGTGTTCTTATGTTCACATTATATTACTTACTCAATAGTTGTAACACCTGTTTGCTCTTTTTAAAAAAACTATTAGTATACTATTTCACCAGTAAAGATGGTGCATTTCATAAATCTAAGTATATTTTAAGTTTCAAATTCTATGCAATATATAAACTTACAGATTATGGATATGTACAATATGTACATATAAAAGAAACCTAAATCACCATTCATGACAGCAGTTGCAAGTGGTCATTGAAGAAAAAAACCTAACAGAAACAGGGCATTTGGCTATGAAAAATGTCAAGTTATTCTTTGAACATTGGCTCAGAAAAATCTCAATACATTTCTGGTAAATGAGGCGTGAAACATATTGTAGAAAATATGGTGTCCAGGAGATAGCACTACCCAATATTTTATCTTAATGGCAACATACAGTACTTTAAAAGGCTTGAACTTTAAATCAAGTACTGTGCAGAGGACATCGCCAATCCGTTAGTTTTTCAACTACAACTAAGTATGAACACGATGACAAGATGGAGACAATAATCCATTTTTGGTAAACAGTTGTGGTTAAAATATGTACCAGTAAAGGTGGGTCTGACTCTGAGCAGAGTTTACCCATTTGTTAATAGTCAAGCAATAGTGATGACCCTCAGATATCAACTGCTTGATATGACTTCACAGAGGTAATTGAGTTTTCAAGTCTTTGATGACCAAGGGAACCCAGTGAATGTGTTTGTAAAGGACATAGTCCCATTGCTTCAATAGTAGCATGTAAGGGATTAGGCCATCCCTCCCTGTCTGTATGGGAGGGAGGCCATGCACCCTCACTATGGTGCTCCTGGGGCTACTGAGACACACAGGAGGGAAATTAGCATTCGAGGCCTCTGGCCCTCAGGCAGGGGCCAGAGCAGGCATGTAGTCAGTGGCCCCTGGCCATTAGGCCGGGCAGGGCAGTCGAATGGTCTCCATACTCACAACCAGGAGGGTACTGAGCACCACCAGTCTATGGATTCACAAGCCAGGAGCTGAGCACCTGCAAAATCTAGGGGCTCATAAGTGATGGGTGAGCACCAGTGAAGTCTTGGGGCTCACAAATGGTGGATGAGTGAGCTACCATCTCAAGGAGTGGGGGTCATCAGCAAGGGAGGGGGTAGGGATCCCAGCCCCAGCCAAGGGCTCTCATGATAGTGGAGTGTTCCAACACCATGTCAGCGGGACTACAGTCAAAACTCACTGACATGGCTTCAGGCCACAATACAACCAGACAATTATCTGGTTCTCCTGGGCTCCTTCTTAACTCCCTTCCCTGGAGTACCTGGGCTTCAGGGTCACCATCTGTCTCCCCAGGGTAAGTCGCAAGGGGTAATCTTTCAGGCCTCAGGCAGCTCCAGCAGCTCCTTCTGGTCCTAAGCAGCAGGCAACTCCGGTGGCTGCTCAGCACTGCAGTGATCGTGCTTGGGTACCTGCAGTGGGAGAGTGACATCCTTCTCCTCTGGCTGCAGCAGACCAACCTAGCTACAGGGCTCGCCTTTTATATCTCCTCTCTCTGCTTCCAGCAGGGTGGGTGTGGGTGTCCTAGCTCCACCAACGCAGGGTTAGGCTGTCTCTCCCTGTCCTTCTCTGAGCGAGGCCACGCTCCCTCACTACTCCCATTCCCCCCTCAGGTCCAGCTCCCAAGCTTCAGGGTTGGGCAGGCTTTCCTCACTTAACAGACTATTGACATTTGCATTTTCTTTACCAGCTTGATATTGTACAGTGAACGCAAATGGCTGGAACATGAGGTACCACTTCATGACCCATCCCTTGGTGTCCTTCATTGTGTGGAGCCACTTGAGGGGCGCATTCTTAGTTATCATGATGAAGGGGTCCCCCAGGAGATAATATCAGAGAGCCTCCACTACCCATTTGACCACCAGGGCCTCCTCAATGGTAGAATAGTTCCACTTCCATGGAAACAGCTTTCAACTAATGTACAGAACTGGATGTTCCTCCCTGTTGACAGTCTGGGAAAGGATGGTGCAAAGGCGTCCACCTGGACCATGAAGCTGCAGGTGAAAACAGAGCTGTACAGGATAGGTTTTTTTACACAGGCAATCTTTTAATGTCTGGAAGGCTGCTTCGCAGTTGGGTGACCAATGAACTCACCGTGATTGGTCCTTGGTTAGAAGCTCCATCAAGGGGGCAGAAATTGAGGCAAATCTGGGAATAAACTGGCGGTAGTACCCGACCAGTCCCAGGAATTGCCTTACTTGTTTCTTGGTGGTGAGGGACGGATGCTGTTGGATGGCCTGGTCCTTTCCAATAAGTGGGTGCACCTTCCCTCGCTCCAGGACATACCCTGGGTAAGTTGTTTCTTGATAGCCCATCCAGCATTTCCTGGGATTGGCTGTCAGCCTGATGCTCTGGAGGACCTGCAGGATGGCTGCCACCTGATTCAAGTGGTCCTCCTAGTGGTGGCTGTAAATTACGATGTCATTGATGTAAGCTGTGGTGTACTTTATGTGGGCCTGCAGTAGTTGGTCCAACAGCCACTGGAAGGTTGTGGGGCCCCAGGAAAGCTGAAGGGGATGGCGGGGCACTGTGGCTAGAGGTGTCTTAGGTGGTCACAAATGAACCAGAGCCCTGTTTCAGCAGGATCCTTCTGCGTTCTGCTTCCCCGTGAGTGGCCTGGGGCCTCCCCCAATGAAGCCAATCTCCTCCCTCTGTCACAGCTATCCAGTGTGCCTGGGGACTTCAGAGTGGATCAGGGTGGCTCCCCACCATGGCAACCCCTTCGCAGCCTGACATTGGGTGAGGTGCAACCTTAGGGCTGGGGGGACTTCCACCGATTGGGAGGATGTTCTGGGCAGTGACCATAGTTCTCAGTGGCACGGGGGTCTCTGCAGCCAGGAAGTTCTCTATGGGGAGGCTTCTGTATGCCACCTGGGAAGCCCCTGTCAGATAAGGGGCCCGGAGTGTGGCCCGTTGCTCTAGCGCCCCACTGGCGGTCAAGTCGACCCTTTTGCAAATAATCAGAAAAGCTTCAGGGTCATCCTCCAGGCCCATCATCATGAGGTGCAACAGCATAACAGGGGCCGCTGGACGTCACCCCTCCAGCGCAGCCAGATGCTGGAAACACTGTTGCTGTTGGTCCTGTTGCTGGGCCCCGAACTCCTGGATCAGCTGCTGCTGTTGGGTCGCCAGTTGCTGGAGCAGCTTCTGCTGCTGTTGCAGCTGGATGGCTTGCTGCTTCTGCTGGGTCTTGGCCCACCGCCTCATCAGCCTCTCCAGCTCCATGCTGACGTTCAAGTGGGTGACAGGCTAGTCCTCTGCATCAGGGGTTGTATGCTGCTGCATTCTCTGCATCCCTCCCTCCCTGTCTGGCCCCCTTGCAGTGGTGCTCCTCTGTGTACTGAGATTCACAGGGAGGAAATTAGCATTTGAGGCCTCTGGCAGGGGCCAGAGCAGGCAAGTAGTCAATGGCCCCAGACCCTTGCGCAAAGCAGGATAATGAAGCAGCCTCAAGCATCAGGCTCTTAGGCTGGGTGGGGAAGTCAAGTGGTCTCTGGGCTCACAACCAGGGGGGCATTGTGCACCACCGGTCCATGGGATCACAAGCCAGGCGCTGAACACCAGCAAAGTCTATGGCTCACAAGTGGTGGGTGAGCACCAGTGAAATCTAAGGGTTCACAAGCAGTGGGTGAGTGAGCTGCCATGCCAAGGCATTAGGGGAACCCAGCCTCACCCTACTGTGCCAGGTCACAGCCCAAGGCCCTCACAATGGTAGAATGTTCCGTCACCAGGTCAACGAGATTCCTGCCAAAACTTGCTGACAAGGCTTTAGCCCACAACATAACCAGACAATTGTCCAGGTCTCCATGGCTCCTTTTTATACCCCTTCCCTGGAGTATCTGGTCCTCTTGCCATCCATCATCCTGGGATAAATTGCAAGTGGTAACCCTAACAGTTCCTCAGTGTCGCAGGCAGCTCTGGCAGCATCTCCAGGTCACAGGCCACAAGCAGCTCTGGCAGTTCCCCTAGGTGTCAGGCCACGGGCAGCTCTGGCTGCTTCTCCTGGTCCCATGTGCAGGGAGCTCCAGCAGCTCCTCAGTGCTGCAGCATTTGGGTGCCTGTAGCAGGGGAGAGAAGTCCTCCTCCTCCAGCTGTGGCAGCCCATTGGCATATCTACCACCAGTAGTCAAAAATCAGTCAATTACCAAACTAGGCTGTCCCATCATACCATCCCCTCCATACATTTATTAAGCTCAGTTTTGAAGCCAGCTAAGTGTTTTGCCCCCACTGCTCCCCTTGGAAGGCTATTCCAGAACTTCACTCCTCTGATGGTTAGAAACCTGGGTCTAATTTCAAGTCTAAACTTCCTAATGGCCAGTTTATATCCATTCCTCTCCCTCCCTGGTATTTATCCCTCTGATGTATTTATAGAGAGCAATCATAACTCCCCACAACCTCCTTTTGGTTATGCTAAACAAGCCAAGCTCTTTGAGTCTCCTCTCAGAAGGCAGGTTTCCCATTCTGCGGATCATCCTAGTAGCCATTCTCTGCACATGTTCCAGTTTGAATTCATCTTTCTTAAACATGGGAGACCAGAACTCCACACAGTATTCCAGATGAGGTCTCACCAGCGCCCTGTATAATGGTACTAACACCTCCCTATCTCTATTGGAAATACCTCGTCTGATGCATCCTAGGACTGAAATAGCTTTTTTCACAATCACATCACATTGGAAGCTCATAGTCATCCTGTGATCAACCAATACGCCCCAGATCCTTCTCCTCTTCTGTCACTTCGAACTGATGCATCCTCATCTTATAGCAGAAATTCATGTTATTAGTGCATGACCTTGCACTTTCCACTATTAAATTTCATTCTATTTCTATTATTCCAGTTTCCAAGGTCATCCAGATCTTTCTGTATGATATCCTGATCCTTTTCTCTATTGGCAATTGTGTCATCCACAAACATTGTTAGCACATTCCCACTTTTTGTGCCAAGGTCAGTAATAAAAAGGTTAAATGAGATTGATACCAAGACTGATCCCTGAGGAATTCCACTAGCAACCTCCTTCCAGCCTAACAATTCATCTTTCAGTATAGCCTGTTGTAGTCCCCCTTTTAACCAGTTCCTTATCCACCTTTCAATTTTCATATTAATCCCCATCTTTTCCAATCTAACTAATAATTCCGCATGTGAAACTATTTCAAATGCCTTAATGAAATCTAGGTAAATTAGATCCAATGCATACCCTTTGTCTAAATATCTGTTATCGTCTCAAAAAAGGAGATCGGGTTGGTCTGGCATGATCTACCTTTTGAAAAGCCATGTTGTATTTTATCCCAATTACTTTTAACCTCAATATCCTTAACTACTTTCTCTTTCAAAACATTTTCCAAGACCTTGCATATTACTGAGGTCAAACTAACAGGCCTGTAGTTACCCGGATCACTTTTTTTCTCTTTCTTAAAAATAGGAACTATGTTAGCAATTCTCCAGTCATATGGTACAGCCCCTGAGTTTACAGATTCATTAAAAATATTTACTAATGGGTTTGCAATTTCATGTGCTAGTTCCTTTAATATTCTTGGATGGAGATTATCTGCCCCCCAGTTTCGTCTCTTTAACCTGTTTGAGTTTGGCTTCTACCTTGGATGTGGTAATTTCTACCTCCACATCCTCATTCCCATTAGCCACCCTACCACTATCCCCAAATTCATCATTAGCCTCATTAAAAACAGAGGCAAAGTATTTGTTTAGATATTCAGCCATGCCTAGATTATCCTGAATCTCCACCCCATCCTCATTGCTTAGTGGTCCCACTTCTTTCTTTGTTTTCTTGCTATTTATATGGCTATAGAACCTTTTACTATTGATTTTAATTCCCTTTGCAAGGTCCAACTCTACTTGGTTTTTGGCCTTTCTTGCTTTATCACTACATGTTCTGACCTCCAAGAGGTAGCTTTCCTTGCTGATACCTCCCATCTTCCACTCTTTGTAGGCTTTTTGTTTTCTTTTAATCACCTGTCTGAGATGCTTACTCACCCAGCTTGGTCTACAACTCTTGCCTATGTATTTTCCCCTTCCTTGGGATGCAGGCTTCAAATAGTCCCTGCAGCTTTGACTTGCTAAGCCTCCCCCACCATTAGATCTATGAGTTCTTCAGTCCAGTCACCTTCCCCAACTAATTCCCTTAATTTTTTTAAGTTAGCCCTTTTGAAGTCAAAGACCCTAGTCACAGATCTATTTTTGTTTATCCTTCTATTTAGTTTGAACTGAATTAGCTCATCGTTGCTCGAACCAAGGATGTCCCCTACAGCCAGTTCTTCTATGATGTCCTCACTACTCACCAATACCAAATATAAAATGGCGTCCCCTCTTGTTGGTTCAGTAACTATTTGGTGAAGGAATCGTCAGCTATCGCATCCAGGAAAATCTGGGTCCTATTATTACTGCTAGAACTTGTCCTCCAATCTATATCTGGGAAGTTAAAGTCTCCCATAATCACACAGTTCCCAGTAGTATTTACTTCATTAAAAACATTAAGGAGGTCTCTATCCAGATTCATATTGGATCCCGGTGGTCTGTAGCAAACCCCAAGCACTATCACAGGGGAAACGCTAGTGGTTTTCTTCCCCTATGTGATTTTTACCCAGACATACTCTGTCTTATCAATTCCATCACTTCTAATTTCTTTACAGTCTACCTCGTCATTGATATACAATGCTACTCCACCACCTTTGCCTTTATATCTGTCTTTCCAAAACAGCACATACCCTTCAATACTTGTACACCAGTCATGACTGCTATTCTGCCATTTTTCTGTTATCCTTATAATATCTTCACTTCCTCTCCAGTAGCTCTAATTCCTCCATTTTGTTACGAAGGCTCCTTGCATTGGTGTACAACCATCTTACTTTTTCCTCTTTGGCTTCGCTCATGTTCTTTACCTGTTTTGGCACAGTCATTTTACTGCCAATATTGTCTAATACACCACCTTTCCTTTTAATGTCCATTCTGCTCCCCACTGCTCTGTCCTTTCTTACTTCACTTTCCTCCCTCTCAATGCTAAAATCAGGGCATCTCCCAACCATCTCCCTAGTTTAAATCTCTCTTTAATCTGTTGTGCCAGCCTCCATCCTAGAAGTGCATTTCCCTCCCTACTCAGGTGAAGTCCACCCCAAGAGAATAGTCCTCTGTCCATGAATGCCTCCCAGTGACCATACATCCCCAAACCCTCCTTATAGCAGCACTGCCTGAGTCATCTGTTGATCATCAGACTCTTGTCACACCTTTGTTCTCCTCCTTTAGGGACAGGCAGAATCCCACTGAAGATCACCTGAGCCTCGATTTCCTTACAAGTCTTTTCCAGCTGGCATAGTTTCTTTTGATACTTTCCAGCAAGAATCTAGCTATATCATTTGTACCCAAATGAAGGACAATTTGTGAATTCTTTCTTAGGATCCTCTTCAGCCTCAGGTCCACATCCCATATCTTAGCACCTGCCAGTCAGCACAGCCTTCTGTTCTCTGGATCAGCTCTGGTTACAGGCCTGTCTGTTCTTCTCATCAGGGAATCCCCAATCATGTAGACCTGCCTTTTCTTGGTAATGGTGTGATTCTCTGGACTATCCCATTTTTTATGGCTGCAAGTCATCTCCCTTGCAATCCTCTGCAACTGTTCCTGTATCCTCCTGGGGCTTTTATTTGGTGGTATCTCCATTGGCTCATTCCCCTCTGTATAGGATTAGCTGCTCTTCTCTTCTTCCTTGCCCTCCCACCTTCAATAACCACCTGCTGTGCCCCTTCTTCATTTTACAACTCCGCAAACCAGTTTCTGAGCTCTATTTCTCCTTCACTAGCCCGTCTTTTCCTCTGCTGGGTTCTTGCAGTCACATGCTTCCATTGGCCACTTTCCTCACCCAGCATTCTCCCCTCAGAGTTCGTTGTTCCTGCTTTCATCTGCAGGTCTTGGTTTTTCCCTTCTTTGTGCCATCTTCTGCTCGAACCCCCTTCTAAACTCAGCCAGAGTTTCCACCTGCTTCTCCAACCTCAAATCTTTTCTTCCATGAGCTCTATGAGACAGCATGTCATACAAATGAATCTCTTTTGAGGTACCTCTTTCAGGATCATGTACATCCCGCAGCTTCCACATCCAGTCATCTTCATTGTCTCTTCCACTGCTTGAGTGACTACCACTATCACCTCTGTATCCATCATAGACAGTGATAATATCCAACCGGTTCGCGCGAACCGGTTCTTAAAATAAAAAAAAGGCAGCGAACCGGTTGTTAGCATCCTCCCGTTGCGGGAGGCTCTGCGGGGCGCTGGAGGGGTTTCGAATTTGGCATCGCAGAGCGAGTCTCACAGCGGAGATTCTCGGCTGCGATGCCAAGTCTCCCTCTCCGCCGCCGAAATTGACTTTGCCTTGTCAATTTCACGGCGGAGAGTATGCACCAGCTCCGCCGCCGAAATTGACCAGGGAGTCTCTCCTGGGAGTCTCCCTGCCGCCGAAATTGACCAGGGAGGGTCAATTTCAGTGCAGGGAGTCTCTCCTGCCAGTCTCCCTGCCGCCGAAATTGACCAGGGAGGGTCAATTTCACGGCGGCGGGTGCCCTGAAGTTCTGGGTGCTGGGGTGCTGTGTGCATGATGTTTAAGAACCTATTCAGAATAGGTTCTTAAATATCACCTGCCTTCATAGAACTGGTTATTGGAAATTTGGGATATCATCACTGATCATAGACTTTCCTTCTATTTCTTGTCAGTGACAGAAAACAAAGAAACCAAACGGAACAACCCCCAATGAGCACCCGACAGTACCAGAACATCACACTCTGCCTTCCCAAACTCCCGTGTTTTCAGCTGTATGCTGTCTTCTATGCTGCTGCAGCTGTGCCACTGCCTGCTTGAGTGGCTGCCTTTATAGGACCCCTAATTAGAGAAGCCCCACCCCCTAATTAGAGTAAACTGAACTCAGTACACCACCCGTACCACTTGGGGGCCATTTCAGGAAAGGCTCTGGAATTCTCTCTTGCTTGTCCCAGAACATCTTGTGCTGGTGTTGGTAGGTCTCATGTATCCAGTCCTGTGCTGCCAGCGGTAACATCTGCTGCTGCTGTTCAGAGGCCAGCTGTGCCTCTTGTTGTCTTTGATAATTCTGTATGATTTGAAGGAAGGCAGTCTAGTCTGCTGCAGGTGTTTGGCTTTTACCATACCTAAAAACAAACAAACAAAAACAGATTTCAGAAAGGTACAGAGGTAAAAGGCAACTGTGAGTCAGACTGAAGGGAAATTAAGAAAATCCATTAGAAAATAACATTTCAGAGGTTTTGGTAGCATTGCCATCCCGCTCACAGGATAGTTCTCTTCTCAGCTTCTCTCTTTACTTTCATGTCTCCTTCAGGACTTTACATCTGATTGTGTGGGTAGTTTGTAAGCCCACTCCACTATGAGCACTCTGACCTTCAGTCCGTAGGCAACTGAATGCAGACAATGGGCACCTTCTCTGTTAGCCTCCAACAGGCTGGCAATTTCGTCCACACTGACTTCCTCTTTTTGAATCAGTTAACAAAAATGCAAAGTGCTGTTTGAAGCAAGGAATGTGAGTCTGTTCCCAGAAGCAGGATACCTCCTCCACTGGTGCCCAAGATACAGAGCTCCTAGTAAACATGTTTAAGGGCATTCCTTACCTGTCATTGTGTGGAGGCAATGATGCTTCACCTCATGTGTCACCCAGTTTCACGCCTCAGGGAGTGAAGGGAAGTCTCCATCTGCCATGTCTAAAAAGCCCTAGTTAAGTTTGCATCTCATCCCTTCTACGCTCCGTTTCTCCAAGGCCTCTTCCTTCACTCTGCCAATCCCTTAGTTTCCCTCTGGAGATTTGGCTATGTTTGGCTCTCTAACCTAATACTATGCCTCCTTGAGTACTTCAAGAAACCCTTTCTTGCCAACCCCACAGTTCAGTCAAGCCCAGAGATCTGTAATGACCTGCATAGAACTTCTACCTCCCCAGGGCTCCTTAATCTCATGTCTGCCTGCTTCTTAGGCCTCCCACAAACCCTTTCACAGACCTCTTCCCAGAGCACCTCTTAGGCTCTTTCCCCTGCTCATTAACTAGTGAGATCCAGAACTTTTGCTTTTCCAGTCTTCCACTTAGCAGAGAGAACCACAAGAAATCTTTTTCCCTCCCTGTTATGAGAAAAGGGAGCCGATATATATATATATATATACACACACACCTGCATCCCTTCCCAGCATTCTTACTGTAGCCTGCAATTCCCATGGTCCTTCAAAGAACTACAAGCCATATAATGGCTTAGTTCTATGCTGAAACTGTAATGGGATAGTGCTGGACTTGTGACCTGTCTTTAAATGTGCCCTGTTACATAGGAGTGTTGCCGGTCACTGGATTAAGATGCACTCATAAAGCTTCTATGGAGAAACTTTCACAGCACCTTGTTCAAAGCAGTGCTATTAGTCCATAATATTCATGAGGGCTAATTTCACACTCAAATTAAAGAAAGAAAATCCTGTCACGACCAGGGCTGTATTTACTCTGTGTTCTTTGAAGTGATGACTTTCAGACAAATCCTGAAGACAGTAGCTTATAGTGACCGCACTGTTAGTATAACACACTGGATGTGTTACAAAACAAGCCAGTGACTCCTTTTACAGATTACCGTGCAATAGATAAAGTGAGTAATATTATTAAGATATACGAAGATGAGTGTGATTTGAATCTTAGGGCAAAGTACTAGAATTATGATAATTATTTGGCATGGAAGGGGAGGGAAATACATAATTAACAGAGAATTCTCTTTCCTGAGGATCTTCTCTACTGTCTGCTTCCTTCAGAAGAAGACATCTCCAAGAGGCAGAGGAATATCTAGGAGGGCTATTTCCTCCAACTAAATGCAATGGCACGTTTTCTGAAGCGGACAAAAAGAAATAGCCCTAAGGTCATGTAAGTGACCTTGACCGAACCCTGTAGCTGCTGTGTCTGATTCTTGTTGAGAAAGGTGGGGGAGAATTCCATACTGCCCTGAAGGAATATGTGTACTGTTTATATTTGGTACTGAAAGGCAAGAGGGTGAAGTACGGCTTCTGAAGTACTGGAGAGGATATGAAATGATTGAAGATGTGTGTCCTCATGTGTGTAATAGCTTAGGTGGGGTTGAGGGATTGGGGTAGGGGGAGGGAAAGAATGAAAGAATATGAACACATTCCTAATGGATTCTCTATTTTCTCTTCAGCAATCAACATCACCAAGAACTCTTTGCTCTGTTTTCTTAAAGCACATTTTCTTTGTCTAAAATATGTGTATATATAGAGAAAGATATAAGTTAGGTTACAAATATGAAAACAGATACTGCATACTATTTCCCCTGAACCTGAATGTTGTATTTTCAGTATTTTTTTACATTACATAAAAGCTGCTCTTTATATGTGCTTGTCAGTTAAGGTTCTGAGCTCACACTGTCTTTTTTTGGATGATAGTTATTCTAGAACAGTAATTCTCAAACAGGGGTAGGCCTACCCCTGGGAGTATGCAGAGATCTTTCAGGGGGTACATCAACTCAACTCATCTAGATATTTGCCTAGTCCTACAACAGGCTACATAAAAGCCTTAGTGAAGTTAGTACAAACTAAAATTTCATACAGACAAAATGAGAAAATAAGCAATTTTTCAGTAATAGTGTACTGAGAAACTTTTGTGTCTTTGATTTTGTAAGCAAGTAGTTTTTAAGTGACGTGAAACTTGGGGTACACAACACAAATCAGACTCCTGAAAGGAGTACAGAAGTCTGGAAAGGTTGAGACCCACTGCTCTAGAAAAATTGTATGTCAGTTATTAGCAATAAATTGTAGTGGTTTAATCTACCCATGCTTAAGATTTCACCCTTCTCTTTCTTCTTCAGGAAATATACCATTTTAAGAATTATTGCAAGATCTGTAACTTTATTTCAACAGACTCTGCCCTTTAATTCATTGTATATTCTCCTTAGATTTATTTTGTGATTGCATACTCATTGGGGCATAGCCAAAAGAAGGCTTTTAAAGATTAGGAAACAAAGGTTTAGATGCTCCATGATTGGTCTGCTTCACTCAGGAAAAGCACGTTCCAAGCCAACACAAAGTGAGCAAAGCTGCCATACAAATGGCAATGTTTTCCTCATTCAGGCCTTTCAATTAACTGCTTCATGAATCATGGGATATGTAGATATGGATTCCAGATTTAATATGGGGATGAGGGAGAGAGCAGACAATTTTTGCCCTAGCAGTGGAGTTGTTACAATATATGTGAAAACAAAATTTGGCCAAAAGAGTCTAAAATGATGGCAAACTAAAGATAAAACTTGAAGATAAATAGTTGGAAATCTACTACAATTACTGTCCTGTGAATCCAGAAGTATTTAACTTAATATTAATGGTCTTGATACCGCTACTGAACCATAACTAATGTCACAAATTTGCAAAAATTAAAAGAACATCACCTAAAATATCAATGTGTCCTCACATCAAGGTCATTCTGAAATGATATGGATCTTGTCTAATACTTAGGTGTAAATTAAGGATTTTATTTTCTAGCAGCTTCCAAGGATCTAACCCTGGGTTTCCCACTTGCTGACCCACATTACAGCAAGTGCATTTGGATAAGAGATCCCAATGAAATGTCTTAGCAACTATTAGATCAGTCTTGGCTATAGGTCCAAGGTGGTGTATAATTCCTCCTGGGCTACTATTTTTTCCTTGATGAGCTTCATCCATCTTCCCAATTTCTCAGCACCTGCATTGAAACATGGCCAAGTGGGTAGAGAGCTTCTTCTACAGGTGTAGTGATGCTTTAAATCAACACCCAGGGGATGCGCACGACATGCTCTTTGCATCCGTTGCATCCAGTAACCCTGAGTGTTTCTGAGAGCTAAGAAAACAGACAGCTTCCTCAGAAGAGTCATAATACTCAACAATTTATCAGTGGTGCCCAAAAGCTAACATGTTCCACTCTGCAACCTCCTCCCTGTGCTCAAAGTAGCACATTCACAATGCTCAGTATACCACAAGGAACAGTCTATCCAATAGCGCTCCCAAACTTAGTTGTCTCTATTGTAATACAGTTCAGGATTGGCCATTAGTAATGCCGGCATTATGTGAAGAAATCATTATTATTTATTTGTTCCATGTGTTGATATGGTTCTTATCACTGAAGAACATAGGCACTAAGTAAAAGGTGCAAGGACCCATCCAGCTCATCACCTTGGTACATTCGTATGAGGTTCCTGGGTAAGGTCCCTGTTTGATTGAATGCATGGCAGAAGAATAATGCACCATTCTCTGGATATGTCTACACTGCCGGCTCCTTGCAGATTGATGCAGTTGGATCGATTGAACAGGTCGTGGAGACCCACTCAATGAATCACTGTTGACGTGATTAATCCATCTCCCCAAAAGGAGTAAGATTACGTTGACTGGAGGGTGTCTCCCGTCGACGCAGCGCAGTGAAGACGCTGTGGTACAGGAACATAAGTAAGTTGACGGGAGATACGCAAGCTCTGGTGGCAGTGTAAACCAGGCCTAACTTAAATATGGTCCTAACTTAAATGGATACCAGTAGATTAGTAGTTGTTTTTTCAGAGATGGAGCAGAATTGTATTCAGGGTATATGGAGATACTTTGAGGTGGTCTCTTAAAACAGGATATTGTTTAAAAAATCTGGTTTCCTCTATTGGTTTCATAGAAGATTTATAAAATCACATACAATGGCATAAAATCAGTGGGGAATGACTCAGATTTCTGCACTCTATTCCTAGGGAAGCGGTCATTCTTCTCTTAACTGCTTTACTTGGAACATGGAGTACAGAGATACAGTATAATTTGAAGCCCAAGAAAAGAACCAACACACAGTGGAGGAAGGAAAACCAAAGATATGCAGAAAGCAGACCTGTTTAGAATACACTATAAACAGATAGGCAGATAGATTCAGACACGCTGAAGACTATTTGCAGACACAGGTTGAAAGCAGCTGGTTCCAGCCTGCAGGTAAATGTGGCCAAGTTTTCACCTTCACATTTACTCCCAGCAGTTTCCCCAGAAGATCATTCTCTGAGCTGAAAGAAATAGGAGTCAGAAGCAGTGCAGTGGTGCGTGCCTGCTCAGCTTATTAAAACAGGGGAAGAAGGCAATATTTCACATGCACACACACACACACCCGAAATAAAAAAAGATAGACAAGTAAGAGAGGCTAATCCATCTGATGAAATTAGCAGGCAGAGTATGTAGCTGTTTGAAATGATGAACGAGGTTGAAATAGCTACACAGGCTAACATCCAGTGGGATAATTACTCCAAGCTCTCAGGCTAAAATCTGTCTTGGAGGGACTGGGAGGCTTTGATGACTCAATTTCAATGGGCATGCTTATGAAACACATAGTAAAAGCTATTAAAATTGAAATTGTTCTTGGGTGGCATTCTGAGACTGAGCTACTGACCCTATCAGGCTGCTTTTAATAAGGTACATGCTATTTTTGCTCTCAGAAGTGGCAAGTACTTTAGCTGCCCACCTACTTCATCTTAACTATTTAACACCCCAGATCCTGTTTTGAACAACTATTATGTTTCTAAAATAAATCCCAATCTTTATATAAAAATGGCTCTTTTACAAGACAAGCAAGGAACCTCTAAGCTGAGCATTACAGTTGCTTATGCTACCTTGCCAGTTTTAGAGCCACTCATGATGAGAAGGTTGTTCCTCTGATGCCAAAGGAATAAATGAATAAATGGTTTTTAAATTTATGTTAGCTGCCAAAAGCATTTCGTTTCTGTAGAATGCTAGCACTCTCCAATATGTGCTCTATTCTATCAGCAAGCTGATCATCTGAAAAGGAAAACAGTAGGATACCAATATAGGCCTAAAATTTGTATCTTAATAGGTTATATTTATGTTGTGGAATATGAGTATGAGCCATCATTTTCTGTTAGAGTGAGCACAGGGCTAGAAGCCAGGAACTTCTGACTTCTGCTCCTGTATCATACACCCACACCTGTGGCCTTGAGCATTCTTTCCACGTCCTCAGTAACAAAGCAGGGAGAGGGAGGATAATACTTACCAGGGATCACAGAGGTGTGGGTTGCTTGTAGTGGGAGAGCCAGATTTTCATAAAAGCTCAGAACCCAACAGTTCTTGTTTAGGAACTTCAGAATGTGGCCAGATTTTCAAAGTTGCTCCACATGCATTGAGGAGAACGGCAGCCACTGGGAGCGCAGCACTTTTGAAAGTTTGGCCACGTCATTTAGGTGCCTAAATGTAATGGTAACTTTTGCCTTTCATCTCTGGGAACTGGATTCAAGGGTGGTCTGGAAAGCTTCTGCAGAATGAATTCTGGTAGCACCAGCCCATACCTGGCAGAAAGATGCATTTCTGTTTCCTTTACCTTCCACAAAGCTATCAGCAGAAGTCTTAGCACTAAGAGATTATGCTGATGAGCACTCCAGACGTGCTTAAACTAGATTGTCACAACACAGGCCCAATAATGGGAACTTGTCATATGGTCAGCAGGCATTACATTTTTAGACATATTATACCCTGGTGGCTGACTGCAGTGATTATATGTTTTATCAGTTTTACAGCTCTTGAAAAGTGTTTTGCGATCCCAGGATAAAGAGCACTCAAAATGCAGTATCTGAAGATCCATTCATTGAAATTGGTAGACATTAGTTATGTATATAGTTTTTTTAACTGAGTAATTACTAGTGCATTCAAAAACATAGTAATATAGGAAACACACATACCCCAAACTTACACTATGTGGATGCACTTGTGCAGCATTTTGTGGTAGCTGTCCCTTGTCTGCTTTTGCACCCCTAAACAAAGTGGATACTTCAAGGGTCTTTATTTAGTGAATCAAAAGAGACTGGGAATTAGTTAATTTTACACTTGGTACCAGACTTGAAATGGATAGTGTATTAACAGAATAGGTCTGTTCAGAGGGTGTGATATAGCAATGTATAAGGAGCTGGAAAGAGTTAGAAAAGAGTGTAGAAGAACTATGTGCTATTAGTACTCAGCAGGAATGTATTCATTGTGTTTTTAAATTAAGTGGTAGGTCCCACAAATGGATCCCTCCTGAACCCGAAAGGGGGATCTATGCAGGTGCAGGGATGGGCCTGAGTAGAGCCATTTGCAGGATCCAGCCCATTTATGACAGAGCAGTTTTTTAAGTTAAAGGTGACTTTATTTTTTTTCAATGTTTTAGTATGAATTCCTTTAGGTTCTGTGGAAGAGAATTTCCTCTTTGCAAAGATGGCTCTTTGCTTAAAGAACACAGTGGATTAGCTTATTAGAGGACCCAATCCTTCTCCTCTTAATCATGACTGGAGCCAGTGGGATATCTTATGTGAGTTAGGAGAGCAGAAATGGGCCATTGGGAAGGTGGGAAGCAGGACTCTTGTAATCAGTGGAGCCCAAGACAGTGTGAATCTGATTCTCCTCTGTGGACATCAGAAGAGTTATTCCTGATTTATACCGGTGCAAGAGAGAAGAAAATCAAGCCTTTTGTATGAAACTACATTTTATTTGACTTCATTGTTTGGGGAAGCAAAAGTGCATGATTGTCTAGATAGAGAGCTGAGCTAGTATCAGAGCTGAGCTGGCTTTAAGTGGGGGAAATTATAACTAATCTCATTTAAACCACATATAATAATGACCTAAAAAAGCTTTTCTGTTTAAATATATCTTGACTTTAAACTTCAGTGTCTCAGCACATTCTAGGAGCAAGTGATGGCTGTCCCTCTGAAAAGGTAGGAAACACTGTTCTCTAGTGGTATAAATCTCTCATTTCTAGTTGTGTGGGTATACCATATGTCTGGTTACATCTTACCCACAACTGGATTTATATTCTACTGGAGATACTGTGCTTTGCCTCCTCCATCTTAGCTGATGCTGCTTGGGCTCAGGCCAAAAACTCAATAAGAGACCAACTTGTAAACAAACAAACAAATTTACTATTGACTGGCCCAGAGTGAAGCCAAAATACCCACATGAAGCCAAGCTACTGAAAGCTCTAGCCTGTGGTGTAAAAATATAGAGAGAGGAATTAAATCTGACACCACAGTTGAAAATCTAGAAATAAACTGTCTAAAAAAACATTTTTAATGAACCACGTAGTACAATATATAAAAATCAGCAGTAACATTTTACATTGCTATCCACAGGCACACGATACTGTAAACATTTCTTGTGAATGCATGTGGCCTTTGGCCTGATACCTACCTCATAAGGCTCCTGAGGAGAGATTACCTGTCCTGTGTTATTCCTTACATAATTATTTCCCTAACCTAACATTATCTTTATTATTGTTCTTTCCCATTATCCACTTAGGACTCCTTAATGTATGTGTTACAGGGAGGACAGTGAAAGTAGGATCAATGCAATGTTTTTAATAAAGAGACTATTTTCACCCCAAAACACAAACAAGACAACAATAATTGTTCCCAGTCCCCCATGCATTTGGTGGTTAAGGTGTTAAGAGAAATTGATTCAAAATATTCTTTTCCTTTTATGATTAATCCTAGGGTGATCATATTTCCCAAAGGGAAAACGGGACACTGTGTGGGGCTAGCCCAAGCCCTATCAGCCCTCCCCCGCCCACCCCCCCGGCCAACATGGGAGTGGCTCAAGCTGCTCGCCCAAGCCCTGCCCACCCTCCCCACGTAGGGCTGGCATTGCTGCTCACCCAAGCACTGCCTGTCCTCCCTCCCCCCACGTGGGTCTGGTGTCATTGTTCGCTTGAGCCTTGCCTGGCCTCGGTGCGAGGCTGGGGCTGGTGTCATTGCTCACCTGAGCTTTGCCTTCTCCCTTGTCCAAGCCCTGTCTTCAAAAGGCTGGCATCACTGCTCACCTCCCTCTGCCCTCCCACCCACACATTCCTCCACACCCCACTTTTTTGACAAAAGTGGGCATGTCTCATTTGTTCTTGCCAACAGGGGATGCTCACTTTTGCCCAAGCATAACTTTTTCGGGCCCAGTACCAACGGGCCCCCTCCCACACACATGCCCATGGGGGTTGCAGCCATGACCGGGGCCCCCCCAGGGCCTCCAGGGCCTGGTAAAGTGTACTTTTTTCCCACCCCCACGTGGAGGCTCTGCCCCTGGGACAGGACTTAAAAAAGGGACTGACCTGGCCAAAATGGGACATATGGTCACCCTAATTAATCCAGGCAGGAAGAGTTGTAAATTATAGCTGGGAATTATGGGAAAAATACATACATTATTTTGGGGGAAATGCTTCTCTTCTCAGGAACCCCTCTAGAAATAGATTGTTTCTAGACATGCTGCTTCTAATGAAAGAGAACAGGGGTTGTGGGTATGCAGACACAGTTGCTGGGAGGTGGCCAGGACTTCCACCAGGTACCGAGAAGGATACAGGGGCTCGCAGAGGGGGGGTGGGGAGGGCAAGAAGGCAGCAAAAGAAAGTTTAGAAGATAAGAAGGGAGAATGTTAATCTGTGAGGCAGGGAAATATTATATTCCCCATAGTATAGGGAGGACAGCTAAAACTGAGAGGTTCAATGACTGGCCCAAGGTGAGACTGCAAGTCCATAGCAAGGTCAGAAAAAAGAACCCAACTCTCGTAACTTCCAGTCTGCTGTTCTAACTAAATCATGGCAAACCAAAGTAATATCGACAAAGTATAATCCATTTAATTTAGTATTAAGAATAAGTAAGAGTTTTGTATGGGCTACAGAGTCTCTTGTTTCAGAGTATAACCCAGCCCATAACTATTGGGAGTTAGCAAGAACATTCCCCGGGGATACACTATCCTCCAACTACGTTCTTTATGGTTGTTTGACATTCCTTTGCAGCATAGCACTTACCAGTATTGTAGAGAGGATATTGGTCTAGTTAAACTATTGGTTTGTTCCTACATTCCTACATTCCTATGTTCCATGTTTTAGATGCATGTATTTCCTTTTCTTACTAAGCTTGTACTTCCTACTTGTTCCACTGCAGAGATAACATATTGAGACATGGTGGGTATCATTTTAGTTTACATGAGTTTGCTTATTAGTTAAGCACTGTTTCTTGTATAAATAGGAAAACATCATAAATGATTCTTGTATTGTCTTTAAAGTACGGTAGTGAAAAGTAGTATCACAAAGCAGCTGCTGCCCATGCTCACGAGCTAGACCCATAATGGCATACGTTAATGTATACTATCTAATGGATTTTTAATTTCCTTATAATTTAGAAAGCTGTAAAGAATAAGAACAAACTGTGAAGGAAGAATAATAGGATATCACTATTCAGCAAGAATGCATTTGTAATTTAAAAGCTTTCATTTGAAAGAAAAAGTGGATTTGCATTCATGTCAGATCAGTTTTATCAGTAAATTTTCTTTAAAAAATCTCAGTGATTTAATATGAATTTTTAGTTTTTGTGGTAGAGAATGTCCTCTTTCTAAGATGGCTCTTTGCTTTAAAAATACAGTGGTTTAGCCTGATGGAGACCAGATCTTGCTCACTTTACCCATGACTGACCTACTGGGGTTAATGGAATGTCTTATTAGAGTTAGGAGAACAGAACTGGGCCATCATGAAAGGAAAAAGGCAGGAATCTTACACATAATGTCAGTTTAAGTCTGATTATCCTCTCTAAAGCTGGGTCCACACTGATGGCGGCAAATTTGCCGCTGTCACATCAATTGCTCTGGATCGACTGAGTGGTCTGCATAGATGCGCTCAGTCAATCCAGGAAGTGACACAGGAAAACCACCTCGGTAAGTGGAGTAGCTCTGCGTCAAAGGGAGCGCTGTTCCCTTCAATGCAGCGCAGTACGGACGCCGCGCAGAGAAGACGCTGCAAAGTCGACGGGAGATATGCAAATGATTTATGTCGACTGCTGCCAAATCACAAAGGTAAGTGTAGACCAGGCCTTACACACCACTTTTATACCAGTGTAACTCCATTGACATTGAAGTATTCGTCATTTACGTCATGAAAGAGAGTGAAGAATCAAGCCCTTTGTATTGAACTACATTTTATTTTACTACATTGTTTGGGAAAAGAAATCTGAATGATCCTATAGATGGTAATTGGTCATAAATATCTTCCAAGAGAGCAGAGCTAATATCAGAACTTTGCTGGTTTTAAATTAGGAAAATTATAACTCAGTCATTTAAATCACCTCCAAAAGTGATCTGAGGTAGCATTTCTGTATAAATGTATCATGACTTTAAACCCCAGTGTCTCTCAACATTCCAGAACTAGTGTCAAGGGGGTGGTTGTGCCACTGGAAAGCTAAAAGTATCCCTTGTTCGGTGGTAGAAATCACACATTTTTAGCTATTCAGTATCACAATGTCACTGAACATTCCAGAGCTAGTGTCAAAAGAGTGTTTGTCCCACTGGAAAGCTAATAATCTTCCATTTCCAGTGGAGGGTCCTAGGGTGTATGTTGTCAATACCGGAGCTTACGCCAGTGTAATTTTAGAGAGAAAATGTCACATTTGTAGGGGGAGAAGGAAATATTATTCTAGCAGAGCAATCCTTTTAAACATGGCAGCTGTTTGAAAGTGCTCTAAGGTTTGGAATATTTGAAATAGTGCAGTAGAACATGAATTTAGTGAGCATAGTACAAAAGTGAATAACAAATACAATTTATTCACATGGTTTTTCAGTTTATCACATGATCCCACAATGTATCCCATGACTCTGCAATGGGTTGATATCACATCTACATATGTTTCATTTCACACCCACTTTGTTTTATTGTGGCACTACAGATATATAGGACTTATGTTTAATCAGAAGGTTGTTTGTTTTATAATAAGGGAGGCTGGTGATCTGTCCAGCAAACTAGTAACAAAAACACAGGGGGAAAAATTCATCACACGTACAACTGCTTTGATTTCAGGAATGAATTCAGCCTAATGAATGTAAATAATTGCACAATATTATGCCTCCACATTTGATCAAGCCTCAAAGCAATTTGTAAGATTTTCAGCTTATCTCATGGAACAAAATGCTAAGAAATATTCCCCTTGATTGTTTGTGTGAACTACACTCTTAAATATTTTGAAAGCTGGTAGTGCATGAAAAATATTAGTCAAAATCACTATATGCCTAAACCATATATATCTAGCATTTATATAAAATCAGTTACATCATTAAGATGATGATTATTATTGTTACATAAAATATCAACCTATAATTCAAATGAACCTGAAATTATTTTGAATATGATTGTGCCTGACCTTGTGAGTCAAAGGAGAGTGTGGCTGGAGCATTCTCAAACCATGGGCAGAGTTTGAGAGGATATGGGGGGGTCATTGACCCCCCCCAACTTAGAATGATTTTTTTAGTTGAGCAAAATGCAAATTAGTAATAAAAAGATATACGTACTCAACTGTGTGATCCATAATGTAAAGGGCAAAACCAGCCAGAATCCAACTGTTCCCTATTTCCACCCTTCACAGCAGGTCTCATGGTGTTTGAAAATGGTACATCCATTCATTGGACACTCCAGTATTTTGAACATGAGAATACTATGCCTCTTTTGCCTCTGTCTTCACAGACAAGGTCAGCTCCCAAACTACTGAACTGGGCGGCACAGAATGGGGAGGAGGTGAACATCCCTCAGTGCTGAAGGAACAGGTCCAGGACTATTTAAAAAGATTGGACATACACAAGTCCATGGGGACAGATGCAATGCATCTGAGTGTGCTGAGGGAGTTAGCTGATGTGATTTCAGAGCCATTGGCTATTATCTTTGAAAGCTCATGGCAACTGGAGGAGATCCCTGAAGACTGGAAAAAGGCAAATATAGTGCCCATCTTCAAGAAAGGGAAGAAAGAGGATCCAGGGAACTACAGACCAGTCAGCCTCACCTCAATCCCTGGAAAAATCTTTGAGCAGGTTGTCAAGGAATCCATTTTAAGGCACTTGGAAGAGAGGAAGGTGACCAGGAACAGTCAACATGGATTCACCAAGGGAAAGTCATGCCTGACCAACCTGACTGCTTTCTATGAAGAGATGACTGGCTCTGTGGATGTGGGGAAAGCGGTGGATGTGATATACCTTGACTTTAGCAAAGTTTTTGTTACAGTCTCCTACGGTATTCTTGTCAGCAAGTTAAAGAAGTATGGGTTGGATGAATGGATTATAAAATGGATAGAGAACTGGCTATATCATAGGGCTCAACGAGTAGTAATCAATGGCTCCATGTCTAGCTGGCAGCTGGTCACAAGCAGCATGTTCCAGGGTTTGGTCCTGGGGCCAGTTTTGTTCAACATCTTCATTAATGATCTGGAGGATGAGGTAGATTGCACCCTCAGCAAGTTTGCAGATGACACTAAGCTAGCAGGAGTGGAAGATACCCTGGAAGGTCGGGATAGGATACAGAAGGACCTAAACAGATTGGAGCATTGGACCAAAGGAAATCTGATGAGGTTCAACAAGGACAAGTGTGGAGTCCTGCACTTAGGACGGAAGAATCCCATGCACAGCTACAGACGGGGGACCGACGAGCTAGGCAGCAGTTCTGCAGAAAAGGACCTGGTGGTTACAGTGGATAAGAAGCTGGATACGAGTCAGCAGTGTGCCTTGGTTGCCAAGAAGACTAATAGCATATTAGGCTGCATTAGCAGGAGCATTGCCAGCAGATCACGGGAAGTGATTATTCCCCTCTATTCGGCATTGATGAAGCCACATTTGGAGTATTGTATCCAGTTTTGGGTCCCCTACTACAAAAAGGATGTGGACAAGTTGGAGAGAGAGTCCAGCGGAGGGCAATAAAAATGATTAGGGGGCTGGAGCACAAGACTTATGAGGAGAGGCTGAGGGAACTAGGCTTGTTTAGTCTGCAGAAGAGAAGAATGAGGGGGGATTTGATAGCAGCCTTTAACTACCTGAAATTGGGTTCCAGGGAGGATGGAGCTAGGCTGTTCTCAGTGGTGGCAGATGACAGAACAAGGAGCAACGGTCTCAAGTTGCATTGGGGGAGGTCTAGTTTGGACATTAGGAAAAAGTTTTTCACTAGGAGGGTGGTGAAGCACTGGAATGGGTTACCTAGGGAGGTGGTGGAATCTCCATCTTTAGAGGTTTTTAAGCTGAGGCTTGACAAAACCCTCACTGGAATTATTTAGCTGAGGTTAGTCCTGCTTTGAGCAGGGGGTTGACTAGATGACCTCCTGAGGTCCCTTCCAACTCCAATATTCGATGATTCTATGATTCTAGTGAATGCTAGTCTAAATTAACTTGCTTAAATTCCACGAGTAAAATAATTCGATGTATCTAGAAGAGCTATGTGTGTATTTCACTGTGTGTGTGTGTGATCCATGTGTGTCTGTGTGTGATACATGTGTGTCTGTGGCTGTGTGTGCATGTGTGTGATCCATGTGTGTATCTCTGTGGCTGTGTGTGTGTATAAGCTATGCGTACATGTGCAAGCTCCGCTCCACTCCCCTGCCCCACACGGTAATTGCCCGGTGAGGCTAAGGAGCATGACATCATGTTGCAGGCCTGCAGTTGGCCAAGGCCAGGCTGATGTCAGCTGGTGTTGCCAATCGGGGCCAAAGGCAGCGGGTCAGGGCTGCGGGTTTGGTTCGGAGCCGCCAGGTGGTGCAGCTCAGTCGGGGAGAGAGAGGTGCAAGGGGGCAGTGGATGCACCACGCAGAAGGGCAGCAGGGGCCACCCAGATCTTGCTCATTCACTCTGACCCAACTGGGGACCCAGGACACTGCCCCCTGGAGCTGGGGCCCAGCACACTGGGCACGGAGGCTGCCAGAGGCAGAAGGCAGATGCCATGGACCAGGACCACTGGTCAGACAGCCCACCCCTCACATGAGACCGAGCTGGGGTCGGTGGGACTGAGGGCAACTCGGGGGAGCCCTGGGGTGGCGGCAGCTCTGTTGCCCTGCCTGGCCCAGGGGGAGGCAGGTGCTCCCCAAATGCCGAATGAGGGAAGGGAGCTCAGGCATGGCATCCCTGTGGCTGCTAGCTATCTGAAATGAGGGGCATGGGGGAATCTGGGTCATGCCCACATGCCTCCTACCCCATTGACCTGTAGAGCCAGCTGTATACAAAAAAGGCCATATGTGTTTCCCTTAGAAGAGTATAGTTTGTACTTCCCTGATTCAGCTAGTAATCTGCCATGAGCTCTCCCATAGAAAAAGAGTAAGAGTTATAATCAGATCAATGGTCTAAGGGATACATTGCACTGGAAACATTTATTTGAATCTAGCAAAGCACTTAAGGACATGTTTAATTTTAAGCATGTGAGTAGCCCCATTGATTTTGGTTGTACAACTCACACACTTAAAGTTAAGCACATTCTTAACTACTTTGCTGGATTGGGGCCATTGTGATTATTATACATAATAGCATTTGTTCTGATTTTTATTCTTTGTTAGTGGTTTTAAGTAACTCTGCCTATTTAGGTCAAGTAAAATAGATGAAAAAACAAGTATGTTAGTAGCAGGGTAAATGACCTTTCAAAGTCCTAAATCTCTCAATAGGTAGGTAGGTAGGTAGATAGATAGATAGATAGATAGATAGATAGATAGATAGATAGATAGATAGAT
>ML675614.1:39892602-39975850 GCA_007922155.1 Mesoclemmys tuberculata
AGATTAAGGGAAACAACAAAGAAAGCCAAAAAACAAAGATTGAAAGGGTATATTTTGTTCTGTCTATGGAAAACAAAAGTGTGCACATCTAAGGCAGAATTTGGCCTATAAATCCGAATTCTGTGCTTAGATACATGCTCACTGTTCCCACTGGTTTCAGTAGGAACTGCACAATATGCAAGGGCCAAATTCTGCTCTTGGTTACACAGATCTGTATATGAAATAACTCCACAGACTCTAGATTTATAGTGATATAACTGAAAACAGAATTTGGCCAAGGGATGAGAATAGATCCTTTAGTCATTCAGAAGCTAAAAAGAGTTTTTTTAGGAATAGGAGAACATTATAATATATTATATATAATGAGTGTATATAATGTATTAATAATCTAACCTTGGATAAACATTTAGGTCCAGATTCTGCCACCATTACTCAAGGTGAGTAGTCTCATCCAATGGGACTTCATCCAGAATAAGGTACTGTTCAGTGTAACAGTGACAGATTATTTGTTAATGGCAGCTCCTAAGCACATTATCTTGCTGCAAGTGTTTTAGTTTGGAAGAGAAAATTTGTCCTCCTCCTGATGTTCCGAAGAAAAAAGAAAAACTGCACATGAAGCGTGGCAATCAACTGTCAGCTGTTTAAAACGTTACATATATAAATGTTCAGCTTCTTTTTAAAAGCACAGAACTGTATTTATATAAGTAATATATTAAACATATATTAATTTATTATATACATAACTATATAGATAATGTATTATATTCACCTCTCTCTCTCTCTCTCTCTCTCTCTATATATATATATATACAGTGCGTGTATGTAGGTCCACTAATTTCAAATATCTGCATCATTTCCAGATATTCTGATGACATATCAGCCCATAATATTGTAAAAGGCAAAGCTTTCTTAAAAAAAAGAAAAAAGATTTGGTTTTGAAATTACTACTTCTAATAAAATGACATCAATAGTTAAAAAGTTAAAAAGCTAGTTAAAAAGCACTTTATTTCTTGTTTTATCATCTTCAAGTAATTGTTATCTTACTAGATGCAAATATAGAATGTATATATCCAAGAGCAGTGTGGGATGTGATGGCTGGCAACTGGCTGCTATGTTTCATCTGCTGTTTTATCTTCTTCTTTAGAAAGTCCTTTTGTAGCAGATATAACATTGTTCTCTTTCTGTGACTTTTTTTTTTAAGTATTTAATTCATTCAGTTGGGATGGAGTTGCATTGCTTAACTAATCTAATATTTCATTATTAAGATCATGATCTAGAAGTAAGAATGCAGTGATTTGTGTTTACAGCTAATGTTTTACAGCTTAAAGTACAGTTTTCTAGTCAAAATTATGATCTACTGCTCAGTTCCTTCACCTGAACTCCTATGAACTCATGATCCTACTGAGTAGTCCCAATGAAACTAAGGGGATTATTTGCATAATTATTTGAAATTTGCATATTTGCATAATAAGGTGCTATTCAGTGAGTAAGGGTATCAAGATTTGGGTCTTAATGAATAGAGCAACTTTTGAAAAACATAAAATAAATTAATCCTGCCATCTTTAGGCTACACTGAAATCAATGAGAGTTCTCTCTGACTAAGGACAGAGAGATTTGGCCTGTTGCTAGCAATTATTTTCATACATCTAATTCATACAACGGGCTAGAATGAGACTATATGCATCCCTCTGTGTGAGGAATGATATGCAACTACATTGACCCAAAAACAGCCCTGGAAGGAACCGAAACACTGCTGGCAGAAATGCAATACGGGCCAGAAGCTGGTCCTGCAATGTAAATTTAATCTGTCATGGAACAAGGTAAAGCTGCTCGCTGAGAATGACTTGTATCTGGGATTTCTTTTTATCTCATTAGAAGATGTCTAAGGCTGGGTCTACACTGACAGCAGCAAATTCGCCGCCATCACATCGATTGCTCTGGGTCGACTGAGCGGTCTGTATAGACGCGTTCAGTCGATCCAGGAAGCAATGCAGGAAAACCACCCCGGTAAGTGGCGTAGCACTGCATCGAAGGGAGCGCTGTTCCCTTTGATGCAGCGCAGTGTGGACGCCGCACAGAGGAGATGCTGCAAAGTCTACAGGAGATACGCAAGTGATTTACGTCATCTGCGTATCTCCCGTCGACTGCTGCCGAATTGCAAAGGTAAGTGGACTGGGCCTGAATCTCATCAGTATGTGACTGACCAAAGAGGTCCAAGTTCTTCAACTGTGTTTCACTGGTGTAACTCTGAGAATGTTGAATTCTGCCCATTAACTTCAATGGGTGTTTGGAGAGCACATCCCATGGCAGAGTCAGGTAAGTGAGATGGAGGTTGATCCAAAACCCATTGAAGTCAATGGGATTCTTTTTTTATTTGGAACAGGCCCCTAGACAGCAGAATGTGGGTAGCTTTTTGCCCAAGAATCCATGTGGCAGGATTGTAAAGGTTAAGAAAATCTTGTGAGAGATTGTAAAGGAACATTTTAGTGAGACTTTTGTTAAAAGAAAAATAACTTAATATGTATATATTTTTAAAAGCCCAGTACTTGTTCAGCCTGTAAAAATAGCTGATCTTCAATTTATAGTTTTTTAAAAAATATTCCCTTCAAGAATGTTCGGACTAGACTATCTTTTCCCTCTGTGAGCTCTGAATAAGAAAAAACATCACATTTTTCCTTGCCAGCTTTAGAATACTCATCTTTTTAGTCTGGTATCTTTTTCAGAAATGCATTTCTTTTTTGAAAGATAAGGATGTTAACAGCAGGTGTTGAAGTGCTTTTTGCCTGGGCTGTTGTTCACACCTGGTCTAATCAGTGTCCTAGATCGTTTTGGTCTGCCTTCACTGGTATGATGATTTTGGTTATGGATGAGTCAAAGTTTCAGTGGTTATTAAATCCTCATCTTTCTTTCTCTTCCTGAGTTAACAACTTGGGCAGAAACATTAGCTTCCTGGAAGAGAGTTACTTTGGTGATTTTGTGTGTGTGTATACGTGGGGGTGGGATGGGGCATGGAGGTTTTTGCTTTTGGTGAATTCTTCCTTCAGAGTAAATGATTTTGTATTCCCTTTTGCCTAAAAGGCTTTGTGGCTTGATGCAGTCTTACTCAGACAAAACACCCATTCAATTTTGGATAAGAACATTTACAGGCCAATCATGTATCTCTACACGTCAATTTACTCATCTGCAAAATAGGGATAACAATATATGCCTTCCTCACAGTTGTGCTATGAAATGTAATTAATTCATGTTCCTGAAGCACAGTGGGATCCTCAGCTGAAATGTTTTGTAATGGCTTGTAAGGTATCCTTTGCTTTTCTTCATATTAGTACTTTCTTCTGCTAGGAGATTAGGATGTGTATCCCATGGCAGGGCCAGGCTCTTGCTTCAAGAGGTTTAGCCTCCACACACTGAACAGAGGAATTTATGGAAGCAGCTCCTACTGATGCCAATGTGAATTACTCATATAAATTCCCTGCACAAGGTGGGGTGAATTTTTAATTTACAGTCAGATCTAATGCTGTGATGAAGCTCAAAAGAGAGGCTTCCCTCTACAACTTTTGTCCTAATTAAAATTGTCCTAATTTTGTCTGTCTTAAGCCAAACAGACAGACAAAAATAAACCTCGCTGCAAGTCAGATTTGGCTGGTGTCTTTGCAAATTCCTGCTGTGGTAATTACCATATTACCATGCTGCCTACTTAAAATTAAATGCCTGCTATCCCAGTAGACGCTCTATTGGTCTTCATATTCTGTCCCAAACAGTTGTGTAGTGGGGCTGTGCACCATTAAACAGATGCCACATTTCACCCAGTAGAGGTGAGAGGATTCCTCTGCCTATTTAACTCTCAAATGCTATAAAGCACATTGGGATCCTTCGGGATGAAAGGTACAATCTAAATGCCAGAGATCATTTCAAATACCCTTCAACGCGTTGATTTTCATATTTCTATAAAGAGTAGGAGAAACACAGTGAGTACCCACAGATGGGGCAAGTTTTAAATTGGGCTGATTCCTTTTTGAACCAAGCACCAGGATAATCAAGGGATGTGGTGGAGGGAGTCTCAGGGGAATTTGGTTGATTTTGCTTCCTTTGATGGAACCCAGCTCCACTACGAATACTGTTACACTATTCCTGCCACTGATGACTTTTATCCCAAGGGCTCATAAAAATAAGCTTTTTGCTTTTTTTAAAAAAAAATCTTTGGAGCACATCAGATAACACCAAATGGCAAAAAAATTTAAAATATTTCAGAGGGAGAGAATTTCCCACACTCTCCACACATTTACTCTCACTACCAGGTCTCCCTCTCATCTGGGCCCACTCCCTCAGGTAACAAATATCACCCATTCAATTACAGAATCAATAAGCTCAGTATATTCTTCAAAAATGTAGGATAAATATTTCAAGCAAAGTGCACTTAATGTAAGTTTGTGTGCCAAAGGGCGTTGTCTCCTTTCCTGGGGATAGTTAAAAAAGAAAACTTTTAAATTTTATTTAATTATTTATTTTTACATATGAACAATAATTAAGGTTCTGATTCTTCAAAGAGAGATCCATCAAAATGGATGCTTACTCCTGTGCACAGAGTTATCACCAGGCCTGTGTACCACTTTAGTCCCTAGGTTTCAGTGGGCCTTAAGTGACACGAAAAGCTATTGCTGACTTTTGCAGAGAGATGAATTTTACCCTGTGTGCACCACACAACTGGGTACATCTGGTTTATCACAAGCTAAATGAGAACATTCTTGTGGGATCCTCTTGCTTAAATATTGTCAGCACATCACTGGTAAAATCATCAATGAAAAGTAAATATACAAAACATGATTAACTAAATCCTGTAGCTCATTAATAGAACCTCTGACTACAGAAATAGAGTGGTCATTTAAAAGTGTGATACTAATTATAAACTTTGCCTTACCAATTATAATCCCAGGTGATTTATTCCAGTAATTACTGAAATGATAAATGCCAAAAATGCTTTATAAAAGCTTTGATTCTTTTATATGGGATAATATGTTAAGCATGCCTGCCAATCAGACTGTATCATGCCTAATGCATAACTCTTTAAGGAGTTGATTACTAAGTCTGTAAATTAGGACAGAACCAAATATCAAAATGTGATCAGGATTTTTAAATTGGAAATTGAGAATAGGATTTACAAATCTAATTAGAATTGCATGACTTCAAAACCTGATTTATAAAGCAGTCATTTGAATCTAATGTGCAAACAAGGAGTAGATCATTGGATGATTTTATTGTTGACATGATTGACTGAATGATTGGTGAGAATCCACTGTTGAATGCCTGCATCTATTTTAGGATATGTGAGTCCATATCCTGACTTTATCCCTAATTCAGCTAAACTCTTAAGCATAGATGTAACTTAAGGCATGTGCATAATCCTGTTGAAGTCAATGAGAGTCACATGCTGAAATTTATGCACATGAATAAGTGTTTAATTGGATTGGGGCCTTATAGAACACTTGGCTACTTTAGCTAAACCCTACAGCATATTTCCAAAACTTTAGGCATGGTTCTACTATAGATACTCATACTACTGTGTAGTCTGAAAAATCCCCTATGGTGAATGTATGTCTAACGCAACAGTAGACTGTCTGCAGATACACTGTGTTATGCACCTGTATATCTCAGAGTAGAATTAAGCCTTTATTGGCAGGTTTTATACTTCAAAACTCAGACAAGCTATGCAGAAGAACTCCCAAATTAGGAAATTCAGCTTTATAAAAAATAATACCTTATGTTTATTATAGTACCTCTCATTTATGGATCTTATTACATTTATTTGTATAACAGTATCACCTGGATGCCACAGCTGGGCTGAGGGTGCCATTGTACTATGCACTGTGCTTAGTGCACTGTGCTATACTTATGCATAGGAAGACAGTCCTACTGCAAAGAGCTTACAGTCTAAATAGGGAATTCAAGATGGGAGGAGAAACTGCGGCACAGAGAGATGAACTGATTTGCCCAGGGTCACATAGCAGGTCATTAACAGAGTTGGGTTTAGAACCTAGGTCTCCTGATTGCCAGTCCAGTGATCTATCCATTAGACCAAACTGCCACAAAAAGGCCTTACAGCTTCCTTATGTGGTGAAATTTTCCAATCAAAGCTTTGGGTTGAATGAAACATTTTGTTCAATGCAGAACAAGTTTTATTTGCTGAAAATTTTTTTAAAAAATCATGTTTGGTTCAACCCAAATCCCTCCTCCCCTTTTTTTTTTCTTTTTTTCTTTTCTTTTTTTTTTTGTCTGACTTGCCGGCAAACTAAAAGCAACCCATTATTCGTGCACAACTCTATTCCCCACATGTTGGATTTCAGCATAAGGGAAGAGCTACATGTCTGGCGCTCTCCTTCCTGGGCAGAGAGGGTCAGGAAATGAACAATAACCTTGACTGTACCCCATCAACGTTCTCTCCAGCTGAGCTGACATGAGGAAAATCATCAGTGCCTGGCAAAAGAGTGTAGCAGGTTCCTTTTCCAGGGAGCAGGGAAACAATGGTGACTCTCTGAGTTTGTCATGGGATGATACAGCTACACAAACCACTGAGCGATGGTTCAGTTTGGCCCAAAGTAGTTTACAGATATTAATTAATTAAGTTTCACTACTCTCCTCTGAATTAGATAAGTATTATTCTAGCCTTTACCAGATGGGTACAGATAAGCACAGACTTGTCAGGGCACGCTCAGCATTGGATTGGGGCTGTAATAGTTTACCAAAAGTCACAGTCAGCAGCGGAACATGAACAGAACCCACGAATTCGGAGTCTCTGTCGCCGGCTCTCCCAAATCAATATGCCTACCAATCAACAGAAAAGCTTAGTATTTCTCACTAAATATGGTTTGCCAGTGATGCCCGGTAACCATGCTTTAGTTATTGGCTAATTAAAATCAGATTTTATTTTTCAAAAAAACACAGTTTATCTGGCGTGATTTTCGATGTCACACTTCTGTGCTCCTATAATCTGGGCTCAGTTGTACTGAATACACTTATTACTGCATCACTCCTAGCAAAAATATTGCAACAGAAGAAATTTCCTTTTTTGGAGGTCTAACAATGACTTTCTTACATTTGCCAACGCTGCTCCAGGCCTGGGAAACCACAGACAATGCCATAGTCTTCTCACTAGCTTTTCAATGTCATAGTCTTCTCTTCACGAACACGCTGTCATTTGATTCCCTGATCCAATATGAGGCTCTGATCTGGCACTGGGACCCATGCATAGAAGGAGCATTTGTCCTACATGGAGGCTCTTCAACTTCAGCTGAGAAAGGCCTCTGCTGACTTCAGTGGGTACACCCACACCACAGTTTGGAGCGAGCCTCCCAGCATGGGCCAACTTGGGCTTCCGGGGCTCATGCTAATGCTCTGAAAATAGCTACATAGACAGGGCTTGAAGCCGCAACTCAGGCTGGAACTCAGGCTCTGAAATCTGGGGAGGGGAATGGATTTCAGCACTTGGTCTGGAGCCTTGCTAACTCCAGTCTGTCACCCCAGGTTGGGAGGGAGGCTCATGTCAAAATGCTGTGTAGATATACACAGTGAGACTCTGCATGGGCATAAGTGTCTACTCACATGGCTCTCACCTACGAGCACAGCCTGAAATAGGTAAATACGCAGCAGTGCACACAGGGGACATGCTAGCCATGCTTAGAATACACACACAAACCCTTTAGTTTTGAATAGTAAAGTAAACAAGAAAAGGGGGAAAGAGCAGCAAAATCTTATCTCTGATCACTCATGTAAACCAAGTCCTCTGCACATTATAGAAAATTAGTAGCTTTTTAGAAAGGGCTTTTAATTGCTTAATTTAAGTAATGTGGACAATGGCATACGTGTTTTATTTTAGGGTCTATCTAGCCCACTCAGAAAATGTAATGGACCTAATTTTCATTTAGCATAGGTCTGTGCAGTTCCTAAAACATCTAAATGGCTATTAATTTAATCAGGTAATTTAACTATAGCTCTAGAAAAGGCCACCAGCTAGTTGTCACGCAATGATTATGAGGATGACATTTCTATCCCATGATGCCAGAGGCAGACTTTGATACATCATTTTCTTTTTGAAGGTTAAACTCAGATAACCTGCCTTTGGCATTTAATTAGCTACATATTAAACACTCTTTTAATAATAAAATGATTAAAAATTTTATTGCTTCTCAAATGAGGCCCTTTTAGATAGATTTAATGACTTGGTTAGAGCACTGTAGTTTGTGAACCAAACCTTAGTTAGACCAGTATGTAATATAATGATATGCTTTACAGCTTGCAAAATCTGTATTTTATTCAAATGACTGCCATAATCATTTTGGATAAAACTTATAATGCTTTCATTTGTATTTTTAAGTCTAACTGTTAAATGTCATTGAAAAGTAACCGAGAACCTACTGATTTCAGGATTTTCCAAAATTATCCAATTCAAGCCTAATAACATGAAAATGCAGTAGGATTAATGTTCTGTATTTTATACACTAATTGTTTACCCTTTAAAAAAAATCATTTTTCACAGTCCAGTACCTGTAAAAAATCACATTCATCTAGCAATGATGAAACGCATGAAGTGGCTGACACTCTTAGCTCTTTATTTGGTATAAAAATATTAGCACTTTAATGAAAACTGACACAAAAAAGACAATATTTTCCCCATGCCTGCATTATAATGACTGTGTAATGGCTGCCAAACAACTGTAAAGACAAAATGGCAATAATTGTATGGATCATGCCCACAGAATCAGTGCCAATGCAAGTTGATGTGAGTGCCGGGCATTTCTGAAAAAATATCATAGAATTTCTCTGGATGTTTAAGCCAAATGATTACCTACAGATTATAAATTATCAATGTATTATAATAATTATTAAAAGCTCAGTTGTTGGTAGACAAATATCTGGATCACACAAACCAAATAAATAACCAAACAAAAAACAACCCATCATCTATACAACTGGCACTAATGTGTATCCTTGTAGGCAAACTCAGTAGAGAGGACAAGTATAGGGACTAATGTACCTTCTCACCCCTAAAAGCAGTCCCTATTAGCAGGTCAGTTGGGTGAAGAGAGGACTTTCCAAGCTTGTCAATTTAGCATCTTTCATGAGTACATCAGCTGAAAAAGGGAAATAAATAAATAAACTGGTGAAAACCCAAAGACTGAAATAACTCCTAAAAAGTATTGAATTTGCCCCCTGGTTCTTTGAATAAATCCTAACCAATACGGACCACACAAAGGAGGAAGGACTTTTGTCTCTATCCAGTCAATTCCTTTTATAGCAAATAAATATAATATAACCTTCTAAACCACACTTCTCATCACAGACCACAGGGACAGAATTTCTCCTGTGCCAAGATCCATTTGGTGCAGGAGAACGGGGAGGCCATCAAGAAGCTGGTTATGGCCCCCTAATTCTCAAGATGTGTTGGTCCCAATTCTAATGTAAATTAAAGCAGACTAGAGATTATTCAAATTTATAACCGCTCTTGTCCCATCTGAAAAATACCCCTCCTCGTTGTCGTTATGCCCACTGTGTCTAGGTGGAGTGAAGAGGAGACACTGGGCATAGGTTTTAAAACAGAAGATAGTTCCTCTCCACCAGAGCAATTATTAACTTGCAGTCCAAAAACACAATATGATGGACTCCACCTTTAAAACATGCCTTATCACATGCTCAGCCTTTTTGATTCCAGTACAAGCTGAACTCGTCCTTCCAAGCTGTACAGTTCTGCAAACTATTTCTCTGCTTTTAATGCAACAGTAAAGTGCACTGCAAATCTCTCACGAAATCCCAGTGCAAACTCCCTACATCAGTGATGTGTGAGCATGTGCATGCTACCATCTGCAGAAATGCTTAGGCATAGACAGCTTTCACATACTCGTTTTCCTTTGTGAGTGGTGACTAATTTTTGTTATGTTACACTTTTATGTCCAACTATTCAGAGAAACTTGTTCTGTGCTAGTCGGGGATTGCCCTCAGTCTGGTTTGGTTCTAGTGTTAGGAATGTCAGCAGGGGACTGCAATACCAGGGGACTGGTATGCTGAATTATATTTATGGGCGCCTGTTTTGCAGGTGCTGTGCATAATTGGGGAGCAGGGGGAGCATGGGCAGAAATTATCTGCTTTCCCTTCCAAATCATAGGCAAGGCACTCCCCAGCAGCAGGAACCATAAACAGGGCTCTGTGGACATGGCTAATGGACATAAGATCAGGGTGCATGGTATGCATGCTTACTTACTATGCACTCTGCCCTGGTGATGGGCTTTATGTACAGCCCTATATATATAAATTATGCTTGCTTCTGTAAAAATAATCTACATAGGAGACTGCAGTGCCAACCAGGATCCAATTGCTTCACCACTCTGTGCCTCTGTTTTTCCTTCCCACATTTTGTCTGTGTTGCTGTTTAGTTTGTAAACTATTTGGGGAAAGACCATGCAGTACCTAGCTTAACAGTGCCCTGATCTCATATAGGGTCTCTATGCATCACTGTAGTGAAAACACTAAGTCCATTTTTAAAGCTCCACGTGCATTAAGGCTGGGGCTTTTGCAGTGTGTCCAGTTAAACCCATTTGCTCAGTCATTTTAGGCAAATTTAAAATGTGGTTCCATGGCATGAAACCGTATTACCTTTAGTTTGGTTCTGGTTTCTGATTTGTACTTTACATCAAGGAAGTGGTGTTTACAAAAGAAATGTCATAAAGCATAGAAGACTGTTGAAATATTAAATGGCATGAAAATCTGGACAAAATATCTAAGGATGCTTTGAAAATGTATGTGATGATTTTATGGTGCAGGTGAACCAGGGAAAGGAGAAAGTGCAGGGAGCCTTTTTCTCTTCTCCCCTATGCTTCTGAGAGGACCCAGGCAGCTTGCTGCTATTTGCACTCCCTGAATTCTAGGGAAGAGGCTGGCTAGTGTATCTGGTGCTCCATAACCCAAATGCAGCAACTGGCCTAGTCCTTCACCATTATGTGGCGGCTGCTAGCATTCAACGGCATACGTTAATTGCTGCAGAAAGTGAGCGTGCTCCCACAGCACTTCTTAAAGCATTCTTTCTGCATCTGTGCCAGGCTAACAAAATGCCTGCCACCAACTCCACTCGGCTGTTCTAGCCCTGCACCTCCCTCCGCCAGCCAAAGTTTGTTGCTTCATTTACAAAATAATAGTGCCATATTTTATTCCCAAGGTGATCTGCTTCTTATAACAGGAACCACAAATCCCATGTCACCTCTTTGGTGCTAATTAAAAATCCTATTGCCTTAGCGGTCAATTCAAGGCACAAAAAATATGGTAAATAAAAATGATTTGGGGTTCATTTTAAAAGGAGAGATGAAGTTACCATGGGTAAAAGATGCCATATTGTATTTACTGAACAGGTACAGTACAAGCAGCAGCTGTGTCAACTTCCCCACTCTGCCCTGTGCCTCTACCCTGACCTGGAGAAGATGTCTCAGGCCCGGTTTACACTTACCTTCGGGATCATGTGCATATCTCCCGTTGACTTTGCGACATCTCCTCTGCATGCCACCCACACGGCGCTGCGCCGTAGGGAACAGCGTTTCCTTCAATGCAGCGCTATGCCGCTTACCGGGGTGGTTTTCCTGCGTCTCTTGCTGGATCAACTGAGCAGTCTGTGTAGACCACTCAGTTGATCCAGAGCAATCGAACTGACGCCGGCGAATTTGCCGCCGTCAATGTAGACCCAGCCTCAGTGGTTAAAAAGATAGTTCTATTTCCTTATTCATCTATTCCTTGGCCCTCCTGACATTATCTGCTAGGATGCCAATTAATGCCACCAGTGGTAGTGGCTTTGTGAAATGGACTCTTGTGCACTAGGAACAATGGACTGAATCATTCTACAGCACCATAGGCCACCAAACAACGCTCAGGAGTGAAATCCTGACTTCATTGAGTGAAGTCAATGGCAGAAACTCCCATTACCTACAATGAGGCCAGGATTTCACCTCAGATATTCAAGTCTTGCAACTGCTACTGATCTGAGCTGGATTGTAAATGGCTCTTTATCCCATTCCCAATATAAATACAAACGGCAGTTTTCACTTACCAAAAAAAGTGAGATAGGTCAGCATAAGTTAAAGGCAAATTATACAATGAAACCTTTATGATATGCTACGTACAATATCACATGGCATAAACCATCTGATACTGACACGCTATCAAATATTTTAATTCTGCAGCAGCGTGCAGAGGGGCAGCAAACGTGAAATGATGCTGGGAAATAATACATTCTGGAAGCAGAAGTGACGGAGATTTGGGGTTGCTCAGAAAACCACGCCATCTCCATTAGAAATCAAAGGCTTGATAGAGATGCTGTGCACTCATCACAGAGTTGAGATGTGAAAGTTGTAACTCTGGGTAGAGGAAAGAATACTGAATGTTTAATTTCCCAGCCTGACTTTTGGTTTGTTGCTCTACTGAATGCTTTGGATCAGGCCCTACATTTGGAGTAGCGTCCCTGGAGTCAGCAGAATGCCTCAGATTCATGCTGATGTAATAACTGACATCAGAAACTGGCCCAGAGTCAGCAGGATCCATCAATCGCAACTGAACTTTGCTCATTTCCCATTGACTTCAGTGGGGCAGCATTTTGCCCAGGATATTTTTTTATCCATTTGGAAATGCTCCTGGGAATTAATGAACTGCTCAGATTTCAGTGGTTGGTGAATTGAATGGAAAGGAGCAAAGGAAATAATACAGTCACAAAGAACTTATTAATTAATTTACTTTTGATCTTTCATCTTTTGGGAAGTGACCTCATTATCTTCAGCAGGCATCAAATGGAATGTCACAGGTAACCTATTCCACCTATCTCAAGGGAACACATTATTTAAAACATATTTTCCTTTAAACTACTTTTAAAATGGCATCTTTTACACAATAAAATCTGTTTTCCTACTGAATTTTCTATTGGTAGTAAGTGTAGGCACCCTGTACTTTAGGGGCCTACCAACTTAACTACAGCTGGGAAGAGCCTGGGCACTACAAATCCCATGATGCCTTGGGGAAAAAGAGAGAGACTCTCCCCCTTCCGGGAGGAGAGAAAGGCATGTGGGGGACGCCATTTTGTTGCTGGGGTGGAGGCAGCCCAGGCTGGAAGCTGCTGCTGTGGCTGCCTGTTGCCAAGGTCCCAAAGCTGCTGTTGCCTCTGACCCTGCTGGAGTCCTAAAGCTGCTGCCGGGAGCCTGCTGACCTGGGGATCGAGCACAGAGCTGCAGAGGGCTTGTAAGGAAGGCGCAGCAGAGACACTGGCTGAGGCAGAGAAGAGGCCAAGAGACAGTCCCTTCAAGCAGGGCCAGGACTGCCAGTCTCCAGTCTGATGCCGTGGCTGAACTGGTGCAGTGACCCCACAGAGCGCTCTCTCCTTCTGCAGATCTTCAAGCGCGCCCGCGCAAGAAAGGGGTCAGGGCCTGAACTCTGGGGGAGTGCACACGCCAGAGGTGGGGTAAATAACGGCAGTGTAAACGCCTGGTAGACAAGTTGAATACTGAATACTGTTTTTATTAATTGGTTTATTCAGCTGCCCCTGTGGTTCATGTTTCATTTCAGTCTGTTATGCCATTTTCGTTATTTTGTTAAGTAAAGGTGTGTTAACTCTAATTTAAGGATATTGGATATTTAGTTTGCATAATTGCAATTGTTAAATTAGATTTATGTCTCAGATTATTATAATTTTAGACTAAGTCTAATCCTGGAAGCTCCCAAAGCCACTATTGAGTGTGTGCAGGGGCCAGCCAGGTGGAGGCACCGCCAATTTTAAATTGCTTTAGAAATAAAGGGACTGCAGCAGAGGGGTGTAGAGAGGATTCCCAACTATCCTACATCAACACTGGGATACTCAGGATCTCCTTTATTGTTAGAAACCTTAGGCGCCCTTGCACACGGGTGAGTGTTGCCTGCTCCCAAGTAACCCAGTGAAGGAAGGGGGTTACATAAGTATTAGTACTCTTCCTCCCCCAGTAACATGTAGAACACTGTGCACTTGCTGTACATAACACCTTTCATTCAAGGATCTTAAAGCACTTCGCAAACAGCAATCATTGAAGCCTCACAGTAGCTGTCATCCTGCAGTCAGTTCCATGCAGGTGGATATGTGCAGATATTCTTGTAAGATAAGTGCTTATGGACCCGATTCAGAACCCACTGAAGTCAATGGAAACACGCATTGATTTCAGTGGGCTTGGAGCAGTGCCTGTATGAGATGGGCAGGCATTAATCTACCCATTTTATGAATGGGCAAACTAAGTGCAAGAAGTTTTTGTTTTAGTTACATAAAGCCCCTTGGAAGTGTGGATCCATGTCTAATTTTTAAAATCTTTTTATAAAGTTTTAATAAATACAACTCAGTAAAACACACTCATTTGTCAAGCAAGGCATATAATGAAAGATGTTTGTCTTACATAGCCATTACATTCAGGGTATCATGAGGCTAATAAGTATAAAGATATTGCTACTGGGGACTTTATTATTGTGGAAGTAGATGCTAATTTATTTCACGTTCTAAAATCTCTGATAACTTCTGTCAGTTCAGTCACAATTCCCAGTGTCCTGATTTACTGCAGAAGGAGAGTCAGAAAATAAATTAGAAAGAGCAATATGTTGACTTGTCAGCTCCAAAGCTATGTAGCCCATTACCAGCAGCTAACTTCTAACCTCTCAACTTTCATATCACATTTGGGATATTTTGGCAAGTAATTTTACACATTGATATTGTACTTATGGTGACTTTGTTTTTGTGGATGGTCTTCAAGTAAGGCCTGTGCAGCTAGAAAGAAATTTAACCAGAGTCCAGTGATAAGAAGAGAAAACCCTTAGAGGTTTCATATTATTTACGGGAGGGGTATTGTTTCTGGAGCAGTCACAATAAGATCAAACAAGCAAAGTCTCAGTCACTTTCCTAGCATACAGCTTAGCATCTTTAAACTTAAACAGGACAGCCCTCTTGGGTCTCCAGAGCTACCTGAAAGACTAGCCCCTTTGTATGAAGCTGAGCCTAACTAGGTTCAGTTACCTCTGCTTACCTCATGAGCTTGCATATAGCTAGGGCTTCCACAAGCCATCCCAGCTCAGAGAGCAGATGGATATGGGACTCTGAAAATCTAGTGCAAAACTGCTTCTGCAATTTAACTTCAAAATCCCAACGCCACTGCATAATGTCTGCAGGGTTCCCACCATTGGGGCATCAAACGACCTGTACACCCTGTCACAAAGACCCCCTTTGTTTGAGAGAAGTGGGACCCTACACTCAACTTGATGGCATTTCACTGCTTGACTGTATGTAATAAGATAACTTTTGAATGCCACATCCGATTAATTCCAAAATTTCAGGGAATGTTCTAGGCATCAATGGCCAGAAACCTATTAATTTGGTGATGGTGGGGGTGGTCAGTAAACCAGAAGGGGGAAATAATGAACACAGAGAGCCCCTTGCATCTGCTTAGCAGCTTTAACCAGCTCTGCAGTGGTGTGCAGATCAAAGAACTGGTTGATGGCCGCTATTAACACCTCCCAGCATAACACGCTCATCTCTGCTCTGCCCATGTCCCAATGGCCTTTAAAATGCTGACAACTTGAATAACTTATTTCCCAGAAAGAAATAAAAGCAGGGAAAGCCAGAAGGAGAGGAGAGTGAAGGAGGCTTAATTCCTTCCTGCCTCTCCAAAGCCGCCTCCCTGGTAGGGGAGAGAGAGAGCAAGAAATAGAAATTTGGAGTCAGAGGGGTGTGTGGTAGGGGTGGAAGAGGTGAGGGGTCAGAGTGGTGGTTTCCTCCTACAAAAGGGATGTAACTTAGCAGCCCCTGAAACCCACAGATCTCTGGAGATCTGCTAGATGCCAGGCCCGTCCACAGAGGCACACTGTGACTTTGCACAACAACCTTGTCCTGATGGCAGCACACTTCTTGCAAAAGCCATGCTGCAGTGGGTTCCCCAGGTGCTCTTCGCTCTGAAGCCCACCCTCAGTAGAGGGAAAGGTTGCACATTTTGCATTGCATAGATCAATGCTTGTTGGATCAGAACTAATTTTGTCTGGGAATTACTATAGAATTGGGCGGGGGGATGAGGCCAGAAAGAATGGACATCCTCTCAGCTGCACCTGAAGTTGGCTCCTGCCTCATTCTTGTGCAGGAGCTCCTGCAGAGTCGATGAAATGGCAATTTCTGCCTCTCTCTCTGGGACATCCCTCCCCAGCCTGCTTCTCTTTTGTTTCTCTCCAGTCCTGTAAGCAGAGGAGAACATTTGCCGTACTCTTTTATATAACCCATAAAGCCTACCTTGACCCCAAAGCTCCCATGAGACATGCATATGCAGCTCTCAGGCTTCCATGGGAGCTGTGCACAAGTAACTGAGAATTAAATCTGGATCTTTCTTCCAGTATTAATATAAAGTGGAAATAATGTGCCAGGGTGAAATTCTGGCCCTGTAAAAGTTAATGGGAGTTTCATCATTGACTAGGATTGACTAGAGGCCAGGATTTCACCTCTAGTCTCTGAACAAAGTGTATTTCAGAGACTTTTAAATCAGATTATTATAGCGTTATTGAAGTTCTTTCCATTTCTCATTGTTTTGATTTGTTCTTTTAGTCAGAGTTTTGAGAGATTAATTTTTAAAATTTGGAAGTCAAAGCTCATAAAATGTTGGCACCCGTATTTTCCTGTGAGATCCCACTCCTGGGCTGATGTCTGTAAACACAATTAACTTAGGAAGTGGTCTAATGGTGGCTTTGTTCTAATACCTCTGTGCTCATTATTTTTCTTGATTCCTACTGACCAATAAAACTGGAGGTGCCTGACCAGGGGCGGATGAGATTAAAAAGCCTGCTGGCTTCTCAAACATTTTTCTTTGCTCATTTATAAGTGACAGTTTGTCAACCAAGCTAAAATAAAAGTGCAAGCTCAACAATAGATTTCCAAACAATAAAAGCTGTTTCACGATAGCAATAAACCGACAAACATTGGCATATGGGGAATTTCCCAAACAGAGGACTTACTGCCCAGCACATGTTGTGTTCATTGGAAGTAGTTTTCCCATATGGTATGAATCAGTTATATTCACTGCACCTGCCTATTAAATTTTTTCCAAGAAAATAGTCTGGATAATCCCCAGAAACAAGACTAATGTGATGACTTTTGTGGTCCTACTGAATTAGCGTTGTATTTGGCTGCTGTATACAGTAAAACAACAGTGATTGAATGCTGTTCAGCTTTCACTTCTGAGTCAAATTGATGACCATTATTTTTCTCCTTTCAAGACTATTTCTATATTGTCAAAGCAATTCCTCACCAAAGAGTATCCAGCATGACCAAAGATGTGCATAATAATAATTAATAATAAAAATAATTAATAATATCCATGCTAATTGTCAGTGGATGGGGACTACAACCTCTCTTTCAGTATATATTTCTATATCATCTTCCAACATCAGTTATCCTCACATTACTAATATTAATTTGGATATAATAAAATATATTTGGATATAATATTAATTAATATATCCTCCATCCAGAACTCAGGGGTAGGAGCTATTCCTGTGGTATAAAAGAACCAAATTGCTAACTTTGATGATGAATAGTGTACCTAGAAACACAAATGTATCGGTTTCACAGAGACTTTGGAGGTCAAAATCCACACACTTCATTTGGATATGTTCGACTTTCTTCTCAATGGATTTGCTGTGACTCGAGGCCCAGCGTTCAGCACATACATATTCATGTAGTGATCCAACTTCTGTATACTCTCTCTGAAGAGATTGCCAGGAAAGTGGGTAATGTCCTGGTGCATTCCTTCAGCACAGGACACAACAGGAATCTCTTAATGTCTCCTTGCCTGGCAAGAGCTCTCAGAGAAGTTTTCGCAAAGTATCAGTTTTTCATTATTGCCATATAGGGTGAAAACTGTGTTGATATATGGAAAACTGGGATAGAGCAACTTAGTCTTTCCATTTGATATTGCATCTCAGTGAGAAGATGCATTTGTCGCAATAACATCTTAGTTACGTCAGGGAAGCGATTAGTTGTCTGTCAAAGCAGGTTATTTGTTGATAACCCCAATCCACAAGCCTAAATATCCCTTCCACCTTCAACACAGTCATTCTGAAAAGGAACCCTTTCAGCACAGGGGCGTGCCCAAATGGGGGGCAAGCATGAACATGCCCCCCCAAATATCCATATGTTTCTGCAGCCTGGGGAGGAAGGGGGCAGCTGGATGCCAGCTGAGTTCCTCCCCCTCCCAAAGGCACCATTTAGGGAGGGCTGGGGGACACCTGTCCCCTTGCCATGTTTCTCACTGGAGTTCTGCTCCTGGAGCATGCCCCAAGCCCAGGCAGAGCTCTTACCTTCAGTCAGTTTCCCCTGCTGCACCAGTTCACCCATCTCGCCCTGTGTCTGTCTCCGTCAATCAGCAGCAGAGATGATACAGAGTGACAATCCTCCTAACCAACAGTAGCTTTTGGCTACCCAGGACACCCTCCCCAGCTGGGGTAACAAGTGCCTACAGCCTGGCCTGATGGCCAGGGCATCACACAGGGAGCAAAGCTTTCTAGGGCTACAATTGGCTACGTTGTGTCCCCAGGTCCTCCGGGGGTGGGCAAGGAAGGGGTCAGTCAGGCCAGGAGGGTGGGAGCACAGGGTTCCCAGTGGTGGAGGGGGGAGCATAGGGAAGGAAAAGATGAGGGCATAGGGCTGTGCCCTGGGGGAGGGAACAGTGAGTGTGGGAGGAACAGTCTGTGGAGCAAGGTCAAGGATCCTGAGTTAGGGGGAGCTGAAAAAGGGTGGGGGGTTAGGAGCAGCTAAGTGGTCTTGGGGTCCATTTGCCCACAGAGAAGCAGGGAGCACCCATACTTCTCCCTGGGAAGAGAGACTGGGGACAGACCCTTCTGGTCCACAGTGGTCATGTCTCCTAGCGGTTGCAACTTCAAGGACAGATGTGTGTCTGTAGGGTGCTGCAAATTCTGTGTTTAACATGCCGCTCCAAAAGCAGCCAAATTTAATTTCCTGCACATGTCCCTGCTTCTGCCAAGGTTAGATATTCTCACTAGTGCTATGCATGGCATTCTCTAATATACATAAGGTATAGCACCAGATTTTCATCACTTATAATGCTTTGCCTGTACCAGCCTGTGCTACATAAAAACATGCTAAATGCCTGATGAAAGGGAACCTTGTTCTACTCGCTGAAGAATTAATTACATGTGTAAAAGTTCAGAATAAAAAAACTCCTCCTTCTTGAAAATCCTCATCCCTAAAATGTCTGTCTCCTGCTACTGATTTGCATGCAAAGCTTCCATTGACATCAATTGGAATTGCATATGCAAAACTGGCAAAATATGGCATTAAGTGAAGTCTTCAAGAGTTTTATGAGATATATAAAATTCATTTTCAGTGGAACAACACTTGCCTTACAGTCTACATTGTACATACAGAAAATATCACATTAATTTCTCCATGAGAGGTACACAAAATACATATTCCTGAAGTAACAAACAAAAAAATCCTTGCTTCTTTCCATGCTTACTGCTCCCCTGTCTCCACTCACATACAGTATCCAGGCGTGCCATGTAATCTATATGAAATGTAATGCTTTGTGTCGTTTTCATTCCTATTATGCAAAGGCAGCATTTTCCCATCTGGAATTTAGTGCATATCCTATGAAACTTGACAAGTATATTGAAGGTAGTGGAGGAAGGTCTAAAAGGGCTATAGACACAACTATAGTTTACAGTACTTAATATCATAAAATCTCATTAAATATGTAAAGCAAGTAGTGCTACTAGCAAAGAGAACTAGGCAGGGCTTGCCCTAAGCTCTTGAGAACTCACTCCTCTAGGGCTCCTAGATGATCCTCAATGGAAATATGGACCAAATTAGGTGTATTTTTACTCTCCTATAGCAGGAGGGTTTCTTTTTCAATGTTCTGGAGAGTGCTTGGGACACCATTCCATCCTTCACCCCCATGCCTTTGTTACAATGGATAGATACACATTTGAACTCAGCACTTCAATACATTGTCTGCTCTGCATTGCATTGTCATGCATTTTTAGGGTCCCTCCCTTCCCCGCCTTAATATTGTGTATCAAATGGCCTAGTCCTGTGATTTCAGTGGCAATTGAGCACTCAGCATTTCACAGGAGTGTTTAGCACTTTGCAGGACCAGACCCTAGATTTCAGGGATTAAGACATATGAAAGTCAGATAATCTAGACCAGAGTCCTTACTATTTAAGGGCCCAAAGCTCCCAGTGCCATTTACACAGAGCAGGACCAGACACAAAATGCATATGATTAAATGCATGTGCTATTCTCTTTTCCTCAACCCCTTTTCCCATTTACATAGGGGTCAGAGGTGCCCACAATTCTTTGCTACTCCTTCCAGTCCAGAGCACAGGTTTGTAGGTCTTGGAGTTGCAGTCCTTTTCTCTTCAAACATCTCTTGATGAAATCTTTCTATTGTATCCTTGATCTTCCATGTGCTTTCTTCCTATCCTCTTCCTCCCATGCTTTCTTTGCTGGTCATTCTTTTCCCATTCTCATCACATCTCTATCCCACCTCAAATGTGTGCTCTCCCCAGCCTATCTATCCTTGACAGCTTGAAGTCCCTCTTCCCCCTAATTTCTTCCATGCACACTCTATCTTCCCTTTGCTTGCCTGCTATTCTCCTCAGTATGTTATTTTCTTCTTTTCTTCCATCTTTGTAAGATCCACCATTTCCAAACCATAGAGCAGGCAGGGACAAACACATGCATCATACAATTTTCTTATTGACTAATTGCAGGTCTCACACTACTCCTCCTATCTTTTTCACTGCTGCACATGCACACTTTTTCAGTTCTTTCTTTCTTCCAATTCATCTTCTCTCCTGAAACTTAAATCCACAACTCTTCTTCCATTTTTCCTACATTCTTACATGAATAACTTCAGATTTCTTCGTGTTTACCATCAAACACAGATTCCCACTTCAATACCATATTTACCAATTCCTCCTTGGTGTTGGCTAAAAGGGTCAGATAGTCAGCATACGCTAGTTTTCTTTTTGTCTTCACAGGCTTGATTCGTCTACTGATTAACTCCATACCTAGGATGAAGAGAAGTGGACCCACACACTGCCTGGTGTCAATCCCACCATTAATTCAAAACTCTCCAACATTCCATTCTTGTCACCACCTTAACTCTTGCCCTCAATGCAGCTCCTCTATCAACCCCCCTTCTTGAAGACCCCCTCCCATCCAGCTCAGTGCTCCAAAAATCATCTCCCATGAACCAAGCCATATGCTTTCTCTAGATCAATAAATGCTACACAGCACTTATGCCCTCCAATTTATCATTCTTTGAAACCTCTGTGTCATTGCAAATATTGTGTCTATAGTATTCTTTTCCTTCCTAAAGCCATGTTGCTCTTCTCCTGTATTTTCCTCCACCTCACTCCTTATCTCCTTACCTCCAAAACTCTCTCAAGGACTTTGAGAGGCTCACTTTAAAGGGTGATGCCCTGATAGGTGTTTGGATCATTTGCCTTCCAAAGAGGCACAATCATTCCCCTTCTCAGTCATCTATAAAGTTAAGATTTTGTCACAGTTATTTTGGTAAAAATCAGGGACAGGCCACAGGCAGTAAACAAAAATTAATGGAAGCTTGTGACCTGTCTCTGACGTTTACTAAAAATAACTGAAAAAATGCGGCTGGGTGGGGCAATGAGAACCCAAATCCCACTGGGGGTGTGCCTGACCAGTACCTGCAGCTGACAGCTACAGGACCCCTGCTGCCTGTGGTGGCTTGGAGCTGCAGGGCTGCCACTGGGAGGTCTGAATCTGCAGTGGCTCGCACTGGTCTGCAGGACTGGTAGCTAAGAACTCTAGGTCTTCGAGGGCCGCTGTGGTGGCTTGGAGCACCAGGGTCCCCTCATGGTGCTAGGGAGCTCCAGGTCCCACCCACAGCAGGCCAGAGCTCCTGGTCCCCCTGCATTCTGTGGCAGCTGACAGCTCTGCCCTGCCACTGCGGGGCTGAAGTAAAAAATATCATAGAGGTCTCTGGAAGTCACGGAATCCATGACCTTCATGACATACTCTTATCCTTAGTCATCTGGTATCCTCGCTTGATCCCAGCAATCACATAGTAATCTATGAAGCCACTTTACACCAGTATTTCAACTGCCTTGGTCATATCAACAGTTATCTCACCTTCTCTACCTCCTTTACCATTCTTGATCTTATCCAGTGCTTCTTCTACCTTCTCTATAAAGATCAATACCTTTTGAGACTTCCCAAAATTTAATAGTATGCACATTACATTCAGTTCTTTCTATATTTCCCTCTTTTTTTTCCTTAATTTTTCAAAAATATAAATTTGTAATCTATTGTTTAGGTGAGGAAAATATTCAATCTGAACTGTAGTATTCAGCTTCCCATCTCTCTGATGGGATATGAAAAGCAAAAGTTGAATAGAGATGCACACAGCCTTATGTTACACACTGAAACATAAGACACAATTCAAGGCTTGCTACAGGTCTTGCTACAAGAATATTAAAAAGGCAATTGCTGTATTTTTTTTGGTATGTGCATGCTTCACTTCTAATCAACTGAAAATGTGACAGTATTACTAGCAAACCTTCTTTACCAGTGTAGAAAGGCCTGATATTCAAGCATTTTTGAGTGATAATTCAATAGGATTAATTTACACTCATGTGACAGTTCAACCTCACTAATGAGGTACATTTCAGTAAACTGTTGACAGAACTGTCTGGAAGACTTCTTTAATTTACCAACATGTAACAACATGGGAAAAGCATTAGTCAACTAGATGAAGATGAATAAGCAGTGGGGTCTGGGGGCATTTTACATTAACACATGACAACCTGAAAGTGTTTTTGTCACTTGCTATACTTAGCCCAAGGCAATCACAGAATAACTGGTACCTGTTAGCGTGATTGACTTACCAAAGCAAGAGAAGGGATTATATTTAAGAATGCCTATGTGGAAAACATGTCAAAGAAATTTCTCTCTCTTTATTTTATAAGAGAAAGCTTGTTTTGTGAGAGGATCTCTGATAGCTACATTAAAGTTGAAAGAATTCTTAAATAACTTCAAACAGATTGCTGCATTGACTCTTTCATTTTAAAAGTTCTTTGGGATTGCATTAAAAGACTAGATAATGTATGCCTGTATATATTTCAGTATAGATGTTGACAAGCAGTAATGTACCTTGTACTAAACTGAATATATTTATCTAAATGGAACAGGGAGAGAAAGGGAGCAAGAAAGAGACAGAATTTACGCCTTCTGATAAGACTTCCAAGCAATTTACTTTCTTTCCATTTATATTTCTTGGTTTATGATATCTATCTGTCCATCTGATTTAGCAAATTTAATTGGAGGCTGATAGGTATTTAAGGCACTATTGGTATCATTATATAGGGGCACGAGAGCTGGTAAGGATAATCTGAAGATTGAAAACACTCTCATAAACTCAGGGGGGCAAAGATGTAATCATAGCTTTGAATCTGCAACTTCTTGCAGGTGCAACTTAACCTGCAAGTTAATGTAGCTAATTCTGAAGGTGTGATGAAAGGTGTCTCACCGTAATGCATTCAACTAAAGGATCTGTCATGAATTTGAAAATGCTGTAACTAGAAACTTCTAAATACGTGTGCATAGCTTAAGCCATATACTGAACAGGCGTGCCCGTGGCACCACACTTCAGGTGGGCTGTGATTCTGGGGCTGTTCCACTCAGAGAAGAGGTGGTCTGTCAGCATTTCTGCTCTTGTACTCAGAAAATGCGCTGCAGGAAGGGGAGGCCAGTCAGCCAGAAGACAAGCCTTCTGCTGTAGTGGAAATGGAAGGATGGAATGAGAAAAATGGAAGGGGAAAAAGATTCTGGGGATAACCTAAGGAGGTAGGATGGACTCACTTCGCTAGAATAATTCGGACTAGCTCTGAAAAGAGGTATGCAGCTGATGGTTTACTAGACTGCATGTTGCAGAGGGACAATGTGGATGGAGGACAGTAAGGGAATGAAGGGTAGTGAGGTGAGCTCAGCATGAGTAAAGCTGGGAGATTTGGAGATATATACAGCGAGTCTTTGAAAAGGTTAATCATTATTGGTTTGGGTTTGTGCTGCTACTCCATGCTGTTAGAAGGGGAGAGTGAGCCTTAGCTAACTCTTGTAAATATAGGTTGCACTAGCAAAACTCACCAATGGCCCTCCTCAGCTCTCTCACTATTTTGGACTGATGAAGGATGGACATGTAACAGAGAAGGGCTATTCTGTTTGGTTTTGGGTGACTCAAAGAATAGATGTTACGTACAATCTCCATGTCTTTCTGTTCACCGTTCTCCTTCTCAGTGCTTGCCCTCTGGGCCCCGCACATAGGACTAGTCCCATTCAATTGAACAGGAGGCTTGGAGATTTTTGGATCCCACTATAACCAGTACTAAGGATGTCTAGAGAGGTGTTGAGTGCTCTGGAGATGGGAGTGCTCAGCTCTTTCTGGGATCAACTTCCTTCATATAGAAAGTAGATGAACTTCTAGCATGAGAGGTGACATTAACAAGATCACTCTCATCAACTAGTTCTCTCACCTGGAGTTACTTTTGAGAATCCTCTTTTTGTGGGTGTGTTGGGTATATTGTGAGTGTGAGCTCCTCTATGGCAGGTGTCAGGAAGCCAAGCATTTTAACATATTGAAATACAGTGCATTGGTAAAATGGTTTTCCAAATGTACAGAGATGTGTCTCAGATGAGGAATAACCTGGTATGAGGAGAAGAGAAGGGGTAAGGAAGCTGTAATACATAGAACAGCTCAGTCCAAATTGTTTTTGAAGACCCCTGGTCCTTGTAATCCCAGTGATAGCGGATTGAAAGCACTGATGCACTGCTGCCGCAACAACACAGTAGAAAAATAGATCCATGCACGGCTGATAATGTATCTTTTTTAACAGTTTGTCTCTCTTGGGCTAAGAAAGGCTGGTGCATGACTTCCTATCTCCTTCCACTTTTTTCTTTAGCTTAGATGCAAACTTATTTAATTTTGCACAGAACAGAAAACTCTTTAGTTATAAAAGGAAGCTAATTACCTGATCACGTTTCATTTTATTATTTTTATTTCGTAACATCTGAGCATCTCACAATCTTTAATGGATTTCTCCTCACAATCTCCCTGCAAGGTAAGGGAACACTATTATCCCCATTGTGCATATGGCAGAATTGAGGCTCAGAGGGGTTAAATGATTTGCCCAAAATCGCCCAGCTGGGGCAAGGTCTTAAACCCAGGTCACCCCAGTCTTAGGCGGAGCCCTAACAACTGGACCAGCCTGCATTATCTCTCCAGTAATGAGGCCAATTCATAATCAAAGGGTGTAATATGTTTTAATCAAGGCAGAGTTTTGAAAATTACTCAGCTTTCACTTCTATCAATATCTGTGGCTGCCAGATGACACATTCATTGACATTCAGAAAACAGAACTGATCATAATAAGTTTGTTGTTGGATTTACCCACAACATTTTCCTGTTCAGTTATTTTCTTTCTAGTTTTCTAACTATCTGTCATCAGTCAAACAGACTGACAATGTTCACAGGGCTCAGCTAGCCAGGAAAGGACTAAAAACAGTCAAATAAAATTGCCAAAGTAATTCAAAGCGATCTACATAGTGTTCTGAAAACAAATTTTCCTGCTACTTTTTAAAAAGTTTTATCATGGGATGAACAATTGTCACCTTTCCAAAATGTAGTTATTCTAATATGAATTGACAAATACCCCCACATTGAATATGAATTTTTAAAGGGCAGGATTATATTCTGTGTTTTATTGCTGTATATGTATTAATGCATTCATAAAATCATACATTGTTCTGGCTCCATATTGAATAGACTTTACAAATCTACATGGTAGGCCACCATATCATATGCCATATCGTTCTGATAGTTGGTGTATCTTTTTGCATATTGTAGTGACTTCAAATGAGTAATCCAGGCTTGGCTTTGATACATTACAGAATATGGTAACTTCTCAGGTTAAGCCAAGGATATGGTACTTGGATCCAGGTCCAGATCTGTTTTACGATAGCTAGGGTGGGGTTTGAAGATGAATTAGGTTTAAGGTCTGTAGTCAATGACTCCAAAATCTTGAGAATTGTTTTGCTAGATTGAATAGTTGTTCACATGAAATTTTTGCCACCTGAGAGCAGGTGAAACCTGACCGGGAACCAAATGTGTAAGGGCAGGTTTAGATTTGGAGGCTGGAAAGGGACCCACTCCACAAAATTCAAAGATGTTAGAGTTTCAGGAACCAATCTGAGCCCATGTCTCATGAATTGCTGTGGTAATATGCAGTGGGACAAACAGAAGCAGTGCTAGCACATTGGGGGCCCTAAACCAGAATATTTTGAGGGGCACCCATAGCACATAATAAAAAGTGAATAAGGGGCCTCTGTGAGCTGCTCAGGGCCTTCTGCTGGCTCTGGGGACCAATCTTCAATAACTCCTGCACTTCCCACGAATAAAATGATTTTACTTTTGAATTTAAAAACTCAGAGAATATTCAGATTTGATCATCCAAAGGGAAGGGCTCTTTCATGTAGTCATTGTATGTATCGCCAAAAAGACATAAAAATGAGGAAAATATCCAGTAAAAATGTTGATTGCGACTTAGTTATTTATTGGTGAGACAGAGGGAGCACTAACATCGCATACTCGTTGCTTCTTTTCTTTGACAAGGCATCCAAGCAGAGCCACACAAGAGAGGATTATGCCACTCGTGGCCTTACCTGAGCTGAGAGGACGCTGAGGTGCTGCTGAGAAACGCGAGGCAGTGGTGCCATGTAGTGTGTTCTGAGGTGCACTGGCTGTAACTACATCAGATCCAGCCCAGCAGCACATTCATCCGCAGACAAGGTTTCTACTTATGTATTTGGGCAGTGACAGATGTGACTTAATTCAGGCCCGGGATCTTCCATTCTTGCCTACACATGAGGAACAGCCGCAGCATCTAGGGGGTGAGCTATAGAAACTCCCAAACCTTGACTGTTCCTCCCCAAATACAGCCAGCACTAGCTACAGGTCCTGGGTTGCCAACTTTCCAATTTTTCCAAACCAGACATTACTGGCCCCTGTCACTCGCTCCCCTCTCTCCCGGGACTCACCTGACTCCTGCAAAGCTGGGCTGGGAGGAACTGACACGGAGCTTGCCTGCTTGCCTGCCCAATCGGGGCAGAGGAGGGAGTTGTCCCTGGACTGAGGGGCTGGGGTAATTGGGGCATGGTGGGTGGGGGTCCCCAGAGTGAGGGGCCAGAGGGAGCAGAGGCCCCAGGAGGTTGAGAAGGTAGTAACTACCTCCTCTCCGCTGGAATCAGTTCCTAAGCTTCTCTCCAGTCCATCAGCTGAGCTCCTCCAGCAGCAGCTGCTTTTCTTGCCCTCCCAAAGGTGGTGGCCGGTTACTGCTGTAACCGGACTTCTGGTGTCCAGTCAGCAGTACTGACCGGACACTGCACAGGTCCCCTTTAACCAGACATCTGTCAACCCTAGCTATGGCTCAGTGAGCAGGGGTAAATCAAGGCCTTCCAGCTCTCCCCTCTCCTCCTCTCCTCCCCCCGAGTTAGAGGGGCAACCTCCAGGCACAGGGACTAGTGCCCCTTCCCGTGTCCTCTCCACATGGGGAAAGACAGCATGAGCCAGGAAGCCTTCACAGCCTCCTGCCATTATCATCGCTCAGTTCTGAAGCTTGGACTCCAGATTGCGTTTGTCTCTTTTTCTATCTTGCCATTAATGGCTGGTCACCCTTCATCCCACCCTCTTCTACATGGCAACTCCTCTGCTCCCAACTTCACCCTACCTATCCATTATGTGCCTCCTCTTCCCTGTCCCTTTTCCTTTCTGTGTGTTCTGCCCTCCCCCCTCCTTTACCCACTCCTCTCTTTTACTCAATAATCACTTCATCTTCCTAACTCCAACCCTGAGTGCCCCTCAAAAAACAAACCTAAAACTGTGTTTGCAAAAGAAATAAAAATAACTGTGTAAAAAAAAACATCCCTCAAACAATATGGGCACAATGGTGCTAATATCTGCCTGTTGTTACCCTAATCTCCTTGCTTGTGTGCCATATCCTTCCACGTCTCCTGCCCTGTTGTCTGCTTTATTTATTTTTTAATACTGTTGTATAAGATGTTCAGGGCAAGGACTGTATGTGTTTGTTCACCACCTGGCACAATCGGGGCCCAATCCTGCTTGGGTCCTTCGGACACTACACCAGCATAAAGAGTTGCTACAGATCTTTCAGATCTGCAGCACTTTCCTCCAATATTTTGCATTCCTGTACACCAGGAGAATATTCAAGTAGGGAGAGCAGGATATATATTTCAGATCCAAGAAGATAATTATCCTAAGCCATTATTGTTGTGTTGTACCAGCTTGGAATGCTGACAATTCTAAGACTGCTGCCCTTACCTTCTATCAGATCTGCCAGCCAAAAGATTACACACATGCCTTGTGACAAATTGCTTAATTACAAGTTTGGCAACGTATAATACTTTGTATTTGCTATTATCATCAAAGCAGAAGAAAACGAAAAATACATCCATTACCCTGGGGGAAAAAAAAAACGACTGTTGCCATAAATTTCTGATAAAGAAATGAAGTAGGTTCAAGTTTAATCACACCAGCAGTAAATCAAATATCAAATTTAAAACAACGAATTACAAAGAGCCTCCTCACCGTCACTTAGCATTGATAAATTAGTAATGTAATATTAAATTATTCATATCTTTTTTCCTTAGGACTATAATGATATACTGTACACAGCACTGATAATTTACTTAGGCTGAGTCCATTCATTTAATTATGCTGCTAAACTTGGTAGGCCAATTGGTCATCATGAGAGTTTCCAGGCAAGCTAATCACAAATATATAGAACATGTCCCTTATTGTCCCCAGCGGCTAAGTGCTAAAATGCTATTTAGTGCTCAGAAGGTTAATGTCCTGCTTATGTAAATTGTCCAATTTAACATTCAGCAGCAGTATAATAAATTCTGGCTCCAGGATTTCATTAAACGTATGTTCAAACTAGTTGACCTTAAAGGTTAACAAGCACAAGTTAAACAGGACAATTATTTAACTCACTTCTTATCAAGAGACTGAAGCGTTCTAGCCATTTAATAGTTACGCATACTTCACAATTAGAATTCTTAAAAGGAGCCTGATAAAGCTGCAGGTCATGAATTTTCATAAGGATGTCAGATAATAACTATTTATCTGCACTTGTTTTTCTTTCTTATAAACTTAAACTTTGATCTTAACATTCAATTAGAAATGATTCCACAGAGAAGGACTAGGTGACTCAAAGAACTTGCCTTGACATTAATTTGAATCTAAATTAAGCTTTAAAAATTTTGCATCCATATTGTCTCCCACAGAAATTAATTCTCAGATTAGAGACCTATATTTCATGTAAAAAACACCTGAGTCTTTGAGCTGTACCCAATCAAAAAACATTGGCTGCAAAATTCTCTCAGGCTGACATTTTTCATTTTGATATAAATTACAGGAAAAAGTCCATCTCCGTGTTGCAAAGTAATTGAAGAGCTAATGACGTGCATTTTAAGATTTTTTTTTTCAAAAAGCCGAGACTTTTTTTTCTTTTCTTTAAGTGTCCTATTTTCCTCACTGCTTTTCCTTAGACTTTGTGAACTCTGAACAACAGCTTCTTGAAGTGGCTGCCACAGTCATTACTATCTTTGGCAGCAGTGATGAATCGAGAGCTGCCCCTGTGATGACATTTCAAATCCCGGCCTTACAACTTCTATATGTAACAGGTTCAAGTCATAGCTTCAGGGATGAATTAAAATAGTAAACATATAGCAAACATATAAAAAAAATATAGCAAAATCTCAGGAGCAGACAGTAACTATAGCTCCAGGAAAGTCATAAGAAACATTTCTTTTTTTAAGCTTAAATGAAATATACTTTATGCAGTTATCAGATAAAACAGGAACTATAAGCAAACAGTTTCATATTCATAAATCATGCACTGCATTCCTGTTGCATTCTAAAGATGGGAAAAGCATAGGATGGTTTTGGTTTTTGCAGACCTTCTTAGTTGATTTTCACTTCTGTAAAACCAGAACAGTACTTTCTAGAATCCATTTTCTACTTGCTCAAAACTCATAAGTGGTTTTGGTTTTGCAAAACTTTGCGGGTCACGGTGCTGTTTTGCAAAACCAAATCTAAGGGTACTTTGGAACTGAGCTCAATTTTATCATTACCTATGAACTCTGAGTAGGTAGCAGGTTTTGAATAAAAGGCTCCAGGATTTGTGCCTCTCTAATATTTAATCATTTTATGAAAAATAAGTACTCTATCCTGCAAAAGCTTATGCACAGAAGTGTATATTATTTGTTCCATTGCAGTTAATGGAAATACTCGAGAGTGAAGTTACATCACCTACATGCTTGCATGATTGGGGTCTGAGACTGCGTACAAAATATATACATATTTTTAATAGCTGGTGAAAGCATAATGTAGCATGTGTCTTCACAGCATACATGCTTAGCAAATTACTTTGGTTTGGTTTGTCTGAGTTGTGTTTCTTAAAAGCATTTTAATTTAATGATGCCAAAACAATAGTTGGTAACTACTCGCTTTTTCTTCTAAAAGTTATTGCCAAACTTGGAGTTTAAAAAAAAGGATTCTGTAGCATAAAGAATGTGACAATGTTTTATAACCTCATGTGTTGCTCTTTTTGCAAACTTCATCTTTTGGATTCTGGCTTCAAATCCTGCCTGAAAGAGGACATAAATAAAGCTGAATGGCTAATGGACTAAAAACACTTATGATCAGGTTTTCATAACTAACATTATTGATAGCTTCCTTTGCACAGGCACTCACATATAGTGCAATATTCATTTCTAAAGTATGATTTAGAGCCCTATTTGCAATAAAAAAGACTAACACATGCAAATAAAAAAAAATGAGAAATTCCATTACATAGCTACATGCAATGGATTTCTATTAAAGGTATACAGAAACTTTCTATTCCATAGGCAAAAAGGGCCTCTTTAGAGGTTACATTAGGGTTGCATGCATGTCACCATCCTCACAGACATACATGGGCACATTTCTCTTATCCCCACCAACTGTACTGAAAATACAGGGACTGATGTTTTTAGAAGTGCTGTATTTCCTGTTGACTTCAGCTAGACAGTGCTCAGAGCCTCTGAAAAATCAGATGTGATATTAAAGATACTCTGCAGGAGATTTTAAAAAATTAAGCTTGTGCTTCTTTTTATGATGTTCAATGAGGAAATGAAAGATTTATATCTAGGAATGAGGCCATACAACCTGAAAAAGCTCTAGCTGATTCAAAACGCAGCAGTCCACCTGTTTAGTAACAGACATAAGCACTTTGCTCTCTCTGCTCTAGCTCTCCACTGAATACAGAGACCATTTAGATGTTTCTGTCCTGATAACCAAAGCTCCACATGCAATTGGCTTTAGCTGCCTGTGAGATTGTCTCTCCCTCCCCTATCGTCATCTCCCATGACAAGTGCATTCCCACAGGACAATTAAACTTTTCTACCATTATGGGGAGACTCATGAGAGCAGAAGACAAGACTTTCTCAGGAGCTGGATCTGGAGTATGGAACTATACCCGGTCTACACTTAAAAGTTATTCCAGCATAGCTATGTTGGTCAGGGGTGTGAAAACACACACCCTAGGGACACAGCTATGCTGACACGATTCCCAGTGTAGATGTAGCTATGCTGACAGGAAAGTGCATTTGGAAGGGCGGTTGTTCACTGGTGGGAGTTCACTGGCAGTAGAACTCCTTCTGCTGGCATACACTGATATAGCTATGCTGACATACAACCTGCCATATAAACACAGCCTCACTCCCACAGCAAATTAGAGTTACCATGGCACTAACCACTTCAGAACTAAGGGCAGGGCTACACAAGAAAATTAATCAATCCAACTATGTTGCTCAGGAGTGTGAAAAATCCACACCCCTGAGTGACCTAATTAAGCTAAATTCCTGTACAGACAGTGCTATATATAGCCATCCCCACTATATATAGTCATCCCTGTCATATATAGCTAAAAATGATATATATAATCCACGCTCCTGACTGACATAGTTAAACCAAATTCCTGTATAGACAGCACTATATATAGCCATCCCTGCCTCTATTTACTACCCTACAGAGACAGGAGAACCCCTCCCATCACTGTAGTATGCGCCTACACTGAAGCACGACAGCAGTGCAGCTGCAGCACTCCTGTGCCACTGCAGCATTTTAAGTGTAGACATGGTCTAATTTCTTTGATGTAGCTTTCACTCAAGTCAAAACATCCAGTCACACCCTCCTATTTACCACAAGCATACACAGGCAAACAAACACAAATATAAATTAGTAAATATTTGTTTTACAGGTGGGGGTTAAGAGATATAATGCTATTGGTATTTATTAATAAATACTTTGGAGGCACTCTGACACTATAGTGATGGGGCTCAAATAAGAACCTAGGTAAACGGCAGAGCTCCAGGAACATCCATGGTTTCCCTGGCCTCTGTGTGAGGTTTTACTACGCAAAGGATGATACACCCTGCAAAGTTTTATTTTGCAGAAGTTGTTAGAGCTGTTTGAAATTTTCCATAGAAACTGTTTATGATGGAAAATTGGGGTTTCAACGAAATACATTTTTGTGAAAAGTGTCACTATCCCCAGAAAATTGACACTTTAGTTGAAAATCTAGACACCAAAAATGATAGATTTTTTTTTTTGCCAAAAACTGAAAAAAAAAATTATTTGCAAATGCTGCCATGGTGCCTAAAGGGAATTGTAGTACTGTTGTCTCATGCCCCTTTCTCCTTTTGGACTAGGTTCATCTGCTGAACTAAATCTTTCATTCTGCACTGCAAGAGTGGAGACTGTGGACTATCATGGGAGGTTTTACATAGCCACCTTTCTGACAAACCTTACTCTAGAGAGTTATGGGAAATTAAAATGATCAGTCTGCAATCACAATCGCACAGTCTGTCCAGTACTCCTCTTTGGGTGGTACAGTTCTTGATGAAATGATCAGGCAGGTGAAAGAACGGTTTGCAGAAAATAATTATGATGGTCACATAGATATGATTAAGCCCATGGTTCCAGTCAATAACTCTGCCTTTCCAAGAAAACTGCACCTTGTTTTCTCAGTGAATTATTCTGAAAGTTCATGTGGTGAAAATCATTTATATAGGGAGCTCAGGAGGGAGATTGGAATAACTGACCTGCAGATTTAGAAAGCAAATGTGATTCAGGTTTGGTTAATTTTAGCATTTAGATGAAGGTCTGAATTGGTAATTTTATCAGAATTGGTTTGTCCATTAATCACTCTATCATCATAGTAAATACCTACCTTTAATGCTCAAAGTTTATAATCGAGGAAATGAAAATGAAGATCCTTATTAATTATAGTTCTTTGGGCAAACAATAAAAGCATTGGGTGAAATCCTGACTCCATTGAAGTGACTGGGAAATTTGTTATTGACTTCAGTGGGGCCAGGATTTCATCTATTACTATTGGTCTTTGACTTAAAGAAAAGAGTCTCCTCAAACTATATGAAAAATAGCATATGGCTTCCTTTGAGGATGAATGTTGTCTGAGTGCAGAGCAAAGAAGACTTAATCACCACTGATACAGCTTTATTTCTGTTCTCCATACAGGTAAGTATTAAACTGGGATAAAATTAAAATATCTAGCACACTGCATGCTGACGGGTTGATTTAATAGTGTAACAAAATGAAGACACCTTTGCAGGGAGATAGACTGGATGAGTTGGTGCCCTTCTCTACCTTAAATAAATTCTGTCATTTTCCAGCTACATATGTCCAAAGATAGAACGTGGCTCTTGAGTCATGTCTTCTTGCTTAAACAAGTTTTTACTACTGTTAGCCCCAGAGATCCCATTCAGCAAAGGGAGAGTGAGCTGGACTGCATTCTATTTGCATATATTCTCTATTATTATGAGGATGAAAGAGGGAGCAATGATACAATTTGATTTTCAGAAATAAAGGAAGTTGCTCCAGTTTTACTAAACACAGAATTTAGCTTCATATGTTTAATCATAAGTGGCACTTCTGATATTATTGCTGGCAAATTCCATCTTCCTTAAGAAAGTGACACAATTTGGAGGACTGATAGTAGGAGGCCAGTAGTAACCAGTATCCATCATGCTTTAGTCATTGGAAGAAAAGCTTCATACCTAATTTTTTCAACAAAACACCTTACAATATGGTAAGCAGCAGTAATTAAATGCAGGTGCAAAATTCCAGGCATAACTAATAATGCCCACAACGTCACCTATTCAGACCCCAGTTCAGTAAGATACTTAAGCATGTGCTTAACTTTAATCACACTATTTGTTCCATAGAGCTCAATATAGAACTACTCATGCTTAAAGTTAATAAGCACTTACTCTACCTTGATGTTTCCAGCTTCAGAAGTTTGACTATGGATCACTCATGCAGATAGGTGCCACACAAAGTAAGGACGTCAGAATCTGGCCTTGAATGAGTTGTATACATTAAGTGCAATTGCTAGTATAATTTGCTTTACTCTCTGTTTTATGCTTGCAAGGACAATGCTGGAAACAAAGTTCAGGTTCAGCTAAAAATCAAGGCTGTCATATCTAATAGTTAAACAAACGGCATAATTTTTTAAAACACTGAAGGTATTTTAATGCTTGTTGTTCCAGACAAAGTAAAATATAAAGTTACCAGCAACCTCTTATCTGTTACCACAAAGGGATATTTTTTTCACCTTCCAGTACCAATTCTTGCTCCGTAGCTAAGGTAGCATTTTGGCTAAGCTATCTGCATCTGTATTTAATAATGATGTTAATGGTCTGTGCAAAGCAACTGCAGTGAGGCTTTACCAGGTTTTATGAGGATGGCAGTAATTGCTAACAATGTTGATTCAGGAAGATTTTATAATTTAAGATAATAATTAGGCATATCTAGTAATTATTCCAATAACAAATAAACCTTTTAATACAAATGTATATGAATCCTGTTAGACCTGGTACTTTTAACTCCCTTGCACCTGTTCGGAAACATTAAATAACTTATCCATCATATAATCATTTTCTGGTGATGATCTTTTTCCTGGAGTTTGTTAAGGCTGCTGCATAACCACTGAGATGTGCACATTGTTGGAATGACACAAATCTTTGTAGAATTTACAGGAATTGTCCTTGCAGCATTTCCCTTGCATACAAACCACGCCATCATCCTGTGACTCTTATTTCCTTGATTGTACATTTTGTCCTGAGTTGGGTATTAAGTATTCAGCTGTCCTGGTGCTAAGGAGGCATTTGAGCTTTATTAGTCATATAGTCTCTTTGCAATTTCCAGAGAGCATGACAGGACTTTATAATTTATCTTAGCCTCAAAATCTTTCCATTATGTCTTATTTGCAACCAGAAGTACATGAAGCTGACTCTTCCTAACAATTATTTTTAAAGTATTTAAAATCACTAGGTGTGATGTGTGTGGCCATCAGACATTTAATTAAAAAATAAAAATGCATATAAAAAAGCACCTATAAAAAGATTTAAATAAAATAATTACATTTGTTGTTCTCCAAACTGTGATCTGGAATCAACTTTTCTCAAAAAGATCTCCCTAATTGCTTCAAATCAGTTCAAGACACTGTAGTATATGCTTTGGGTGAAATTCTGCTTCTCAGTTACCCAGTAACTCCAAGGCGATGCAGTCTTCTCTTGGTAACTCTGATGAAGAGAAGGAAGTGTGCTCTAGTGATTATAGACACTTCTGCCCCCAGCCTGTGTCTGCTCCCAACCACCCCGCACCACCTCCACTTCTATCTGACTCCTACCCTTCTGCTATACACCGCCACTGCCCGCTCCCTTTCAGTAGCTAAAATGTTTGTAAAGGAATATACAGGGGTTTATTATTATTTATTAAATACCAGATTGGGCAAGCAGTGCTAGAACACTGGCTATTGGGTGAAGGTGTGCTAGATAGTTAACTGACTCACTCTCTCAGGTTTCTCTTTCTCCATCTGTAAATGATCTGATGTGCTTAAGGATAACTTGGGCCCAGCTAACCTAAAGAAATGAAAATGGAAACTACCAGGTTGAAGTCTAGGGCCAGTGGAGAGAGCTTTAGCATGCTCCTCTTCTGTCTGCTGTTATTGATCTTTTGTTGTATGGGAATCAGGCCGTGAATATGACTTATGAAGGTGGCAAACATTTTGAACTTTCTTATATTGGGCTGGGATTCAGCCTTCATTGGAACTGAAAGGGCAATTGTTCTGGGGATATGTGTGATTCAAGACAATTTGTTCACAAATTGAAGAAGAGGCGAGTTGTAGAAACAATAGGGGAAAGTGAGGGGAAAATAAACAAACAACCCCCCAAACCAAAACGCCTGTGTTTATTTTGGATGACATTCAAGACTTCTGCATATTTTAAGTGTATTATAATACCATAGAAGCCTATAGGGTGATGGATGCCAGTAAGAATTCTTCTATTAGAACAAGGGAGTATATATATCCTTAAATATGTCTTCTTAACTATTTATAAATTGTGTTAAACCTCCAATCTTATGAAATTTTAGGATAAAGGGTCTGCTCCAATGCCCAGAAAGGGGTTGATTTCAGTGGCTTTGGGTCAGACACAAAAATGTAAGGCTTCATATTTGTGGCCATGTTACACCCCATGGCAGAACCATTGGGACACAATAATTAAACTTGTGTTCTGTTTTGCACTTAAAGAGGAAGGCCATCCTGGTTTTTGGTAGGAAAAAAAAGAGTAGCTCTGTCCCAATTTTTCAGTACATGATCTCTGAATATAGCGTAGAATTTGTTTTGAGAGCTTAGAGAAAACTGGCTAATTCATCTGAGATCTAATATTTGCATTCTGACTCTCATGATTTTGGGGGGCCCTCTAGCTTAAACCACAAACTGTAGAAAGCTTTTTTTAAATGTACATAGTGGGCATTTGATGGGCTAGCTGGGGCTATGTATTCTGTTATTTAGAATTTATACACCCAGCTAGCCAGCAGGGAACAAGGTTTATGATGACAAGGGTCCTCTGAAGCAGTGGCTGCTAGTTCAGCGAAGACCAGGAGCTCCATGAAACTTCAGGAAACCTCTTGTACTAGCTAAACAGTTTCAGAAAAAACAGCCTCAAAGCAAACCATTAGGAAAACAACAAAACAGAGCAACAGTGACTGTATGAATGATCCTGTTCTTTCTGAAACTGCAGAACAGCTCAGGAGCGCCTGCTCTTAGTGACAAAAAATAACTACCAATGTCAAAAATCCTGTTCTTCATCAAACTGTTCAACTAGTTTAGGATCAGAGTGAATGAACAGAGTCTATGGCAAGGCAACTGCTACTCTGATAAATACTAGGACCTTTGTGAAAACATCCAACTTGTATAGAAGCAGCTCTTGTTCCTTATGAAAGGAACCACTGCTGTGTCTGAGGTCCTTTCTTAATTTGTTACCATTATGTGTCATATCGGATTCCTCATGTGCAATGAAGAACATGAAAAAGTTCCATTTTCATCAAGGAAAGCAAAAAGAGTTGGTTTAGTGAAATGTCGATTACTTTAGGGGACCAGTACAATATTGCCTGGTCTCACATGCCCTCAGTGAGATAACCTCCCCATCCAAAACTGGGGCTTATCACAGCAGAAGAGAAGTGGGCTTTTGAGCCCAGCAGCATTCCAGTTGTGGTGTAGAGGAAAACTTTTGATAAAGCAGTGGCTGCTTCCACAAAGAAAAGGATCTGCATGAAAGTGGAGCACTTGAGCCAGCTGGGCACTTTCATAAAAACAGGATTTTTGTGAAAAAAAAAAAGCAATCGCTGTGTTAGAACCTTTCTTAATCTAGAATAATTAGGGGAAATTAACACATAAAAACACTGCTGAAGTTGTGTACATAACACACGTAACACAAAATCACCAAAGACAAAGAAAAGTTAATTTTAGATTATGGATTGGATGGTGGATTTTGTTTTATATATATTTTGTTCCTGACATAAATTGTGGGTTAATCCATGCAGTTCCAAGAAATATCGATTTCATACCAGGTGGCCTTGGAGTACGCAAGGAATCTTATCCTCTGTATTATCCAGAAAACAATTGCAGAAATGTTGAGCTAACAGGAACCTTAAGAGGTCATATTGTCCATCCCCCTGTGGTATGGCAGGATTACATACCTATGATTGTATTGCCAAAAAGTAAAGAAAAACAAAAGCAATGGAATCACCTCTTTTCTATTTTAAATATTCTCCTGTCTTTTTTCCTACTTTTCTTTATTTTCTTTTCTCTTCCCAGTGTTCTCTAGCCTTGTATGGCCTCCTCACTTTATTTTCTGTCATCTGTTCTGGATCTTACCTTTCTTTTCCAGGTATCCTTTCCTCAGCACAGTAGCAGGTGGTAAACTTTATGGTGAAGTGATGTAAGGGAGTCCATAAAACAGTCCTGCACAGGGCTGGATTAAGATACAGTCTTGGGCCCCAGTTTTTGAAGTGATGTGATCACATCAGAGTCTCAGCTTGCATTTTAAAAAAGCATTTTCAGGTTGTAAAGAAAAAGTTGGAAATGTGAATTGAGTGTAACTGATGCAGTGATGTCTGCCTGAGTCTGCAGACAGCCTGGAATAATAGCTCTGAGAAGTGTGAACTGCCCCCAGCCTCAGTGAGTAGGTGAGCCTGCACTCTGATTACTTGGCAGCTAATTAGTTCCCCACAAGAAGGACCTAGTGGATAATGAGCTAATCAGGCAAATGGGGTAAATATTCACTGGCCCCATCAGCCCAGGGCTGATAAATTAGGCACAGGAAGGAAGTTGAAGGAGGGAGGGACAAATAGGGCTAGCAGAACCTAGTCATATAGAGTTGGAAGACCTCTGTTCCTCTTAGGTCCTGCTGAGAGGGCCTAAAGCTCAGCAAAGATTGTAAATAGGTGGGACCACAGGGCTCTGTTCTTGTGTTGGTGAAGGGAAATAGAAATAGAATGCCACTAGAGCACACCTGCTGGAGTCTGTGTGGTTCTGTAGGGAAGAGGATGGGGGCAGAGGTAGGCCTGTTACAACTTTCTACCATGTTTTGTTGGTTAGGAGACTCCATCCCATCCTGACAAACCATAACCTAGCCTCAGTTTTTCATTCCTTCATCACCTCTCACCTGGACTACAGCAATGCGACATACCTGGGTATGAAACTTGAGCACTTAGGAAATTCCAGCCATTACGGAATGCTGTAGTGCATCTCCTCAGCAATAATGGCTACCACAAGCACCTGAGACCTCTCATCAATTCCCTGTACTGAACTTCCCACCGAACACTGAATCAAGATTTGGGTCTTGCTCCCTATCTTCAAGGTGCTCAAAGCCCTGGGCTCAGGATGTCTAAAACATTGATTAAAGATGATTGTAGTTGACAACTTTGCTCCTCTAGGACAGGTACCCTCTCTCCAATGAGGGTAAAGCTCATGTACAGCAGATAAAGCAGTCACTCAGTGCAGTGCTGGAAGGTGCTCAGATACTGCAATGACGAGCATGGTGTAAGAACCTATATAGAATGGAGGGAGGAGTTTGTACCATTCCTTGAAGGAGAGAAAGGGACTCCATTTTGCTGCTACTATCCCTGCTTCTTTGGGAGAAAAGCAGAGGAGGGCCCTACCACCACCACTCCAAGTGGGGGCAAGAGCCATGCCGTGGGGGCAGTGCCATTCGGTGGTATGTCTAGGTTCCCAGACATTTAATCCAGACCTGGTACAGCTATGTAATATTTACAGGTTTATAGAACTGTTCCACAGTGTTCTCTGATTGAGCAAACAGGGCCAATATTTTACTTTAAGCCAGAAAATAACACAGTAAAAAAAACAAAAACCAGTTTATCCTAAGAAATAAACTACAGTAAAAAGGGTGACTTGATGCTGGAGATTCAGCTTTAAACTCTGAATTTTTCAGAATTTAAATCAAACTCTAGGTCCATGAGGGCCTTGGTGGGTAAGGACTCCTTGCAAGATTGGCATCTCCCAACATCCCTTATTCCACCTCACAACAAAGCTCCAGCCCAGCATAGGTATCAACCCCTGTGAAAAGCCTATGCCTGAGTAGAGTCCCACAGAACTCCCCACAGGTGTTAAGGGTATGGACAATTTGATCCTTTTGCAGGATCAGGACCTAATTCTTCATTACTGGTGTTTACCTTCTTCCAGTATTTACAAGTATTGTCACAGGCATCATGCAAACAATACTGGGTGTAGCACTTACTACCAGAAGCAGTCTTATTGAAATCATCAGCAGGACCATTCCCAGTAGATGCCATAAACCCAGTAATGTTTGCACTTGCTTGGCACTTAAACAAATGGACGTATTTAGCTCTTTTAATCTTTCCTCATAAATCAGTCTCTCCAGCCCCATAATCACTTATGTTGCTCTATTCTGAACTCCCTCCAATTTATCAATTTATTTCTGATACTGAGGTGCCAAAACTGAATTTACTATCTCAGATGCAACCTACATGATTAGAAAAGAAATAAGGAATAACAGACCATCATCTCTGCAGAGCAAATAATAAAATAATTCGTAGAAGTAGAAAATTAGCAGAAATTGAATTTGCAGAATGGGTCTCAGTTTTCCCATAGTAGATGCATCCTAGAAGGCTTAAACACTGTATCATACATTCTTTCAAGCCCCAGTACCAAAAGAGAAGATATATGAATATGCTTTGAAGTATCTTACCTGTTTCAGTTAGTCAAAACATACAGAGTGTAAAGGGTGATTTGGGTTTTTGGGCCAGATCCTCTAGTGGTGTATATTGGTGCAGCTTCACTGACTTCAATGAGGCTATGCCAATTTACACCAGCTGAGGATCTGGCCCTCTAATCTGATTTGCAGTTGTGTGTCAGACCATTTTTGTGTCATGACTTCTGCATTTTATACCTTTCAGACACCTAGTAAAATAGTAGGGTATTTTTTTAATTAATATTATATTTCTTAATTGCAAAACAAGCCTCTTTAGCCAGGAAATCATTTATCTTACAAAACAGATCATTGGGAAATGTGATTTCAGGGTCAGAGCATACTTACATTTTCAAGAGGCTGCTATGCCACAAATGCAATAAATATAATACTAACTTGCCATAGTGCACTGCATGCTAATTTCCATATTCACTGTGCAAAAACATTATGGGTCAAAGTCCTCTCTGATGTAAATCCATAGTAGTCTGCGGAGTTATACTAGAGATTAATTTAGCCCTGTGTTAGGCTCACTTCAGTTTAAAAGACATCCATTGCATGGGAAAGAATGAGACATTGAAATTATTATTCTGTTTGCTATTCACTCAGAGAATCAACTATTAAAAGATGAATAAAACATTTACTACATCCTCTTCAAAATATAAAGATGTACCATTTTAGTCATGAAATGTCCATGTGCTATTTCAAATAGGTTTTTTTCTACTTACATGAGAAATATCCTGTAAAAGGAAAATAGGCCTCAGTGCTATAGAAAGGTAAATCAGAAAAGGAATAGATAAGGGGATATTGACCAGATGTCTAGCTCCACTCGTTTCTTTGTCCCACTCCAACAGTGCAATGTAACTAGAAGGCTGGCCTAAACAACCAGTTGAGGATCCCTTTTATGAAGGGGTGGTACAGAACCAGTGTAGCCAAGTCTTTCCCTGGCACTCCTGCCTGCTCCCCCACATTGCAGAGGTTAGGGAGGAAGTGTGGCCAGAACACCCTGCATTCTGGCCATCCTGGGCTGGCAGACTAGTCAGTCCCAATCCTGCAGCTTGATCATGGAGTGAACCCCTGCACCAGTGTGGCCCCTCTTTGACTTAAATGGGATTCTCCTGGGTGCAGCTACACTAGTCATTGCAATCCTAGAGGCCATAGTGTAGACAGAGAGCAGGCATTTTTACCAATATAACTTCCATAGGTGGCAAATAATGGCTTTGAAATTTTGCAGTGTACATGCACCCGTATTGCTTAGATTAAGACTGCTCCTGGTCTCAATGGCTGTTTACATTAGGAAAACTGAGACCCAAAATTCACTACCAGGGCAGCTCCACCAGTTGTAGCACCAGTAGAGGTTGTAATGTACACAGTGCTCAAGTCTTTTTACTATTGTGTCATACAATTAGCATCCTGATGCAGTGGGTAGTGGGTCCTGATATGTTCACAGCACACAGCGAGATAAATTAGATTAAAAACATAAATACTCTTGTCAGAAGGTTGCAATTAACACTACTTTATTTTCTTAGAAATTCAGAATAACACACAAGAACCCTAAAACAGAGAGAGACAAAGCAGGCTTCTCCATAAAACAGAGCCCCAGTTCAACCAACCTTAGTCTAGGCTGGTAGGCCCAGTTTGCACCCTTTGCCACAGGTCCCCTTCTATTTTTAAAGCTTGTCCTGCTTGCAATTATGACACAGTCCTTGATACACCACTGCTCCATACAGAGAACTTGCAGATCCCCCAGGACTTGAAGGAGGACAGGGAAAACTCACAGAGCCCTTTGACTATGAGAGCTTTGTTTAGGCTTCCCTTAGCTGCTGTCATTGGGATACCCCTCAAGACGGTTTTTCTAATGCACGGGTAGTCGTAGCATTCTCGGGCTGCAATAACTTTCTGTTGTTGTCTGAGGGAGTGAGTACATCCCACTGGCCCTGCTGAGCTCTCTCCTCAGCCATGGCTCCCCCCCACCAAGAGAGGGAATACACCCTTCCTCTTCCTCCCTTCCACGCTGGAAATAATGGAACAATGATTGGGTCCTGGGTTTCTGGATGGAAATGCTTGGGCTCCTAGTAAGATGGCACTTTGATTTCATCAGAAAGGTGGTGAGTTTGGTGTTCTGAGCATCAGCCCCTGCTGGTTAATCAGGAATGGAGCGCAATTCAGCTTCCTGGATCAAACTCACATGAGACTGGTATAAAGAGAGGGAAGGTCAGATACAAGGGGCTGCATTAAGAAAACGATATCATATCACAAATAACCATAATATTTTTGGTTTTAACCTTTCTAGTAAAAGGCATACAGCAAATATTATGGTAAAGTCAAAGATTGTGGCACAGTGAATGTTGATTGTCTAATTCCTGGGAGTGTACAGGGAAAACTAAGGTTTTCATGACAGGGAAATTTAAACATGGATCTCCAGCTGCCATGTATTTCAGGAATGGACCCGATTATTTTAGCCTGGACCATTCTCTGAACCTGTAAGGTCTGAATCTTTTCCCACTGCTAGATGGAAGCTGGCCAGGGCTGGAGAGCCTGCCTTTGGGATGGAGGTACTGCAAAACAAAGAATAAAACATACTGTCTAATATGGGAACAAGAGCAGCAAATCTAAGTTGATCACTCTACTGATCACTATCCCAATGTTTACTTAGAATTTCTCAGGAGCCTTAAGTATAGATTTTTTTTTGAGCCACCAAACACACCACTTTAAATGTGTATTTTTGTAGCTCAGAATTGATCCTTTCCTGAAGAAATTCACAATGTCTGTGGGGATCAGAGTACTAAGTGGAAGCATACACTTCAAGCACAAGAGATACTGCCTAGGAAAAGACTCTAAATTGAAAGATTCAGATCTGCAGGACAACAGAAGTTTTAAAACAATGCCTGATCCAAATATCATCATCACGGCAAATACCAAAAGGTCATGGCCTTCTTGCAGATGGAATCCCATAAGGGACTTTTGTATACTGAAGTGGCCCTTTTGCAAGGTTTCATTGAACATTTTTGCCTCATTGTAAGAAAAACTCTTGGCTGTTTTAGCTACCAAACTGTTGCATCTGGTCAACTTCAGTATAAACACTGTGAAGATGCAAATGTACTCACCCCCGAGGTCCCAGATCTTAATTATCATAAATGTGGAAAAAAGAAGTCTGGGGATTCACTGTGTATCTGCCATGATGGCTGCAATTGCATGGGCTTGAGGAATCACTCTCAGTATTGTAAACAAGGATTCTGCTATGACAAGTAATTCCCCACTTTTTTCTCTCTTGTGCCTGGTCCTTCAAAATATCTTGGCAAATCTTGTCAACCTTGATGAATTCTGTGTGAGAGGCTGCAACATGGCAAGGTGAGGATTTTTAATGGAAAGGTTTTATGCAATGTGGAATATATCTCCTTGATGCATGACAGTAGCCATCTCACTAATGTAGGCTTTGAGACCAGGAGTCCAAGTGCAATTTGTTCAAATCAAATCAAATGTATTAGTCGTGCCAACATTCACATTGCACATTGCTCAATATCAACCAGATCATGTAATCCACCCCCCTCTTGTTTATTGTTTCAGGGCAGCCATGGAAATTAGAAGCTACTTTTAATACAAAGAACAGTCAGGACAGAAATAACATGATTAGCAATATCACACGGCTTATGGCAGAGTGGTCCGCAGGTCTTCAGGAGGAAAAGGGAAGTTGTCTGCTGGAATGTACTTCAAGAGAATTAGACTGAGGAATCAAACATTAGCTCCATCATGAACCCGGATTAGTCCCATCAGGGGCCCCAGGCACTCGCCGGGGGGCGCCCGGCTTTGGCTGTGTTGCAGAGGAATGGTTACTTGGACGGACGGTATCGGAACTGACCCTTAGTCAAAGTATTTCAAGTGTGACCGCACCAGTCTGACCGGCAGCCTGCGCCCGCCTTGGTTTCTGCACGGCCGGTTTGTTCCCGCTTCGCAGGCGTTCCTCGGCGAAAGGAGCGCGCTGGGCGACACGGGGCCGGTCCCGCCGCCACGCAGGGGTTCCCTGGTGCAGCCCCCCCCGAAGGGCGCCGCGGGGCGGAGGCCGCCGGCGGGGCGATGGCAAACGCCCAGGCACAACAGGCGGAGGGCGGGACGCTCCTACTCACACCCGGGCCCGAGCAGGCTGAGCCGGTGTCGCGGGCCTGCCCTCCGCCGGGGGCCTGCCGCGTGCACGGCCGACAACCCCCGCTAGAAGGGGCAAAGCGGGGCTCGTAGGGCTGCCCCCAGGCGCAGACAGCCCGAGCCGGCCCGCGCCCCCAGGCCAGGACGGCACCGCAGCGCCGCCACGGGGGGAGGCGGGTGTCCCCGGGGTTACGTTCCCCTGCGGGACGGCGGCGGCTTTCACCCTTCGCGGGTGCCGCCCCGTCTCGGCCCGCGAAGGCAGGCTCCGCGGGAGGCCCGCGGCCGGCAGAGGATCCGCAGCGCTCTTGCGCCGGTCGGTCGCTCCCTTGGAGCTCGGGGGCGGGGCCCGGAACCCGTGTTGGCAGCTCCAGCCGGCCGCCCGGAAGCCATTAGCAGGACACGCGGGGGTCAAGATGGCGGCCGTCACGGCGGGGCCATGTGCGGCCGTAGGAGGCGCCGCCGCTGCGGAGGCAGACGAAAGCGGTAACGGGCGGATGGCTCCGGTCCCCGGGGCGGGGCTGCGGCACCGGCACCGGCCGGGCCAGGCGGCGTGTACAGCTCTGGGCTTGGGGTGGGGCCTCACAGCGGGCCGCTGAGCGCGGGCACCCCTTAGCCCGGCCACGGGCTTCGCGGGGGCATCTGCAAGCGCCCGGGCCCTCCCCCAAGCCCGCCGCTGCGCCAGGGCCTCCCTCCCTCCGGTTTCCGTTCCTCGCTGCTGCGGGGGTTCCTCACGTTCCACTTCCACCCTCCCGGCTCCCCGCCCCGGCGTTCCCGAGCCTCTTTCCCTCCCCGCCCCGCTTCTGTTTGGGTCCCTCCGTCCCGTGCTGGATCCTCCCAGAACCGCCCCCGTGCAGGCCCCCTTCCCCCGCCCTGTTGCCAGTCGCGGCTGCCGCACCGAGCGCTGTCTCCGTCTGGGGCTCGAGGCCCCGGAGAGTACCAAGCACAGAGAACCGGGGGTGCACGGGGAGGCGCGTGGGCGGGCAGGAACTGATTGGCTGGGCTAGGAGAGTTGTTGCATGTCTCCATGCAGAGTAACAGCTGTTAATCTTCCCCATGTGGCCCTCCAAGTGGTGGGCTGGGAGTAGGCATGGCAGGGGTTTCCAAACTTCTAATGTGAAAGCCACAGCCCTCAGTCTTGCTCTTATGGGGGGCCGGAGTGGCTGTTCCCATGTCACATGGGAGGGGGAGCGGCTGGTCAAAATGTGTCCAGCCCCATGGGCTGTAGTTTGGGCATCTCTGGTCTAGAGTGGCTAAATATCCAGGTTTTTAGGGACAGTCCTGATATTTGGGGCATTGCTTTATATGGGTGCCTATTACTCCCACTCCTATCCTGAGTGTTTGCACTTGCTATCCGGTCACCTTTACCTGTAGTGGAGAGGGCCTGTTGTAGTCTGTAACCAAGGCTCAGGGAAGCCCACACATGGCAGATTAGTGACTTCTTTTCACATGTGATGCTGCATAGAGTGTGGTATGAGATCAGGAGTTCAACATTTTTTTTTGACTGAGCCCACACTAGGGGTTCATCTCTGTAGTGCTTCATTGTAGACACTACCAATGCCAACAGGAGGAATCCTCCACTACCCTAAGAGGCAGTAGCAGGGATGAACTCTACACTAGAAAAATTAAGTTAGAGTAACTACATTGCTTAGTGGTGTGAATTTTTTGCATCACTGAGTGATGTAGTTAAGATGACTTAATTGTCTAGTGCAGACCAGGTTTAGATAGGATGCAAATTACATCTGAGACATTGTCTACACTTGAATTTACTTCATTATAACTTGTCACTCAAGAATGTGAATAATTCACACCCCGAGCAACATAAATTATACCAACCTAAGTGCCGTGCTAGAGTTTCCCCTGCTGACATACCTACAACTTCTCATGAGAAGTGAAGTAAGTAAGCTGATGGGATGGCTTTCTCTCATTGATTAGGGTGTCTTCACCATAAACTCTATAGCGACTCAGCTGTACCAATGCAGCTGTACCACTGTAGTGCTTGTAGTATAGATGTAGCCTGAGAGCCTTCATTCAAGCTTGGTGGTTGCCTCCTGCTGCTATGTGGGCTTTTGTGTGGTCCCTCCCTTATCTTCTCTCCACCTAATTTACCTGGCACTCTAGGAATTCTAGCCTTTGCTGATTCCTGGATATGTAAACTCCTTTGAGAGAATGCTTTTCTGGTCTGAGAAATACCGTACTTGATTCTGCATACTGCTGTTCCTTTCCAGAAAGAAAAGAGAGTTGTATTTTTATTGCCAACAAAAATACATGAAATATCTCCATCTACTGTAGATCTACAGAAATCCTTTTGAGGCAGCACAGAATACAAATGTGCACAGAAAAAGAAAGAATAGATTAACTCAGCACCAATTTACTAATGTGCCTTAGCAATGTACATTTAATCCTCTAGTGATTAACCTAATCCTCTAGTGGTTATCTTCATCCTCTAGCATGTTGTTGGCACCATAATTTACCTGATTAATTTCTTCTCTTAAAAATAAGAGCAAGGAAAAAAGTTTTCTTCCACTGAAAAATTGTCTTCTGTTCAGTCTGGGAAGAAGCATCATGTAACAAGATAAAGTGTTCTGTAAATGTAAAGGTAGCCCATGCCATAGCCCTACTCAGGGTGGTCTTGTTTGTTTGAGAGAGAGAGATTTTAAGAGAGGCAAAACTAAATCCTGGGAGAAGGCTTAATTCCTGTTTAAAGTCTGTGCATGTGTGGTTACGGGATTAGGACCATGGTTTTGAAACTATGCCAGGATAGAGTTCTTGAAATTCAAGATAGAGCCCTAAGTACCTTTCTCAATAGAATTAAATAGCTAAAACTAAGCACTCCAGTTTAATTTAGTCTGAGCTACCTATGCTTTATCCTACACTTTCAAGAGATGTTTCAGGATGCACACAATTAATAATCATAGCTTGGTTGTTGAAAGCTTTGTTCATAACCCTGTGGACATTGAAAACTTTTGTTCAGTATTCAAAACTTGTCTGGTAAGTAAGACTACCCTCTTTAGTTACTGCTGTTGTCATAGGGTCGTGTGCAGAAATTTAACTGACACCTTTTGGAGGGACAAGTTCTATGTCCCTGGTGGAACTCGCTCTTCCTGGCCTCCTACCCGGCCCCAGCAGGAGCTCACTCTTCCTTCCTCTGCAGGAGGCTCACTCTTCCCTCCCTGCCTCAGCTCTGGCAGGAGCTCATCATTCTTCCCCCTGCCCTGGCCCCAGCAGGAGTTCACTCCCCTCCCCCTGTTATCATGGTCCTGGGACTGGAGGAATGATTGGGGGCGGTGGGGTGCCCTTACTTGGCACCCTCCCCTTGTGCATGTCCCATCTGTAAATTATCTAAAGAAGAAACTTCTCTTCGATTTTCACAGTACCACATGTGACTTTTTTAGCTATTCCATTCCCTTTGGCAATTTACAATTTCTGTAGTAAAGTCTTTGGCTATGCCTATACTAAGGAGCCTGTGTTGTCATAGCCTGCTAATGTAGATGCTGAAGGAATTTTTATGTCAGTGAACAAACACCTCCCTAAAAGAGTTTAGCTATGTTGACAGAAGCATTCACCTGTTGGCATTGCTGCATCTATGCTGGGAGTTTGTTGGCATAGTTGTGTTGGTCAGAGGTGTGGGTGTTTTCCACATACCTGAATGATGTAGCTATGTCGATTAAAACTTTTAAGTTTAGACCAAGCCTGTAACTTCAGGATTTGAAGCAAAGGGAAATGTCACTAACTCAGCAATTCCCAAACTTTATTGGTTTGTGTACAACCATCTTAAAAATTGTTTTGAAGTGAATGGACAGAACATCAAGCTCATGTACACATCACAATTTGGAAAGCCTTGCACTACTTCATAGCTCTTTGCACATTCCAGATGCTGAGTTAGACCCTCGCTCAGTGGTGCTTTGTATGTCTCTCTTGTGGTGGAACTGGTGTTTATCTGAAGATGATCTTTATTCTCAAACTAATGTAAGCAGTGTGTAGCGTTTGGAGTTGAGACTCCAGATATCTGTAAATTAAATTGCAAATAGGAAGCTGCAAGGGTAGATCCATTGTTGCTTTTATTTTTTCCTGACTTCACAATCAGCTTGATTCTGCTTCAATTTGGCTATTCTAAAATTAGTGCTTTTTAAAACTATAAGCACGGCTGCCAACCCCAAGGTAAAAAAATCTTGAGGTTTAAAAAACAGTAATACATTTTGGGTTCTTTTTATTTGTCTTCTGGTTTCTGAGCCTTTAGCGCATAGTTTCTCAACCTGTGGGGGGTATGTGAGACACAGGCAGGGGGTACCTGGGGAAAAATAGAGCGAAGGGAAGGCGGGCAGCAGCTGCTGACTTCTGGGGAAGATAGGCGGCAGCAGCCTGTTTCCCATCAGGTCCCAGCTGGGAGGCACGTGGCAGCCCCCAGCTTCTGGGGAAGGTGGGTGGCAGACCATGCTTCCTGCCCAATCACAGCTCCCAGCTCCGAGGAGGCAGGCGGCAGCTACTACAGTCCTGGGAAGCTGAGCGGCAGCCACCCGCTTCCCACCCAGTCCCAGCTGGGAAGTGAGAGGCAGCCACCAGCTCTTGGGCGAGGCGGGTGGCAGCACCCCACTTCCTGCCAGGTCCCAGCTCCCAAGTGGGAGCCTTCTGCATCTTGTGAGCTGGGCTAGCAGCTGGGCGGCAGCCACCTGTGTCCCAGTTCGGAGCTGAGGGACAGCCTCCAGTGCCCTGGCTTGAAAACAGGCAGCAGCCGCCTACCCACATCCCTGGGTCCCAACTGGCGCGGAAGCCTCCTCTGCCCCAGCTCAGATTGGGTGACAGTTGCCCACCTCCTGAGTGCAACTTGCCCAGGTGGCAGCTCCCCTCCCCGGCTCAAAGCCCAGTGCTCAGAAAGCTTGTTAGTTTCGCTGCTCTAGCTGAGCTGGGCTTGTAAAATTCACTAACTACTTGATCTGGTCCAAGTAAAACACTTATCCCTAGGGAGTAGGGTGGGCTGATTCTGACTTGGATAAATTAGTTCAATTCTTCAAAATATTTTTTTTCCTCCTGCAGCTAGATATTCTGAAAAGTTAACTAAACGTGAAGGATTTGCTTTTATTAAAAAGTGCATGTACAAAAATTCCAGTTGCAAGCTTTGTGTGTCTCGGTTCTGACTGTGTTTTCTCCCTTAGGCATGACCCCTTTTATTGTTGTTCAAATGGAGCATTTTGTGAACCGTATACTTGGGGATGTGATTTGATGGTGCAGATTGTAGGTTGGGGAAGTGAGATTAGGAAATGGAGGATGAAGGTGAAGGGAAAATGCATGTTGGGCATGGTTTTATGCATAGACTCTTCCATGGTTCTCCTTGCTGTAGCATCTGTCTCTAATGTGTGGAAGTAAAACTGTGGTGCTTATGGAGCTCTTCAGTCTGGAAGACACATGCTGGAGGTGTCATGAAGCCAATAGTAAAATACCGTTAGTTTCTCAAAATTATAGATGTTAATTTTCTAACACAAAAGGTGTTAGACCAAATATTAAGGAACTGTTCTCTGGTTCTCAGTGGGGGGACTAAATTACTGGACAGGAAATTGGTGGTTGGTTAGGGACCAGTCAGTGATCATGTCCAGGTTAAATTCAGTAAAGGCAAACAGACTACCATCTTAACCAACAATAAATATATTTGCTGTTTCAAAAAGGCTATTTTCCCAAAGCTGAGGAAAATTGAATGAAATTGACTAGGAGGAAAAAATTAGACAGAAAAATGTGAATGAAAATTGGGAATTCTTTAGGAAACTTGAGGAGCCAGTGGTCATGGTACATGTAGGTATCAGTGACAAAGGGAAGGGTAGGAGAGAGATCCTGGAGGCCAGATTTAGGCTGCTAGGTAAGAGACTGAAGTCCAGGACCTCCATGGTAGCATTCACTGAATGTTTCCAGTTCCACACACAGGGCCAGTGGGACAGGCAGAACTGCAGAGTCTCAATGCGTGGATGGTATAGGGAGATGGGGTTTATATTTATTAGGAACTAGGGAACCATTTGGAAAAGGGGGAGCCTATTCTGAAAGGATGGGCTCCACCTAAGCCAAAATGGAACCGGATTGCTGGCAAGTAAAATTAAAAAGGTCGTAGAGCAGTTTTTAAATTGAGGACTGGGGGAAAGCTGACAGGGACAGAGGAGTTGATGGTTCAGACAGAGACATCCCTTGGGGATGATCTATTAATGGAGATTCTCTATATCCTAGTAAGGAGGAGAGGGTGAAGATGATAAAATACAGGTAGGATTTGATGAGAAACAATCAAACGAAAGAGAGTCCAATTCAATTACATCACATAAGAGCAGAGAGCTAAAAAGTGACAGTTTAAGTGCTTATATACAAATGGTAGAAGTCTAAATACTAAGAAGGGTGAACTTGAGTGCCTCGTATTAAATGAGGATATTGATGAAATAGGCACCCCAGAAACTTGGTGGAATGAGGATAATCAATGGGACACAGTGATGCCAGGGTACAAAATATATTGGAAGGACAGAATAGGTCTTATTTGTGGGGGAGTGGCACTATATGTGAAAGAAAGCATAGCGGCAAATGAAGTAAAAATCTTAAATGAATGAAACTGCCACATAATCTCTGTGGATAGTAATTCCGTGCTTGAATAATAAGAATATAGCAGTAAGGATATAGTACTGACCACCTGACCAATATGGTGATAGTGACTGTGAAATGCTCAAGCAGATTAGAGAGGCTATAAAAAACTCAATAATAATGGGGAATTTCAACTTCCCCATACTGACTGGGTACGTGTCACCTCAGGACCAGGATGCAGAGAGAAAGTTTCTTGATGCCTTAAATGATTGCTTCTTGGAGTAGCTAGTCCCAGGACCCACAAGAGGAGACGCAGTCCTTGATTTAGTCTTAATTGGGGCACAGGATCTGGTCCAAGGGGTGAATATAGCTGAACTGCTTGGTGGTAGTGACCATAACATAAAAAAAAATTGACATCCCCGTGGGGAGGGAGAGAAGAAACAGCAAAGCAGCCCACTATGGTAGCATTTAATTTCAGGAAGGCAAACTACACAAAAATAAGAAAGTTAGTTAAATAGAAATTAAAAGGTCCAGTGCCAAAAGTGAAATCCCTGCAAGTTGCATGGAAACTCTTTTAAGACACCGTAGAAGAGGCTCAATATAAATGTTTACCCCAAATTATAAAACACAGTAAGAGGACCAAAAATGGGCCACCATGACTAAACAACAAAGTAAAAGAAGCAGTTACAGGCAAAAAGGCATCCTTTAAAAAGTGGAAGTTAAATCATATTGAGGAAAATAGAAAGGAGCATGAACTCTGGTAAGTGCAGTGTAAAAATAGAATTAGGAAGGCCAAAAAAGAATTTGAAGGAAAGTTAGCCAAAGACTCAAAAAATAATAGCAAAAAATGTAAGTATGTCAGAAGCCGGAAGCCTGCTAAACAACCAGTGGGGCTTCTGGACGATCAAGATGCATTAAGGAGCACTCATGGAAGAAAAAACCATTGTGATGCAAATAATTCATTTAGTTTCTCTGCTTTTCATAGCTGAGGATGTGAGGGAGATTCCCAAACCTAAACCAATCTGAGGAACTGTCCCAGACTGAGGTGTCATTAGAGGAGGTTTTGGAACAAATTGATCAGTTAAACAGTAATAAGTCACCAAGACCAGATGGTGTCCACCCAAGAATTCTGAAGGAACTCAAATATGAAATTGCAGAACTACTAACGGTGGTATGTAACCTATCATTTAAATTGGATTCTATACCAGATGACTGGAGGGTAGCTAATGTGATGTCTTTTTTAAAAAAATACTCCAGAGGTGATCCTGGCAGTTACAGGCCCATAAGCTTAACTTCAGTACCAGGAAAATTGGTTGAAACAGAATAAAGAATGGTAAAGAATGGAATATCAGACATAGATGAACATGATTTGTTAGGGAGGAATCCAAATGACTTTTGTAATGGAAAATCGTGCCTGACCAATCTAGTAGAATTCTAGCATGTGGACAGGGGTGATCCAGTAGATATAGTATACTTGGATTTTCAGAAAACCTTTGATGAGATCCCTCACCAAAGCAAACTAAGCTGTTGTGTGGGATAAGAGGGAAGGTCCTCTCCTGATCAGAACCTGGTTAAAAGATAGGAAACAAAGGTTAGGAATAAATGGTCAGTTTTCAGAATGGAGAGGTAAATAGTGGTGTCCCCCGGGGGTCTGTACTGTGGCCAGTATTGTTCAACATGTTTGTAAATGATCTGGAAAAGGGGGTGACAAAATGTGCAGATGATACAAAACTACTCAAGATAGTTAAGTCCAAAGCAGACTGTGAAGAGTTACAAAGGGATCTCACAAAACTGGGTGGCAACAAAATGGCAGATGAAATTCAGTGTTGATCAATGCAAAGTAATGCACATTGGAATACATATTCCCAACTATATGTATAAAATGATGGGGTCTAAATTAGCTGTTAGCACTAAAGAAAGAGATTTTGGCGTCATTGTGGATAGTTTCTCTGAAAATTCAATGTGCAGCAGCAGTCAAAAAAGCTAATAGAATGTTGGGAATCACTAGGAAAGAGAGAGATGATAAAACAGAAAATATTATATTGTCTCTATAAATGCATGGTATACGCACATCTTGAATACTCCGCATAGATCCCATTTCAAAAAGGATATATTGGAATTCGAAAAGGTAGAGAAAAGGGCAACAAAAATTATTAGGAATATGGAACAGTTTCCATATGAAGAGCGATTAATAAGACTGGGACTTGTCAGCTTGGAAAAGAGACGATGGGGGGGTATGATAGAGGTTTACAAAATCATGACTGGTATGGAGAAAGTAAATAAGGAAGTGTTATTTACTCATAACACAAGAACTAGGGGTCACCAAATTCAAACAAACAAAAGGAAGTATTTCTTCGCACAAAGCACAGTCAACCTATGGAACTCTGCCACAGGATGTTGTGAAGGCAATGACTATAACAGGGTTTAAAAAAAGAACTAGATAAGTTCCTGGAGGATAGGTCCAGCAATGGCTATTAGCTAGGATGTGCAGGGATGTAAAATGATGCTCTGAAGTGTCCGTAACTTTCATTTGTCAGAAGCTGAAGATTGGTGACGGGATGGATCACTTAATGATTACCTGTTTTGTTCATTCCCTCTGAAGCACCTGGCATTGGCCACTGTCAGAAGACAGGCTACTGGGCTAGATGGACCATTGGTCAGACCCAGTATGGCCATTCTTATGTTAAATATTATTATATATCAGGAAAGAGGACAACTTTGGCCTAAAGCTCATCTTGTGAAGGCAGCAATCAGAAATAAAAAAGCAGTATATTTACAAATAAAAAGGGGGAAATTAAGTCAGTATTAATAAGAAGTTATGGAGTGAAGAAAGTTGTCAGGGAAGCTGAAGACATCGGGGGAAGATTTATAGCTGGGAGGGCAAAGGACAATAAGGAGTTCTAAAGTATATTATGAACAAAAGAAATCATAATAGTAGTATAGGCTCATTAAGAGATGGAGATAAAATTGTTAATAGTGGTGGAATGTTCAATAAACATTTGTGTTTTATTTAGCTAGACGCAGGATGACATACTCATATCCTATGAGGAGAATGACGTACTTTTCAGTTCATTAGTAACCTAACCAAGGATGATAAACATGATAAAAAATGTTTAAATCAGCAAGCCTAAAAGAGCTGGCTAAGGGGATCTCTGGCCTGTTGGCATTAACTTTTAGTATCTCTTGGAATACCAAGGAAATTCCAGAAGACTTGAAGATTGTTGATGATGTGCCTGTATTCAGAAAAGGCAAGCAGGATGACCCAGGCCAACTAGCCTGACATCAATCCCAGGCAAAATAATGGAAGAGCTGATATGGGATTTGGTTGATAAAAATTATAGCATGGGAATATAATTAATGCCAGTCCACATGATTTTATGGAAAATAGATCTTGTCAGACAAACCTGATTTCATTCTTTGAGGTGATCACAAGTTTGGGTGATAAAGGAATTGTGTAGGTGTAATATAGTTTAAATTTTGTAAGGTGATTGGTTTAGTACTGCATGACATTCTGATTAAAAAAATTAGTACTATGCAACATCAATAAAGCGTATGTTAAATGCATTAAGACGTGACTAATTCAGATCTCAAAGTAGTCATTGATAGGGCATCATCTTTCAATTGGGGAGCTGTGATGGTTTGGGGTTCAACGCAGACTCGGAAGGGGTTATGTCACTGTCTTACTTGCAACTTGGATGCCTTAAATGTTATGCTGCTATGACTCACAGCCCTCACACCAAGAGCAAGCATGCAAGTCACACGAGGTATGTCTATAGAGCAAAGAAAAACCTGTGCCAGTTGACTCGTGCTCATGGGGCTTGGGCTGTGTGGCTGTTCCATTGCTGTGTGACTTCTGGGCTTAAGCTGCCACCTGAGTTTTAGGATCCTGTGCGGTGGGAGGGTCCCAGAGCTCAGGCTCCAGCCCAAGCTGGGAAGTCTACACAGCAATGAAACAGCTTCATGAGCCCAAGTCAACTGGCATGGGCCAGCTGCATGTTTCTCCTTGCTGTGTAGACATACTCACCCTAGGTTTTCTGCCAGATTACTTTTTTCAGTGTGACCCCAATACCTTCCCAATCCCAAAATTCCCCAAAATTGTTAATAGGAAAAGTAAAACAAGTTCATTAAACAAAAAGTCATGGGTTTAAGTGGTACCAAATATAAGCAGCAAGGACAGAAAGGGTAGAAACAAACAAAAGTAAAAATACACTTCTAAAACTAAAACTGAATTTCAGCGAATAACAATCTTTGCCTAAGTAGGACTCTCACCTATCCTCCGTTCCCAGAGTTGTCAACCCCTTGGTTGAAGGATCCAATGTTCTGTGATTTCAAGAACTCTGGCCTCCTTAGTTGATCAAGAAATTGATGTCAAAATGGATTTTTTCCCTTCCTTATGTCTTCCCAAAGTTCACTGACCCTGCTTCAAGAGGCAGGAATGCTTCCTTGCAGAGCAATCTCCATTCCTCGCTGAGGTTAATTAATCATCTTTCCCTTCTTGCTCTCCTGGTGGCTTTGCCTTGCATGTAAATGTTTTTTTTTTTTAGTTGGTCTTTGATTACATCTTGTTTTATTTACATCAGAGACACATTCCTTTATCAGGAACAGGTGTGGTGGCTTAGGTACAGGCACTGCTTACCGAGTTCATTTTAAGAACATATTTGCAGCACATCTCTGTAAAGTCCTTTGTGGGTTTTACTGTGCACACATCATGCAAGAATGTTAATGATCAGTGAGTTATTAGTAATGTTAAGATTTTGTCATGGTTAATTTTAGCAAAAGTCACGGACAGGTCATGGGCAGTAAACAAAAATGCAAGGTAGCCCGTCACCCGTCTGACTTTTACTAAAAATTATGGGGCAGGGGTTCTGACTGGACAACTGAAGCCTGAGCTAGGGGAAGAGGAGAGGGGAAATGAGAGCCTGAGCCCATCTGTGGTGGGGGGGTGGGGAGGAGTCCAGCACATGCTGCCATGGTAGCTGACAGCTACAGGGTCCCCTGTGCTGCCCTCAGTGGCTGACAGTTCTGGTCCCGTCGCCCTGAAGTGGAAAATGTAATGGAGGTCTCTGAAAGTCATGGAATCTGTGACTTTTATGACATAAACTTATCCTTAGTTATTGGTTTTCTAGTGATTTACCCAAAAGGTAACATGTAATGTATATCATGACAACAGTGTGCCAGCTGATACTGGGGTGCTCTTAAGGTCACAGGTGTTTTAGTGGAGTTCTGCAGGGGCTGGTATTTGACCTGATGCCATTCAACAATTTCATCAATGCTCTGGAAGTAAATATAAAATCAATGCTGATAAAATTTGTGGATGACACAAAGGTTGGTAGATAGTGATCAGGACAGGACAGTGATACAAAATTATCTGAATTGCTGGTAAGCTGAGTTCATTATAGTAATGCAGCCCTGTGCAAGGTAATAGATTTAGCAACAGTGAATGTAGGCCATACCTACAGAATGGAGGACTGTATCCTGTAAAGTAGTGACTCAGGAAAGGATTTAGGGATAGTGGACAAGCCACTGAACATGAGCTCCGAGGGCGTTGCTGTGGGGAAAGAACCAATGTGATCCCATTAAACCCATCTATTCATCTAAGGAAGAGTGGGGAGATGGTTTACCTCTGCATATGGCATTGGTGATTCCGGTACTGGAATAGCGTGTCTACATTTTATAAAGGATGCTGTAAAATTGAAAAGGGTGCAGAAAAGAGCCACAAAAATGATTCTAGGGCTGGAGAAAAGGCCTTAGTAAGACACTTAAGGAGCACAGTCTTTTCTTTAGTTTTTCAGAAGAAATTTTGAGAAGTGGCTTGAGTTAGTGTGTAAGTAGGATCCAGTATTTTTTTCTCCATGAAGGTAAAGAGCTCTTTAATTTAGCAGGGAAAGGCATAACAAGAACCAGTGGCTGGCAGCCGAAGCCAGACAAATTCTAACTGGAAAGAAGGCACTCATTTTTAACTTCGAGGGTGATTAATTGCTGGAACAAGCCATCAAGGGAAGTAGCTTATTCTCAGTAACTTATCATCCAGTCTTGGTTTGAAGATACTCTGCAAGTTGTGCTTTCGCCAAACACAGGTTATTGGGATCAGTACAGGGAGAAGTGGATGAAATTCAATTGCCTGCGATATACAAGAGGTCAGATGATCAAAGTGTCCCTTTTGGCCTTAAACTATAAATCTGTGAAACAATGCCCTTTGTACAATAGTGCAGTATCATCTCTGTTGTACAGATGGAATTGTACAGATGAGGTACAAAGAGGGATCCTTACTCTTACTAGTAGTGCCTTATTCTGCAAATTGTCCCATTGACTTTATTGAGTTGCTAGCCAGCATGAGTGAAGGTACGTCTTCACTGATGGCAGCAAATTTGCTGCCATCAGATCAATCTGGATTGATTGAGCGGTCAGTGAAGACCCGCTCAATTGATCCGGAAGTCAGTGTGTTAAAACCACCCCCTCAAGTGGCGCAGCGCAGCGAAGACACCATGTAGAAGAGGAGTTATGAAGTTAACTCTACATAGCTTGCGTAACTCAGTAGACTGTCACCAAATTTGAAGGTAAGTGTAGATCAGGCCTAAGGGGAACAAGTGACTTGCCCAAGGTCTCTCTCACAGTTTTTGATGGGAATAAGTTCAAGCCCTCCTGAGTTGCAGACCAGTTCATTAACCCCAAGGCAATCCTTTCTCTGAGGTCAAGCATGATGTGAGAACTAGAGTGCCTGAAGCAGCTCTTACCAGAGTCAATGCAAAAAGTGGAGGGGTTAGCTAAGTTATTCTGTGAAAGATCTCTCCTTGTTCCCAGGTCCACCTTCAACTCTGCTGCTTCTGGGGATAATTTAAACTCATTAAGGGCAGCCCAAGAGGTTGCCAGTAGAACTGCTGCCCCACATGATGACCTTAAAGGAGGCTTCATCAGCTTGCTTTGGTGGTTGAGGGATGCATGTAGGTGGTGAAAAGTTCCAGAGGGGTAGTTCTTTCCCTCTCCTCCCCTTTTCATATACTACTGCTGCTTGTTTTCAAAATCCAGCATTACTTGGCTAAAAAAAAAAAAAAAAAGTAGGTGTTTCTCCATTTGTCTCAGGGGAGGCCTGATCACCTCTTTGTGCCATAGAGGCTCAATGTTCTGGCAAAGTTTGAGCAAGAATCTTGGATTCTAGAATCTCAAAACATAGCTCTTCAGATTCCTTCTATCTTCCTAGGAAATTGTGCTTTGAGGGACTTTTACTTTAATGTGTCTTGGGCGCTCATCTGGATAAGCTTTGTGTATCTGTGGGTGAATGCCGCACAACCATTAGGTTAATGTGCCAGGTTCTATTTAGTTAAACACTAGGTGTCAGTGTTGCAATTTTAATATTTTACCAGAAAAGCTTTTTCTCAGAAATCTGCTGCTTTTAATCATCAAAGTGATCATTAATCCCATAATAAATTATTGAAACTCTCATCACTCCTACCCCAACTTCTTAAATCATCACTTCGAGGAGCAAATGCTTACACAATGTACTTTCTAATAAATTCATTATAGTGATGTATGCCCCAATGGATGTCGTCTTGAAGAATTAGTTGTAACAGGAAATGGTGCGTGGTCCTGAACTCTCGTAACATTTCAGCCTTAGAGGAATTCTTTTAGTAGCAGGGTATTATTAGAAGCAGGGAATCTGACATCTTCCCTCTTCCTTCAGGTTCTGAGCAGAGTTCTGAGCTCCCGGAAGACAGCTTCTCTTCAGAGGGCGAAGTGTTAAATGGTGACGGTGATGATGAGGATGAGGCGACAGTCCATGGCAACATGGGTGAAAATGAAGCAGAAGCTCAGGCTGGCCCAAGTGCAGGCTGGGCGGATGCCATGGCCAAAGTGCTTAACAAAAAGATTCCCAAAAGTAAATCCACCATACTAGTTAAAAGTAAAGAGCTGGAGAAAGAAAGAGAGAGAGAAAAACAAGAGAAGCTAGAGAAAAAAAAGCAGGTGAGAAAGACACAGTCTATGTATCCCTGTGCAATACTACCACAACAGCTCTTAGAGGGGTACCTGAGCTGGAGCCCCCTTAGAAGAGATGGGGAAGCTGCTGGTAGAGCTTTAAATATAGAACATTTTAGTGCCCAGGGTGAACAACCATTTTTGTCTCCCCTTTGGTTTTTTTCCCCTTCATTTCTCCATCCTATTTTTCCACACCTGAGGCTTTGTGCCCTGGGTGGCTGCCCTGCTGACATCGTCCTGGTTATGTCCCTGCCTCAACCTCAGGATCCAGTCCCTCATTTGATCTGAATTAACCTGAATCTGCTGACCCTCAGGGCATGCGGAAGGCCTGTCTTTTAGCCCACTGGCTTTCGTGTCACAATAAGGTCTGGTGTATGGCAATGGGAGTATTGTGGCTGGATTTCACTCTCATCTTTGATTAAGTATTTGTTTTAGTGGGGTGAAAAACATCTGCTGGTTCAGTTTTCTTAAAACTATTTTTAATATATGGCATAGGTGTTGTTTGGAGTGTTACAAATGAAAATAAATGTAAAGTTCCAATGTCTTGGTATCATGGAAGCTAGGAATAAAAAAGCTGTCTTTGACTAAATTGTGCTGTGACTTGCACCACCTTTTGACTGATAGGTTCCACTCTGATTTGCACCTGACTGCCTGTTCTAGTGGATCATGCTGCCAATTCAGTTTCTTTCCTGGTGGTTATTTTTTCGTGTTCTGTCTATGGTCATTTTAAATGTCCCAAGTTGTATGTGGTTTTGAAATTGTCAAGGTGAATAAAACAAAATTATGCAGTTGATAAAGTAAGTTAGCTGTTTTTCCTATGAAGAATTGTGATAAAAATTGATTTACGTTGTTGTTAAAAGTACAGAATGAAAACACTTTAAATGTGTTGGCCTAACAATAATGTTTTAATGGGATGACCTAATCAGCGATCTGGTTAACCTGGGACATACCATGGTGGCTGCAGCCCACCTTTTGAACACAGAGCACTGCAGTAAGGAATCTTGTCAGTTACTGTTCTCGCTGAGTACCTGGTTTTATCCAATAAATATGTGGGGTGCCACAAATTAGTGGTGGGCTGTGAGGCTGTAAACTGATTTGTTCACCCCTAGATAAACTTGAAAACAATCTGTTTTTTATTAATCCCATGCTGATGGAAGCTAGAATAGGGTAATTCTTTTGATCAAAGGCCAGAGTATGGTAAAAAACTCATGAATTCTTAGTAGTCTGCCTGGAATTATAAAGATAAAGACTCTGTAATTTCATGAAAGAGTTTTTGTATAAGGCAGACTTAATGTAAGATCGCTGTGACTAGAACATTGTTAAATTGCTTTTAAAAATGTTGCTGCTAACTTGTTCCTGCAGAAGAGGTGGGAAATACAACTTTCCAGTATGATAGTGGAAATAAAATCACTATTTATTTTGGGTGATGGCGGAAAATATGATTAGGTTGGATTTTAATTCAGCAAGCTTCAAAAGAAAACTGAAATGTTCTATATTTTAGTTCTTTTCCAGTGGATAAAATGTTCTCCCTCTTTGTTCCAAATTATTTTCTTTATAGCTTTTTTCTTGCTGTGTCATTGTTCATCACAAAATACAGTACACTGTATGATCAGTGGAGAACATCCAGTAGTGTAGGTCTAAACACCTTTATTGGTAGGTCCTGCATATTTAAGTTACAAGTCATGATTTTTTTTACTACTGTGCTGTTCACACACTGTGCAATGAACAATTTGATTTTGGGGGTGGATTGGAAGAAGGATTACTCTTTGAATAATCCTCTACATTTCTCCTACTGCCACCACCTTGCTGAAAAGGAGTTCCTACCAGACTCCATTAATCCTTCTAGGTCAGCCAGAAGAGTTTCTGCAGAGTGATTCTTGAGGGTTTTTTTTTTTTTTAAATCTCCCATGGGGACAAGAGGCTGTTTGAGAATCAGTTTGGCATCCTTGCAAGTGACAATGCGGGCAGCATGACCCAGGACCTGTTGTCCAGCCCCATAAAAGTAACATTTTGAAGATCCCCTGACCCTCAACCAAACTGAGTCCAAATGATTTATCATCTTTGTTGTTTTACAGAATATCTTATCAAAGTATGCTACATTTTAAAGTGCCTAATGTTTTTTCATGTAACAATATTTATAACCCAGCTTGATAAAAAGCGGGAGTGGGAAATGATGTGCAGAGTGAAGCCAGATGTTACCAAAGACAGAGAAATGGAAAGAAATTTACAGAGAATTGCCACAAGGTAAGAAAGTGTTTTTATGCTTTTTAAATACAGATATAAAAGCATGTGTGGGTAATCTGTTTCCAATCAGATTGAACTCTTAAGAAGTGACTGGTGGGAGCCAAGTGATTTATACCCAGGTCTGTCTTGTATAGTATCAAGTTCAACAAAAGATTTCAGAAGTCTTATGAAAACATAAGAATATAGACAAGAATATAATACGTTAAGTGGTTGCCCAGCATGAGTGCTGTGCCAGAGCACATCATTTTGTTAATTCTGTACTTAAAAATATATAGATCAATCACACTTCTTTTTACTTCTCTTCAGAGGGTTCACCAAATCCATTTTTCTTGTGGTCAGGTTACTGTTTCGTGTTACCCTCATGCAGTGCCACATGTCATTGGAGTGATGCACTGCTGATGTGTTCTCTCTATATTTACTTCTGTTCTGCTGAGGTCACTCTGAGGCTCCTTCCCCTTCACGAACTGATAGGTCGGAGTGGCAGGAGATAGACATTATGAGGGGGTGGAGCATTGTCCTGTGGTTGACTCCAACACTTTGTACCATCCTTCAGTAACTTGATGTGGCTTTTGAAGAACCTGTTAAGAAGTCTGGCTCCAGTTCAGTATGGTACTTAAGCATGAGAGTAGCCCCACTGATTTCATTTGAACTATACATGTGCTTAAAGTACATTGCTGAATTGGAGCCTATAGTGGTAGACGTCTGTCTGGTTTGTAGCAGCAGGTGTGAAGAAGAGTTGAATGCTGGAAGTCTGATGTACATTGTGATTACCTACTCTTTAGCTGTGCTAGAACCTAAGTCACTGTTTTTCAGTGCAGTGGGTGATGGTCATTTTAGCATCTGCACCAGCACAGTGTTGTTTTAGTGTGTGAGAAGTGTTTCTGTAATGGCAACCTGTAGTAAAATGCAACATCTTCTATCTCTTTAATCTTAGGGGTGTTGTGCAGTTATTTAATGCTGTCCGGAAGCACCAAAAGAATGTTGATGAGAAAGTGAAAGAAGCAGGGAATTCTGATAGGAAACGTGCTAAACTGATATCGTCTGTTTCGAAGAAAGACTTCATCAACCTGCTCAGAGGGAATGAAGGCACTAAAAAAGAACAAAGTACTGCTGGGAAAACCTTGAAAACCAAACAGGTAGGCCTGGTCTTGCCGAATTAACACGAGGGGTTCTCTTTAGTGTTGTTTATCCCAGTTTTATTTGATGGTGCATAAATACTTCTCCTCTTTAGCACAGTGGTTCTCCAAGTCTCTGATTTTTGCAGACTACTTAGAAAGAGAGTGAGCATCTCTGGACCTTTCTCCCCTCCCATCCTAATCTTTAGTTCATTCTTTGGAGCTCAAGGAAGACTTTGGTGATCCATTGATCATAGTGAGTATATTTTGCTTTAGTGATATGTAAAAGTTGGACTCATACTTGGTACATAATCATAGACAATAATAGAAACAATTGGGTTTTAATGGCTTTATGACTTTATTTGAAGGCTGGACACCCCAACAGTCTCATAGAGTGGTAAATAGCTAGAACTTTCCTGTGATAACATGTGACAAAGTGACCTGTTCAATTTATGCATTCACGCAGGTAGTCTTTCTGCTCCCTTGCACTGAAATGATTATTGAACCTGAAGTTGAAGGGCTTTGACACAGATGTGAGGATGATTATTATGGAAAGAGATACTATATTTGCAGACAATAATAAGGGTATTTAGAGACTTTATTAAAGATCAGATGTGGGGGGTTTGTTCACTTACTTGTGTGCACGCTAGCCAGGTTATAGAGTTGGTTAAGATATTATGTATTTCTCTTTCCAAGAGTTATCAAACAAAATCACATGGTCATTATAAACAGATACAGGAGTGACACAGAGTTTTTGGACCTGTCAACCCTGGAACCAATCCTGTGAACCCTTCAAGTATCTAGGGTTTAATAACAAGTTGCTCAGACATTTTCTCTTGCTCTCTGAAATTTCAGAAACTGCCCCATTTTTAAACATATTAATGCTTGTGGTTGAACTTTATGCTTGGTAGTGGGTGGAATACTTCTCTTGGCCCAGATCCACATGAGCTAACTAAGTACTTTTGTGTGCCAAGAAGAAATACTTTAATCAGTTTGGAGACAACAGTTTGTCATATGTTTTTTGTTTGTGTGCATTTAGGGAGCATGTTGAAACACTCCATGGCATACAGAGCATTTAGAAATTTCACTCAAGTGTAGTATTAAAGAATTTTTAAAATCTTTGAATAATAAGAGCAATTTAGGTTGGTGCTGATGTTTTATTTTTCTTAAAATCTGTCTAACTTACTTGATTTCAAATGGCAAAAAAAGCTTGTATAACAGCAATGTCCACTAGTACTGCTCTGATTAAGAGTCTGACAGTATTATAACTCAATCATCAGGGGAAATTGTACATCACCTGCAAAAATATGGCAGGCTGAAATTGGGCCAATAGTTGAGGTTTTTTTTATTTCTATCAAATTGTAAAGGGGCAGTTTTCTTCTAGTGACAGAGCCACAAAATGTAAGTTTCAAGTGCTGCATATACTAGAATGACTAACAATAAAAAGTCCTCCCCACCCACATAAAACAATTGATCAGCAAGAAGAACATAGCAGAACAAAATCTCCCCAGTGAAAGTGAACTTCTCTTAAACCAACCCTTTTGCTCTGCAGATAGGCAGATAACACTTTGAAGTGTACGTGCTTCAAGTAGGTTGCAAATGCAGCAAACGGTGCACTCATGAACTGCCATGTCTTGAGGGGATGCTAATTCTCCTCCCCTCCAGTATCCTGGTAGCTGATTTTTGGAGAGACATTGATGGGAACTTCCAGGGACACTTAGTATTTGCTCTTTGCTGTGATTTGATTATAAAGGCATCTTTGTTAACAGCTCAGTACATGTGAACATTTTGGAAACGCATAAAAGGCCACCTTTGGAGCTCGGATTTATTACAGTAGCATAGGCATCCTCCTAACAGGGTGTGCAGTGTTTCTTCTTTACCCGTTACAACTTGGTATCTTAGTTAGGGGAGGGATTACTTGTACCTTTCCTAGGACTGTATTTGTTGTATGTGGTCTTGTATCCATCAGCCTAAAAATGTTTCAGGGCATTTTAACCTAATACAGCTACAAAAGGAGGCTCCATAGACTGCTGTTAAATATTTGCTCATACCATTTTAAACTGTAGCCCTTTCTGCAGGTTGTGTGCCCAGATGGGAGTAATTATTTTTCTGAATTGAAGCCAAGGGCTTTGCCTTTCATATCATGAACAGTTTATCAAAGTGTTTCTTAATCTTCGCTGAGCCAGCTAGCTTGTGTAATATTTTTCCAAGGTACTGTGCACAATACTGATTTCTGGGTAAGATCATCTGATCCCCCACCTTATCTGAAAGCCATTCTATGTGGGAGAAGAATGTAGCTGTTGAAAAGTACTCCAGTTTTATTTTGAGCATTTCTTTTACAATGAGATGTATTTTGTTTTAAAGTCCTACTAGAACAGGTTTTCAGTACAGTGTGCTGCTTCTCTTTCCTCCCCCCCACTTCCTTCCCTCCTGACGCCACCAAAACAGTAATATACTCTACAGTATCTACAACCTTTTCTAAAAAAATAAATAGTGCCTGTGAAAAGTGCCATGTTGCCAGCTCTGGAGACTGAAATCCTCTGTGAATCCACAGAACAGGTACAACATAAAGGGGCAGTGCAGGGAAGCATGCACTGATTTCTAGGTGTGCCTCAACTGTACATTGTAATGACACTTTTCCCACCCGAGAGGCCTTTAATGCCCATTCAGTACTTGTCCTCTGAGATTGACCTTAAGGCAGCTGATTAAAGTAGTGAAGTGTCTGTGACATCTGTCATAAAACCACTAACAGCTCCTGTAAGACTACAGATTCATTTCTGAGAGGCCCCCAAATGACCAAAGTGGTGATGTTATTAAGGGACCTGGCTTGGATGAGAGATGGTGATCTGGGGGTGAATGATAATGGGCTACAGAATCCATATAGTTCCTTCTTAGGAAACTTTATCTTGTTTGCCAAGGTCCTTTGGCTAAAATTGTAAGAAACCTGCTTTGTCTACCAAAGACTTCTTAAAGCTTACTTTTTAAGGGTACATTTCAGAATGTGGTTATTGAGACACTAATGTGGACTGTCATGCCTAATTTGATGCAGGTTGAATTAAAATAGGGTCCAACCCATCTTTTGTTAAAGTTCTGTGCAGAAACTTCAATGAAACTTGGATCAGATTCTTGCTAAGTAAGCTACATGCCAGATGTCCTTAACATATTGTTATGAGCTGCTGATATAAGGGACTTATGCTTATTGCTGTTGCCAGGACTAGTTGAGGCTTCCAATAATATTTTAGATTAGTAGAGACTTGTAGTCAGTAAGGTACATCAGTCATCATTAAGGCATAAAAGCAAGGAAATTCAGAGTTAATGTTCCCAGGGCAGCCCCAGCTCTGTCCCTTGAACATGCCAGTTACAAAAGAGTCTTTCATTATATGGTTGCAGAAGAAACATCGGAGTTTCTTGAATAAATGATTAAACAATCCATTTGTAAGCACCTAGAAGATAATAGGGTTATAAGGAATAGCCAGCATGGAGTTGTCAAGAGCAAATTATGTCAAACCAATTTAATTTCATTCTTTGACAGGGTCACTGCCCTAGTGGAGGGGAGAAGTAGTAGGCATGATATATCTTGATTTTTACAAGGCTTTTAACACAGTCCCACATGATATCTCATAAGCAAACTAGAGAAGTGTGGTCTAAATGAAATTACTATAAGGTGAGTGCACAACTGGTTGAAAAACTGTACTCAAAGAATTATCAATGGTTTGCTGTCATGCCCTCCCAGTTTATCTAGTGGGATCTTGCAGGTCCTAGGTCCAGTCCTAGTTAATATTTTCATTAATGACTTGGATGATGAAGTGGAGTGTTTATAAAATTTGCACATGACACCAGGCTGGGAGGGTTTCAAAGCACTTTGGAGGATAAGATTAGAATTCAAAATGACCTTGACAAATTAGAGAACTGGTCTGAAATGACCAAGATGGAAACTCAATAAAGATAAGTGCAAAGTACTACCCGTAGGAAGAAAAAGTCAAATGCACAACTACAAAATGGGGAATAATTGGCTAGGTGATAGTATTGCTGAAAAGGATCTGGGAGTTACAGTGGGTCACAAATTGAATGCGAGTCAGCAGTACAATACAGTTGCAAAAAAGGCTAATCTTCGAGTAGTGTTCCTATGGGTGCTACGCTGTAAGTGTGTCTGTGTCCCTGCACTGCTGATCGGAGATATATTTGGGAGCAGTGTCCGTTTGGCCCATATAACCACTGTTTCTGCTCTTGGTGCACCGGGAGCTAGCAGTCCATGTGGGTTAATTGTCCTCAGTTCCTTCTCAACTGTCCCTGGTTAGAAACAGAGCCTTTAGCTGTCTGTTAGCAGATGGTTAACTCTCCTTTTCGTTTGTTAATCTTTAGCTTCAGAAACCTTTAAGCTTTTTTTGGCCACAGCCAAATAAAATCAAAAAGAAGAAAGAAAAGACTTTATTCTTGTGTTGACCCTGCTGAGGGCAGACACCCCCCTCCCCCCACCTGGACAAGAGTATGCCCAGCTGTCTGGGCTTCAAGAAGTGTCACACTTGTAGCCAGGCAATTCGGGTGGTGGACAAGCACTCCCAGTGCACTTGCTGCCTTGGCAAGGGCCATGTCCAAAAAAATTGTTCCCTCTGCCAGCAGCTCCGTCCGAGATCCTGCAAGGACAGAGAGTTCTGCACTCTCCAAACCCAACCTTCCAGTGGGAGTGGATCTTCTCCTCAACCTTCGACTTCAAAGGACAGTGGGTCAAAGAAATGGTCCAGGGACGACGACTCATAATTCGAAAGAGAGCAGGAAGTCCCCTAAGCAAGCACAGGGATCCCCGAAAGTGATCGCCATTTTCATCTCACTCAGTATCCTCAGCACTGAGATCATCTGCCACCCATGCTTCATGGCAGCTGTCAGTGTCCGGTATTGTTGATAGGCGCCCAGACCCTTTGGCCACGGACACAGAATCGTCAGTACAGAGAGATAAGGGAAAACGTCCTAAGACGCTCCCAGTACGCGAGCTGATGTCTGTACCATCAACGACATCGGCCCATCTGGCACCAGAGAAATCGGTACAGCAGAGATCTGCACAGCTGCCCCCCCCCGCACACACCCCACCTCTATTTCCCCACCACCACCACATACCAACACTGACTCCGGGGCACTTGGAACCAGCTGCATCAAGCAAGGGACCTGGTTATGCTGGAAGCACCTGACTCTGCGCCCCTCGGTACCGAGATCATGGCATTGAGCCATGTCTGACCAAGGGGTATTTCCCCACAATTGTGCCATGCCCCTCAGTGGTGATATGAGGGATGGTACGGTGAACCAGAAGGAGTTTCTCAATACCTTTCCCAAGCTCCATATGGGACCCAGTATCAACAGGGTCTGGGAATGTACCATCAGATGGCAGTGGCACCATCTTGGTATAGCCACCCGTGGACACCTCCATTGGCCCTATGCCATCACAATGACCATACAGGGACCCCTGGATGACTCATCGACAGCCTTCCGCAGGGACACTGAGCATTGCCCAGGAATCTTCCAGGCATGCTCCCTTGGCCACAGCATCCTAGGCCTCAAAATCTCAAGAAGTGGAGGAACAGGAAGTAGACAGAGAAGAGGCAGTAACACCGAAGGCTACATCCTCTTATTCACAGTCACCTCTTTTCATGGCGGATGATTTCCACTAGTTCCAAGAGCTGGCGAAAGGAGTGTCTGGCACCCTCTGCATACCATTGGAGGAGATTAAAGATACACACCACCAGCTCATAAACGTTGTCCATGCTTCATCTGCTTCCAAAATCATACTCCCAATTAACGAGGCCATCTAGACCCAGCTAAGACAGTGAGGCAAACCCCAGCTTTGGTGTCCCTGACATGCAAGTGGGTGGACTCAGAGATCCTGTTCACCCACCCACCACCCAATTCCTTTGAGATGGATGCTGTGAATTCTCATGGTCAACAGCACCATTCTAGGACAACACCCTATAAGAGAGACTGAAAGTGCCTTGATCTCTTCGGTAGGAAGGCATACTTCTCGGCCACGTTACAGTTTTTCAAATTGCTAACTACCAGGTGCTCATGGCAAAGTACGACTATATGACTTTATTGATAAACTGCCGGAGAGCTCCCAGGACTTTCAAAGCCATCATCCAGGAAGTGCAGCTGGTAGCAAAAACATCTTTGCAATTGGCCCTTGATGCCACAGCCACAGCTGTCAGGACCATCTCCACAGCTGCGGTGATGAGACAGGTGGTGTGGCTTAAGCTCTCTGGATTCCCAAAGGACGTGCAGACCACAGAGGAATAGCTCCCCTTTGAGGGTGTCAAGCTCTTCACCAAGAAGACCAACAACCCCAGGGCCACTCTCAGGTCCTGGGAATCTACACCCAGAGCAAAAGAGACACATTCCAAAAGATTCCATACACATTCCAAAAGATCAATCTCCTCATCAGTCATCTTCTTTAAGATGTCCCCATCTCAGAGATCTGCAGAGTGGCGATTAGGGCATCTGTCCACACCTTCACAGACCTTATGCTATCACCAGGGACTCTGCCTCTGATGCCATCTTTGGCTCCACAGTACTATCATCTGTGACTAACCCAATTCCCACCTCTCCAAGCGGAGTAATGCTCGGGAGTCACCTACAGTGGCGCACCCGTGACACTAACCTTGTGCAGTAACAATGGTTCTTTGAGACGTGTGTCCCTATGGGTGCTTCACAACCCTCCTTCCTCCCCTCTACTTCAGAGTTCTTGCTATGACTGGTAGAGAAGAAACTGAGGATGGTTAGCCCACATGCGTTGGCTAGCCTTGTGGTGCATTACGAGGAGAGACAGCGCATGTGCAGGCCCAGTGGATACTGTTACCAAAGTTCTCCGATCAGCTGGGCAGGGACTCAGACACACCTACAGCGGAGCAGCCAAGGGGGGACACATCCCGAAGAACAATCATTACTGTACAAGGTGAGCAACTTCTCGGGTGTGTTAATAGGTGTGTTGTATGTAAGACAACGGAGATAATTGTCCTGTTCTATTCCACACTGGTGAGGCCTCATCTGGAATACATGTTCAGTGCTGGGCACCACACTTTAGGAAAGATATGGACCAGTGGTTCCCAACCTTTTTGCCTTGAGGGCCACAGATATCATTTTTACAATCCTGAAGGGCCACCAATTTCTGCCAGCAGCACTCTTCTCCCCCTTTCCGCTCCTCCCCATTGCAGTCAGATGGAAGGAGTTGAGTTGCCTCCTCGCTGATCTCCCATCCCCCTGGCTGCAGCAGGGAAACCACACGTCCTGTAGCCCCGTGCGCTCCACCTGAGTCCCGAGGCAGTGGTTCCATTCAGCCAGGGGGACGGGAGATCAGTGCTCTCCTTCCTCTGGCTCCAGCAGGGACCCCAGTGCCTATGGACCTAGGCGGAGTGCTTTGTCTTGCTCTCTGCTATAGCTGGGGGAGGGGAATGCTGATCTCCTGTCCCCTTGGTGGCAGCAAGGAGCTCCGCTTGGGTCCTTAAGCAGCAGCTCTCTTCTAAGTCACCGGGAGGGGAGTGGCGGGCCACTTTGAAAGAGGTCCATAGGCCATGGGTTGGAAACCACTGATATAGACTAATTAGAGAGAGTCCAGAGGAGAGCAACCAAAATGATAAAGGTTCAGAAAACCTGATATATAAGGAAAGTTTAAAAAAACCCTGGGCATGTTTAGTCTTGAGGAAAAGTAGAAGAATGGGGAGAGAACTGATAAGTCTTAAAATATGATTAGGGCTGGTCTAAAGAAAATGGAGATCGATTGTTCTCCATGTTCACTGAAAGGACAAGAAGTAATGGGCTCATTCTGTATCAAAGGAGCGCTAAGTTAGATGTTAGGAAAGCTTTCTAATTATAAAGTACTTAAGCTCAGGAGTAGGCTTCCAAGAGAGGTTGTTGTGAAATTCCTGTCATTGGAGGGTGTTTTTTTTTTTTAAAGAGTTAGACAAACCTTTGGTCTAAAGTTTACTTGGTCCTTCAGCGCAGGGGCTGGATGTGATGGCCTCTCAGTTCTGATTCTTTTCATTTGTACTACTCATAGTAAGATAGTCTTCAGTGATGAGGTATCCCAGTGGTATGTAATGTACAGGGGAGTTCTTACAGTTTGTAAGAAGCTTATCTGTATTCATCAGCCTTATTTTGAATTAGTCAGTGGTCTCTTGAGTGTGATCTTCTGAGTCTCATCTGCTTGCTTTAACTAACAAAACTACTTTTACTGTCGCTTTTATTACAGAGCTGTTGCAGTGGTGAAGTGTGAGCAGGACACTTCTGCCTTGTGCATAGTGAACTAAACTATGCTAAATTGTTGTTCTAAAAGCTTCACTGATGACTATACAAATCAGTAAAAAGCACAATTGGATTTTTAGACCAAATTGACTTTCCCATGGTGAAAGCTAAAAAAATCACTTTGGCCTCTAAATAGAGTAAATTTTGCCATCACATACAAAAAAGTAAAAAACAAAAAAAAACAAAAAAACCCCCCAGATTTTCAGCCACCTTTTGGCCATAACTATACTTCTAAGTTCTTGGTCTGGAGTTGTACCATGGGCCTCAGGTGCTGGAAGAGCTTTGCTACTAAAAGTCCCTTATTGTTGTTTCTCTCCTCCCCCCCCCACCCACCAAAAAAAAAAGGAAACGGGTACATTTTATGAATAGTCCTGGTATTTAGTAGGCAAGTCACAATGGCAAATGATTGCAGGGACATGTTGACTGGGGAGTCTAAAAAGCACAAGCTTTATTTTTGTTTGCCATATCCTGATTTTTTAAAACTTGTTTTTTTAATCCATTAACGTTGAAGTTCTGAGCAATATTTTGCCATTACTATTTTCTTTTGCTTCTGATAAATGTTAGTTTGACTGTGTTACCATCACTGCATCAGATGCTGGATCACAAGTAGAGGCAGTTTATTGTGTGGTTTGTTTTTCTAATCAGGTTTGAGGGAAAACAAAATCATATGACAATGGAAAAGCATTTTTCAGGTGAAAAGTCAAATCTATTTTAAAATAGGTGCAAAATTTTTTGTTTTGATTTTTATTTGTTTGTTATGGTTTAGGGGTATTTTTTGGGTTGGTTTTGTTCAGTTAAATAGCTTTATTGGCTTTGTCAAGTGGCATTGCTTCGTTCAGGGTCCTGATGGTACAGTTACAAAAGTAAGGAAGCTCCACATCCAAGCAGCTTGTTGGAGTGGCAAGAATCTCTAGTTCCAGAGGGGTAGCTGTGTTAGTCTGTATAAAGCAAAAACAGCAAGAGTCTTGTATCACTTTAAAGACTAACAAATTTAATTTCTGCAGGCATAAGCTTTCATAGGCTGTAACCCACTTTGTCAGATGCAGGGAATGGAAATCAGATAGGTGGTGTGCGTGCGCGTGTGTAAAAAATAAACAGTCAAGGGGAAGGTACAGCAATGGGTGGGGTAGGTAATAGCAAAGTCCATTCAGTTAGAGTAGCTGAGGCCTATTCACAACCATTGATTAGAAGGTGAGAATGTGTGAACAGTGACAATTAATTCTTGTAATGAAAACCATTCCAAGTCTCTGTTCAGACCCAGTTTGATTGTGTCAAGTTTCAGATGAGTTTTAGCTCTGTAGTTTCTCTCTGAAGTCTGTTTTTTGAAGTTTTTTTGTAGAAATATGGCAACTTTCAAGTCAGCTACAGCGTGTCCTGGGAGACTGAAGTGCTCTCCAACTGGTTTATGGATGATCCCATTTTTGTGTCTGATTTGTGTCCATTTATTCTTTTGCGTAGTGAATCTCTAGGGCTTTTTTTGGGTCAAGTAGGATCAGGAGTGTTGATGGAAAGCCTGAATTCTGCAAGCAATCTGGTTGGGTTGCCTGGAATCTGTTTTAACCTTAAAAAGCAGTTGCTTGTTGCAACAGAAGGCAAAAATACTGAAGAGTGGAGTATGGTGCCAGATCATTGCTGTGGATGTTCGTACTGGCATTTGTTTTCAACGTTACAGCCACTGGCAGTTTTCTGGTGAGTATGGTATGAACGTTGCGTAACTGTCAGCATGTAGCATGCTAGTCTGACAGAGAGAGCACTTTAAACATAAATCCAGAGTGATAGGAATTAGTTGGGAACAAATAATTTGGCTGGATTTTCTGCCAATGTAAGGAGTGACAGCAGCAAGAATGTATTGTGAAAGAGCAGTATTTTGAGAGGAAATACCACAGTAAAATCCAATACTGCAACATAATAAACCATTGCTTTTGGGGGGAGAACCTACATTTTAGAGTGTTTACTATTCAGGTAAAGTTACAGTGTGTGCAACTTGTCCAAACAGTGAACATTCCCCTTTAGCTCAATTTACCACGCTAACAACTGCAGCAAAACTGGAGTAATCTGGCACTTCTGCAGTAAAGTGAAAATCTCTCACCATCTTAGTCCATAATGGTGCTTCCAGAGTTAATACGCTAGTATTTTCCTTATGAATTTTAGCTTATTGTATAAATCCCTTTATTTGCATCTAGCTGCACATATTGTCTTTGATTATTGCTAGACCACCTGCTGGATCATGTTTGAAGTTCACTTACATTTTTAGTCTAGGCTTTGGATTTGGTAACAATAGTATGTGATCATGTAATTAAATACTGTATTATGATACAAGGGGGCTGAATTAAGTTTGCCTGTGCAACCATAATTCTGACATTTCCTAACTTCGAATGCAAGACTGCAACTTTAGTGATCTTTTAACATAGGTTTTCTTTGTATGTAATTTCATAAGTATTTTTTTAAAGCAAACTGAAAACAAGATTCCATCATGTGGGACCATATTGACTCTTACCTTGGGTAATTGGCAAGGTTGAGATCTTTACAGCCACAGTATGGTTGTCTGACACTTGATCAATGGAGTAACTGGTAGCAGTAGAAGGCTGTATTCTTCTGTGTGGACCAGCCACTGGACAGGGAGGGAGACAAATTTTGCCAGTTGGTTTTATAACTATTTGCTAGATAACAAAGGAATGTTGAGACTCAGCATCCTTAGTTTCATTCCAGGCTCTAGAGGGGCATGTTTTCTAGGGGTTACAAACCGTTCTGCCCCTGTCCCCATCCCACTTTTGCTAGTTTCCCCCCTTCCTGGCTCCTGCTCCTCCCTCCCCTCTGCATTCCAGTCAAGCTATTTATTCCTCTCTGTGCTGCCGGGGTTGCATTGAGAGTATGAGAGAGGGTCTCCTTGTTCTCAGTTCTGATTCCAAAATGGCCCTAGCTGCTGGGAGAAGGAATGGGAGGGAAAGTCCTACTTAGCCCCTGCAGCTGTTGGATAGAGCATACTTAGTTTTTATGTGGAGAAGGTGCATGTGCAGTCTGATCTCGTGCAAGAGCTGTGAGGGATTGGAGCATGCTTATTGAAGACAGACTATTTGGAGTTTTTATCTGTCAAACTTTTTAACAGGTCTCTACTCAGCATGTGCAAACTCAGATTTTTTTGAGAGGCTTAAAACTTGGTCGCATATGGGTGTGTCTTCATGAAAACCAGCAAAAGGCACGTCTCTGGCATTAGGGTGGATCTTCTTCTTCTCCCCTCCCCCCGACACCCGCTCCCCCCCAGCAAATTACAAGTCCCTGCTCCAAAGCATGGGGGAGTATGAGCGTCTTAACGAAGCGATCAGAAATTTTTTTACCATGAGCAAAACATTTTTCCCTAATCTCATTCTTGGTAATAGCAGAACAGTTTTAGATGAAATTGTGATGTTGGCCTGGGGTGCCATTCTGAGATAGCTTTAACATGGCAAAATTGCAAATAGTGGGGCAGACAGACCCCTAAATACTGGCAGATTTTCCTTCCATAAGATATACCCAGTCAGCAACAAATAGCTTCTGATCGCGTCACTGGTGATTCAGAAGATTAAAAACGCCATTCCCTTAATGCCATCCATCTCTCTGGCTTCTACCCAGACAACCAAGTCAAATATGATGGGAATTACTAAAAATCCTTATCCATCGTATGTAAAAAAGTTGTACCAATCCCAAAGGACTGGACACATTACTAACAGATCAGTGAGTAGTTCAGATCGTACCCAAATACATGCTTAAAGCTGGTGCTTATTAACTAAACCAATATTTATTTAAAAGAAAAGAGAGGAATATAGGTTAAGATCATTGTGCATACCGATAAGAATAAAATATATAGGTCAGTTTCAAAGTAGAGATGATAACTGAGTTGCAAAGTTATTAATTTGCACAGTCTCTTGAAATTACCAAACAGCTTGAGGGTTTTCAGTCCTTATTTAGAGCTTCCTTGTTCTAAATAGCCCATATGCAGAGTTCGTTCACATTCTCCCATGAGAATTAGCAGGGCTATTCCAAGCTGGTGCTTGGATCCCAATCTTGCGATCCAAACTTTACCTGACAAAACTTGGACAGATTAGAGATAAAAAGGATCAGACCAAAGGCGGCTTCTATAGTCTTTTAGCAGGCTATGAGGGGCACTTGACAGCAGACATCACAGCAGGTAGTCACTGGGTGCATAATAGGTAATTGCTTGTGGCTTTGAAGTAACATCTTCTATTTTCTTTGCACACCTGTAACTAGCTTCATTGACATAAGGCAATCGGCAATCTACAACTGTTCACAGGTATTTACTACTTAAACTTCAAAGGACGTTTAAAAAAAAAAGTATTGTTACATTCAAGTTCTATCTAAATGTTAATATCTTCCTTTGATTTTTGACCGAGGACTTGTCTACACTCTAAAAATAAGTTGATCTAACACTGGTTGACCTACAGCCACCAGAGTAATTACTGCAATGGCTGACATCCACGCTACCCTGCTTGGATCAGTGGAGCGCGTCCTCACCAGTTGTCCTTCCACTGACCGAAGAGGGGCAGGGTGGAGAGCTGAGAGACTCCCACTGGGAGCCAGACAGTCAATTTCACGGGCTGCCTGGCTCCTGACGGGGAGTGGGTAGAGAAGCTGCCCAGGGCTTCTCTACTTCCTGCCAAGAGCCAGGGTCCAGCCACTCTCTCCTTCACTCCCAGCTGGGAGTCCAGCTGCCCATGGCTTTTCACTCCACTCCCAGCTGGTTATATTATCAGCTCCACCTATAATATAAAAATAAGTATTTGAGAATTACATGCCTTGATATATGTTCATTAGTAATTCAAAGGGAGCACCTTATTTTCCCAGATGTTGCTGCCAAGCTGGTTTTCAGTGAAATTGTGTCTAAAACAGCCACAGGCAGGGGTACATTTGAACAATTTGCAGCATACCTCCTCTTTTGATCTTCTATAAATACACCATGCACAGACATTGAAAATGTCTAATCCTGTTAGGACTGCTTTATTGAACTCTAAAGCTATGCTCGCCAAAGCTATTTTAATGGAAATATGTCTTGAAGAACTCAAATTGGATGTCTTGTTGTTTTATCTGAGGCTTTAATAACCCATGGTGTCATGATTGGCTTAGTTGAAGCTTGTCCTTTTAATTTGGACCCTTTTTTCCCTTTTTCCTTGTTTGCTGTGTGGGATAGCAGAAGTTTGTTTGTTTGTGGTTAAATCACTGAGATCGTGGTTGGTTCTCCAGATTCTTTTTAGGACATTTGACTGTCTTTCTAAATTCCGGTTATGTTTGTTTACAGACTTCCAAAACTGTCGAACAGCTCCTTCTCTTTGATTGCATTTTCTGACCATTGGCTAGCATGTGCTAATTGGTAATTAACTTTTTTGATCACTATTTATATGCTGTCATCACTGAATCAGTTTAAAGCTAAGGAGATTCAACATATTGGCCCAAATTGTAAGCAAATTTTGAAAGGTTTTGGAATATTAATTCAGTTTGGGTTAAAAAAGCAAAAGCTGAGCTGCTTGCATGAAGGATTTGTATCTGCAACATTGAGCTAGAAATTTCACAAAAGTAGACTTTCCTTGAGGGGTTTCTGTCTTTGTTCATAGCAGTTACTGGCAGAACAATGTACGTAGAGAAAAATATATATAAACACTTCAGAACCTTTCATAGAAAGATTTTGTTCTGGATATAACTGAAGCTTTCGTAGTTCTGTTATCTGAACTAGTTTGGTTCGCCCCATCTAAGCGCTGTCTTTCATAGATTATCTTGGAGAGCAGTTTCCTCAGATCTATACTACTTTTTTTTTTCGGTATGATGTACGAAAGAGCGCCCACATATTATAAATATGACCTCCGGGTGCAGCTACTCTGCATTTATTTATGTGGGTAAATAGAAGAACTCAGGAATAAAACAGATGGCAGGTCAAACTGGAAGAGCAGTTGGAAGACTGAGCTAAGCATTTATTTCCATCAAAGAATTTGACCAATTTTTTAAAGAGGGTTTCTAAAAGGACACTGACGATTAAAAAAGAAATCGCATAATTGAGATCTTTTTTTAACCTGACGTTACAGAACACATCAAAGATGTTTTAATTGAAAGATTAGAGAGAAATTAATCTTTTTTCAGTTTGTTTGAGCATTTGACAGCATTGTTTGTATAGTCAGTTTAATTTCCACCTTAAAAGCCAGTTTGCTTCTACCTCTTTGCATGATGAAACACCTACACAAGAAACTTACCTCCTGTGCCCCTCTACCCCCAAATTATAATCCCATGAGAATGGGATGGAAGAGTTGGTGGGAACAAAAGGGAGGGAGGATGGTGCTTGAGAGTGGTAGCCTGAAACTCAAAAGATCTGCATTAAAATCCTTGTTCTGCTCCAGACTTTCCATGTGACCTTTGAGAAAGTCAGTCTCCCTGTGTCTCAGTTCCTTGTTTGTAAAATGGAGATAATCGTGGATAATTCCTATTTCATGGGATGTTTTTAGGATAAAAATACTAAAGATGTGTGTGGCGCACACATACTGTGTTAAAGGATGGAATAAGCCGGGGACATACTCAGGATAGATAAGCGGGTGGTTCAGGGGCCAGGTGTAACACCGGGAACGTCTTACCTTTTTAAAAAAATCTGACTGAATTTCAAAATAACGGCACTTCCTTTCAAACAAATCGAAGTCCTACACTATCCAGACACGTTTTTTAAAGGAGACTGGTATGCCTGGGATTAAAAATTACACCGGTCTAAGAGTTGCTGTGTTAGCTGCTGGACAACTGCAAAAATAGCACTTCTGTTAAGTGCCAGTTTTAAGGCCCTTATCTCACAACACCAGGGCTAGAAATACGTAATTATTTGGAAATCTGGCTGTCTCTGAATTGTGAACCTTGAACATTTCATGGTTTTGATACTCTTACTTTTTTTCTACACTTCAGTTCCAAGCTCATTTTAACAGTTGCCATCTTGAGAATGTAAAAGCTAAAATGAGCACTGTGCACCCTCTGAAAAGTGCCATATTTTCCACCTGGCATTTCTAATTCCTGAATGTGGAGGCATTCATAGAGTAGTAGGACTGGAAAGGACCGCGAGAGGTTATCTAGTCCAGAGGCTATAAAACTGGGGGGTAGGCCACCTTGAGGGGGAGGCACGGAGTGCGTTCTGAGGGGGGGCATGAGAAGTTTTAGGGAAAAAACTGACTGTGCACATTTTACCCACTGCCATGAATAACTAGCCAAGCTGATTCCTCCAGACAAATCAGATCTTCAGCTGGCGCTGTGCATTGGACTTGAGATGGTGCTACGCATTTGGATGGATTTCTGTTAAGCTTGCAGAGCATTATAAAAAATCGTTGCCATCTGTACTTCAATCCGTTTGCTATGATGCAGTGTGCACATTTAATTGCAAGCATTGATCACTGGGGCAGTTTGCTTTTGCTCTTATTATAATGGGTCATGGGCTCTGTTTCAATCAATGCCTTGCTGCTATTCATATTTAGTGAGAGTTGCATGTTATTTTTTATTTATCAATATATGTAATTGTGTGGCGGGGGAGGAGCGTAAACTACTTCAGACACAAAGAACGGGGGCGGAGGAGGGCATGCTCAAATAAGTTTGAGAAGCTCTGATCTAGTCCCGTCCCCTGCACTTATGGCAGGACTAAGTATTAAAATGCTCTATGATGATAGCAGCATTTTAACATTGGCTGCTTTTATGATGATAGCATAGGACTGATAGAGGCTGACAGCGCAGTTGGAAGGGAACTACAGTGGTAGTCCAAAAAAGCCTGAATTTGCTGACCTTCAAGACATCCTGCCAAAGCTGTGTGGGAGGAGGGACCAAATGGGGTTTTGTGTGGAAAAGATTGTACAACTATTGAGGAGTTTCAGAGTTATTTGCTAACAAAGATATTGAAACAATAAATCGGGTGATAGTCACGCTTGAAATTCCAATACAGGTATTTTTAAATCTGGTAGACCAGTAATCTCATTTCAGGACCCATACACTCAATCATTTGCCTTGATCCAATGATCACAAAGGAGGACCTTTTCACTTATTTGATTGCTTTGTCAGGTCTCTTTCTTCATTACCTGAAATGCCAAAGGAACCGTCCTTCATTTACTCTTCACTGACTGATTAAGGTTCATCTAGTTAAATAGTCAGTTGGATTGACTCTTCTGTGTTTATTGGTCAGCTTTTATAAGTTAGTGTTTGATTATCATTTGCCCAGAGGTTTTAGTGTTTCTTTGGGTCCCCAGCGTTAACATTCATATTTATAGTAAAACTTTTCAGACTTAACTTTTTTCCCCCAAAAGTGAATTAATGTGCTATGGGAATTCCCTTTTGAAAAGAGATCTAGTCTAAGTGATGATTGAACTGTTTTCTAACCTAACCAAGCTATGATCATTAAAGCAGTAGCCATTCAAATTTAACTATTAATGTATGTTCTCAAATTTATGAATTTTGATCACATTTTTGGTTCCTCTATTAGACCGATTGCTTGCCTTACAATTTGAGCTGCCTTGGATCTGAAAACTATTTTTTGTCTGTTTTCACAAATATCTGGCTGAATGTTCAGTATTTTCACTGCAGAACTGATATGCTTGGTCAGCTCCTGTTGAAGTCAATGGAAAAACTCCTGTAGACTTCACTAGGAGTTGGATGAGGCCTTCAATCAATGCAGTACTCTCATTTTGGCAGTAAATCCTCAATTTCCAACAGCCACCATTTCAAGCGGTAAATATCTTTGATGCGATGTTTTGATACTTAAAATTATGAATCTGTCATCTCCATAGGAATAGAAATTCCTATACCCTCTAATAGTCTACACATGAATTTAAATTATGGTTATTTAAAAACAAACTTTTGGATTACTTTAATGTCCACTGGTCAAATTCATCACCTTCAAATTGTCTAATACTTGTGTGTTTTTTCAGTTGGATCCGAATAATGCTCTTCTTGACCGTGTTCCTTGCTGACTCCCTTTTGCATACAAAACTTGTATCTTATAGTTTCCAGAAATTTCTTGGCACCCAAACCAATCATATTGTGCCTGAATTAGACAATATTTGACAAAATATGACTAAATTGTAATCTGACTCTAGAATGTTTATTGAGATAAGCTTTAATTTTAAAAGCAGTAAGTCTTCATATTTGTATAGGATAATGAATGGCTAGAAGCCCCAGCTGTGGACTCAGGACCCCTTTCTACTCGGCAGTGTTGTTTTAGTATTTTTTTCAGATATGTCTTTGTGCAGCAATCTGTTCATTGGGAACTCACATGGGGGATGCAGTATAAAGTTGGGGTTCAGTGTTGGTTCTTGAACTCTGACCTGATTTAACTGTTGTTGCAATCCTGTATCATTTAACCCCATGATGTTTGGGTGCACAGCAATTTCATGAGTATTTTACTCTATTTCACAAAGCATTAGTTTCAAATATTAACAGAGAATGTGAAATGTGGTACATGTTATACCTATAATGCATCTTAAATGCTTATGAAATATCCTATTGCAATTCACTAAATCAGCCTTGTTTTCAGGTGTTTGTGTTGGGTACATGAGATTAATATAAGAAGAGCCTGATTACATTTTGCTAGACAACTTTCAAATGCCTTGTGGGCTATTCTGTTCGTAAGCAAAATGGTTTGCCACGGAAGAAAAGATTACAAAAATATTCAACATAAAATGTAATTTAAAGGAGTATCACCAGCTTAAAAATCTTTTTACCCAGTATTGTTACATGTAACACCTAAAATGACTCTAATTGAAAGATTGAGAACAGCATCTGCCCCATTTGTTTACCATATATTTTACTAACTTTAGTCAGTTTCAGAATACCTGCTGCTCCTCCTTTTCACAATACCCTCCACTTCCTCATTGCAGCAAGTTTGTGTGGGGTTCTTAAACAGCAACATAGGAGGAAAACATGTTTAATATAGGAAAAGTGACTGTAAAGCCACACATTTTCAGGTCTTCTATGCTTTGAATGCTTTTTTTAATTGATTAGATTGCATGTTGATTGTGTTCCTTTTAAAAGTGATGTGCTTTCCAGAACACATGTACTGTGCATGGTATAATTGGAACCTAAACTGTTTTTTTCCTGGCCAGCTCCTAGTTATAATACTCTCATATCTTTCCCCATTACTTTCAACAGGTGTATGTGAATCTCTTTGTCAGCATGTCTGTATGTTGTCTTGCAGCATGTGATCAAATTCTTCCAGTAGAAAGAATTCCCATATGGCTGCTATCAGAAATGGAATGCCCCGGACTCTGCAAAGCACCAAAACTTCCAGCCAAAAACCAGGCCCCTCCCAACTCTTGTTTTTTATTTTAATGTCTTTTACATCTTGTTATACAAATGCTTTTGAAACTCATTGGATTACGTTTACCAGCTCTTTTTCCACATAAAGGTCTTAAAATATAAGTGACTTTTGTTGTCTTTTTATAGTCAAGTGTTTAATAACAATATTAGAGCATAATTTAGCTGTGAATTCCTTTTTTCACTGAAGCCCAGGTGAATGTTTTTCAAAACTTCTGTAATTCAGTCCTGGACTTTATTAGGTCAGTGTGTGTTCAAACCTCTGTGCATGCCAACGCAAATTATTCCTTCTTATTCACACATCCACCATAGCAGTAAACCCAAATGTAGGATGTAGGGATAGGGGAATTCCTTTACTCAGGTTGCTAAGCTGTGGGTGGTCTTCCAGCTATGCCCAAAATTCAAATAAACATTTGTTGAACCTGAGATGCCCCTCCATGTAGTAACTCCAATGCTTTGCTCATATAGAAGTTTGAATAGGAAGAACTGGAATCCAAATGCTATGAACAATTCATTGTAATGGTGGTTTACTGGAAATGCCTCCGTAGGCTCTTAACATCAACAGCATAGATCAATCTTAAAGATTTTAAGTTACATGTTAATTTAGTGACTCTAATTTGAAGTTCAGGGGAGGTGTGAATGTGTGTGGAAGGACATGCTTATCATTAGGAGTAAGTGTTTGTGAAATTACCCTGGAGCAGAACAAGCACTTGTTGTACAATTGGCATGTTCTACAAGCTTCCACTTCAAAATACTTTCCTAAACCAAATTAATATGAAGTTTGTTGTTCAGAGAATGTAATTTACCCTTGTTGCAACAATTTTTGTGGGAAGGGAGTGTCTGTGAAAATTGCCAGATTGAGAGTCCAAGATGCTAACATGACAGAATAACACAAAACCCAGTTTAAAGTTTTCAGAACAGGGATCTTACTTCCTTGTCTGTTCATATGCCATGCATATTTATGATGCTTTATTACAGATGAAGCTGGTATCAACACCAATATTTTTCCTTTATAAGCGTCTGTTTTCAGTTGCTTATTATACTGCCAAATTTTTAACTGCTTGGACTACAATTTTCCTTACATTTTCTCTGCCTTGAGATTTTTTTAAATATTCCTGAGAATAAGGTTAAAAAGAGTAGATAGTTTTGGCAACGTTAAGGAATGTTTCCAACTGTTTCTCTGAAGAGCTTTAGCCCATTAGACGTTGGGAGCAGGAACTTGAAATTTAGTAGAGAGATTGTTGTCAGGGTCAGAAATGCCTTTTGTTATTTGCATAGAAATCCACCCAGATTTATCCAAGTTACAAGCATCTAAAAATCAGTAGAGCCTGTTCAAAGTAGGCTGTTAAAATATGCTATCCACTTGGGCATACTCGTCTACCCCAGAGTTTCTGTTCTAGACAGGAACAGCAGCATCAACCAGCTCCTTTGTTTATGGGAAGGAGTGCTGGGCCAGCAGTTGAGGACAGATGATGAATTCTAGGGCTTGTCTGCAATTAAAAAGCTACAGTAGCAGCACTTCAGTGTAGACACTGCCTATGCTGACAGGAGGGATTCTTCTGTCTACACGGGGACTTTGCTCAGCTTAATTATGCAACTCAGGTGTGGATTTTTCACCTGAGTCATGTTATACTTACCTAATTTTCTAGTGTAGACCACGTTGTAGTCTCAGATTTTCCACTTATTGGTGTTCATAATTCTGTGTACTTTACACTGCATGTATTGGGCAAAGTGTCTGATCCCTATCTTGAAAGTCAGGTAGTTCTAATTCCTCCCAGTTTACAGATAGAGTAACTGAGATGCTGCACAAGATCACTTTGAGAAGAGCTGGTAATAGAATATGATCACTGTCACGCGGGCTGCATTAGGAGGGGGGGG
>ML675614.1:39976250-40034752 GCA_007922155.1 Mesoclemmys tuberculata
CTGGCATTATCAGTGGGCTACCCTGGGCACGGACGGGTTACAATCACCACTCAGCAACACTTGGCTTTTAAACACAACTGGCCTGAATCTGTATGCTTGGGTGTGCTGTCGTTAACTGATAGGCCCAGGTGTGGATCCCAGTATTTATGATATTCGTCATTCTTCTGCTGTCCAGCAAAATGTCATGTTCACTTCAAGTGACTGGTCCATTTTGCGGTTAACAGCCTACTGCTGCTTTCAGATATTCCTTTAGCTGAAGTGGTAGGGGTCTTTTACTGTGATTTAAAAGTCCTGGGTTCCAACTTTGCTAATGAAAGACCTAAATAAGACTTCATTATGGGTCCATATAATGGAATCTCCTCAGTTTTCTGGGGTTTTTTGGGTTTTTTATTTTTATTTTTATTTTTAGAAAACAAAACTTTAAAATAACCAAAACCAAATCTGTTTTTAAAGGAATATTGTGGCTGCAAAGTCAAGCACTCAAAAACTAGGAAACACCAGAATTAAGGTTTTCTGTGCAGCCTCAGTTTGACCAATTTTTGCATATGCATTATGGTAGTCTTGAATAACATGATGATTATTTGTTCCAATGGAATCCCTGCCTCATTCAGTGCACAATCTGGACAGTGAATGAGGCAGGGGGGTGTAAGAAAAGCAGGATGTTCTTCTGTGGTAAAGGCAACACGATTCCTGCTTTTATCACATACTTCCTTTTTGACGTTGCACAAGACTGTCATGCATTGGTACAAGTTAAGATTGCATAGATGACCATAGTACTGATATTGCCTAACTTTGGAGTGCTTGACTTTGCAATCTTAATTTTCTTAAAATGGGGGTGGCAGGTCATGTATTAATTAATACAGCACAGGTAGTGTCAGTGCAGACTTCCACACGCTGCCTTGTTGATGCCACTCCTTCCTGTCCAGGAGCAGTTATTCTTAGGGTGCAAAAGAGAAGTTCCGGTTTCCTTAGCCATTCAAGATTTTGCCTGTCTTATGGAGCCAACAGGTTGCTCGTCATGATGGTGGTTAGCGTGGAGTGTGTATGTAAATACCAATTACCAACAAAAGCTTTGCCACAACTAAATACTATTTAAATAAGTGCTAATTGTTTTTGACTGTTTTGCTAGTTTTATTGCTAGATACGAGCCTCATAGAGGCTTGCAAATAATTTTCTGTCTGGCGCTCGTATTCTACCAGGATCCCAGATAGCAGCATCACACTGTGGTCAAGGTGGCTCATTCCAGTAGTGGATTCAGATATGTCAAACATGCCAAACAAGTTTTGTCAATTACATTTCCCAATTATTTCATGGCAGCCAGTGCTTCGTATGTCTCAGGCTTTCAGACTGCTGTCTTGAGCATAATGGGTGCAATTGGAGATACATTTTTGTCTTAAAGCCTAATTAATTCAAACTGTAAGCATTTTTCTCTAGACTTAATGATGTTTGTATTAGAAGTTCCTTCCTTGACAGGTACAAATAAGTATTTATAGGCAAAAGGTAAAGAGAGTTTGAATCAAAGTGACAGATAAATGTCAGTACAATATCTGGGTAGTTCATTTTGAGTGTAAAGTGAAGGCAGGGGAGCCCCGTAAATTTGCAGGCATTTTGCAAGCCTAGGAATCATGACTAATATATCTGTTAATGTTCTACCCTGACCACACCTTCCAGATACGGGTGCCCATGTACTTTACACACACACCCTCACAGCGTCCCTCTGAGATAGGTGGTTATTTTTGCAGATGGAGGCACTGAGGCAGACAGAAGTTAAGTGACTCACCAAAAGTTTCTAAATCAGTTAGTGGAAGAGCAGGGAGTAGAACCAATATCTTTATCTGTCATGTGTTCTCGCTACAGGAGTCCACTCCTTCCAAGAACTATACTTTTGCTGATATTGTCTTATCCTACCAGGCTTAGAATCTTTCCTTTCATCCTCCGTTAAAAAGACTTTATCAGTTGAGTTACTGTGCTCTCCTCATTCACTCAAACTTAGTTTCTGGCACACTAGTTATTTTAATCTCGTTTGCCAAGAGTGAGTTACGTAGCACATATTGATACAAGCAATAAAAGCAACAACTAAAAGCAGAGAGGGATGCTCAGTTGTAAACTCCAGATTTACTTCATCACAAGTATACAGATCCCTGCAGTGGTGGCATTTGGCTTTCACAGAGCTGGTTACTGCACTACAGGCCCCAAGGACCGGCTGCCACCAAATTAGGTCCCAAAGCTACATTGCTGTGTTGTGCTGTGCAAAATGACATCCATTCATGATTACAGCTCCTATTCTATAGCACCCTGACTTTATTTGTTTTTCAAGACTTGGCTGGTGGATTCATCTAAACCTGCTCTGCTGCAGCTCATTTTGGGTGAGTCTTCACTGCAGAGTTAGATCAGGTGATCCACACTGAGGGCTGGTTTACACTGTGAACTTACGTCAGTATAGCTGTGTCCCTCAGGGGTGAGAAAAATCCACACCCAGGAGACACATCTATGCTGACCTAACCCCAGGGGTTGACAGTGCTAGGTCAACAGAAGAATTCTTCTATCATTTTAGCTACTGCCTCTCAGAGTGGTGGGTTAACTTTGCTGATGGGAGAACCCTTCCTGTTGGTATGGGAAGTGTTTACAGTGAAGCGCTACAGTGGTTCAGCTACCGCGCTGCAGCTGTGCTGCCGTAGCAGTTTAAGTGTAGACGCACCCTCAGGTGAAGTGTCCTCGCTGCATAGCCTACCTAGGTGCACACCTAGTAGTGTGCTCATGTATAAGAGCCTCGAGGAAGGAGGGAAAGATGTGGAAGAGGTGGTCTTTTTTAGTTTTTTGCAGACTAGGATAGGGTTAGTCTAGGTGCTCAAGAAGTCATCCCAGTACACTAAGAACTTCTGACTTAGCTTGTGCCCAGCCTGGTGTTGGTTGCCCACGTTTATTCTCAATGCTTCAAGCCAGTGTGAACATTTATCTTGTTTGCACGTCCAATGTCTTTTATAACGTGCCCAGGTTGTGCCGGCAAGTAAGTTTCCAAGAGATGCTGTGGTTTAGATTGCCTTTATCAACTAATTCATGCAATACTTCTGAATATTTCTGGTGAGAATATAACAAGCCACCTCTGAAACATTCTCCAGCCTCTTCATCTTTCAAAGTGAAGACATTAGCCATAGGGCCCCAGTTGAAACTGTGGAAGAAAGCAAAATAATTTGAACATCACTAGGAAACAGCGACTCTTCAAACATACTAAACATACAAATTGTTCTAGTCCTTTGTCATAATTTGCTTGAGGAACAGTTTGCTCAGTAAAGAGCTAGAGGTTTCACTCTTGCCTTTCCAAAACAATCCTTTTATGCAGTACTATGCACTAATGTTTACATACAGTTTTTTGTTTTCATTTGGGGATGTTCAGAGGGGACTTCAATACCGTAGTAAAATCTGGAAGATGTGGATGAACAGCTGAACAAAAGCTCAAAGCAATTGTGGAATGAAAGCTGGTTTATTTGACAAGTGCCAAGAATGTTTGTTTTTTGTTTAAATGAAACTAGATTATGGTATTAAAAACCCAAAGACGTGAACATTCTTGCATAGATAAAGCATGTGGTGAAATGAAACTTGAACTAACTGCTAATTAAATGCCTGGATTTACTGCACATTTTCCTAGGACTTCATTTTGTTTGTGATATATTACAACAGAAAGTAGGTCAGGTCTGTATTTTCTTCAGTCTCAGTTCATTTTGACCCTTTTTGCTTTTTCCTTCCTGCAGTAGAAGTGCCCCCACCATTATGTGGGGTGACCATGGCTTTTCTCCTAATGGTAGACCACCTGAAAGTAAATGTTCATTTTCCAGATTGAGACCTGCTGCTGCTTTCCAACTCTTTAATTAAAGGTTGTGGAAGTCTCTAATCAAACTTTGCATGTACCGTAATTCATTTGCACAAGAGATGGTAGCTTTACTGAAGTTCAGCCTCTAGTGTTTGTTGAAGTCCAGTTTTCACCCAGGTGTTGCTGCTCAGTTGGCAGAGCCAAAAGGAGGTCCACTGGCTTCCTGAAGGTCAGATGATACTGGATTTGAACCCAGCGCTTTCTTGATTTCTAGCTTGTTGCTGTAATCCCCTAGAACTTGCGGCTGCTGCTTGTTGTTCTTTATCTTTTTTAATGCGCCATGTGTATTAAAATGCATTAATTAGTTTGGAATCTTTTTCTGTTGCATTTTTCTTTTGCAAAAGCAGTTTATGGGGGCGGGGAGGGGGGCCTGGATTTATTTCAGTCATGTATTTAGAGTTTTACTTCAGTGCTACATCCAGATTGTGGTGATTGCTAAATGGGTTTAGCAAAGAAAGGTTTGTGTGGGTTTCTTTAATCATTTTAGCCTCTCTTCCCTGACAGGGTAGATGAGTTATAAAACAGATGGGGCCCAGTCCAGCCCCAAATTAGCTCAGCGGCAATTGTCTTTTTAAACTGTTCTTGCGTTTTCTGGCTGTTGGCCAAAGGGACACCAAAATGTCTTCTGGGCACAAGCTCCTCTGCAAGTAGCCGTAGAGGAGCCCCTTCTGCACACAGACAAAAGAGACTCCTCGTAACATCCATGAGGCTTTTTTATCTAGAGTTTATTGATGTTTGTAGCCTGGAACAAACATTTAGGAAATATCCACATTAGCCTTTTACCAGCAAGTTAACTACATTGAGTTAATTGGAAATAATTAAGACAAGGTGAAAAAGTCTAGTGTAGACAAACTCTGCATAGGTGGACTTCAGGCCTGGTCTACATACAGTTTTGGTATTAGTAGAACTGTTTCAGTTAAGATGATGATTCTTTTATTGATATAGTTATGCCAGTACAACCCCTAGTTATACTGGTAAAAACAGGCCTCTTCCCCTTTTCATATGGGAATAATATATATCGATATTTGAGCCCTTGCTGTGGGGGAAAGTGGGTGCTACCAATTCTATACTGCATTATAGTTACTGTGATACGTCTTGTGTGTAGCCAGGCCCACATTCTCTTGATGCCGGTTGCTATCAGAGTGGGTGGAACCAGAGACATTGCTGTTGGATAAGGGGATGTTGCTAATGCCATTGTTGCTGGAGATGAGAGAACTACTTCTTGGAATAGGAAGTAGTGGAAGCAGCTGTGAAGCCCACACAACCCCCAAGGAGTCAGTGAGCAGCAGCTGAGGAGGGTACTTTTTCCTAGATTGGACCTTTTGAAACTATTTTGAGGAGGAATGTGTAAAAGAATAAAATACCTAGTCATGTGAGTGAGAGGCATCTTTTTAATACAAGTGCTGAACAAGTTGTAATTCTAGATTAATGCTTCTGGTTTTTGATACCCATTATCTTAAAGATCTCGCTCTTGCTGGACCAGTCAGATTTGTATTCACATAATTTATATTTATTATGCAATAAATACTTTCTTTCTAGTTTTTTTGTTTGCTCTTTACCAACTGACCTGATTTCTCCAGTCTCCTTTTCCCAGAGAACTAAATCCATATAATCTCACTTTGTTCTCTCTCTGAGATCGCATGAAAGTAGGTTTACGTGTACTGTGTTCTGTCCTCTAACGTATATCATTTAGAAATGCACTGGAAAAAGGAAGGGCATGCATAAATGTGAAGACTTCTGTGTGCAGTAGTCAAAGCAACAACTGTCAAGATGTTTATCTTATAGTATTCTCATTTCAATTAATGCTTTGTGACAAGAGTTTGTTAATGAGGTAGTAGTTAATCCTGATGGATCCCAAAGCATGTTACAACAATGTTATATGTATGCACTGTACAGTATCACAGAAGTGTTTCTGGGGATACAGTCACAAAAGCATGTGGGACGAGAATAGTTGTGGCCAGGGACAGCAGAGAAAACACCTACTTTTCCTGTTTCTGTATATACAATCTTTTATCTCAAAAACCCTTTAGTGGTAAACTGCATGTTATTCCGTTCATCTACCTTGGAAAAGTGAGGCAGATATTGAGCTATGTTGTTCCTTGAAATATTTCTCATCAGAAGATTAGATCACTAAACTACCACTCCACAGCATGGAACAGTTTTGAGTATTTATCTTCAATAATAGCATAGCTGCAATTTTTTCCTGATAAACTGTGTTGCTTAATTATTTCCACAAGATGGTGCTGTTGCACCATCTGTGTATTACCACTTAATCTTTGGAGATCTGCAACCTAGCAATGCATTAAATGATAAGATAAAACCAAACTCTTGGTCAGCCCTTCTTTTTATTAACTCCCAAGCCTTTAAATATTGCCTCAGTTAATCCATTTTCATGCAGAAGCAAATTTGGAATCAGGGTGATGTTGGCTTGCCGACCGTAGATCAAATTTCTATTTCTTTCAGAAGCATCTTTGCACCATATGACAGGCCCAGGTATTGAGGCAATAATAACCCACATAAAGGGGATTTGGTTCACAAATCACAAAATATGTTAAATGTTAAATTTGTTTTTTATGGAGCCTTTATTAAGTCCATATTTGTGTTGCAGAAATGTGCCAAAACATGTTCTAATGAAGCAGCACCTGGGGGTTAATAAATGATATCATGAGTCCATCTTGATTGCCAAAAATGATTTTAATAAAGGAAGCCATGCCCAGGGTTGACTTTGTTTAGTCCACAAGAAATAATTGTTTTGTTTCCATATTTCTTTTATTGTTTTGTGAAGTCTTTTATAATTCCCTTGCATGCTTATATGCACTGAGAGCAAATCAAGTCAGTCCTCAGTTTCTGTGGTTCTAGTTTTTTTTTGCATTTACTGTAAAAGTGGGTTTTGGGAGATGGAAGGGGTGTTGTGGAAGGTCAGAATTCTTCAAACAGTCTAATTTCCACATTCACCTTTTCTGTGTGTGTGTTTCCCCCCACTCAGGGTGAAATGAAATCCGATGAAGGGCCAGCATGGAACATACTTCGTGATGATTTCATGATGGGAGCATCTATGAAAGACTGGGATAAAGACAGTGACAGGGAAAACAACTCTGGACAAGATGATGATGGACTAAGGCAGGATAGTGAAAGTGACTGATGGATGAAACCAGAGAACATTCAAGATAAAATGTTAGTTTACTTGGATTAAAAACCTCTACGTTCCGTGAATGCACAGATTTCGGGATTGTACAGATGCTTTTTTTAAGGAAAGCAAAGACTTTCTTAGGTTTGGGTGTGGTTTCTTCCCTCATCAGCTTCAAACTTTTATTTACCAAAACTTCACTCCCTATACTGAAATATTTTCCAAAACATGTATAATTTTCAACATATTTCCAAAACATTTTGTACAGTCAAAATAGTGGCACCTGCCCAATGAAAGATATGTTTTGCCAAGGTCATTAAAAGTGAATACATTAGTCATGGCTATAGACAAATTATTGTGCCTGCACTTCCAAATCTATATTGCACCTTGAAAAGGTGTTAGCAATTCATAACTGAAATGGCTTACAATAAACATTGAAATGGTGGCACCTTGTAAAGTTATTGGTCTCCTGTAGAGTCTGCATTACTTTGGCAAAGAAAAGTTTTCTAGACAGTAAAGATAAATAACCATTAATATCATAGTTCTGATCTCTGAATGTTGATTTAATGGGAGACAGCCATGGAAACTTAATTTAGAAAAAGAAAGAAACTGAGCCCTATGATTGATGTCATCTCTTTATATTTTCCCTTTGTTTTTTGCAAGTATTAAGTTGGTTGCAGTACAAGACTGATAGGCAAGGAAAGGGGCTCACTCTTTTTTACAATACATAAAACTTCAGGGAGCGATGTTGAGATTCCAATATTCCACATTCAGAAAGGAACCTCACCTGCACTGTCCATGGCATAATCTCGTGACATCGGTTCAGCTTGGTTAATTATTAGTTTTATAAAGTACTGTCTGTGTACATGGCATTGAATCGTGTCAAGCAAGAGTCACTGCTCTGAATTCCTTTTAGTATGGGGGTTGGATTCTCAGCTGGTGTAAATAGGAGTAGCTCTGTTGGCGTCATTGGAACTAACCAATTTACCCCAGCTGGTAATCTGGTCCTTAAGGTACAATGGGTATAATATACATATACATGTAAAGAAGAGATGGTTGTGTGGATAAAGGAGAAAAGCAGGGAACGGGACTGAATTCTCTCTCTCCTCCTCCCACACCCTTCATTGGCTTGCTGAGAGATTCTTTGTGGGTCATTACTTTAGTTCCCCAATTATAAAATGAAGCTATTTCATGGGTTTTAAGGCATAATTCATTGATGTTTGTAAACCACTTTTAAGATGATCTGGAAGGTGTTACAAAACTGCCAAGTATTCTTGGTCTGCTGCTATGGATTTCTCATGCATAGAGCCATCTTTGTATCTTATATGCAGGGCATTAAGGAGTGCCTTCATTAAGTTAAAAAATACAACATTTAGAGTATTTCTCTATTCAGCATCTAGGTGAAATTATAAAGGAGACCTCATTGATGTGATAGAGGTAAACTATAAATGTTAAATTGGACCAATGGTTAGAAATTTCTTAAATAAGATGAGTGGAGGGATTTTTGTATGGCATGTAAATATAATATACGCATATAATTCATAAAACCTACCCCTACCCACTGGCAGTAGTTCAGTTCATTATACTGCAGCTTGTTCATGCATCTGGTATATATTGTAGCATGCTTCTTTGAGGAGACCTCAAAGCTAACAGCAGAAATGTTTACGTTTTTAAGCTGGATTGAGTGTTAAGCGTATTAGATAGATATCTAAGAAGACATTGGCCTGTGGCCTGATGATTATCATCACAAATGACGGCATATACCCAAAATATAAAGTAGCAAAACCGCAAAAGTTATCCCAACTTCTGAGGGTTTGACATCTGCATAGCTATTAAACTGGTAGAATTGGCATCTCGTTAGTGCAATGTAAATAAATATTTTTAATATGGTTATATAGTTTGTATCTTATTAAGTATCATTATAGTTTTACATCACATTTCTTGGTTTCTGCAGAGTTTAATTACTTTGAGTAAAATGTACATGGGCAGCCTTCAATCTATAACTTTGCTGAACAAAGACTTGATGATGCTGATTTGAATTTCTCTGTTCTTTGTTCTTAAGGCCAGATACTGACTTAAATCCAACATGTAAGTCCTGTTTGATGTCAGCAGTAATCTGGCTCTGACCAGTGCCTCATTGAGATCAAGTATTTTAAGAAGATGACTTTTCCTACCAGAAAGTTGCTTGAGAAACTACAGTACATTTTGAAATGACTAAAATTTATAAAATTATTTTTGGCAAATATTTATAATCTTTGTTTTTCAGAACTTGTTTGTATGCAGTTAGGTTTTTGCAGTAAAGTTGTAAGTGTCCAAAGCATTGAATTACCATTTGTAAACAAGTCTTTTTAAGAAAGGCATGATAGAGAGATTATATATAAAAGATATGTCTTAAGAGCTATATTAGATCGCATATCAGCACCTGGGTGTGTGTGTGTGTGTGTGTAGGCCACACGTATTACCTTTCAATTCCCTTAATACTCAACTCTGACCTTTTTTATGTACTACTTCACAGACTGCTTAACCTTTAACCCTATAAAGCATCCTTGCTTTTCCTTTGGATTGCATACAATATGCCGATGAGTAACTAAAATCTAAATCTAAGCCCTGATTGTTTTAGATTAATCTTAAATCAGTGCTTTCTCTGGCATGAAATATACAAAGGGTCAGCACATCCCTGCACTGTTTGAATTGCTACGTTATCAACAGTGTTATACTGGAAGTGCATAGCTTCTAGTGAAGTACTTATATGTGAGCTTCAGTCGTGCAACTTTGCTGGTCAATAGATTTTGGAAAAAAATTGTTTGGGGGGCATGCAAATATTTTAATGCTTCATCAAAAACAAATCTCTTCCAAGTATGCCACCCATCAACATCTTCTCCGTCCAAAGTAATTCAGAAATGTATTTCAATGCATAGAAACAGTTCACTTAGATTCACCCAGCTGCCTTCTACCTTCTATGCACCAGAACTATTTCCATGTATGCAAATTCTACCTTATAACTTGATACTGTGGTTAAGTCCCAGCTGTTGATTGAAATGTATGGTAAAAGAAGATTCCTGTTTTATAGGGGCAACTCTGCCTTCCTTTCTGAACCGTGGGCTCAGTAGGTACTCAACACCTCTGGAATAGTGTGCAAGAGATGGCACTAGAACCTAGGTCTACTCACTCCTAGTCCTACATCTTTCCCACAGGACCATCCAGCCTGCCCTCACTAGCAGTGTACTCTCCCTGTACTACCGGAGAGAGAGCAGACATTTGTTTTCAAGCTCAGTCTCCTGCTTCTATGAGCATCCCGGCTTCAGAAGAGCTGTGTTCTTTGAGGGGAGGAGTTCCTGATCCTGCTTACCTTTCTATGATGTCTTTTTACATCTATATAAACGAAGACATGTAGGACTAGTTCCAGGTGTGCAAGGCCCCGAGTAGGTTCTCTAATATGCATATCGGGGGAGAGAGTCTTTGCTGCATGGATTGCAGACAATATGTTTTCGGGATGGAGGGGTCAGTTCACCTTAATCTATTGGTTAATTGTGCCTTCACTCGTTAATTGTGCAATTTTGTGATCTTCACTCTGGAGGGAGACAATGCAATTCTTAATTCGAATGTTTCTGAAGTATTTCCTTTGCCATAATCTTGCCTGGGATGGGCAGGAGATAGCATTATTATTTAATTAAATGTTTCTGATTATTGCGTGGAAAACTTGTGCCTCAAACTGAATAGTGAATCTTAGTTTGCATATGTCTTATAAAATCATTTATTTACATGAGAAGTAATTCCTTTTCTGTATGTGATGTAGATGTAAATTCCATGTAAAACATGTATTTGTTAAATTTATCAGAAAGTGCAGGATAGAGGTTAGAACAAGGCATTAGGGTCCAGGAATTCTATTTTATTCCCAACTCTGCCACTGATTGTGACCTTCCCAAACACCTCCCAACAGTTTAGAGACAAGAGCGTCCCCAATTCTGCTAGCAGTACCACATGAGCAGATCCCTGCACCTATACAGAGCTTATTCCATGATCAGGGCCTTAAGGAATATTTCTGAAGTGCCTTTAGATTCAAGGATAAAAGACACTGTAACTGCAGGATGTTAATAACATTCAAAAGGCGTGCCTGGGTATGCTTTCTAGAATACATTTTTTTAAGACTGAATGAAATATTCAGTAACACCCTGTTAATCTCTGTGCTACTTTTTATTTCACAGACACATGGCTGAATATTTCTTTATAAAACGTGAGATTTCAGAAAATCCCTTGAGACTAGTGGCTTGCAAGTGGCGCTATTGATTAGTGTCATATCGCAGTAGGCCCATGTTAATGCTAGTGACTTAGAACTGTAGGGTCTGATTCTCAGTTATATACAGGCCTCTTTACAATGCCAGAACAGTGTGTCAAACCCTCGGAGTTTAAATATATATCAGATAAGAATATTTTAAAATTGGCAACAGTGAAGTAACATGTAGAAATTCAGTCTTGGAGCTTTTGGTAGCAAAGGCCCCAGTTCTTGCAAGGCATCCTTATCTCCCATTGCAACACCTTGAGGGTCAGGGCAAACCTGCCAACTCCACGCTTGTTTGTCATCAGCTCACCAGAATTAGAGCCTGTGATCACACTGTTACTTTTCTGTGATGTTATTTAATTGCCTGGGGATTTCTTGTGTTTAATTTTTTGGTGTCAAAATGGAGGAATAAAAAATTAAGTGAAATGTATTTGTGTAAAACATTCCTCACTGGATTTTAACCATTTTAAGATAGCTCAAATAGAAAAGTCAAGCTACTGACTGTGACTTTTTAAATTCAAGTCCCTTTAAAGTTTGCTTTTTCTATGCAGTAAAAGAGGATCAAATGTCATTATTACATGCATAAAGCTAAAGGCTTGATGCTGGTACATACATGACACCTGCAGCCTTATTAGTTTCTGTGGGGGTTGAAGCATTCTGAAGGATTGAGTACAATGGACATAATCTGGACTAGTTCCAGGAGACCAATTGTTTTCCTTTATAGGGTCAAAGAACTAAATTTTTGTCCATCTGTACTGTGCCATACCCAATCCAGGGGTTGATTTGTATCCTTCCTATACCTGCTGCTAGCATAAAGTACTGGTAGATGGGCTCAAGGGCTTGTGGTAAGGGTGCCCAGTATTATCCGGGGAGGGAGAGATTAGTCATGGTAAATTGATAGCAAACCTGGCTTTGGGAACTTCCTTGTGCTTTTTTGTAGTAGCACTGTCCTTCCTGCAGGTTGAATTTTGGCAGCAGGGTATATCATTCTGGCTAGCTTCCTGGGAATAAAAGCCATAGACTGGCCCTCTGAGACTTAAACACACAACCTGTCTGAGCTGCTGGTGATCAGTAGGCCAAGCAGAGAACCACAACATGATTCAGCCTGCCAGTAATCTTCCCTGGTGACTAGAGCCTTATATGACAGATGAGGTACAGCCTGAGCTCTGGAAATGATGCCCAAGGTGATGCAGGCAAAGTCACTTCACCTTCCTGCCTTAATTTCTCCCAGCTGTAGCATGCAGTTAATATTTGGCCCTGTTTGTAAAGCAGAAAGGAATTACACAGATCTACAGCAGCTGAGGCCCCAAAAGTTCATTAAAAACTAAAATATACTGAAGATGTTTTTTAAATTGCTGATTCCAGCTCTGTTTTGGGGTGAACGGGGACACGGGTCTGAAAGAAAAAGAATGTAGCTTGTGAAGGATGCTAGAGTGGTAGGTCTGTTGACTGAAGTCTGTTCATTGACAGCAACCACCACACGGCCCTGTCATTCAGTCTCCTTGCCCCATTCAAACCTTGGCTGCTCTGCTTAGAAAACTGTGTGCACATGACTGGTAGCTCCGTGCAGTGGACGTTTGTGCTTTTGGACATTAAGCTTATTACACACAGGCTGTTCAAACAACTACTAGCAGTTACTAATACTAGCAATGTATGTTTCACTTACTCCAGTAACCTACAGGTGGGTAAAAATGCATTTTAATTAGCTACCCAATATTTTCAAACATCATTAAAAAATACTTGGGAACAAGCACGTTGAAGCAATGTAAAATATCAATTCCAATTGATATCCTCCTAATTAGCCTTTTTTCATCATAACAAAATTATCCAGCCTGCAGCATATGTATAATTCAGTTTGATCTATTTCTCACTTTAATACATGTTTTATAATTAAGTTTTAGTCAGATTTTCCAGCAAGATACTACAAATTTACCTTTCAATGATACTAGATGTAAATTTTGTCAGCCCTAGGGAAACGGAAGGAAAAAACAATTGAACATAATTTGGGTCAAGAGTTGAGTGAAATAAACAAAAATTAAGAAAACTTTCTGAGCTGCCTCAGTCTAGCAGCTGTGTATCATGTTAAATGATCCAATAGCAAAGATGCATAAAGGATAGGTAAACTAAAAGGGGGAAACATATCTGAACAAGGAGGTCTGTCTCTTAAGCCTAAACTTTCCATAAATGGGATCAGGAAATGCTCCAGTTAGTTAGGGGATACATTTCTGTAATTAGATAATGGCCAAAGGACAGATTATTTAATGTATTTATTAGAGCAAAGAGAGAGTTTCCTTTTTACAGTGTTCTATGTCCAGGAGCCCAGTGTTCTAGAAGTCCAGTTTGCACAGAACTCCTCTTTGTCTCCATACCATTCCTTTTTTTCAATACATGCTGAGAGATGTAGGCTTCAAAGATCTGCAAAATATGTTGCAATTATTAGGGATTTGAGACTGGGGGGTCTCTAAGCTACAGCCTGGTTGGGTGGGTGGCAGAGGGGCCTTCCAGAAGTTTGTGCTCCCAAGAGCATGTTATCTGAATCAATTTCAGTGCCTCTGGGACAGGGCGTGTATATACTCTTCTGTGGGAGCTCCACTGCCTTTTTATGGGGTGCTGTAGGTCCTCCTCCATGTGTGTTCCCCTCCAGTGGGGGGGGGGTTGGACAGAGGAGCAAAATCCTTATGGTCTCAGGGATAGATTGTGGATGGCAAGTGTGCAAGGAATAGTGACTTCTTAATGCTCTGTTCTCCTCCTTCCATGTCCCAACTGACAGCACCCATGCAAAACTGGCCAGCATCTTGCCCTATGGGCTTTCTTCATTCAATGTATTTCTAGGGTGCTGGACTAGGAAGTTCTCTGTGACCAGACATCCTAATTGCTATGTAGGCCTCCTGAGCTGCCTGCTTCTGCAGGCTTCAATAACTGGAAAAAAGCTCCATGTTATAGTCTCCACCTGAGGAGACACCAAGATAGAATACAGTGCAGGACACAGAACCCAAGAAAGAAGCAATAGGTGGGCCAGTCCTGCCCTTATGGGAGATGGACTAGAGCAAATTGGCACTGATGAGGAATTACCCACTTTAGTGGAAATAACATATCTGTAATCTCTGTTCCTTGATTGTGTGTTTATGCTGGAAGAGTGTTACTGTAATAAAAGGAGTGGCACCAAATTTGCATGGGACTGAGGTAACTGAAATTAGAAACCAGGACAGCTGAGGGTTGTATCCTTGTGTGTGGGTGGCCTTTGCAGCTGCTAATCCATCCTAGATCTGGCTTAATTTGGAATGCTATAGAATTGCCTCTATCCACCTTACAGGGTCAAGGATCGGCTCTAAGTGAATAAATGGAACAGCTGAATGGAAGTGCTTGATATGAAGCTTCCAGCACTGCATACAAAAAGAAATCCAGTTTGAGAGAGTTTATAGAAATGAAGCAGGATCATCTATGTATGGCTGGAAAGGCCTCCACTGTCAATTAGTCTAGCCCCACCCCATAGAAATGTAAAGTATAGTCCCAGTAGAGGGTACATTTGACACTGAGATGACAGTAGGCCTCAGCTAAAAAACCTGTGGGTCAGCTAAATCCAAAGCTGTCGTATAAGACTCTGTGGTACAGGTCCTACAGACCTTAGTAAATGTAGTATTACTACTACAGTTTCTGGAGGAGGCATACAGAATGTGAGTAGGACTGGATGGTTTAGGACAGTGGTCCCCAACCTTTTTTGCACCAGGGACGGGCTTCAAGCAAGAGTATTTTTCCATGGCCCGGCAGGGCGGGGTGGGGGTGGGGCAGGGGCGGGGCTTTGGTCATATGGGGGCGGGGTTATGGAGAGGGTTGGAGTTTAGTCACTGAGGCCAGCCCGCCGCCCCGCCCCACACAGTGTGCTCTGAGCTGCCGCAGAGCAGAGCACGCTGTCAGTGTTTAGTGCTGGTCTGCGGCGGCGCCGCGGACCGGCAAAAATCCCCAACGGCCCGGTCCTGGTCCGCGGACCGGTGGTTGGGGACCCCTGGCTTAGGAGACTGGTGATCAGAGTCTTTGCACTTCTAGGTCACTTGTGCAGGTGGAATAGTGACCAAAAGTGGCTGTTTAGTAGCCTATGTGAAATCAGTTTGGTCTCAGACTGGTTTGTAGTGGGAACGTACCCATGTCACAAAAATGCCAGCATGGTTGATACCCTTGCTGGCACTCAGCTGAGAGACCAGTGAAGGGGCATAGATATTGAACTGCCCTCTTACCCCTTCTAGTCGGGATGAGATTTGTTAGCAGTATCATGCTGTAGACAAATGCAAGATTCCGGCTTGGCCAGGGATGTCAATTCCTTTCACTGCATTCATTAAAACAGTCGAACAAAATCAAACCAAACTAGAATGACTGACGTATTCATTAAGAATGAAATAATCCAGTTCTGATTCTCAGTGTAAACATTCAGGGAAGGCAACCTTTTTCTGAGCTATATAGAAATATTCATGCTAATTATTTGGTGTGTCTTGACAACTGGCTGCTTTCATAGGTTTGTATGTATGCGCTGAATGAAGCCTGGGCTATGACATGGGAGGCCAAGGATGCCCCTTGTCACAGTGCAAGCAAGGAAAAACAGTGAGAGACAAAGTTATTACACTTTATCATGGATACTTTGGCTCAGTTGGAGATGAAATTCACTCCTGTGCAGAATGACCACAGGAGGCTCATGTAACACTTAAAAGCACAAAGGATGGCTAAATGCATAGGCTTTGTGTAGGCACTCCGTACAGAGGCAAATTTGATCCTACTTGGTCTAGGGTTGTCTCTTCAGTTTGAGAAATGACTGCAGATTCCTCATTTATACCAGCTCATTCCAAAGGGACCCAATCCTGCAAGCACTTCTTGTGCAGAGCTGCTGTTGATTTCAGTGGCCTGAACATGAACAATGGTCTTGAAAAAGTGTGTGTTTTGGGGGGGGGAGGCTTTGTTTGTTTAAAAACCCATGTCCATTTCTGGCTAGGGAACAAAAACCAGAAGTTCGTCTCCACCCCAGCCCCCCGGAAGTAGCTCAGTGTGTGAAAGTAGCACAAAGTCTAAACATTAGATGCAGGCTTTCTACTGGGACAGTCTAAAATAGTAAATGAAAGTCTATTAATTGTCTAGAGTTTTTCTTCCCCACGGCCTTTGAAAATGAGCTGCTTTGAAGATGTTACTCTTAGAGAACCACTTTGTTTGATTTAAGGCTGTTCTTTGTATGAGCTGCACCAGCGGGCTGCAGGAGAAGCAAGAACCCTACAGTCTTTGTGAGCTAAAGAATAACTGTTCCTGTGCAGCTGCAATACATGGCTTAACATATTACATTACTACTGGCCTATTTTTGAGGCTGCTGCCACTTACTTAATATTGCTTTATAAACAATCCTCTTCTTAAAAGCCACCACAAGTACTGCCTAGACGCATGTTTTCACTGAAGTTGTACAATTGAATTTCCTGAATATTTTCATATAGATGTTCTGCTAAAACTACTAACAATTTCTACATTTGTCATTTATTTGTCTTATTTTATTGGAGTACAACCAGAATTGTCTCTGCAATTCTAAAATAACATGCAAAGACCTTTAAGGCCTTAACATACTGTGGAAAAAAATACCTATACGCTCCCTATAAAGCAGTGATCTATGACTTTTTTAATAGTTTAGATCAGAAGTTCTGACCATTATGCTCTTTATATAGCCCCTGATAATTTTCATAAGACTAGTGCCCCTGATTTTCTGCAGCGTCCGGTTTCCACTGAGTTAAGTAGGGTTGGCCCACAAAGGCGGTGCTGTGGTTTCTGGATTGTCAGGGTCTAATCCACATTGGCTGGGAGCAACTTCTGAACTAGAGTATGGTGCAATCTGGCCACACCCCCTCGCTGCTCCCAGAATTCCTCCTACAGCTAGCGCTGCAGGGAGGAGTGGTCCAAAAAATAGTTGTCAGCTCAGTTGCTTATGATATTGCTCATTGTTTCCTGTATTAAATTGTTGTGTAGTGTGTAGTAGTGGTGTACACTGGAGTACAGTTTCCACCTTTCAACTCAGAAGTGTTGGCACTTTATAAGTGGACAAAGTGATTTGGACTGAATTCTGTTGGTCTTTCTCACATGAACACTCCTGATAAAGCCAACAAGTCTATTTGCGTGAGCTGGGACTACTCATGAGGAAGGGTTGCAGGATCAGACCATCACTTTGTAAAGGTTGCAAAGAATTTTGGGCCTCTAAAATGATAATCACTATGTAAATGGATCATTTTCATTTTATGTTAAACAGCAAGGGGCACAAATGAATCAATGTCTTTGGAACTTAAAGGCTGTATGAAATATGTGACACAACCTGGTGACCATGGGGCTGCTTGCATAAGTACTCAGTAGGATTTTAATCTCAAGTACACATAGGAATCACAATGCTCACTAATGAAATGCTTGGTACAGAAGTACGGTGTACTGGTGGTATCTTCAGCTGGTATCAAATGTTAACATCAAGGGCTTTATTATATGGTACAGTCTTCCTGTTTGTCATCTCTTCACCTCACCTTTATAATGTGCCACCCCTGCTCTAGAAATTGAATGATTGCGTGTGCTTTTTTTTTTTTAATAGAAAGGAGAATTCAAAAGTTTCTTGACTGGCACACTGCATCAGAACAGCTACGATTCAACATGAGCATAGCAACTGCTGGAAAGCTCTGTGTATACCACAAAGAATTAATTGTGCAATTGTCAGACGCTCGTCATCAATGTGAAGCTTACGAAACTCGCCTCTTAAATTTTAAAAGTTATTCTTTCTCCACCAATGTTCTCTAGTTTATGAAATGTGACCAGCCACCTTACTTAATGACCTGGTAGTCAGCAGTTTTAGAAAGATTATTGCCATTGTATTTTGCACAGTGCGTTTGTGTATAACCAAAACAATCTAAAAAGAAACCACAAATTGTAAAATCCTGACCACATAATTTTTAAGTTAACAGGAAACATGAAAGCCTTACGTTCAGTGAGTGAAGTAACTTTCCAGGTGTCCCTGCTTTTGTAATAAAGTTACTGTTTATTAAAAAAAAATCAACATAAAAAGACAGTATTGTATTGAATTGAAAGCACAAGAACAGATAAGTCTTGTTCTTTCTCCATGTATAAGTGAAGGGCCAAATCCTTCTTTCTTTACTCACATTTGGGTGCAGAAGGAATGTAGGATGGGGTCCATTTAAAAAAATGTATGTAGATCAGATAAAGTTTAACTGCATTTATATTTAGTAAATGTTTTTCACTCTAATTAACTCTTTAGAATTAATAAATACAACTGATACCTTCCCAAAACAAAATGCAAGGTTTAATTATGATAGTTTAGCCTATTAGATATGTGCAAAGTGAAAATAAAGTTATAAGCCAGAAACTGAATTACCTGTATTGAAAGGCATGTGGTTATTTAATTCTGAAAGTATGTTTAGTTTATGGCACTTTATCCAGCAGAAAAGCATTGGACCATGCACTTAAAATGGCAAAAATTACAGGGCTAAATCTTGATTGCCTTACTCAATGCAATTGGTCACATGTCTATGATAAACAGGGTTTGGGCCATAAGTTCTTCTTTATCCATTTGGGGTCCAGTTCTGCACTGCATGTATATCCACAAGAAAATATGGGAGAGCAAGAGTTTTGGGTGCACATAGGATCAGTCAATGTGTCATGAGAAAGAGAATTCTATACATTTTCTACTTACAAAACAGAAACTTGTTTGTGTTTTGATATACATTGTATATACATTGATATACATTGTATATACATTGTATTAAATTGGCTAGTTTGTATATGAACCATTGTATTCTACTGGGGAGAATCATAATGGCTCAACTGTATTTGTCAGGTGGTTAGAGGTGGTGGGGCCTTAATTCAAGTGGCAGGGGTCTAAGTTTTTGGAACAGAAATCTGCGTTCTGTCCTTGCTGCCCCTGAGGGGTTCTGAATGGCAATAATATGTACCATAGTGAAATCAAGGAGTCTTAGGTAGCAAAGGATTTGTTACACTGATGTGAAACTGAGATCTGAACTATAGTGAATGCCAGACACTGGAGGTTGAGATTTGTCAAACTAGGAAAGAGTGTAATGAACTGGTATTGTGTATGCATACCACTGGCCTCTCTGCTGGACAGAATAAGAATGGCTGTTGTAGGTTATAAGACTTACAATGAGAGCTGGTTGGAAAAGTTTTGACGCATTGTTCTCCTGGAATTTGCCAATTTCGTTAAATCAAAACGTTTCCCAGACATCATTTGATTTTGCTGAAGTTTTGATAGAAACTAGTCAGGTTTTGAAACCTACCTGGTTTCCTGCCAGCTCGTTTGCCTCACTCTCCAGCTCACCCGGAAGGGGGCTGGGAAGCCGGGGCCACACCCCAGACAGATTGCCTCAGAGTTGGAGACCCTACCTAAGGATTCCAGGGTCCATGGCTGCCCACCAACTGGTCTCCATTCCCTTTCACAGAGAATTTTGAATTTTTTTATTTTCATTCCTAACCGCAACACAACCACATTTCAAAATATCAAAATCCTCCCTGAAACAGAACTACCTGTCTCTGCCCATCTCTATTTATCACTGCTGACAGCTACTGAAGAGTTTCTGTTAGCTCAAGTGGTATGGGCTTGTGCTCCAGGAGCCAGATCTGAGTCTATCCGTGTTGTCACTGTGAAGTTCTGGATCGGTATGAGGTACAGCATAACAACAACTGTAAATTCTTAAGTGGCCACAGATGCATTATAGTGTATTTCTTCATGGTTTCAGATACAGTTTTTGGAGAAAAAGGATTAATTTCATAAACTTATATTCAGAGATATTCACATCTTAGGTCCAAATAGGTAGCAGGGCCAGATTTTTAGGTGTCCAGTGAAGTTAATGGAGTTATGACAATGTACATAGCTGAGGAAATGGTCTTTTGTTTTTCAACAGGAATCTTACAGAAGTAAAATCAAATGACTACTAATTCAGTTTCATGTCCCCTGATATTGGAAACTGTTAGTTCCCAAATCATTATCACTGGAGATTAATCTTTCAGGTCAACAAGAGTAAGTCGTTGATATGGAAAACAATAAAAATGTGGTGATGTGACAGTGAAACTTTTACTCAGCTCCTGTAGGAATTCAAAGAGATTGACATGGACAGTGCCATTAAATGTGACATTCAGGACTGGTGCAATGTTAGTTGTGTGGCTGCAGTGGCATCCATCTCTGCTTATTTTTAAAAATGAAAGTAAACAAGTAACAAGCAAACAAGTTTACTTTCATGCTATCAAAATGGCCTTTCAAATAATATTTTCATGTCCTTTATCCATTAGGAAGGCTCTTCTTAGCTACTATAACTGCTGTAAGGAAGCTCTTTTCCTTGAAGACATACTGAGAAGTAAAATCTTGCTTTTAAAGTGGGAGCTACCATTTTCAAGTGACTAGCAAGTTTTATACATTTTTTCAGTAATTCCTAAAACAAGTAGATTATATTTCTAAGGCTAGATCATCAGATGGTGTAAATTGATCCAACTCTTTTGACTTCAGTGGTTCTTTGCTGATTTACACTAGCTAGTGATCTGGCCTATATCTTTTGGGATATTCAAGCCGTTTGACCTGACCTCTGTTGTATGTTCTTGTAATATAATTAGGAATGGGATAGCTGTGGTCCTAATCTTTTATGTCCCTTATGTCATCATGCTGCAATGAGCACTCATACACCTTTATCTTACACCATAACAGGACGTTTAGAAACAACTGTGTCACTATGTAAGAGTGAGTTAGGTGACTTAGCAGAGGCTCCCAAATGATTCTCATCAAGAGAAAAATTATGACATCTTAATGCTAAGGGAATTTAGGGATAGAATGACTGGTGTTAAAGGAACAAAGGCTACTTGATCATTTCATGGAGTTCATGTTGATGTACAGATGTGATAAATGGACTGAGAAAGAAAAAGAAAAGACTTGGGGCTGAAGTTAAGAATGAGATTTATTTGACTGTAGAATAATTTCTCGAATTAATAATAATATCTCGAATGCACTAGGTCAAAATGAGTGGAATGCACTAGGTCAAACCACTAACAGTTCCCTATGTACACAGAGGGAATGATCATGCATTGGCACCAGGATGGACAAGGTAAATCCAACAGATTTTTGTATCTATAACGCCTGGGAGCTAGTGGTATTTTGTGGTGGATCTAAGAACTAATGGAGAGATCGCAGTGCCAGTCATGGAAATTAAAGAGCTCCTGAAGTGAGCACTTGACCGGCCTCCCCCAACTGACAGTGTCCAGTTCCCATCCTTGTGCTAGGGCAAGACAGGTAGCGATGAAGCAGACTGATAATGTGAGACACCCAGGAGGAGGCAGGCGAGAATCCTCCGCCTCGCTCCCCTGAGCACGATGAGCAGGTAACGCTCAAAGGGAGGCCGAGGAGGAGAAGGCCACAGAAGGGGTCTGGCAGTCAGTTAACTACACAGGGGCGGATGGAAGGAAGCCGGACGCCTTCTGCCGCCTATTAAAACAATGGGCCAAATTTACTGCACTCCACGGACGGTAACCATTTGCACAGCCTGTTCCCGGGGGACTGGCGAAGGGCCCCTCAGGGGCCTGCTCCGGACCCCCGTGTCAGGTGCCAGGCGCGAGCCAGGGAGCGGGTCTGGCTCCCGGCCGTTCACAAGAGGCCCAAGAACCAGGCACCCCCGACACGCCCGGCCCCGGCGGCGCGGGCTTCTCAGCTCGCCTCGCAGCGCCTGGCCACGGCTGGCTCGCGGGGCGCCGGCCCGCCGCACCGCACAGCCCCAGCAGGGCCCGGGGCGCGGGGAAGGGGAGGCAGCCTGCTCTCGGCCCTGCAGCCCCACACGTCACTTTCTCGGGAGGCGAGCACGTGGTGCCGGGAGCCCTTATAAAGCGCCCTCCGCCCGCGCCGGAGAGCGGGATGGTCTCCGCGGCCGCCGCTCGCTCGCCGCCGGACCGCGAGCAAAGTGGCTGAGCGCGCGCGGCGGGGGACTAGCGGGGCTGGAGAGCCGCCGCCGCGGGAGCGGCAGGGCAGGGCAGGGCAGAGGCGCCCCGGCAAGGGAGACAGGGGCACCGCACCTTTGCCGCGCTGCCCCCCGCCCGAGCGGCGAGGCTCGCGCGGCCCCCGGGAGGCGGCGGCAGCCGCGCCGGCTTGTTGCCCGTGGCCCGGGTTGGCTTTTCTGGAGGGCGGGCGGGAGCCGGCGACGCTGTGCCGAAGAGGGGGCTGGTTGGTGCACGCAGCCCGGGGTGCCGGCGGCGGCTGCAGCCCCGCCGCTTTCCGCGGCCCGCTCCCGGAGGCAGGCGCGAGGAGCAGCCCCCCTCCCTCTCCCCCTCCCCCAGCCCCGGGGCGTCCCGGGCTCCCTCGCTCCCCTCCTCGCGCGCACACACACACACACGCACGTGGGCGCCTCTCGCGCGGCGGCAGCGGAGTCCTGACATCGCAGCGCCCCGCTCCCGTGCCGCGCCGGGCCGTGCGTGCCGCTGCTCGGAGCCCAGCGCCCGGCTGACAGCAGCCTCTCGCCCTCCTGCTGCGGGAGCGCCGCTCGCTCGCCGGCCCGGCCTCTCTCCTCGCGGGACTCGCGCCGCGCGGGGGCTGGCCGCAGTAGCACCTGGTTTGCCCGGCGTGCGCGTTGATGCAGAGAGCGAGCGACTCGCTGCCTTCGTGAGCCCGTGCACTTCGCACTTGAACCCCACTTGCCTTTTCCCTGCGCCCCCGGGTGCATTTGCAACCGCCGCCGCTCCCCCTCCGTGCCACCCCCCGCCCCACTTCTTTCTCAAGCCCCTCTTTTTGGGACGCCGGGTGCACGCCCGAAGATGCATTGCTATCTGCTGAGCGTGGTGCTCACCCTGGATCTGGCGACCGTGGCTCTCAGCCTGTCTACCTGCAGCACCCTAGACATGGATCAGTTTATGCGCAAGAGGATCGAGGCGATCCGAGGACAGATCCTGAGCAAACTGAAGCTCACCAGCCCTCCCGAAGAGTACCCCGAGCCCGAGGAGGTACCCCCGGAGGTCATCTCCATCTACAACAGCACCAGGGACCTCCTGCAGGAGAAAGCCAACCACCGAGCCTCCACTTGCGAAAGGGAGAGGAGCGATGAGGAGTATTATGCCAAAGAGGTTTACAAAATAGACATGCAGCCGTTTTACCCCGAAAGTAAGTCCTCTGTGTGTGTGTGATTTCACCCCCACCCCCTCATTCTTCCCCCTCCAAGCTTGGCGCTGCCCAGCGTCTTGATGCCAGCCCTATATATCCTAAGCCCCTTTATCTGTTCATTTCACTCTTCGTTTTTCATGCTTTTTTGGAGGTGGGTGCGGGAAGGGACTGGTTGCTTCCAGTTCTGCTGTGTTTGATCTCACCCCACCCCGCCAAACTCATCACACAACTCAAGGTATGTGCCCCCTAGGACTTGGACAAACAACCTCCCACCTCCTATGATTACCCTTTATTCTGCAACACACACCGCCAAATTCTAACACCCCTACCCATCCCCCAAACTGTGTATGTAGCCCCTAAAACGATCTAATAGCTTTCCACAGCTTTTGTTTCACTGAATGTATCTGAATCTATCCCTGTAGTTAAACATAGGTATAAAAAAGGATCACACTGGCTTCTTTCACTGCCCCTGCCAACTCTCCAGTCTCCAGAACATCCTTCTGAAGATCTCTCCTGAAACTGGTACCCTAAGAAAGGATAGATACAGAGATCTCTCCCTCCTGTTTTCAGTTTAATAGCCAACTTTCCAATTTAATTTTGGGTACAAAAAAGTTCTCCCTTCTGGTTAGTGTCAGTTCTTGGAGTCCCTCCCCCCATTTTTCTGCCCTTTGCTATTTTTTAATGACATTGATGATGCATCTTATTTTGAACAATAAAAAGGAATAACTGTCCTGTGCTGGTATTTCATCAAATCCTAGTCACGATGAATAAAAATCATAACGTGCCTCTTTGTTTTTTGGTGGTGTGTTGGGTGTGTAGAAAAAGCATAAAATTCCTTTAAAAAGAAGGAAAAGGCCAAGGAAGGTTAAATAGCAGAAAGATCAAAAATAACTTCACTAGCAGTGAATCCAAAACTTCAGTGCCTAATCTTTTAATTTCCCTCCCTCTTCCCCCACCCTCTACTTGATGTCCTATATATTTGCTGTCTGTTTATGAAAAGTACATAACTCTTGCTTAAATAGATAATGTAGCCATCTTGGTAACTTTATCCTAGAGTTTCTAATTGCATTTTCTTTTATTTATTTTTAGTTTAACAAGTTGTAGCTGTAGGGCTTGCTGTGTCTTGCATGTGATAGTCCCATGATACCAGCCAAAGTGTCTGAACCCCACTCTCTGCAGCTGCCTTTTTCTCTTTTTACTGTTAAATGACACCATCAGGTACAGGACAACCTGGCAGCCAAAGCCATTTTATTATTGTAATTACAATAACAGCTATGATAAATATACTCCACCCTTGTTACCCTCAGGGAAGGAAGAATTTTTTTATGTATGCTGGAGCCAAGTGGATATGCGCAAAAGGTTCAGTGTAATTTGTAGCAATAACATTGAGATGGAACATAGAATCCCGGCAGTTTTCTTTCAAAACACGACCCCACAAACACACCCACACACTCAGTAACCCCCTCACCCCCCACTCCTTGCTGGTATTTTGATGAAAGTCAGAACTTTGTTTTGAGACCCAATACCTCATGTCTTGAATGTGGTAGCAAGTATTTACTAACAAAGCCCATAGAGAGTAGTAGCAACTCCTTGACATATGGGTATGAACCTGTAACAGGATTTTTGAAGGCCAGGTGCATTGATCCTGACTACAGATTTGCCCCCTTTCCACCCAAAGAAAATCACACAAAGAGCAAATAATATAAAACCCAGACACATACTTTTCAGAAAGTTAAAATATCTGAGTTGTGTGACATCACAGTTGACAGAAGAGGATGTATTTTCAAAATATTGTCAAAAGCCAGAGCACTACTAAAATATCAGAAGGGAGTTTGGCGGCATAAAGTAGACTGCAGGTATCTACCAACAGAGTGCACCAGAAGTTTGGGATCGGAAGGCCGTTTAGCAGCAGTTCCAATACTACTGCTGTGCAATTGCTGTGGCTAACATTATAGTAAGTAGGTTAACTGTTTTTCCACTGCTCTCTAGTTATACTGGATTGAGTGAACCTTTCCAAAAAAGACAGAAAGGAAGGAATCGCTCCACCACATTTTTAACAAACAAATTGAAAGTGCAGCATTGACTGCTATATACACTTTCTTCTAGACTTCATTGAGTATTTTTTGTAACTGCAGTTTCTGATCCCATTAGGACAGTGATGAGGAAGGAGAAGAAGATCAATATGAATGCACTGAAGGGCAAAAGCTACTGAGATGAAGGCATGGGAGAGATCAGTGGTTCAGTTTTTACCACAAAGTTGTTAGCATTCAGTAACTGACTACAGCCCAAGTATTACAAATATGCTCTAATTATACTCATAGTCAGCTATATATCATTACAGATTGCTGATAGGTCTTTGTGGGACATTTTATAAAGTTCAGACAAAATATTTTTAGCAATGAGGAGATTTAAAAGGAAAACTATAAGAGATATTGTATATGCCCTAAGGCATATTTTGTCTTAAATATTATCCTTGGCCAACTGTACTATATAAATACTGTAAATATGAATAGAACTGGCAAGATGCCAATCTCCTGGGATGAATTTTAGTCAAGAAGGTATTTATGGGATATAAATAATACTGTGTCAACATTTAAAGAAGGGATCTGATTAGTTTTGAATTTATTCATATTAATCTTTTCACATGCTGTTAGTTTAAGGCTCAAAGTAAAGTTATGCTAAGGTTTACTGATAGTTTGCACTGATGGAATAAGGGGGCATTTGGCTTCTGCTTGACAGTCCATTTGAGGTTAAGGACAGTTGTAGTCCGAATACATGTAGCAATTCACAGTCAAAGAAAAATAAACCTCTATTGACAATAGATTGCAATATTAGTGGCAGGAAAATATCAAGAAGCTTTGAAAACTCAAAAAGCAGCTGAGCTTTTGTTTGTGCAGCAATCTCTTTGTATCTTGTGTTTGCTCCAGCATGGGTTAGGTAATAAAAGTCCAAATCTATTCTTAAATCGAGTTAGCAATCAGTAATTGAGATGTTTTACAGAGATCTATAAAAGGATATTGAATGTGGAATCTAAAGACAGCAGATGATAGAATTCTTGAAAACACTGTGCCCAGAAGGAATTATCTTTTGAGCTCCAAAGTATTGGTTTTATTAAAATTGGGTCATATTAGATGATAATTCTGTCTCTGTGATAAAATTGCTGATTAGACAGGTTCTGATTTTTAAACTCAGTGTTTATTTCAATTTAGAGATGTCAGTCACTACATTGTTAATTTGCAGAAATTAATATCAATACAGTTAAAGATTGCAAATAATAATCAGACATATCTGGGACATTAATTATACATAAAATCAACAAGGCAGGTTTTCAGGGATTTGGAAGGCTCATTTGTGGTAAACATATACAGATCAAATTCTGTATTCCTTATTCATCCAAAACTCCCATTACAGTCAGTGAATCAGTAAAAACAGATGGATTGGGTCCTATGAAAGTACGTGATCACTTTGAGTGTTCTATCAGCTTTGGAGGTGGGCTAAAAATATACAAAAACCTGAAAAATTACAATTCCTTTTCTTGTTGGTAGTAGTTTCACATTAATACTATGCTAATTTTATACAGACCTCCCATCCTCATGAAGACAAGTTCTTACCTATACATCAATGTTATGAGACTTATTGGTATGACTTATCTTTCTATGAAGTCTATTACAAAAATATTGCATTACAGAGACTGTCATTCTACTGAGTATTTGTCTAATGGAAAAAAAAACATATAAATGGTCTGGAGACAAGGACGTGCTTTTGATTTATGAACAAGGAGTTGATTTACCAGTGATTATGTGCATATGGACTCCTTGTCTTCAGAATAATTGAGTTACTAGTGCAGAAGTGGCTAAGTTCCATGCTTCCCCTTCACTGATTGCATCATTACTAAATGTGAATAGCTACTGATGTGCTGCTCATGTGTGTTTGCGTTTAGCAGAGCCCAGAACTTAATCTTGCAAGATTTTCTCCTTTGTTAAAAATATGGAAGCATTCTCAAAAGGAGTATATTATTTTAAACCTTCCGGCTATGTTGACCCAGTGCCTCCTTGGGGTTTCATTCCCCATAGTCTCTTACTTGTTGGAAGGGATTTGGAGTACTGGTAGAGGCTTCCGCTAGGGTAAAGGGAAGGTGGTGGGAATGATGCCATGTGGCTTAAACATGAGTAGTATTCGTGAGTCCTCTCCTTTTTAGAGCCAAGAAGTTGTAGATAGATTTATAAAGGGGCAGGATAATATAATGAACAATGGTATCATTTGTAGTTATACATACTGACTGGGGTAATCAAATGGCATGCATCACTGCATAAGCTGATCAACAGAGGAGTCAGAAAGAAATCACTCCTTCCATATGTACCATCATCACACAAATGGCAAGGTGCATTCTGGCTGTTTTTCACTTTCTTCTGAACCATCAGATATTGACCACAGACAAAAGTAGGGTTCCAGATTTGGGAGTTTAGTAATCTAATCTGGTATGTACATTCTATTACTATGTGACTTGAGGGAAGGGGGAGTAAGGAAAAGAAAGATGGAAGGAACCCCCTAGGCTCTCAGAGGGGTTCAGAAGACCATCCAGGACAAAAAAAAAAATAGGACTAAAGTCCCTACTTAAGTAAAACTCCCATTGAAGTCTGTCTTAAAGAGACAACATTATCTTGGAATCTAGTCTCTCTCTCTCTCTCTCTCTCTCTCTCTATTTTAAGAAGTAAGGTATCTTATACTTCACCTATCTCTTACTCTGCTGGTAGGGGGTTTTACAGTCACAGGTGTAGATGTTTTTCTGTCTTCTGTTTCTGTGTGAAAGACCCAGATAAACAATGGAGGAACTGTCTAAAGTGCCAATCCTGCAAATGCCTGTATAGCTGGAACCCTATACCCACATGGAGTTCCATTGACTTCTGTCTGTTATAGGATCAGGGCCCAAATGGCTACAGTGGGGAGAGCGCAGAACTGAGTATTTTTAAAGTGCTGCCAAACACACAAAGTAAATAAACTGAAAAAACAAAGACAAACTATTTGTTTTCACTAACCTCTGTCAGTCCTAGTCATTTTAGGCATTACTTGTAAGGATAACAGTAAAATATTTCCAGAATGGGATTTTGATAGCTTGATGTTATCCCTTTAAATTTGGGACCCTTGCATGCATAAGAACTGGGTAGGATTTGTTCTTCAATGCAGTCCCTATTCAGCAAGAAACGTTTACAGCATTAAGGATGTGAACAATCCCATTAACAATTAAAGCTTAAGTAGCCTGCTGAACTGGAACCTGATTTTGTGGGACATTTACAGAGGTGTGAACAGAATTTTGGAGCCAAGCAGCTAACATCCCTTATAGCACTTAGAAAATGTACTGCTGAACATCACGACAAAGCAATACTTGAAAAGGGCTTTTTCAAAAAAAAAAAGTTCTCTGTTCAATATCTTTGTTATCCAGAAGAGTCTCTTCCAGTTGGACAGCTTGCTTTCCTTGCTTATGCAAGTGTCTCTGCTAGAAATGCTTCCACATTACAGATTAAGAGGAAACTCCCAGTGCATCTTGGCAAAACAAGTTATTAGTGAAGATGCACAAATGGTTCCATTCCCATTGTGAAACCATATCCTATACATTTAAACAGGCAATTTTTAGCCTGGGAATTATATGTTCTTCAGGTATTATTTTAATTTAATAATATGTTATGGATGCTGAACAGATTTGTTTAGACTAAAAAGTTTGCTTCAGCCATTTGTTTAGAGAACGTTTGCATCCTGTCTACAACTACCACAAGCCGCTGGTTGTTTCTTTTAAAATCTATGATATCCACAAGGAGGTGCCTAAATGCAACATTATTGTCGTCTTGCTTCCTGGAATGGTCTGGTTAAAGCAGCTATGTTTTCTCTTGAAACAACTCTCCCCAAACCATCTGCGCTATCCTTGCTGTTATATAACTGTGAGAGCAAACCCAGCAGTACAGAAAATACAGCTGAATGGTGTAGAAGGGAATAAAGGAGAGGGGGCAAGGGTACAAAGACCATAACTCTGCAGAAAGGGATAGGGTGCACCGTCAGCACCAAGTGTCATGTCCCCTTCCTCCCAATGTAAGCCACAGGCTTTGTGTGGATGAGTGAGTGAATGGTGGTGCCCTCTAGTGGTTGGCACACGTTGGGAAGGGTGGAAGGAAGAGGACAGGCACGGCTCCTATTACTCTTTTCTGTGGGAGTTCTCCTTTAGCTCAGATGACAGAAGACTGAGCTTTTGGATCTGAAGGACTAAGGTTTCTGTCCTCGTTCCACAGGTGTGTAGGTCTGGATAATTGTGTCTGTTGTGATTTTTTTCTTACATACACACAGCAGGTGCTCTGTGAGTTGGTTCAGAGCTGGGAAGTGCCTTCTCCTTGCAGTACAATGGCCTCCAAACCCCGTGGAGTTCCAAGCGGAAATCTGCTTTGGCTTTCTCACTGCTTGTTGAAATTTTGACTCCCCCCCGTGGGAAGAAGCCTAGGGCTGTTGCCTGATTAATGTAATGTACCTGCGGGGAAGGGTCTGGCAAGCAGGGTAGATGGACTGCCTGTCTTCTCTCACACCCCAAGTTCCAGAGAGACATACCTGGATTTCCCTGTGGATTCCCAGGCTGTGTGAAGGTTGAATGCCATCCTGTAGATACTAACCTGTGTTCCCACCTCTACTGAGGAAGCTCTGTAGCAACCCTTCTAAGTTTGAACTGGTGGGATTTTCAAAACCTCATTTTTCATCGTGCAGGTTTTCCCTAGAAACAAGAAATTTCCTATAACCGCGGTCCGATGATACACACAGTGAAGTGCATTGAAACCATTCTGGATTTTCACTGTAGATCTCATCTTACTCCCTCTGTAATCAATGAGAGTTTTGCCAGCAGTGTGGCCTCTTTGGTGCAGGGTCTGTCTTTTTGGTCTGGGTTTGTAGAGTACCTAGCACAATGGGGTCCTGGTCCATGACTGGGGCTTGTAGGTCCTACTGCAATACAAATACATAATAACAGTTTTAATCTGGACAAGATAACATCATACATCCAAATTCCCTATGGCCCAAAAGTAATTGAAGTCCATCAGAATCTTTCCACTAACTTCAGTGAGCTTTGGATGAGGCTCTGTATGTTATATTTTCCTTGTATTATAAAAGTCTTTTTTTTTTTTTCCCAAAGGTAAATTCATTTGCTTTCTTGAATGGAGAAGATATTGCTTTTCAGACAAAAAAATAAAGCACGCTGAGTGAAAATATTAACTTGTGCATTATATTTCAGCCAACACTGTAGCAAACAAAGCAAACAAAAACAAAACAAAAAATGGGGAAAAAAAGAAAAGTGAGAGAAAGAAAATGTTGTGACTTTGACCTTGGCTCTGCTTATTTGGCTCCTTCCCACCATATCTAACCCACACTCCACTGACAAATACTGCATCTGTCTTGACAGCCTAGTTAGTTCACAAATAACCATTCATTCATAACTCAGAACTGTTGTAAGAATCCCTATTTGTTGCTTAATCGGACGATTGTGAATTTGAACATTGGCTTTGAAAGAGGGACCCTGCAAAATGACAAGTCCAGTCTGATTTTGCAAAAACTAAGAGGGAGGTCTTGCTTGAAAGCGGATACTGTGCTTTTTAAAAAATATATAAATATATTTAAGAGCACTAAAACATCTGTTGTTGCCAAAGCCTAAATTGGAATGTTCTGGGAAAGATAATTTAATTTTAAACTGCTGGACTCATTTCAGTGATGGTAATTTCAACACTTCCTGGGGAAAGTCTATCAGTGAATATTATATGCGCACTAAATGCAGCAGTAGATCTGTCATTCTTTCCATTTCAGTTTTTCACTCGTATAAGTTCGTTATTTTTCCTCATTTGGCTGGTGTCAGTGTCTTGTGTTTTCACTGGCTTCATCTCATTCAAATCCCTGCCTTGAATTTTAAAAGGCAAGCTAAGTGCTGCTGAAGTTTCCTTTTCTTATTTATTTTTGTTTACATTTAGCCTTTGCAATTCAGTAGCTAGCTCTGCTAAAGCAGTGTGTTGGTAAAACTGTAGAGATGATTGAGGAATCAAAATATGGGGGATTTTTCCTTTAAAAAGAATTCAGAGTGAGCTTCATGCTCATGAAAGTGAAGAACTGATAACTGATAGCACTCTGTCTTCTTGTGTATTTGTACAGCACCTAGCATAACGGGCCCTGCTCTTGCTATATAAATGTTAAATGATAATCATGAGCCCAACGTTCAGTGAGCAGAAGCTGTTTTAAGCTCTCCAGCCTGCACGTCTGCTAATGCATCCCAAACCTGACCTACAATAGCCCTTGCTATTTCAAAGCTTGGCTGCTTCTGAGCTGCTCAATGTGCTATACGGATTGATGTTTTTGTGCTCTGGAAAAACAGGCACTAAGGAGTAGTCTGAAATTGCCAAGGCTTCTCTGAGAAAGAGTAATACATAGCAATTTTATAGCAGTTTAAGTTTTCAAAGTGCCATGTAAATATTAAGGTGCAGATTTCCCCTCTTTAGGTACAGAGGGGTTGAAATACTGGCCAGAAATTCCAGGCAAGCCTGGAATGGTGAGAGAGGACTCTAAGTAACTGCTGGTCATTAGAGAATATAGGAGGCTGCTTGCCCATTTTGAAACCCTACTTGCTCATAAGAATGGGGCAGACCAGCAAAGCTGAGAAACACTTCTGTGAGTGTAGTGAACATAACACCAGCTATTTCTCTTGCATCTTAATTGCAGACTTCCATGTTTATGAGGTTTTTCATACTAGAATCAACTCCAGCTAACCCCACAACCTCATATTTAGTGAATATATAGTCAATGAAATCTTTAGCAGCTAGGGGCTAGTTTCATTCTTACATGTGAAGGTGGCATTTGCACCCCTCGACCACATGCCGGCGGGAGCAGCATAGGAGGCATTCACCCTGGGGGGGAAGAAAGTCATTTATATTACTGCCATCCTTCATCGGATGGACACTTTTAAACTGGGGCTCCATAGGAGCTCCTCCAGTGGATCAGTGCATATTCTGGGTGCTCTGGTCACACCCTATCACTGGCTGATCCTGCCCAGTTTGTGAACTGCTGTACTGGCTCCAGATCCCTGGCAAAGTAGAGGTATAGGTGACTTGCACCATTGCTTCCCTTCCCCGTGCTCAAGTTCTTTGTGATGTGCCCTATTAGATACAGAATAGCCACCTCTCAGCATTAATATATGAAGAAAGATGCCTGTTCATTTTCTTTGTCCTTCCTGTTACATATTCATGTAATATAGAGCATCAGAATATTGCAACAAAGAGCACACAGAGCACTAGGTATGTGAGCCTTGGAACAAGTGCCACCTCTCGAAGAAATCCACTCATATTCAGGATCTCCGTTTTGGGTGGCTGGGGATCTCAACTAGCAGCTAGATGTCTTTACAATGGACTTGTCCACCAAAACCCTGGGTCTGAGCTCTCTCAAACTTTGAATCTGGATCCAGACTTTGAAGGTTACGTCCATCTTTATGTCTGGGAACAAGTCAGTTGGAATTTTCATGCATCCCTCCTTTCCTGTGAACAGAAGACCCTAAAAGGATGTAGGAAAAAATATATTTAAAAAAGATGACCAGTGGCTGAGTCACAAGAAGTATCATGTGTCTCAGGGAACATTACACCCTTCCAAATTGGGGTCTTATTTTAATCCACTTTATTGAGAGAGCTCTCTTCCTCTTGATGGTAGAGTATTTGTTATGGTAGGGCTGGAAACGATTGTCTAATCCCCACTTGCCACAAGACCAGCTGCACAAGTGATGCAGCTAAGTCCCTGAACTTCTGTTTCCACATGACTCGAGAGTCTACTACTGATTTAGGGCCTGATCCAAAGCCCACTGAAATCAGTGGGAGTCTTTCCATTGACTACAGTGGGCTTTAGATCAGGCCTATGATGCTTTACCATCTGTTTAAAAGAATAACCACATTTTCAAGGTGTTTTGGGACATATTTTTGTAATGTGGCTCCTTGTCTTTGATGAATTGCCATCAGAGATGTTCTTCTGTACAAGGCTTTGTAAAACACTTTACAAATAAACCACATTGTAGCTTATTGGTAGCAGCATTTGATAGCAAATGTCATCTGGTAACTGCATATGGCAGCAATATGGCAAGAGCAGATGATTACAGAATGCAGGGTAATAGGCATGAGATCATGTCCTGTACCTCTCAGGTATTCCACATCCCTCTCCCTAAAAGAAATGACAATCTGACCATGAAGACCTTGCAAATAAACATGCCATAATACATCACTATCATCCTCTGTAAAGCCAATTTTAGTCTAGAAGCTAACGGCTCCATATTTAAAAGCCTCGCCACAGACAACTGTAAAAAAGCAAACCTTGATCCCCATAACAAGGGAGACTCTAAAGGCTGCAAATAAGAACCAAGTAACGGATCAGAAAGAAAGGCCAGGCTATGCCAACAAGTCCTTGTATGTTACCTGCAAAATCTTAAAATCAGTCCTGAATGGAGCTGGAGCCAGCAGAGCAACCGCTAAAAGCAGCAGCTTGAGTCAACTGGCTGCAATAATACATGCTGAATTTACATGCTGGAAAGCCAAGGAGTCTAAGAACAGGAGCTGTGCTAATGGGATGGAAGTGAATGTGATTTTATATAGTGCCTCTTGCTTGATGTGTCTCAAAGTGCCTCACAAAGTAATGAGTTAAATATCTGGAGGTACATTTTGATCTCAGAGACACAGGTGAAAACTTGGATTAATTCCATTTAAATCACTGAAAACACCAACAGCCATGAGAGGTCAGCGCCCATGAGAAGCAAGAGAGAAGGGGACTTCGTATAACCTGTTACCCAAAGGAAAGCCCTCTACTGTAGTGCTTTCCATGCCTGATTCGGGTCAGCCTGGAGCATGTTCCCAGGTATCCTGGAGTAGGATTTAGAGCCAAAGGGCCTGATTCTTACTTATTCCTTTACTTTGCCAGAGTGGTGTGCAGGGGCCTTGGTGTACTTGACAATCAGACCCACAATCTTCTACTTCACAGGCTTGTTTACTAGCAGAGCCGGAATAGCACCTGGTAAGTGCAGGTGGTACTGAGATGAGCAGAAACGAGAGATTCTGCTCAGGGCATACATTTCCTGATCTGGCCACATTTTTAAATAATAACTAACTGATCACTTGACTGTGTTGTAGGAGAGGAGAGGCTGTGTGTGTTAACTTAGGGTCCAGTAGAGTTAAATGCATTGACCTAGATTTAGGTCTGAGCATGCATCACAGTGATTATGAATATATTGGGCTTATCGTATTTTCCATGGGTAAAATATTTAAAGGCATCCAAGTGATTTAGGAGTCTAAGCCCCAGTTTCAGAACCTAAGTTTTGTTGGTTTATTATTAGCGGGTATTGTTACAGAGGATAGAATTTTGGAAGTTTGGTTCATTAGTTCATCTTGTTCATCAGCCTGCCAATGCGACATTGTTCCTTACAAACCAGTTGCTAGTGCTGTGTCCAGAATAATACTAGGTGGAAGGACATGGTATTGATATCCAAAACTGTTAAAGAATAAATGTAATTGGATAGTGTATTTGCAGTGCAGTATGAAAGTTGGGTGGCAGAATGAATCAAATTTGACTCCAGATTATGAGCTCCAGGTGTAGTCTGGGAGCAGGGAAAACTTGCCTTAACTTCAGTGGGACTTTGTCTGTGTACTGCAGGGGTGGGCAATAAATTTTGCAGAGGGGCCACTCCACTAATTTTGGTAAGTCGCCGCAGGCCGCACCTTTCTACTAGATCAATGAAACCCCATTATGTTCTTTCCACAACAAAGTAATTGCTCTTAAGAACAAGCAACTGAATACACGTTTCTCCAAAGCTTATCTTAGGAGGCAATTCCTATTGCAAGTCATTTTGTGAACACGTGTCAAATTTGCAACAACACAAACGCTAAACTTTTACTTACAAGTTGCGGTCAAGCACTTCCCGAACTTCCTGCTTCTGGCCACGTGACCGGAAGCAGGAAATTTGGGAAGCCACCGGCCGAAAAAGCTCCAATTGAAGGTAGCTTAAGCAGAGCTTGGGTTGACCTGCTTTCAAAGTGGGTGGCCCATCCCGGCTCACTCGTAGCTACGCCCCTGCATGGAGGAAGATTCTATTAATTTCCTCAATTGCCAGGTATCATGGCGGGCCGGACAGAAATGGTAGAGGGGCCGGATCTGGCCCACATGCCATAGTTTGCCCACCCCTGGTATAGTGAGTGCAGTATCAGTTGCTACATGGTTAGAATTCTACTGGTTGTTCTCAAAATCCTGCAGATAGGGTCTTATTCCTTTAACATCTGTAGGTTTTCAGAGTATTGTCTATGGCTAGGCTTTTCAAAGGTGCCTAAAAGAGTTAGGCACTCAATACATGTACAGTAAGTAAGTGCTTTTACAATTGCAGGCCATTTTGGTTTCACCCCATTCACTTTTACAGAGTTTTCCACTAAGGGCAGGCTTAACCTGAGTTTCACATATTAACAATGGAAAAATATTTAACATTAGCTAAAAGTAGGAATTTAGTTTTGGTTCTTCCTCAGGGTTGGCCTTAGGCCAAGTAACACAAGTGACCACATAAGCCACGTCCCTACACTTCACCCTGACTGTCCTATGCTGATTCAGCAGCTTGCAGACAGGCCCTATGTCTCCCAGCAGTCGTGTTACTAGGGTGGAAAAAACCCATAGCCAGAATGTCCTCCTCACTCATGGCTGCTTGGACATCACAAATAACCATAAGACCTGTCCTTCATAAATCTTAGCTACATAGTGGTCTGATATGATCATTATTTTATTTGTTCATTTGACCTGAAGAAGAGCTCTGTTGGGCTTGAAAGCTTGTTTCTTTCACCAACAGAAGTTGGTCTAATAAAACATATTACCTCCCCTATCTTGTGTCTCGTATCCTGGGACCAACATGGCTACAACAATGCTGCAAACATTCTTTCACTGTTAGATCAAATGGCTGCTGTCTTTGATGAATTGCCATCAGAGATGTTCTTCTCTATAAGGCATTAAATAGATGAGTACCTACTTGAAATTTTGTGGTTAGTAAATTTGTACTTGAAGGTATTTGACGCAAAACGTCTGTTAGTCACAGTTTAGGGCCAGTTCAATCAGATACCTCACTCTAAAATTTATAAAGAGTAATCTCACCCCTCCAGGAGCTAATATCATTAGTATTATACAGTAGTTTCTTCTGAGGTTTCTTCCTGGTAGACAATGCAAAATCCTTCTGTGCATTTCTAGTCCTAATTCGCAAGCATTGCTTTTACTGTAATTATTGATGTGAGATAGAAAAGACATCAGAATTTCAATTGAGTTAAAAACTTGCAATTTCTTCTCTCTGCCATTCATCTATTATCCACTAGCTGGAGTATCTTTATCTTAATTTACTTTAAGATGTATCTGCTGATCTTAGAATCTAGGAATTTCCACTTCATTGCAATATAAATCAAAATGTCCAATTTTCTTTGACTTTCTTTCCCCTTCCTTCTTTATTGCACTTTTTCTCTCTGTATATTTTGTTGGGGTTGTGTTTTTTTTTTTTTGTCCCCAGAGCAAAAGGTTGGATTGCCGAGCCTGCTTTTCTTGACAATGACTTGCTTTCATTTCCTTCTACAGCCAGGGAATAGTTTGGAAATTCTGTTCTCTGGGCCTCTGGCTAAGCATCAGAAGCCAGCCAGCCTCAGGGCTTGCCAAAAGAGCAGGAGCTCTTCCTGGCAGAGGTGGGGCTAGAGGAACAGGATCTAAGCCATGAGACTCACTTTCATCTCCTCTCTACAAACCGATGCAGAAATTTGCTGACTACTTATAAATCTTCCAGGCAGAAGAAAATCACGCTACTCTGATAGGTAGTAATTGAGTAAATAGACAAGTTACACTAGATGCCATCCACCACATCCCAGCACAGTTTAAGAGTGTACTCCATGCTGACTGTGATTTTGAACGCTTCATAAGGGAAATGGGCTAAGTGGCTGGAGCCATCCTCATTTGTCACCTTGCATGAACTGCCTCTGTTCTCAAATACACATGCTCCAAATTGTTCTAGGGAGAACAGGCCTATGCCTGCATTCTACTCTCTGTTTCAGCATATTTAGAGGCAGGCACAAGCCCTAAAGTTCAGATTCACATCAGATTTCTTCAGGGGAAATTTGGATCTGTTGTTTTGGTTCAGGCCCATTACTGGTGTTCAGTGCAAAAGAATCCGTGCTCAGAGTGAGCCCATCTGCTGGAAATAGTGTATTGAGTAGTGGTGGTGCTTCAAGATTCTGATAGCCCTTTGCAAGTTGCAAGCATATGATATCAATAACAACTTTACAAATAGATATACAGAGTGCTGATTAATAAGGTACAGAGTGATAAAAGGGTGACTTGCAGGACAGCTGGTAAGAGACAACAGAATTTTGTTTTCTAATCTCACTCACCTGACCCGTGTCAGGTTTACATGGGTTAGTACCCCTGACACAGGATAGGGTCAGTATCAGGTGTTGTGTACCTGTTTAGTGGTTAGGGCACAGTGCCAAGAACCACTGATGTATACCCACACTGTAACTGAGACCATTCTGTTGCTAACAGAAGTACTGGGAAGATGGGGGCATCCAAGCTCCAGCAGCATCTATCTTCTGCCAGACTCCTTGGTTCATTGTAATCCTGTTTCAGATCAGAGCAAAATACAAAAATGGCTCTGATGGAGAACCTTCTCCAGGTCTATCATCAGCATACAGATACTGCTGGATCTCTGTGTCTCAATAATTGCTCCCTTCCTCTTTAAACTTCTTCCTGAGACCACTCAGAGAGATCTTGAGATGCCATAGACTCAGCTGTCACCCAACTCAACCGACTGTCTTCTGCAATGACTCAGCCTCTGCCATCACTGGAGTGTCCCAATGTCTAGTTGAGATCAAAAGAGTGAAGAGTTGTGAGCTCAATCTCAACTCAAGAAAGACAGAACCAATGCTGGTACGTAGTGGAAAATATTTTTAAGGAGCTAAGCAGCACACTAACATCAGCAGGGATCCAGAACATCAAACCACAGATAATCAAGGTAGTGCAAAGCCTCAAGGTCTTGCTTAGAAGCCTTACTCTTCTTTGACATGCCACTTGCCATGGTGGTGGGAAATATCTTCTTTGGCCTTCACTTGGCCAGTAAGCTGGGTTCACTTCTCTGGGGTGAGGACCTAGGTGATTCAGGCTTTAAACACCCCCGGGTTGGAATATTGCAACTCACTCTACTTAGGTTGGAGACAACTACTTCAAGAAAAGCAAAGCCGGTAGATTACATAGCAGTATGTCTTACTGGTAGAAATACCCACTGCAAACACATCACATCTGTGCTTTGCCAATTTCACTGGCTTCCCTGTTTGCGTCAGTGTAAAGCTCAAATGCCTAGTCCTAATCTAGAAGGCACTTAAAAGGTGGAGATCTGTTTGTTTGTTTTACAGAGCGCCTTAGTCTCCAGGAGACCCAAGACATCTACCCTCACTTTACAGGGACTGTGCAACTGGATAGGTGCAGGTTCCAACAGTCAGCCAGTGGCAACAAAGCATTCTTGGTGGCAGGGCTTTGGCTGTGAAACTTCTTGGCAGAAGAGATCAGACAAAGTACAAACCAGCCAGTGTTTAGATCAAGGTATACTTTTTTGATAAGGGATTTCTATTCTTAATAGTGCCCCACAGAGAATAAACCAAACCTCTACACAAGCAGGCACCCTGTGTTCCAGAAAAAGGGAGACAAAACACTTTTTGTTCTGGACTTTTATTCTCCTTAACTTTTTTAAGATACCCCATGACAGGGATTATGAATCTCCCCCCCACCCCACAAAAAAAACCAAAACCCCAGACAGTAATATAGATAACCTGCATAGGTAGGTGGCACCTATTTCTATCAGCTATTGCCAGTTCAGGGAGGGTGCAGACCTTCCTCCATAGCTCTGGTCACAGAGAGCCTGAAAATTTGATATTCTGGAGGGGCCAGAATGGGAGAAACCAGCTTCCACTCCACATTATAGCTGCTGGCTGAGGATTTTCTGTTTTGTGGCACCAAATGCCAACCAGAATTTGGTCATGTATTTACAAGGATCATTTCATCCCAAACCTAAATGCAGCCAGCTTTCTGGTAGAAATGTGCTGCATCTGTCTGTTGCTAACAATGCTATCCAAGAGAGGCTTTAGGAGGGAAAGTGAAGAATGCTTTAATATTTGCAGCACAGAAGCCTCTAGAACCCCAACTGAGATTAGGCCCTTATCTGTCCTATTCGTAGTAAGAAACAGTGGCTGTTGTATGATATAATCAGTTAAGCTGAAGAAGAAACGAGTCTGCTCTAAACTAGAGACTTTTCATACCAGCTCAAAGATTTTTGTGGTGACAGTATTTGTTATTCTGCAGCTGGACCAGTCCAATGGACTAGTAGTTATCTAGAGACCAGTCCTACAGTAGAAATAGGGTTTCATGTGTTAGAAATGTCACATTTAATATTACTGCTTTTCATTTCTTCAGTAGTGCCCAGAATAATTAGGGTTCCCAGCTATCCAATTTTTGACTGAAAAGTCTGGTTGAAAAGGGGACCTAGCTGTGTTCAGTCTGCACTGCTGACCGGACACTAAATGTCTGGTTACCCACAGTAACTGGCCTCGGTCACAGGGTGTGGGAAGAGCAGCAGCAGTTGGAGCCTAGAGGAGCTGCTGTCTGCTCAGCTGCTGTCAGAGATGTCTGGCTGGCTTTTGGACCTGGTTCCAGCCTTTCCAGCAGAGAGGTAGGTACCGGCACTGGCCACCTTGAGGGGTAGGGAAAGTGGAAGAATCCTGTCCAACCCCCTCCCATCCTACTATGCACCAATTGCCCTCACTCTGGAGACTTGACCCCATGTCCACCCCACAAAGCCCCAGTTGTCCATCCCCTTGCTCTGCAGACCAAGTGCTCCCTCCACCCCACCATCTCCTGATTGCCTCTGGCCCCTTCCTCCAGGGACTGACCCCCACTCTGCTCTACCCCAATTTCCCCAGCCCCTCAGTCTGGGACCAACACCCCCATCCTGCCATGCCCCGATTGGGCAGGCAGGCAGGGTTCGCATCAACTCCTCCCAGCCCGGCTATGCAGGTGGCAGGTGAGTTCCAAGATGGGAGAGAGACAGACAGGGAGAGGAGCGACATGGGGCGGGGGTGTCTGGTTTTCAGCTATTAGAAAGTTGGCAACCCTAGAGCCGCCAGATAGCTTTAGTGGTGGTTATTTCTTGTCAGCCAAGTGGTGTGTTTGCAAAGAGACTTTAGAATCTAGAGTATATTTCCCCATCAGACTATGGCAGTTGCAATGTAGGTCAAACTTCTGGCTCAAAATGCTAGTCTGTTTCACTTTAGGCTTCTACAGCAGACCAGCAAAGCAGGAAGTTCAAAATTAAGGATGAAATACCTCCAACGACTCCAAAAAACACACAGTATAATGAACTCACTAAAACTCTGCCATTCTTATTTGTGTTGAGTGTAACCTTATTCTATGAAAAATTCCAATGACATCGATAGGTTTACTAATGGAGTAGAGTACAACTCAACCTAGTAGTGATAATAGGGTGGTAAATTCTGGTCTTCGGGATGGGCTGTTAGCTAAAATTTGGCATTGGATTGTTTTTACCACAAAACATTACACTGTATTGCAAATAGTGTTTCTGTTTTATTTTTCTGGAGTTCTTTATTTCTCTGTATTAATAGGAGTTTATATATATAAAGATATCACATTATTCATCCAAATAATGAAAATATATTTCAGAGAGAGCATATTTTGTTTACTAAGGCATATCTTTTTTTACCTGAGGAGCTGTTTGTTAAATAGCTATCTCTAGTACTGTACTTGCAAATTTTATTTTAAATTGATTATTTATCCAACAAACTGGGGGGGGCTTCAAAGAAATATGGTGTCTTTTATTTATTACCTACTCATGTGCATGTTTAAGAGCACATTGTTATAACCCTGTCATTCACCGTGACTGTAACGGGGGTTTGGTATGTATAACAACTGCAGCTTCAGGATCATGCGTATTATTAACCTGCTAGATAGTGGGCCAGATCCTCAGTCAGTGTAAATTTGCGTAGCTCCATTGGAGTCAACAATTATATTGATTTGCATTTACATACATGTCTGAATATTATGTTATAAGTACACTAATATATATATATATATATAACAATAACCTTTTATATATATAAATGTATTTATCACATGGTATGCAGAAATGAGAGCTATTTATCAATATGTATGTATCATGTTTGTATAATAAACAAATAAATAAAGGAGCTGCATCTCCTTTAGCTGACCCAATTTGCTGTTACTAAGAATACATTTGTCTCTCACTGTGTACGTGTAATCCCCATTAAGACCAACAGGAAACACTTTAATGTAATGAGGGGATAACAACATTAATTTGGAGCATAACTTGCTCCCTACACAAGTTCCAACTAAATGAGCTTTGTGTAGAGATCTTCAGAGGGGACAGAATGCCCCACCACCTATGCTGCCCTACAGCTTATGCATGTGCCCTAGGACAGGAAGATCTGGTTGGTGGAGTTTGTAACTGCAGCTTCCCTGGCTATGCCAGCTCTCCTGTCTCTCAAAGAACAGCTGCTGTACATAGGCTCTCTGCATCTTGTCCTTATTCCCCCCACACAGCAAAACTCCATGGGTTCTGCTGCTCTTGGCCCATCTGTGTCTATATGGAAGAGGAAGACAGTCATCAGAATTCCTCCTAATAGAAATGTGTAGCAAACAGTGACCTGGAAGAAATTGCCGAGCATATATGGCACCTGATTTTCAAACGTGAATAGCTTGATCATCATTTTTTGTTTTAAATGCTAGTCCATAGTATAACATTTAGCAGTTCTTTAAAAACTCTTTTGGATGAAAGATACTAAAGTAACTAGTTTTCATTCCTCTTCAAGAAATCAAACCCAAGTAGTATCTTCTTCCTGACCTAATTCAATCAGTGTGCAATGCTGACAAGAGTTGTCATACTAAGTCATATCCACAGGGTTTAGCAGAGATGGAAAATGCCATCTTCTCAGATTTGTCCTTTGGTCAGGGACTATCTCAGTTGTTCGTACAGTGCCTGCCCAATGGGGTGCAGGCCTGGAGGCATCACCATCATTCAAGTTATTATTTTAGTATGATTTCCAGAACACCTTCTCATTAGTGCTCTGCATTTGGTGTCAAGGGTATATTACTTTACTAATGAACCTCCCTCCTTCACCTCATCTCACTCTCCTTCTATCTCCATCTAATGCACCTGTCAATACTGTACCTAGACATTGTCTAATCTGTCCCACCCTTGAGCTGGATGATAGGGGAGAATGGTGTTATGTATTTGGAATGATTTAGGCAAGGGAGCATATATAGATCTGGCGTTTTCCATAAGTATCTGTTGTGTATCTAATCTGTTATTTGATATTGAATATAAATTGATATTTCTTTTTTAAGTGAATTGCATGCTCATGGGCCAGATCCTCAGCTGGTGTAAGTTGGCGTAGGGGTGTCATATTTAATTCGAAGCCAAATGTTTATGGCAGTCCTAATCCATGGAGGACAGGGATTTATAGTGTAGTGTTAACACCTAATTATGGGCCAACTTCCCCCTTTAGGTAAGTGTGTGTAACTTCCATTTGAATCCAAGAGCCCAATTTGCCCTTATGGAATCACTAACAGTGCTGCTTTGATATTGTTTCAAGAAAATCATGATGAATTCAGCAGCTGGTTAAAATGCTACCTATTGACTCCAGTGTCTAATAGAATATCTGGACTGGCCTTAAACTAACCAAGATCCCAGAAATGTAGCCTGAAATATTAATATTGTATCACCCACAGGTAGAGGCATGCGTGCTCTTTTGCTTCCCTTCTTTGAAGATGTTATTACTACTGCCTGATTTGGGTCCTGCTGTATTTTGCTTGCACTCTTTCACCTTAATGGTGGTTTTGTTTCCTTTTTCTGTCTGTTACTATAATCACATCTTTTTTTTACAAGGGACATATAGTTCCTCCAGGCAAATCAGGAATTCTCTGTCAATAATTCTTTTAGCACTGAGTAACATGCAAGCAGGAGTTGATTTGTCCACTTCTGACATAATGTGCATTGACTTACTTGAAATGGCTAAAGGAGATGTAGGTGGCAACTAGGATTTATAGATAAATCAGGAAGAGCCTATTTAAAGTTTTTTTGGTATGGTATACAGTAGTATACTTTTCTAAGTCCCATCATATACTGTCTTCTGTATCTGGTTTGACTTCTCAAACTGAGAGAATTCTATAAAACATTATTTTCAGATTGTCTTCTGCTGTTCATAATATGACCTTAATCAGGGCCAAGGTAGGGGCAGGGAAACTACAATGATCACTATAAAGATAGGGTACAAAATGCTAAGCTTTTGTGGGGGTGGGAGCATTGAGTGATGTAGGTACAAGTTGTTCATCACTTTGCTTCCACTTTAGAAGGTACTGAATTTCCCTCTTGTTTTTTTAGAGCAGAGCAGAGCTCAAATATATATGTAATAGAAAACAGAGATCAGAAAAATTAAGGATGGAAAAGATCTAGAAGGTCAGATAGGCCCTCTCTCCCTCCCAGTGCCAATGTGCGTTCACTTCAGTCCAGTCAAGTTGTAAATGTCCAAACAGATAGGAAAAGCTGAAGAAGCCCTGGGGGACGGGTTAACGTTTTCAAAACCACCTTGGTGACTTAGGAACTTTAAGTCCCTTTTTCAAAAGGGACTTAGGAACTCACTGAAAGTTAATAAGACTTAAAGTTCCTAAGTGCTTTTGAAAATTGTACCCAACATCTCACTGTCTGGAGATACTATGTTTTTCTGATACTCCTTTTCTTCATTTTAACCCAATACTTTTAGCATCTCTTCCTTCTGCCTCACTGGTCTGTCCATCTATTCTGTACTTCTCACCATTGTATCTGAGTGCCTAGAAACACAGCAGCGTCTTAGCATTCACATGACAGTGCCGGAAATTATTCTAAAAACATGGTGTGCTCCAGGGTAATGGTAATACTGCCCTAAATAAGTATGTGCCCCATTTTGCATATTTAGCTTTTGTGATTTTTTCTCATAAACCAGATCTTCCAGTCCTCTAAGTATTTTGTAGCTTTTCTCTGAATTCTCTCTGTTGGACGGTTGCCCTATCCGGCCGGGGCGCCACAACTCTTCCTCAGGCCCAGGCTCCGAGGAAGGCCCTTGTGCCTCCTTGATAGGGAGGACAGTTAGAGTCTATTCCAAGCCTGGGGCCCCAGTCCAGGGACAGGTGACCCTTGGCATCCAGCCCCTACGTAGGACATGGCCGGTAATCACTCTGCTGTCTCCAACCTGGAGCCAGGCGAGGCAGGAGTGGGATCTGGCCTCTAGCCCTTGAGCAGGGGTGAGGTGTGGAAGCAGTTTATCGCCTCTGACCCTTAGGCAGGGCAAGGCAGTAAAGCAGTTGGTAGCCCCCAACCCTGGAGGAGGGGGTCAAGGCATGGAAGCATTTTAGCGCCTCCGAGGGGAAGGCAGGAGGGGGACGCAGGCCCAACCATCTCCACTGCGTCCCAGCCCAGGGCCCTAGCAGTGGCAAAGCAGTGCCACTGGATCAGCAGGGCTCCAGCCACAACACACTGACTCAGCTGCAGTCTAGCAGGCTGCCCTGGGCCACTTCCTCCCCCTGGTCCCTGGGCACCTGAGTGTCCTCAGCTTCCTCAGGCTCGGTGGGGTACTCGGCCCACAGCAGGCCCACCAGTCCTTCCTCGTCGACTGGCTGCAAGTCCGGGAGTTCATCCGTGGAGGGCAGCTCCTCTAAGTCCTCAGCTTCCGAGGGTTCCTCAGTGTCAGGCAACTCCTCCAGGTCTGCACTGGTCTCCATGGGTACCTCCCACCCTGAGGTGTTGGGGGGCTCAGTCCAGCTGCTCAGGCTTGGCAGCCCCCTCCGTTCACCACGGTCAGGTATCGGTCCAATCCGTAGGGCTTGGTAGCCCGACCCAATCACTCAGGCCCGGTGGCCCTACCCAGTCCCTGGGGCCTGACGATCCAGGCAGCTTCAGAGGCTCACGCTCAAGGAGGTGGTTCCTCCTCAGGCGGCTCAGCCAAGGTCCAGCCTCTGGTGCAGCCAGCAGGAAGGCATATCTGTCCCTGGCAGCAGCCCTCTCCCATCTGAGCTGCTGAGTCTACCTTTTATACTTCCTTTTCCTGTGGCAGCTCCGCCCCTTTGTTGCCGGGCAGATTGGGTGGCCAGCTGTCCTATCCAGCCGGGGCACCGCGACCCTTCCTGGGGCCAAGGTTCTGAGGAAGGCCACAGCACCTCCTTACCCTCTCCAATTAGCCAGTATATTTCTTGTAAGAAATGCCTGGAACTGAATGCAATATTCTTAATGTGGTCACGGTTCATTCACATAGAAACAGATTACTGCCTCCCTGCTCTGTGATGGGATGCCTCTGAGCACGCAGTCCAAACGCACACATTTTTTTCTGATGCTGTATCAGATTGGAAATTCATCTCTAATCTATTATCCACTGTCAACTCTATCTCTTGCAACTTCCCATGTCTCTCCTTCCAGCAGAACACCAGTATTTTGGATTATTTCTCCCAAGACATATTAGCCTTCAGTTTAACCTTCATTGTTAATTATTCGTTTTTTACTCTCTGTAGGTTTCTGTAAAGCTTTTTATATGTGGGGCGCATGGGAGAACCTCTTTAAATATTTATGCATACTGAAAATTGACAAATCTTCTTTGTGTTGTATTACAAGAATCCTAATGGCATTAGATGAGGTGTCTCATTGGCCTGTGACAGTGTCATTCCACAGTGTTACATGATTCCTTGTCATATGTATCAAGTTGGGTAAAATGCATTCCACAACCAAATGCACATGTTGGAATTCTGCTGTACAATTCTGCAAACACTCTCAATTCCATCTTGATGCCAGTGAAACCTCCAATTGGGCAAAGTATGGGCACCCTGAAACAGATGGAAATATGCATGATGCTTCACAATAGGAACATTCCATGTAAATCCATTTCAGAGTTGACAATTCAGGACTGTTAGCCCAAGGGGAGCATAGCTGCTTGATTTTCTAATCTCTGGGTCAGTTCCATGTTTCACATCCTAGTCTGCAGAAGGGTGTTCCCTATTTTCTGTAAATCCCTTGCCAATTTAAACACCATATTCTGTACTTAATAGCCTTTAGTATCCTGTGTAACTTAAAAGAGAATCATATGACTAAATTAAATGAGGAAGATTACTTACAGTTATGCTTCTTTAGACTTGATAAGTTAAATACCTGCACTACCCTACTGATAACCACTGTAATCGATAAAATACATCTGTAATGGTATTTAACACAGAACTGACAACTTTATTCTGAAAGGCCATCTTGGTTGTTGTGTTGCTTTATACTAGTGTCTTCATAAATAATCAGCTCCATAGTCTGTTTTTAGCAACAGCAGATGTTTTGGTACTCTGTTTTGATCTTTAAAGGTATTGTTTCTCACATTGCTGTACATCTGTATTTTCTGAATCATCCTGTTTTATGAAGCAATTTATGGAGTGCATCCACAGAATATGAACTTTGTTCACAGTCTGGAGTTTGGGTAAGTCTTTCTTTCTGCAAGAAAGAAAGAAAGTTGCTTCAAGGATAATTTCTTTTGATGTTATTGTTAGGGAAAAAACAGTTTAAGTAACAAAAACAAAACAGGTGAAACTTTAGGGACAGTTAATGGATTAAAAAGCAATCAATCAAAACTTGCAGAAATAAGGCCATTTATTTTGATCATGAGTTGTTAAGTTTGGATGTCATTTCAGTATCTTTGGAATTCTGAGTACCTGCTATTGGGATTTGTGGCTTGCAGTAATACCCTCTGTTACTGATACAGCTCCATAGCTTTCAGCATGGTAGGGACATTCTGAAGTGCAGGTTTTCAGTCATGCTTTAAAAGTTTTTGACACCTCTTTTGGTATGTGGAAGAGTTGACTTTAAAAAAATTCTGAAACTCACCAAGAAAAAAAGACGAGAAGGCCTTGACAATTTAGTAGAATGTGCTCCTTGAAACCAATCCTCTGTTGATGAACTTGAAGCAGCTGCCATCTCTGTGACTGATGGAAAATGAGTATGCCTCAGTGAAAGATATTTGTCATATCCTTCAGTTAGTTCCAACTGGCTCCATTTAGCTGTTGCAGTCGCATCCATGAAACCAAAGATTGCCTTGTAAAATAGAAAGCTCAGTCAATACTAGAAACACCAGACAAGACGAATTGTGTCTTCACTCCAGAGTTAAATAGACTAATCTACCCTTGAGTTACTTCCTTATCTCCAGGGAGAGCAGCAATACTACAGAATAACAGTTGAGCTGCTGTAATGCCCTGCCACCACATTGGTGCTCTACTACCTTGTGTTTGGTGCAAAGACTTTTGGGATCACATCCCATGGTTTGTAGTGCTGCAATAATCTGTGCTGCTCAATGATTTTGTTTGGTTTTGCTCATTTTCCATTCCAGCCACCAAAGGGTTAAAATATCAGACCTGCACATTGACTGTATCAAATACATTTTTCAATATGTATATGATTTTACACCAAGCAAGGCATATGCCCACATTTACAATAACCAGTAATTGAAACAGAACAGTTTTAAGGCTCAGAAGACTCTCTAGGGTACAGTACATTTGTGCTTGGCTGAAGTGTTTCAATAAAATGATCTATTTTTTTCAAATAATAAAACAGTGAGTAGCCACGTTTTTTAATAGCAATAACAAACATATTATAATTTGAAAACTTTGAATTCAAGTTTTTGGCACAATGCCCTTTTTACTAACTTATTCCCATTTTAAATTGTATTGAGGAAGCTCTCTGTTGTTCACAAAAGACCTTCCTGGTAAAGGATACCTAGTCTGTTGCCAACCAAGTAATCATATGTTTCAATATAAATCTCATGTTCATTGCAATGGGAGAGTATATTAAAATTTTGTCCATGTCAATGCTCTATTTCTTAGTTTTCAGGACACAGTCGGCCATTTCCAAATCTACTTCTGAATCTGAGGAACTGCCTAGATAAAAATATTTTAAAAATGTGTTGTTTTAGATGATCACTTGATGATCACCTGTTCTGTTCATTCCCTCTAAAGCACTTGACATTGGCCACTGTCAAAAAACAGGATACTGGGCTAGATGGACCATTGGTCTGATCCAGTATGGCCATTCTTATGTTCTTTAGTGGAAACCAAAAAATAGTTGTAAACACTTATTTATATCAGTGCTTACAGCATTTCCAGGAATAGTTTGGAATATTGAAAAATCTGAAACAATAGTTTCTGAGGAACAATTGTTAGATCTTGCCATTTGCCAGGGATCTACTACATAAATGTACATTCTGAGTATTAGTAGGATTTTCCCTTTGTTTGATTCAAAGTGATTTCATTTGTTTCCATTTTGTATATTAAGTGCTGAATTCTGTGCTCATTTATAACTGAGCAACACTACTGTGGATCTTCTGCTGCAGGTGAGGGTAGAATGGAGTAGAGCGATCAACTAAAAGTGTACATATTTCCCATATGTTGTTTAACCCTGAATTGAAGCTCTTAGTACAGGCTGACTGGCCCGGTTTTTATGTCTTGTACTATTGTCAACATCCTGATGGGTTTTGCAGTGATTGTCTGGAAGCAGACATGCTTTTCCATCTTTTGACAGAAGGCTGCTGAGGATAGATACCAGGGAGAAACCTAACAGATGGCTACACTACTCTAGTTGTGTAGGCTAGACAAATATAGTACAATGCAATGCTTCGTTTAGCTGTTTTAAAATTCTTCCCTATAGTACAAGGAGTACCGAGGAATCCTTTTGCACTGTTTCGTACTGATGGTCACAACAGGTCACAGCATGATTGTCTCATGCTTCTTGGATACGTGGCAACCCATCTATAATTGCTTCAAGAACCTTGTGCTACATGTGACCTCTTTGGACATTCAAGCCTAATGGTGCAAGGATTCCTGTTTAGTATTCCATTAGACAGAACAATACATACAGTAAAGTCTACCTCTGACACATGCATCTTTACAGGATGATCTCTTCTTTCTTCAACCTTGATAAAAAAATATTCCTTCCCCTTTTCAGTCTCAAGTGAGTTGATAAGCAGAGATGCTTTCATAATATGTTTTTAAAGGTAAGATTAGGTTTAAGGTATGTTTAGAAAGTTCTAAAGTTTTAAAATTACTAGATTATTTGTGGCTCCTGCATAATCTATTCACGCTATAGCTAGATGAGTAAAATCTTATGGTAAGGTAGTTTCTTCAGTGACTGTAGCAATGGGGATACATTCTACTTCTGTCATCATCTTTGGAGTGAAAATAACAGAAACTTCTAAACTCAAGTAATAGTGTAAATCCCTTATTTGAGTTGCCTTATGTTCCTCAAGCAAATACTACCAGCTGGATACACTGTTACAGTTTTGTCCTGGTGAACCATTTAGAGGGGAGGTTCTATAAATTATAATAAAAGGATAATCCTCTTATAGTTAGGTTAGTGTACCGAATCAGTAAAAAAGTCCTGAGATTGTTGACTGCTGCGGCAGAATAAGAAAGGATTTCTTACCTGTTCATTAAGTTCTGTCCAGTTCTAGATTTCTCCACATCCCATCTAAAATATTTCTTTAACCTTTCAGTGTTCTAGTAGTGGAATATGTCCATCGAAAGCATTCAGGGATGTGCTGTAAGCTGAAAATCTTATTTGTTTTCTATTTCTGTGTGCTGGATGTAAGGAACCATAATCCAGATATGCAGACTGGTAAGTGAAAATGCTAAGACTCGAGAGGCCAGATTTCAGAGGGGTTCTGAACACTTTTGGAGCACCTGCAATTCCAGCTGAAGCCCATGGGAGTTGCATTTACTTAGCACCTCTCAAGACTTGACCCTCAATTAGCAGGTAAGAAACATGCTTTTTGATAGCAACATGCAAGGACCCTTCCAACCAGTCCATATTCTGTGATACAAAAGGTAGCTGCCATGACAGTCACTTCTGTCACTCAGGAATGCTTGCTTACAAAGAGAAGACATTTGAACCTGCCTGCTGCACTGTGATTCTATTTTCTCCCTTGAGCATCAACATTGTCTCCTAGGCAGCAAGCAGAGGCCTGGTTAATGCTTCCAAATAGGCATTTTCAGCTACTGGAAGATACTATAAGCAAATGTCTCCAACATGGCTCTCCTAACTCATTAAGTATCACACTTTGCAGACATCTATGGCTAACTGTGTACTAGCAGAATAGTGGTCAAATGATTTTAAAATCCTGCATGCAGAAAAAGCTTTTACTTGATTTAAAATACTGCCCCATGAGCTTTGTTTTAAAGTGTCAAGAACGCCTGCACTTGCTGACAACCAGGACTATGTGTGGTGATGTGGGGAAAGGTTCTGTGGGAGAGGAAGAGCATAACAAATCAGATCGATCTTCCTTCTATTGTTCTATATTTATGAAGATAGAACTAAAAATGTAAACATTTGTTCCTCTATCCCAAGATGAAAGGTCTCTAAGATCTCTAACTAAAAAGGCAAGTAGCACTTGTCTGTTTCCCTTAGGAAGGCATTTCTTTTAACTGTCGTTTTCATTGGTAAACAACCTGATTGTTTATATATCCCAAGATTTTAATACCTTTTTTTGAATTGTATAAAGCCAGTTGAATGCAGTTTGGCACTAGGCAACAAAGTACATACATTTAGGTGCCAAGAAGAGACTGTGCTGTGTTTGAGATGCTTTACATTCCAAACCTGTTACCTTGTAAGTGTAATATTTACCAGATTTCAGTTCAGCTGGAGATGAAGAGCAGGCCTGTGGAGGAGGGGGAGCTAGGGAGAGTTTGAGCTTGGAGAGGAAAAGCTTGAATGAACTGATACAGCTTGCTAAATTCTTTCTGGGTAATTGACTTAGGTGAAGACATTGTAAAGAGCAGACTCACTCACAGGGCAGTTTTATTCAGGCTAAAATCACTGTGCATGAAAGCAAAAAATAAAAGGAAGGGGAAAATTGAAAGAACCAGTCTAGCTGTGGATGTAAAGTTCTCTGGCTTTGTTGGAGGTGGCTAATCTCTTAGCAAGCTTTGGGTTTTTTGCATTTGCAAATGTGAACTGGTTATTACGATGAGACAACAGCAGTTCTAAGACTTTTATGCCTACATGAGTTTTACTTTTGTACCGAGCCAGAATTTGTCTAGCCACCAGACCCTTCTCAGTTAGAGGGGATTTCAGTCAATTTCCCAATCAATGCTTGAAAATCTCTTGTTTATAAACAGAGTTAGTAAACGAGATAAAGCTAAATGGCTAGGGAAAACGGTCCCATACACTTTTTTCAACTGTGCAAATAATAAAATCCAGAGTCTGAGAAGAAACAAGATTGATTTGCAAAATCACTTACATAATTTTTGTTCCAATAATCCCCTCTAAGTGTCATTGGAGAATGATTTCAAAAGTTGTCTAGTAAACTGAAATATTAAAAAGAAGCTGGATCCAGTTCAGTTGGACTTCATTCTATTGTTTTTTTCATGCCTCTGCAGATGAAAAAATGCTCCAATTCCAAATACAATGTGTTACAATTGTGCAAAATCCTTAATCTTATTTTCCATTCATTTATGTAGTAATTAAAACCACAGCACTGGAAACTGCTTTCATAGGCAACTTTCAATTGGAGAAGCCTACTTAACTTCATATATTTTACAATTGTGCATTTCATTTGCTGCCTTTCAGTTCCAAAAGATAGTGAAACTTGACAATCTTACCTTAACTATCAATATATACAGCTGTTCTTTTTCTGACATGTACAGTATTGTACTGTACAGAACATGACAGCGCAGTTAGACCTTCTAAAAAAAATATAGTATTGTCCTATGTAGAGGGCATTTCAAAATGCTTCATTGAAAGAATAATTTATTATCTTAAAGAGAGAGGAAAGTTTTAAGGGAATAATTAAAGAGGGGAAATGACTCAGTGTCTTGAAGAAAGGAATTATGGGAGAGTTCCAACTCAGATGGGGCATCAAGGGTGATGGAGCCACCACCAACTGTGGAGAGTCGTGTTTGTGAGGCACCCAATATCACTTGTGGTGAGTGCCATATAAACTGAGAGATGGAGGGACAGTTTGGAAGGAATAACACCGAAGGATCATGATTCATTCAAATGACAGCAATTCAACATTAAATCACTAATGGGTTCTCATGTGTGTAGTGCCCACTTTTAATGAGATCTCTATGCAGAGAATTGTCCATATAAGCTAGTTTTCTTGACAATTAAAGCAACGCTTGCTTGTTGAATTTTTAAAAGCCCAACTTCAGATTTCAAAGTTAGATGTTTTGGTGGGATTGGGTGGCTTTGTCTAGACTGAAATCCAGTCCAAATAAGTCTCACGCCAGTAGGTAAATGTCTGCTTCACAGATTCCCCATCCACAGTTGGCACGAATTGTCACCTCTGAGTGGGAGCCCCAGAAGGGAGGGCTGGAATGGAATGGACATGAAGACTGAACTACACTCTTACTCTAGAAGTAGTCTCTTCAAGACAGGAATTAAGTACATTGCCAGGGCATTAGGGGGAACTCACACTGCCACCATTATAGATAAACAGAGTGATTCAATCATTAGGGCTATCTGTCCAACACTAAATTCATACCCAGAGCTGTCCCTAGAGTACAGCAAATTAGGGCAACCACCCCGGACCCCACGCTTTGCGGGTCTCCGCATTTTGTGCCAGAACTAGCTAGGAGGCGGTGGCTGCAATCCGCCTCCCAGCAGTGTGCTGAGACCCAGCAGGAGGCAGTCAGCTGCCTCCAGGGTCCTGGCTTTGTCCTGAGACCAGCCGGGAGGCAGGTGGCTGCAGTTCTCCTGACTGGGAGCAGGGACCAGGCAGGAGAGCAGCTGCCACCCTTGCCCCAGGCCCCACTCCCACCTAGGGACGGCCCTGTTCATACCATTTTCACTTACAGTTACAGGCTGTAATTCAGGAAAGCTCTTAAACTGACTTTAGTGTGATATAAGTTTAAAGTTAAGTACTAGACGTAAGTGCTTTCCCAAATCAGAGCCACGGATTTTTTGTTTTATAGAAGTGTCAGAATGATTTTATCATTTATCCCTCACATATTCTTTTCCGATTGGTTTAAACTCCCTCCAGATTAATAAAGGAACAAGAAAGTGTTTTACGTGAAAACGGCAACGTTGTGAAGTAAGAGCAAAATTATTACAGTCAGATTCCCCTGCTCTAAGATAAAGACATAAATACAACAGTCTGAATAGCTCAAATTGAATTGTGAAATAGACTGATAATGTCTTTTCACTGCCATTGCCTTGATTTTAACACCAAGTCTGTCATGTATGACGGCTTTGTGGTTGTTGTGACACTGTTGTAGAAAATTGTATTTAGGGAAAGTTTACGTAGTAATTCTCTAAGGAATTCACAATGTTTCGATTTTTTTTCCCCAAGCACAGCTTGCTTCAGCAGTGGCATGTTGTTGTGTCGAATGAACAGTCTGTTAGCACTGAGTCATGGTGTCACTGTAGACCCCGGGTTGTACAACAGCACGTGCAGTCACAAGCCCTATTACACAAATGATTAAAATGCAGATGTTTGTTCAGGTGGTAAAACATAGATGGTAAAAGCATAACTCCACTGCTGGGAGACGTTGTGATGGCTGTGTGTATTGTGGGAGTGGTAAAGTTTACGGAAACAGCTTTTGGGGCCTGGCCTGATTTTAGGGACATAGAAATATCAAGGCCAGTCACAGTTTACTTTAAAAGAAGAGTAACTTTGTGGGAGATAGCCTTGAAAACTTTTAGGGTTGAAAGTTTGTGTCTGTGCTTTATTCTAAAGATCATGGGTTAATCACAGGCCCTTTCACGGTCACCCAGGACTTGCTCTGGTACCCAAGAACACAGCCATGAATCCCCCAAACTAGTTTGTAGCTGAGAGGGATAGTATTTCCTGGGTGGCTGCTGCTGCTGACACTAGGGCAGCAACAGGCGTCCTCTTACCCTGTGGGCTGGCTAGGTGAGCCCCCAGCATGGAAGGCTGTATTATTAAATGGAGTTAATGTGGGACTGAGACCTGAGGATTTCTGCATTCTAATCTGACAGAGCAGACCAAGCCCTGTTCAGCTCTCGCAGAAATTAGGAGTGGGGGGCAATGCTCCCCAAACTATGCCCATGGCTGGTGCAGGTTGATGACCCAGCACCTCCCCCCACCTGTGGTAACTGGACTTTGTGTCCAGTCAGCAGTACTGGTCAGACACTGCCACACTCCCTTTTTGACTGGACTTTCGGGTCAAAAACCACTTGGCAACACTATTTTAACCACTCTTTGTTTCATTGTCTCCATCTGTAAGATGGAGGCAATAACACATATCTCCATAGCTACTTGCTGTGTGGAGAGTGAGGTTCAAATAATGAATTAACGTTTGTAGAGCGCTGTTATGCATGGGCTAGCGTGCTAAAGAATGTGCACACTCCCCCAACGGGTTGAGGTCTAGCGCCCCAGACTCTAGTCTCATTTGAGAATATCTCCTTGAAAAACCTTTCTGAACGTTACAACCCCAGCACAAGCAGCTGGACTCCACTTCTGAAGTGGTGCTCCAGCCCCTTTTTACATAAAATGAACTTATTAAATTTGGGATTCCCCACAGAATCACCATTTTGACCCATCCTGAACTCTTCAGCCAGACCCTGAGAATGATGCTGTGATCATAGTGGAGAAGAGTTCTTTACATTTAGTAGGGAGTGGGGAAGGAGGACAGCAAAATGGCCCCAGAGACCCATCTAGCAATGTTCAGGCCATCTCTGAAAGTGTCAGATACCAAAGAGTCCATTGAAGTCATTGAGAAATATCACCAGCTGTCCAGTGTGCACACTCAGGGCTTTAGACATAGCTGAAATAAGGTTACTTTCTTTTCCTGACTTATATTTATAGTGTTTAGTTTATTAACAAGCCACGGTGACAAATCCTTTTAGCACTTGGCGCAGAGTATTGAAAACTGCATTCTTGCTGCCTCAGAGCTGGCCTGAGTAGTCATATTGGCATCAGACCACTGTCTCCAAGTGCAGGTGCATCCTGTCTATCTGCGGCAGGTTCTCTTGAAGTTGTTAAGATTCCGCGATTCCCATGTGCCTGTCTCTGACCTTCTGCCTCGGCTCCAATACCTTGAGAAATCTTAGAGCCATGAAAAAGAAGGATATGCACAGCAGATGCAGTTAGGTGTATCTATGCCAAGAGTCTCATATGGTGAAGAGAAGAATAGATGTGTAACAGAAATAACGTTAGCAATAAGTCTGATGGATTCAGTAACACTATGTTTGCACAACATTTTTCTAAAATACAGCTCGTTAGTAAATTGGCGCTGAGATAACATCCCAAAGCCAGTTTTAATCTTGCTGTCAGTATAAATGCAATTTACGATGCAGGTGCCAAAAAGAGGACAGATTTAAAAATAATAAACACACATGCAAACCCAGTTCAATATTTAATCTCCTGTTGATAAGAGAATGAAAAACACTGTCTTTCATAAAAAAACATTCAGGGGTTTTTCATTATTATTATTATTATTATTTTATTTTATTTTTTTACTGCCATCATCAAGAAGTCTGGTTATAAAGCAAGTAATGCTGCCAGGCTTTTCCTTGTATCTTACGGTTCACTCTGCCAATGGCGAAGTTTCTTGTTACAAATCCCTTTTGAAAACATCACTTTAAGTAGTCCAAGAAAAGAGGTGGGGGAAAGAAAGGAAGAAAAGGCCTTTTGCTATGTAGAAGCCTCTGGTCAATCTTGCAAACATTGCAGGAGGTGATTCTGATACGTTTTAGCCATCAGCATGCTCAGCTTATCCAATACAACAAATTCAGAAGGCCTGAACTTTGCTAGTTAGGTGGGTCAGCTTGTGTGCCCTGATGAGGCTCTTAAATGGAGATGGGAAGTAGCACCTGTGACTCTTGCTTATAAATCCCAGCTGAAAAAGGCATAGCACTCCATGGAAAGAGATGAAAGACACTCTGGGAATTTTTCTTACATTCCAGTGTAACCAGAATAGCAAAGTGCATACCTGAGAGTTTTCCAAACACAACAGACATCTATTCACATATTTGATTTCAGTGGTGATACATGATAACCTGGGATTTCATTCAAAATATACTGATGGTGGTTTGGAAGGGTTCTCCTTCCTCAGTTATTCAGAAAATAGCTGGCATAAGCGGAAGGATCATTCGTTGGCAGTCTAAATCAGGAGAGAATACGAAGCAGAGAGAGTGAAGACTGTCATCTTTTGCTGAAAAAACTTTCCATTTTTACACTAGACTGCCATGAACTCAGGTGAAATCCTGGCCCCATTGAAGTAAATGGGAGTTCTGTCATTGAATTTGGTAGGACCACATATTTTTACCCCAGAGCTTTAAAGGTATGACTACACTGAAGCTGGGAGCGAGGTTCTCAGCCCTGGGGGAAAGACTTGTGCTGGCAGGGCTTGAGCTAGCATGGTAATGATAGCAATGTGGATTTTCCGGCTTGGACAGAAGCTTGAAAGCCTGAGCTCCATCCTGAGCTGGAACATTAACATTGCTATTTTTAGGACACTAACTTGAGCTGTCTACCTATGCTGTGAGGCTTGCTCCTGGCTGCAGGGCAGACTTACTTTAAGAGGCTTTGGATAACCTTGTGGCTTGCCCAGATGCCTTGCTGATGGTTGCAGCAGCCTAAGTATACTGTGCCTGTTCTCAGAAGAAAGGGTTCTGCCAATTCTCATCAGGGGTAGAAAATCATAAAACCATGTGACTGCAATAATGGCATCAGACACGGGCCTGAGGGAGGATCTGTACCTAGGGTAGAGCAAGCAAAGCCTCATACATTTAGCTATAGAGTTGTATGGGTCTTTTTGCCTTTGTGTCATAATTATAGAAAATTCTGATGGGTAGCCACTGTTAAACCTTGAGGTTATGTGTGTGTCAATTACTAATTTAAAAAAATAGTTAAAGGGCCTGATTCTCATTTATATTCTCTTTAAGGCCCGTTTACACTAGCAAAGTGGTATAAAGGGACCTTAGTGAAAATGAGGTTCAGGTTCATAGCTTTTAACCATTTTTAATAGTATGAAAAATTTGTGTATGCCTTAAAGAATGGTCCAAGATGGAAAACCAACTGGTACCACCAAAGTACTCTTGGGGAACTTGGTTATGCCTTTTGAGTAGTCCAACACAATTGTTCAGCAGCCCAAAATATGACCTGAAAACAACTCCCTTGAGATGCATCAAGTGTCATCAGTGCTGAGCCGCTGTGGTTCAGCATGGAAGAGGAAATGCAACACAACCGCACAAAAAGATATAAATAAAGCAGAGGGAAGTAATGAGACGAGTGAATGTGTGCCATGGAATCTTTCTTCAGTGGATTCATTTCCAAACAATCCTAGAGGCAGCAGCAGAATGCATGTAGTAAAGCAGAACGCAGCTGTGAAAAACTTGCAGGTGTTTACATGCTGGTTGCTGAGAGAGAAAGAGAATAATTAATAGTCTTCCACACTCCAGTGCTTCCTGTTCTGCTTCATCCTGTGAAGTGTAATTTAGAGGAGCAGATTCATAATCTAGGAAGGGCTCCATTATTCATTTTTAAGAAAGTAAAGCATTCGACACTGATCACGCTAAGTCTTTCTTTGATCTGTCACTGTGCCACCAGCAACGATTGCTTTGTCCCATTTGGATTCTCTGCACTCTGGGCAGGAATATATAACTTAATCATTTTATAATCCTAGAGATGTATTGTTATACAGCACTCACACAGCAAATATAAGTCTAGCACAGCTGTGAAGAAAGATCAGCTCTGAGTGGACACTGGAAAATAGAGAAAGATACAGTTTTTCTAGGGGAGACCACAGACAACTACCCTCTTCTTACTCTAGTCAGAGATTTCAACCATTTGAATATAGCTTTTGAACACCTCTGTAGTTCAGAGAGCTTTGGATCAGGATTTTGATTCAGGGCTTTGTACTTAGCCCCACCACACTAAAATATTTTCCCTAATTGAAACATGTAGACTCTTCTTCTGTGGTGAAACTACTCGTCTGTACAGTCCTG
>ML675614.1:40039752-40119035 GCA_007922155.1 Mesoclemmys tuberculata
ACGTATATCTAAAATTCTTATTATTAATCCCTAAGTGCATGACCTTTGCACTTGTTTGTTTTCCAGGTTTATGTTTCAAGTTTAGTCTGCAAAGATTAGTAGCTTCATGGGAATGGGAGTGGAAGGGAGACAGAGAGAACATGCACAGTCAGAGGCAAAGCATGGGAGAGGGACACGCAGGGTCATGTCACCCCCAGCTTTCTGCTAGGCCCACTGTAGGTCACTGCTGGCCTGTGGGGCCTAGCGCCTGCCCTGGTATTTATCCGGGTCTTGCGCAGGGACCCAGTGGGATTTAATTAGAGCCACTGGGAAGTTAATGTGCAGGAGGCCCCAGCTGGGGGTGGGCTTGGAAGTTACAGCTAGAAGCCATCCAGAGGCTCAGGGTGGGATTGGGGCTGCCCCACTCCCACGCATGGGTTTCCTGTTGACTCAGAGCTTGGTCTCATGGTGCCACGAGGCCCCCTCCCTATGTGGCAGCTGGCGGAGTGGGGCCAAGCATGTGACCTCAGAGGCCAGGCCAGCAGTGAGTTGCACTGAGAGCTGCACTCTTTGGGGAGAGGCAGGAGCAACAGCTGGGGGGTTCTGCAGGGAGGGGCCGCTGCTTTCCGGGAAGGGAGACTGAGGGAGAGGAAGAAGGGGAGATCTGCGCTTGGGGGAGGACTAAGAGGGGACATGACTTGAGCTGTTGAGGGGGAAGGGAGGGAGGGAAGGTGGTCAAACTCTTTAATTGTGACCTCAACAGTTGCATGTCATCTGCTAGAAAATTACAACTTTTTCTAACCGTATCTAACTTTCCAAGCAGGTAAACATACATTTTTCTTTTCTTATTGTATTATAGATGTTTACAGAGGAATAGCAGTCCAACAGTGGCACATTAAGCACAAAATTGGATAATTATTATCTTGTAAATTCATGATCTCCTAGAACCGTATGGCTGTAATTAGCTATGCACTGTGTGGAATACATGGAATTTCACAGGCATGATGGAGATAGAACTCATATCCTCCTGCTGTAATATGGTGAGCTTGTATCACTTGAGCATAACTAATACTCTATTAGTTATCAGCAGAACAGGGTCTGTGATCTACATGGATAGTTCATGAAAATAAAAATTACACAGATAGATTCCCTATTGGATATGTATTGACCATAATTCTCTTCCTTAAAAGAAAAGTTCATTAGTTAATATGGAAAGAAGTTAATTAAATAAAGAGACCTCCTCAATATTGGTTTGTGTAAACATAAGTGATGAAAACAAGCCAGCTGTTTGATTAAGTAGAATAGGAGCCCCTTCTAGAGCTAGGGTTTTAGGTTTGTTTATTTTTCATAGCAAGGATTTCCCAGGACTTTACAATACATGTTCTGAATAGTGAGTGGCATATTGGTTCTTTACCATTCTGCTGTGTTGACAGTTCTAGCAGCCAGTATCAATGGTACAGCAACTGATTTTATTTCAGTAGTCATCAATCTTCACTTTTACTACTGTTTCAGAAGAATATTCAGCAAATGGGTCCCAAACCTATTCTCTTTCTTATTGCCTTTATGCTAAGGAAATCTCTCTTTCTTTCTCTATCCATCCAAATATATTATGCCCATTACCATGATATGTAGACACCAAACGCAAGAATTCAAAGAAGTACCAGGGGGATGAGATTGTGAGCCTTGTACACCACTTCTTTTCCCTCCCCTTTTGCCCCCTGTGATTAGGATTTATTTCTAGGTATTATTCTGTGCAATAGATCAAGCTACCTACCATTTTGCTTAGGCTCTTGAGAACAGATTTTTAAAGATATTTAAGGATTGTTGCACTCAGCATTGCAACTTCTAACTGACTTAGGAGCCTTAGTATCATTTTAAAAAAGGAGTTAGGCACTTAGGAGCCAAAATCCCATTGACAATCAGAGATGGATTGCAGTGATGAGCGCAGCAACACATAAATGCCTTTACAAATCTTGGCCTCCCTCAATAATAGACGCTACAAAGAAGTGGGTCTTGCGTTATGCTCTGAAAGAGACAAGACACAAACTTATCATGATCTGTGGTGTAAGGGAACTCCATTGAGCCTTCCGCTGAAAACTCCCTGCAGTACAGTCCCCAGAATGTCATCCTGAGCTCCATCAGCCACCGTGTCCCTTTTGTTGGCAGGGGACTGTGAACAGAGAAGTGGTTGCTGAAGGAGCCAGGTGACAACTTTGAAAATAAAAACTGGGATGTTAACATGGATCCGGACAGGGAGCCAATGCAGTGTATGTAATGCTGATGCAATACTTCCTGACGTTATGGCATCACTGCAGGAAGTTGGGAATGATGTCTGAATAGGTAACTGCATTAAGCATGACTTTACAAGGCAATGTAATACACCCAAGGCGCTGGAATAGCAGATGGATGTCTTCAGAAGCTTTTATCACAAAGGGAAAAGCTTACCATAGGGGTAACTGTGTACACCTGAGCTGCCCATTTGGGCCTCTGAATATTTGACTGTTGGACCCCTGAAAATGTGAATGTAACCCATAGGCATAGTTTGATTCATCTGTATATGGGAATTCAACTGCATTTGGGAGACTCTGCTTTCCACAGGATTCTGCTGTCATGTTGGAGTCACAAGAGGTAAGAAGAGTAGTTAGCTGTGAGATTTTGGAATCCAGATGTGTTAGACAACTGTCTCATTCCTTGGAGAGGTTTTCACTGGAAGAGGGCGCCTGACAGCGAGGACAGGATCCTGCTGGAAAGATGTTCAGTGATAGCTTACAACTTGCCTTTCCCTCCACTTCCCAGTACATACAGGTTCAGTTGTCACATGCCATTGTTATGAAAGGGGGGCTACTCTGGGCAAGAATCCATATGTAGGGCAAGGAATGAAAGCTGAACAGGAGGTGGGAAGAACCAATGTCATGTTATGCAAAAGTGACTGCTGCCTATTAAAAAAAATGTAGGTTATTGCTATCAGTGAATTGCAATCTAAACAGCTTAAATTATTCTAGTAGTCAGAGGGCTAGGGCCGTCTGCCAGAGCATAGAAAGCATAACAACTGCATTTAATAACAATCAAGCTACTCTTATAAATATTTGCATATGCTTCTTCAAAGCCTACTACATGGCCATTCATATAATTCAGTTAAGAAGAATAAAAAGAAGAGAGAGAGAAAAAAGGGACCTTATGTTTTGTAACTGCCATAATGAAGAACGGGCAGAGCACCAGAAAGAAGAGGAGGAGGGGAAAAATAAAAGGCAAAGAAAACCCTCCAAAGTTTAATAAACACAAAAGGGAATAAAAATAAATCTTTGAAGCATTTATTACCAGCCCTTGGTGGAAGGATTAGATTGAGGCTCTCAGCCTTTCCAGTGTGGGTGGATGTGTGAAGTCAGTCTTTATGGTTTCTACCAATGAGAAAAGAAAAGTTGTTTACATTTCCTAACAACAGAAAACATATTGAATTAGTTCCACTCATTCGTGATGCTCTTTCAAAGAATGTATAAGGCTTCTGCTCTCTAACAATGAAGCTGTGCTTGGAAACTAAATGGGACAGACTCATCCCTGGTGCAAATGGATTGAAATAATTGGGCCAGAGTCAAAGAGGGAGTTGAAGGGAGTCCAACTGTACCTATTTGATACAAATTGTATGCTAAGGAGGGGTCAGAAGAAGGTATAAATTACAGCATTTTAGAGTCACTTGGGGCCAACTCCAACTTTCTTTAAAGTCAGTTGGAGTCTTTCTGCTGCTTTAAAGGAGGCTACAATACACAGACTTAATATTGATACAATAGGATGTATAGATTTCTGCAGCTCCAATTTTTCAGTTATTTCGAAGGATTTTGTAAATTAAGTAACCCATACGGAGTTATTTTCAAATCTTTGATGTCCTAACCCTTTCTTGTAATGGAGATTGAATTTTATTTTATCTGGCAATGAAAAAATAGTAAAATAAATAGAGAAAATATTGATTTTGTTTGTTGAGAAAAAATATATTGGGGAGGCAGATCAGGGAAATTACTGGCAGATTTTTCAGGAACGCATTCATGGATTAATAATAGGCTGTATCTAAAACTAAAAACAGAAAAGGGACAAGGAAGTTTAATTTCCACAAGCAACCTAGAGGAGACCCTTACTAGATCTTATTCAGTAGAAATAGAGGAAGAAATAAGTAGAAATACAATAGAGCTTTATTTAATTCTGAAGGATGAAATGGATCTTATGTACCTCAAATAAAGAGTATATGAACAAGATGTATGTGTTTGGGTATGTGTGTGCATTTGCCTGTGTGTCCTGCTGGATTAGCCCTTTCCTAGCTTGGTATATCCACGGGGAATACAATTGTAGGCTGATACCTTAAATAATTGACATGGAAGGACAATTTACAATTAATCCTAGAAACATCATTGATACATTTATGCATTATTAACCAAAATTATATTCCTTCCATAATGTGAAATTTGAGGGTTCTATTGAGGATTTTCTTTTTCTAGTAGGTCAAGAATTGGATGAGGAACAAGTAGTCATTTTGGAATTCCCTATAACAGAAAAAGAAATTAAGAAGGCTATTTTGCTCTCAGTGGGGATATAGCCAGTGCTTAATTTGTGCCAGGGCTGAGCCCCAGCACCTCTAGGGTTGGCAGTTCATAGCCCCAGCACTTGTGGGCTTGCTGCATCAGTTATAAATGTAAACAAATTGCTTGAGCCCTGGCACCTCTGTAATTACAAATAAAGTACAGGATATAACCCTTGGTCCAGACAGCTTTCTGAAAGAATTTCTCAAAAGTATCAAGACTAAATTATGTTCTTCCTTGTTTGAAGTGTAAAGGGAAACTTTTAGCTGAAGGCAATTCCCTAGTTCTATGAGAAAGGCCATGACCACTGTATTACCCAAGATAAGGACTTTTTTGAGCAAGGCTTTCAGACTATACTCTCTTTTTAATTCTGATTTTAAGATTATAGTAAACATTTTAGCCAACGCAGTGGCAAGGATGTTGCCCAGCATAGTGATCATTGAGGATTTGTTTTAGGATGTGGTATATTTGCTAACTTAAGAAGGCTTTTTAATTGATGGGACCAGTAAGAATTACTGGTAAGTCAGTGTGCTAACTATACTAGTTGTGAGGAAGGCATTTGACCTTGTTGAGTGGAGCTTTATTTTGGGAGTCCTCTTTTTTGTCGGTTTTGGTAGGTATCCTGAGAATTGGTTATCTACTATGTATAGTGAAGCCAAACTATTGTCTAGATTAATTTTGTGCCATCTGAGACTTTTTATCTTATTAAAATTACTTTTCAGGTAGACCATTTCCCCAATTGTTTTTAATGAGATTTTGGGTCGTGTGTCTAGAGGAGATGCCCTGGGGAGGGTCATAAGGACAGGACAGATATATGATTTCACTCTTGCCCTTCTCTTTACTGCATTGGTACTTGTCTTGTATTTTTTGTTTAGTGTATTCGAGTCCAGACAGAATGTGTAAAATAGGTGCAATGAACAGTGATCGACGTACTACATGTAAAACTGAGACTGGTGTCTTCTTGCATATTGTCTAAAACTGCCGGGTTGTTCAGATGTTCTGATAGCAGTGGAATAACAGCCTAAAGACATACAATATATTCTTTGTGGGTTTCCATTGTTAATGATCTGTCCCAATCATCCTCCATTGCAAGTGGCTTAGAAATAGACTCAAACTTATTAGAGTTGCCTTTTCCATAGTTAGGAATTGTATAATGCATTACAGAAGAAACAAATCTATTCCATCGGTAGGAGAATGGATTATTGTCCTAGAGTCAGTATGCTACAGGTTTGAGCAAAAAGGTATCCTCCAGGACATTTGAGAAAGCATGGGAGTTACACTCAGGTTTTTAACTGTCCAGATGCCCTCTCCTGTAGTGTGCTGGGTGCCAACTGCTTCCATTGTATGACAAATATTGAGTTGTGTGAGGGGTGGGGAGAATATTGTGTTTTAAAGATGGTGGCCCAAATTTTCTGCTAGCATAACCCAGTGAAGCCTGTGTAGTTATATGGACAGAGAACATGGCCCACTTTGTCTATTTTTAATGTTTGCCCCCTCCCCATTATGTGTTTTTCATCTTTGTTGCTTTTCTGTACAGTTTTTAGTTTAAAAAATGTAAAAGAAATGTCAGGCTTTCCCTTTGCTTTAGTGGGAGTTATATTAGGCCCCCTAGATTCACGCTTCTCTGAATTTGTTTTCTTGTACCCCTCTGCAATTGGAGGACTTCTTGCCAAACAGCAGGGTATGGAGAATGTAACAAATGCAGAGCGTGTTCATCAGCATTACACATAGGTTGCTGTTTGTGCTCATGGACAAATTAGGTAGAGCATCTTAAGATGATCACTGAACCCATTATGTTACCTGATAAGTGCCTGTCACATTAACCTCAGATACGATTCAGTAGAGGAAGACCTTTTGAAATTTAAACTGATCATTTTTTAATGCTATCTTTAAAGATTTTGGTTCAGCTTTTCTGAATGTTAAAGCAGTGCCTGGACCTTTGCTTGACCCTTTCCAGTGCACAGCAGGAGTTCATTCTAATATTCATGATCAGTTATTGTTTGTAGCTGGTCACTGTGTATGTGGTTCTCTTTTTGTACAAGCTAGTTTGTTCCCTTTCCTTTCTAATTCTTTTCTGCAGTTTAATACAATCAAAATATTTAAAACAAAAAACGTTGTATAGGGCTGGATATTTTTACTCTAAACTTCAAAAAAATGATGCCTCTGTACAGGGCAAAGTGTTTGTCATTAAATTCTGTTTTTTTGGCAAATACAATTAAGCATATGCAAGTCTGAAATCATCCACCAGATATCAACTGTCATGAACTTGCTCCAATTTATAAGCATCCAGGATTTTCCACCATTACATTAAAAAAAACCTATTCCTGTAGTCAAATTCATGAGTTTAATATCATTAACAATTTAACCAGAAAAATAAATTGGCCATTGGAAACTGAATCTTACTGCACACATTTCCCTTACTTGTTTCTTGAGGCTATCTTGTGTTGTGGTCTTTGAAAGAACAATGTATTTTATCATTTTAAAAGATTACACTAACTTCTTGCAGATGCCATCCCACCAAACTATTACAGCCTTTACTACAGGATCGTAAGATTTGATGTCTCAGCGATGGAGAAAAATGCTTCCAACTTGGTGAAGGCAGAGTTTAGAGTCTTTCGTTTGCAGAATTCAAAGGCACGGGTATCTGAACAACGAATAGAACTGTATCAGGTAAAGCTCTGACTATTACTGTGGATTATTGTATGAAGTCCTTATGATAACGTTCTATGCATCTGATTCTCTTCTGTCTTACTTTGGTTTACCCGTAAATCATTCCATTGACTTCAGTGGAGTTACTCCTAATTTACACTGATGTACGCAAGGAGAAAATCAGGCCTCGTGTTCAAAATCTTCAAGTGACTTCACAGTTCAAGCTAATAAATTAATAATAGCAATAATACTTTGCACTTCTACATCTCCTTTCATTACAATATCTCAAATTGCTTTACAAATAATAATTCACTAATTAAGTCTTACAGCACTGCTCCAAAGTAAACAAGTTTTACTATCCCCAATTAAACAGACTGAACAAAATGAAGTTAAGACCCAGTTTTCAGAAGTATCCTCTAATTCTGGGTGTTCTGTTTACACATGAGAAATTGGACTGTTGTTCTCAGGTCTAATCCCCAATTGAACTGGACTAGAGCCTATTTACTATTCCTTACCAAAAATTATCCCTACAACATTTCAAAGCAAGATTACAATTTGAGGCTTCATTCATAGTATGCTAGGGTGGTTTTTGTATGATAGCCACAGATCACAGGAAAAGGAGGGAGCAGAAGATGCATTTGGTTCTGAGATTAAGGAAAGAAACAGAGACAATGAGTTATATGTTCCCTCTTCTCATCCCTAGGTCCTGGTGAGACTTGTTTATATTTTAGTAAAAGGTTTTTTGTGAGTTACTCTGAAACTTCACAAGGCACTTCAGCTAATCATATAGGATGCTTTATGAGCACAGCTCCCAGGATTCTCACCGAAGGAGCATGTTGGTTATCATATGGACATTACGGGAACCACATGATACTAGTGTAGCAGTGCCTCTCTGCTAGGCATTCTGCCTGGGTCACACCTGTTAAACCTCCGTAAAATCCACAGGGCAGACTTTGGGCAGTACCATTGACGTCAGTGGGACTGCTTGTGGAGTAAGGCACAGCTCAGTGGAATAATGGTATTACAATTTGCTTTAAGGGCTTGTGCTGCTTTCTTGAAATTGGAGCTCTGCTGCCATCCTCCTGAGGAGCTGGCATGAGACATACACACTGCAGTCATCGTTTAGGCCAGGGGTGTGCAGAATTCTGCTGCAGGTTCTGCTGTGCAGGTGTCCAGCTTGCAAAACAAAGGGTCTCCGAATCGGCTCAGAAATCAGCTGCAGGCGTGCCGGAGTGAAGATTGCACAGCAGGTGCATACAAATGAATGAGCTCTTTAGAGATAATGGCCACTCCATTCACAATAGACTCTACAGTTCAGCAGCTGGTGGGAGACTGGAACTTCGCTTTATTTTATACCTGTGATGGGGTGGGAGGTACGTTCAAATGTATGATACGATTTTGAAGTTTCTGTAACATTCATTAAAAGATAAAATGAAAGTGGGGAGTGACAGTGCAAGTCTCACCCTGCTATCACATCAGTGTGCCTTTCCATACCTGAGGGGAGTTCCGTTTTTGTGCTGACTTGGTCTTCCTACCAAGACTTCCTCAAAGGGCCCTGTTTCTCAGTGGTATTTAGGTACTTGGCTCCCATCAACAGGAGTTACTGTCACAGTGCTTCTGTGATAGCTAATCAGCATCCTGGAAGGTGTGTATCTGGGGCAGCCTGAGATAACCTCCTCGGATTTCCTCATTTGAGCAGTGAAAGGCATGAAGGGCTCAAAGAGTGCCTTTTGTTAACTGAGTGCCTGGCTGGTAATGAGGGCCAGTTGGAGCTCGTTACTGGGGTATGGACTTGAGCAAGCTTGTGACCTAGTATAGTATAGTATAGTATAGTATAGTATAGTATAGTATAGACACCTGGGAAAGGGTAAGTACTTTGGCCCTATATGTGCAGTTATTGTGGAGAGCTGCCTTCTTTTTGTGTTAGGCAGGGAGTAATAAGGGAAGGTTTTATATCAGTAATAAATCGAGACTAGAGTGAAATCAAATCAGACTTCCACAAAGAAACAGGAAGCTAAAGCCAGCCAGCTCAGTGTGTATACTTACTATTTTGCTCCTACTTACTGATTAAAGACACCAAGCTTGGGACTATAATACAGTGTTAGGTCCCCAGTGTGATAAACTGAGTTTGTCTGCAACATTTCCTTTTCAGTGACTTATTGGAGTAATGGTGTTTGTGTAGCTACTGAAGTCAGACTCTGATTCACTTATTAAAGGCTCCTGAAACTCTGGAATATTCTTATGCCCAGTTCCATCCTCTTAAGGTTTTTGTTTTCCTTTTCACTGTGGCCTAACTACCAATCTTGCATCCTTACATACAGCTCTTAATAAAAGCGTTTACCCCAATCATTCAGCTAGCTCTGTAATGGTGAATCTGTGCTATAAGGCATCTTTACTACCACCATCTCTAAGTACTGTTAAATTCTCTTTCTGACCTCCCCAAGTCTTGCAGACCCAAAAGGAGGCAGCAAACGAAGGGGCACTCGGTGGGGTCTTCAGAACAACAATACTTTGAAATGCCTCAGCTGATTCAAAGATGAACTGACGTCCAGAATAGAGGGTTGAAGCTGGAGAGGAAGGCAGATCCACAGAGGGATAAAAAGAACAGATGTCTTGAATAGAACTGTGGGGCTAGGATGAGGTTGAAACTAGAGCTAAAAGGTTCTGGCGGTGGAGAGGAGAGCCTGTATATGGGAGATGAAACAGCAGTGTTGAGACAGGTCCTTAAGTCCTCTGGTTTGGTAGAGGTAGGAAAGAGAGAGGAATAATAAAAGAAAGTTGGGTGGATATTTGCATTATGTGTTGGAGTTGTATTTCATTAATGAGATCCTGTTCATTAGTTTTTCATTTAATTTAAAATTACTCCCACTTCCACCAGTTTCTGGGAAAGAGTATGCATGGGAGTCCTCTATCTACCTCTGCAGAGCTGAATTCAGGGGGGAGATGGGAGGGGCAGGAGCCACTTCAAGGGAAAGTAGGTGTCTCCCACAATTGTATGTGCAAGGATGATTTGAGGGGGTAGAGGGCTCCATGGAAACTAAAAAGACCTGTCAACTTTGCCCTGTTGCAGATTTCACCTCATAATTAGAGGGCTATGATTTGAGCAGTGTGTGAACAGAGGGTGGGGTGTAAAAGCTGGTACCAGTAAGTACTCTTTCTAACTTGGTAATGTAGCAGTGAATAGAGCATGTATGACAGGACAGGGTCCTAATATTTGGAGTTAATGTCATAGTCTTATCTTGGGAAGAGTTGCAGCCAAAAATATAAAGGTGGGAAAGAGAGAGATGGCGAAATTAGCACCTGACAGCTATCGCCATGAAAAACTTTCCTTGCATTCTCCTTCTAGTTCTACACATTACAGGGCCTCTCACATTACAGAATCACCCCTTTCAAGCTGAAAAGATAAAAGGCAGAATCTTTGCTTCCCTAAGATCTTCTGTTCCTGTCCATTCCTTTTGTGGCCTCAGCAGGAAAAGAGTGCTCTGGGTTTTGCCAAGACCCAATAAGGGCACTAATTCCAGGACTGTATTAAGGCAATCTCAGGCCCTAGATGCACCAGAACGCAAAGCCCACATGACACCAGCCCTTTGTTCGGTGTCATGGTGTCTGGGGGCTGCTCTTCTTTCCCAGAGAGGTGGGGTAGTGGCATGGAGCCCTGCTCACTTGAGGAGCAGTAACAAGGGCTCCCTCCTCTTAGAGGTGGCAGAAGTGTCCCCTCTCCCCACGCCCAGAGAAGTAGGCTTGGCAGCAAGAGGGCCTCATTATATTTACCCCAGTAGCCAGAGTGAGCTGTTTGGGGGGTTGGCCCAGGCCCACTGCACTCCTCTTCTTCTGTCACACAAAAGATCTCAGAGTTAACACCCCACTGAGATGCACAGGGATGCACATTTTTCAGAGCTAGTGTTTCTATCCCCCTGTGGACTCAGGCAGATGTCACTGCATTGGTTATATCAGGGGCACATTTTCAAGATTTTCTTTACAGCCATGCTAACTAAAAATTTTAAATGAAAGCTTATGTCTGATATAATCACATGACTCTGCAAGCTGGGTCCCAGATATGCATTTATAGTACCTATGTTTTAATCTGGCCCTGATTGACTCCATTCTGTCAATGATATTCCCACTTCTGCACACTGGGACCACTGTAGGTACCAGGGGCTTTGTTCTAATCTTGGCTTTGCCACTGACTTGCTATGTGTCCACAGGCAAGTCACTTGATGTCTTTTGTACCCATTTCTGATGTCTTTTACATCAGTGTAAATTTAGTGTACTTCCACTGAAATCAGTGTCTGACTAGTGTAACTGAGCGCCAAATCAGACCCATGGGCTTTTGTTTTCTCATCTGTCAGAGCAGTATAACACTTACCTGCCTCACAGTGGCATTCTGAGGATCAGTTAGTGACTGTCTGAAAAGCTCTGTGAAGATGTGAAGTACTGTATATTACATCTGTCCATCAAAGGAAGTCTCTCAGGAGGAGGAACCAAGTTTCTCCTGTATTATATAGATACTACTATCTTTCTAAGCCTGTAACAGGTGGACGGACCCACAGATATTTAAACTTGTCAAAAGAGCTATAATTTCTGTCTCTTTTCCTCCCTGAACACTCCTTTAATCAGTTCCTGGTGGCTGCCGAACATCAGCACTCTGGAGAGTGGGAAGCTGGAAGGAAAACAGCACAGCCACAACCACCAGAGAATGATCTTTCCTAGTTCCTCCCTAACCATCGGCTCAAAAGCATTCATGTGATACATTTTCAAATGTACACCAAGACTTTAGAGAATATGAGGAGGATAAAGTACTTTTGGAAAAGGAATAAGATTGAATAAACAAGTCCTAGCATCCTCCAGTGGCCCTCACTATGTTTGTAAAGATTTATGCCAAATGCAGGCTTTATTGGAATTTGATCAAATAAAGCTTGGATGTTATGGGAATGTCTTTGTTCATCAGTGCTCTTGTCTGCTTTGAAGACTCAGCACATCTTTCTTTTATTAAGGTGCTTCTGTATTTATGAATAAAACCTCTGCACTCTTCTCAAAAGGCCCAACTTTTATGAATAAGTGTTCCAAAAATAAATAGGCACCTTAGCAAAGCAGGACACGTGAAAAGCACAGCAGGGCAGGTTCCTATCCACTCAACTTGTTCTGAGAGGTATTGTTTTTAAGGTAGCTTTATTAGGTACAGACTGTCAAACAATAACATGTTAAAATGACTTCCTGTGGAACTGGCGCCATGTTTTGGTAACACATCATAAAGTATTGTGAAAAATGCAGTTGAAATGCTAGTTTTTATTGTGGCTGTTATCTGAAGCTGCTCTCTCTATATGGGTACCTGATTGGCTGGTAGAAGAGAGGAATGCACCACATGAAACATTAGAGGAAGAAACAGTCAAGCTGAAGTAAGCACGCAGCATCAGGTTAGAGCCCAAGGGGGACATCAGATTACAATGAAGAATTTGAAGAAACTGGGAGCAGAATTTTACCCATTGTGTGTCAGGGTCCAATCCAAGATTTCTGTGGCATTGGATAAGAGCTGAACAGAAGAGTATACACTTCAACAGAGTTACCTTAAAGGTTTTTAAGGGTCTCCTTTTGCAGGGTAGAAAGAAGATGCCGTGGAATATATCACCCCATTATGAGTCAGATTTAAATGTAAACCATAGCCAGTATTCCAAATACCACACTTACAATTCAGACAGTGTTTTGACTTGTTTTCATTCAGTTAGGGAGTACAGTTAGAACAAGATACTAAAAGCTTGGGACAAGGTAAAATGGTGTAAATTTGAAGTAATTACAATGACTTTAGTAGAGCTACCCCAGATTAACCCACGTGTAATTGAGAGCAGAACTGTGGGGGCCTCATTTCTCATTTGAATGAGAATTCCAGTTGATTAAATGGGCTTCCTAAGTAATGCATTTTTCATGCCATGGGAAATACCTGTCAGAAAAACTGGATTTGGGGATCTGAACCCGGACAATCTTTCTATAAATCTCACCTGAGGCATTTGACTTCACTTGGCTGGTTTTGTGATGGATTACGCATAAAACAGTTTATTTTGATAGTTATGACAATTTATATGATTTTATCCAGAAATTATACTCTTGCAGTCTGAAATCTAGCTTCACTATAGCAAATACTACAAACTTTGTATAATATGTGGATGTAAGTTTTCTTCCCTGCAAAAGGAAAAAAACAAAATGGTGAGGCTTGGCGTGTCAGTATTAAGTGTATCTCTGGTATGTGAGGTATATTTATGCCTAACTGCTTTCTTTCTGTATTATAATTCCCTTTTGTTTGTTATCCTGCGAAGTCTAGTGTACACCAAACCTCTGGCTAATAATGCATGTCCATTGGTTAAAGAAGAGTCTTGTTTTTAAAAACATACATAAATATATATATATAGGAACTCCCCATACCGACTGAAGTGCAGCTATCTCTTGGCTGGAACGCAGCAACTGTAGGAAAAAGGATCTGAAGACACGAACTGTTAGAAATTGACGTAGGTGAATACATATTCACAGCTATACGTTTTTAACATAGACATATAGACCATTGACAGACAGACATTTTTGAAGTTAGTGGCAAGTATTCCTTATTAAAGCAACACAGTGTCAGAGCAACTGAATACAGAGACGCAGTATTGTATTTCGATACATCTTGGGGCCTAGCAGTTAACGCCCTGTAGGATATAGGGTTAGGCTGGGTTCTATCCCCGAACGAGCAGGAGCTGGGGGTGTTGGCTTTTTAAGGAACAGAGGTGACTGAGTTAGAAAGAGAGTTTAATAAATCCTGGGTCTGAAGAATGACCACCATGGTATTATGGTGCCTTTTGGCCGCTGGCAAGTGTGTATTGGCAAAAGGAGCTGACACTTTGCTCTGGTTATTACTTATACAAGACTTCTTTGCAACACTGATGAAAAAATGGCTTCTGCCACATAGCTTTGTTTTGGGAGCTAGATAATCAAAGGATAATTTGTAAAAAGGGCCCCATGCCTGGGCTAAAAATAAGGAAGGAGTGTAGCTGAACACAGAGACCCCTTCTCTGCTAAAAGAAGAGAGAAAGGTACCTCCTTCTTTCACTGGTGTGCAGGAACACGGCTTCCTCACTGGCTGGTGAAATGAGAATTTCATTGTCAGGGGAAAATCTGAAGATGGTGCAGTGGAAGAAGTGGCTGCATGGCAGGAAGAGTTTGTTGGATTTCTAGCCTTCCTACCTGTAGATGGAGTAGAATCAATGCTTGACAGAGAAGAAGAGGTGACCCCATCTGCTTCTTCATGAATACAAGACTCCTCCCTTCCCTTCTCCCCTTCACAGAATAAAAAGGATTGAAGAGGAGATGCTCTGTCAGTGAGTTCCTGCTCCCATCTTGGAACCAAAAATCCCAGGGCAACAACATGGCTCTGAACCCTCTTAGGTTCCACACAACCTCTAGCAGTCCATAGTGTATGCACAGGGAGTCAGTGATCGGAAAAGGATCAGATAAGTGAGTGGAAAAGATCTGAGGGTGAAGGATAGTGGAGGAAAAAGGATGAAAGAAAACTGGAGGGGGACAGAGTAAAGATTTGGATGGGAGGGAAGTTAATCACAAGAGAAAATAAGTTTAAGGAAAACAAAGCAAACAGAGATGGAAAGGTACAAAGAGGAGTGACTTATGGAGAGGGAGACAGGATCTTGGGAGACGCAGTAAGTCAAATTATTTTCAATTGGGTAGTAGGTGTGGTGCCAAGATATTACAATAAAATGCACATGAATATAAGCTATAAATGTCAGGGGGCACGACTGTGTAGGAGAAGCAGGAGAGACCTAAATTAAAATGGGAGATGAGAACGTGATCGCATAGGACTCTGAGGGTAGGGATAGGAAAGTGGAAAACCCATTCTTGCTTTGTTGGCTTTGGCCCCTAGTTGGTACTTTAATAAAACACAACTTGCCTCTGGCAAGTTACAGCTAAATGGTAGATACATTTACAGGATTTTTTTGTTTTGCTTCATTTTGCATAAAACCTTTCTTCTGAACTATCTTAAAATCTTCTAAACTGCAGGAAATTGCATTGAGTATTTCAAAATCTTCCATCCCCAGCCCTCCTTTATTGTTTGTTGCTTACACAATGCAGAGTCTTCCCTCCTGGTTAAGTGTAAAACGTGTTTATAGAAAAGAGGCTATGGAGCACCACCTTGTACATGCTCATCCATATACCTTCATTTGGCTGAGTAGGGCCTTCCTTGGAGGATAGGGATGCCTTCTGCATGACTCATCCCACCACCATGAGATGATGCAACGCTGTATCATCACGTTTACAGACTTGGCCATGACAACAACCTGAACTGGTCAGCTTCCTTTTTTAACTGCTTTAACCACTGCACCCTCCCTCCTCCATACCCTCAAAACAACTAGCTGGCTGATGCAGCTAGGCAGTTACTGTGCCAAGTGCAGCTGCGTCGCACCTAGATATAAAGTGAATCTGGGTCTGTGTGCAGTATGTTCTCTTTATTTGGAAGCTTGCATGAAGAATGTGCCTGGCAAGTTCCAAGCAAATGCATCATAGAGCTATAGGTTTTAAAAACATTTTGGCAAAAACTTCGTACTTTTGTATTTTAGCAGGAACTCTGCACCTCGTATGTTAGTTTCTAAGGACCAGATTCTGCCCTCAGTTAGAGCCTATACAAAGCCCTTCATTGACTTCCGTAGGTCTATAATATTGCATAGGGTTGTACTGAGAGCAGACTCTGAGTCTGAATGTTTTGCAAAACCTGATCCAGAAAAATCTTTAAAATTCATGCAGCAAGTCTTATAGCAAATAAATGGTTGATTTCTTGCACCCATAGTGAGAACCACTTAACCAGCAAATTTATTTAGATCAGTTTTTTCAGGTATCTTGTGAAATGTGCTGCAAAATCTTTTCACAGTTAATTTACAACATGAACTTTCACACAGAATCATTAAAGAAGTGAAGGGTAAGAGCAATCAGAGATGATAATGGGCTGCAACAAACATATGAATTTATTTCTTACTAGAGTGCAAGATTTTGATTCCAGTTCCTGAACTCAGCAGCAGAGTGAGGAGAAATTGGGGGCTAACTTGGAGGTTGGTTTCTCAACCTTACTCCTTAGAAAGGGCAGCGTGAAGTGAAAGAGGATTGTCTGAGAATGGTGAAATCTGGGATCTGACAGGGAATGAGTCTCTTATTCAGTAGTGAGTGGCACACACTTCAGAGGAACCAAAAACTGCATATGTCAAAACTTGGAAACCTTTTCAATTGTATTGTATAGGATGAAATAGCATCTGGTGACTCTTGCCATCTTACCTGGGATCACAATGTGAACCATAAAAGAGGTTATCCTGAAGGATATTTCCATTATTAACAAAGACCATGAAGTTCTCAGGGAGATAAAGGATATTGGCTGATGAGCATGGGAAAAATTAGTGAGTCTGTGGAGATGCTATAATACAAAACAATCTGAGAGGTCTGAAGTGGCAGAGGAGAGAACAGAAGGAAGGAAGTTATAAGTGCGCCAAGAGTATCTGGAAGGAGGAGATCAGAGATCCCAGGGTGACCGGAGATGGGAAACAGATTATTGCCCTTGTTTTACAAGAGAACACCCTCTTCTGTTTTAAAGGAATAGCTAAAAAGCATCTGAATGGATTACAGTTATCATCCAAAATAGTGTTGCAACGTAGTAGACAAAATAGTTATTTTAAGGTTGCCATTTGATTTTTATGTTTTGAAAATTATTCAGCAATATTTTTAAAGGAAGGGTAAGTTGCCAAAAATGGTTCCTCATACTCAGCAACTGTAATACCCAGCCCCAAATGTCAAATGCCCTTTGCTATTGTTAAAGCTTGGTCTTTGATGTGCGCCTAGAGTTTTTTCGGCTCTAATTGATGTATGTAAGCACAGTATCAGCCTGCATTTGTATATTTGTATATGGTCATTGCTGAACTGCAGTTGGGTTTTTTGTTTGTTTTTTAAGGAGGAGATGGATTTATTAGCCAAAATTACCTACTAATAAATTACAAGGTTCCTGGAACGCTTGTTTAGAAGTTTTCTCTTCTTTGGTTTCTTAATATGGTAGCTGTAAGAATACCAGGCCACCATACCTGGATTACTCTGTGGTCCTGATCCTGGAAGCCCTTGTGCATCTGAGTAACTATGCACTTGAATAGTCCACATTAATATGGTAGGACTGTCTCTGCATGCACAGTTTTTCAGATGATTGAATGTTTGCAGGATCAGGCAGCTTAGCTATATTTATAAGAAAGTTGCTTTTGGAGTTCTAAGTTGTTTGAAGAAAGGTTGCCTTTGTCTTTCTGTGGAATTCCCACCTTTTTATGTGTGTGATGACAAGAATATGCTAGTTTAGATGGTTATTGTTTTAGCAGCCATTCATTTGTCCCCTATTTTTGCCACTTAGATGTGTGAAAAGGGACATAGCCAATTAAAAGGTTAAAACAGCATTTCTGTATTTTCACTATTTAAAAAGTTAGAAATTCAGATCCTCAGCTGGTGGAAATAACTCTGCTGAAGTGAAACAGAGTCACACTGATTTACACCAATTTGGGGACTGGCCTTTCTTGAAAAAAGAGCTGAGTGTGTTTCTGCTAGTTTCAGAAACTCTCCATTATTGTTTGTTATCATATAAATAGCAGTATATAGCAGTGTAAGTGTACACAGTGCTTTACGATACACAGAATAAGACAATCCTTGCCCCTAATTTTTACGTGGTACCTGGTATGTTTTGCCTTGTTATTTACTGAAACACGCTGTGTTCTTTTGGGAGTGGAGACACATATACACACTAAGGAGGTTTGTCTTCCAGGATTTTAATAATTTCAGCTAATTGTCTTGTTCTCTTAGTTTTTAAAAAAATGGGTTTTTTAAAAGCTAATGCACTGTATCTTGCATGAAAAACAAAGAAGAAAAGTGGCAACAGAAACTGAGGGTACAGCCTCCTCGAATAGGGATGTAAATATCCATTATCAAAGGGAACCGTTGAAACTATTAAAATTATATCAATTAACCATTTAACCAATATCATTTTGTGTCCCCCCACACACACCCTGCCCCCTTCCCTCACCCCTGGGTAGTGTCCCCAGCCCGGCTCCAGGGGGACCCCTGCCTCGGACCAGTGGTCCCTGATCTTCTACAGCGGGGTGCTCCACAGCACCTGCACCAGGGCCTCAGTCTCCCTGGGCAGCAGCAGCGCCACCGTCTGCGCTGTGACCCATTGCTGTCACCATGGCGACAGAGAGCCCGCACCGCCAGTTAACCGATAAGTGTTAGTGTCAATGATAAGCCCAATACTTAACTGTTAACGGTTTAACCATTAAGCATTTTACATCCCTGTACTAGAAATGCATTTTCTCTAACGTCTGTTTGTGATGAAATTCTAACCTTCTTCACCACTGAATATAGTGATCCTGCTCTTTGGAGTTCCAGAGTCTCAGAAAGGTCTACTCTCTTCCCTTGGCTAGGGAGATGCCTGCAGTATCTCTGCTTGCTCAGCGGAGAATGCGCCCTTTGAGCTTCAGGGTCACTTCATAACTGTTGAGACTTTTTAGTGAGTCCCTTCACAGAATTTGTAAAGAGTGGGGTGTTTGGTGAGAGCAAGTACAGAATGGGGACTGGCAGAGAGAGGGGTTCTTTGTCTCTATGCTGCCATCGCTAGAAAATTTCAGCATAAGATACAGTACTTTGGGTCTGATAGGCAATAAGCAGCAAAATGTGAAGACCCCATTTGTTTGCAGTGCCTTGGGTGTATTCTGCAAAGATGCCCTGGTGTCATCTGTAAAGGACTAGACTGTGGAACTCTTACTTGCGTCCATGAGAATTTATACCTGTGAGTAGCACCTTTGAAATCTCTGTGAGTACTCATCTGCGTGAGTTTGGGTTCATTAAATGTGTCGAGGCAAATGACGTCTTACGTATGTTTCTGTCTACACTGTTTCATCAGGCTCTCCAAGTGAACTACAGTGTATGTTTGTGGGGAGGGTTTCAGGGGGTCCTGATAGTACAAAACATAGGCAACAGGGCAAGACACCATCTATGAGTTTTATTAAGGTGTCCTCAGTGCATGAGTATGTAAAAAAAAAACTTGATCCAGAATATTTATCAGTGCCATAGAAAATGAGCATAACAACAGCCATACTGGGTCAGACCAGTGGTCCCTCTTGCCCAGTACTGATAGTGGTCAATGCCAGGTGCTTCAAAGAGAATGAATAGAACAGGTGATATAGAATCAAGTGATCCATCCCACTAGCCGTTCCCAACCTCAGACAAGCAGCAATCCCTGCCTATCCTGGCTAATAGCCATTGATGGACCTATCCTCAGTGTCCTTGAAAGTATGGCTCAAGCAGCAAAAAAAGTTAGGGAATTTCCAGTCTAGGATAATACCATTCCTTAAGGATAAATATAGTAAAGATTATGAGGCACTCAGATACTACAGTAAACAAGATCTCAGAGAGAGATTAACAAGGAGGTTTGTCTCAGCCACTGCCTTTACAGAGGTGTACTGTATAGAAACAGAGCAGGCAAAAAACAAGAAATTGCTCTCAGACTTCAAAGCAATGCTACTGAATCAAAGTTCTACTATGTGCAATTGTCCAGAACTTTCCTGGATACAGTCCTCTTACCTGGGTAATCTTTCCATCACATGACCACATACACTTGCATCCTGTGCAGTAATCCTTTTTAAAATCACATTATTGTTTGAGGGCACGTGAATGGTAGGCCAGAAAACATGTTATATATGCACAAGATCATTCACATCTTTATAAGCTGCAGTACTTCACAGAACTCTCACTCTGCTTTTGCATACCTTGGGCCTGATTTTCAAAGGCAGCCTTCACTCAGACACCGATAAAGCTGTGACCATATTGTGCATGGACATTTTTGAGCATTGTCATCTACCCATGTGTGCAGGTGATCACATGTATCGCTGGTACATGTGTGTGATGGTGTTTTGTTTATGTAAGTTATATCTCCTAAACCTGCACATGATTGAATATGCAGGTGATAATGAACAAAAAACCAGGTTGGGATCCAAATGAAAATCAGACTCTTTGTAGCTGTTAAAAGTGAAGGATTAGAGGAGATGCTAGACGAACGTATGAAGGGATAGCTTTGTAAATAGGGGATTTTACCCCAATCCTCTTCTCCCCAGCACCTGGAGTCATTTATATCTTTCCTTTCTCACTCTACTTATTTTCTTTTATCTTCCATTATTATGTCATTGCATTGGAAGTGTACATGGTACTTCATAGATAATTTAAACAGGCAGGACTCCTGCCCAAAGAACTCATAGTTTAATTCATGTAAATGCAATTCACAAGACAATATTTCAGGTCAGAGAAGGTGCTAAAACATTGTCAGAGGGTAGATCAGCATAGAAAGAAAAGCTTCACAAAAAGAGTGCGTGGCTTTAAACAGTATTTCGTAGAGATGGCAGGTCCTAATGTACTGGAAGTGGAGAGGTTAGTGCAAGTGTAGAGTATGAACAGAAATAAAGTGCACAGCAAAAAGTGTGGAGAGAAGGACAACAGGGAAGATAGGAAAGCGGATGTGGAGTGTTATAATCTCTATTCATTTATAGAACATCTTTTATCTGTAAGGATTCCAAAGCACTATCTAGAAAGAGGAGTCACTTCATCTGACTGTGGGTGGCTGCCTCAGAGTGCACAACAATGCTATGCTGCAGGGTAGGAAAGGACGTGAAGAGTGCTTGATCTAATTGAAAGTGCAGGAAGAATTTAGATTGGTAGATTGTAACTCCCTAAATTGGTATTTGGCTGGCATATTGGGGATAATGCCCCTACCTCTTGAGAGAAAAATGCCATAGTCTTTCTTGATCACCAGCAATCAGGATATTGATTTTATGTATCCTCCTAACACCATATAGGAGATATGATTCAACCTAGATGGAAGAGAGAAACACACCTGCAGATTCACCTATATCACTGAATGCAGCACCCATAGTGTTTGGAGGCCTCCCGTCCAAGTACTGCTCAAGCCTGACTGCTTAACCCATGTTAATGACAATATAGGTTAGCTGAGCACCACTTAGCTGTGAGCTGATAACTCAGCATGAGGTACCATAGCTTTCTGCACTTCCTACATATGCTGTGTATGGAACGAGGAGATAAGTCTCCTGATCAAATAATGCAGGAATGGTCGTGTAACCTTCACATCTGTTGTAACGTACACTGAATTAATCCCCTTCTATGGATTCTACACAGTTTTCATAATACTTCAGTTCTAAGAGAAAGATTGGCTTTCAATGCATCACCACATACGCAGGGTGAGTGAAATACATTGTCTCTCTTGCCTGGTGAATACTGATAGTTTCTGACACATGTCTTTCAAAGTGTTTCTGTTGCCAGCAGGCTGTCATGGGGACGGGAAAGGGGCAGAAAGACATGCTCTTTGGGGACTGGTTCTGTCCTTTGGCCAGTCATCTCTATTATTTCAGGGCCCGGCTGAAGATTCCTAACTTGTCTCAGGCCAACCACATCATATCTACTTGCATTAGCAAGTGGCTTTTTGCACGTTTTGTACTTTAAATTCATATAATGATATTAAGAGTCAAACCTGCTGTGAGGTGTAGAGTCTGTAGGGCCTGTGGGAAGACGTGACCACACAGAAGGGAGGAGATGAGCAGAACTGCTGGGTCCTCTTCAGTTCTCTTCAGAGAAGCATCCATCCATCAATGCAGCATGACACTGTGTTGTTTTCCCAAGAACACTTGAAGTGAGCCAGTAAAATTCCAAGGGAACACAAAGTTATATTTGTGCCTCCATCAGATTTTCCAATTCACTCAGCCCTTGGGCACAGTTGAAAAATGGGAACCTCTTTGCTGCCTTCATTCTCTCTCTGTAGAGTTTTGTAAACACTTAGTTTAAAGAATGCACTGTAAAAAAGAGGCCCCAGTCCTGAGAGGGCTAAATGCCTCAGTGTCCATTGAAGAATTGAAGGAATTCACCCATTTCTGGGACGTGCTCAGCAGCTTGCAATATTGGACCAGTAGCTTCTTGTTTATCCTTCTCCCCTAGTCCTGCAATAGATGTCTGGGGGAGGAAGAAATGTTCCTTCTTTGGAGTAAGAACTTACCATATGTTCTTCTTGTCAAGAAACAAGTTCAGTGCAAGGGCTGCTCTCTCAGAGGAGAGATCCAGATACAGTTCTCTGATACATGCAGAGGCTCCATAGAAGTCAATAGCGAAATTCTGCATCCGGGACAGGATCTGATCCTTAGAGTGTAGCCTAATTCCCATTTTTTTCATGATGAATCACATGGTGTATTTTCATGCCTGTTAATGATTTTTTCAGGTGAATTTTAACATATCATTTGCTGATTATATAACAACAAAGTGCTGACCTGTTGAGAACACAGGATGGAAAAATGGATACCTCTGTCAATCATTCATTTAGAGATGGACTCAGACTGTGGAAAAAAAACATGAAGTCGCGGAGCTGCATGCAAGTCACTATTGCATACCAGTGGGTGCAAACTGATGTTAAATGTTGATTAAAATTTTCTTAACGTGGCATGGCATCAGCTCCCTGTATCACAAAAGCATCAATGTAGTAATACCGGGGAACTGGAATTCTAGTTCACAGATAGCTGTAAGCCCAAGTTTTCCTTCCCAGATATGGAGGTAATCGGTGATTGTTCACAATGAGGTGATTGCTCAGTTGTGTGGAAATAAGGGGAAGAATTTGTTGCACTTGAGAATCTGGAAATGTGCTGCAGTGTCTTATATAGGTAACAAAAGAGTTTTTTCTAATGAGATTTTGCTGTAGACCCAGTGCCAGGTTTTGATAAACCTGTTGACATAAAATACAAACAATGTTGGAATGAAAATTTGGGTTAAAAAGCATCCTAAATATTACAAATAAAAGGCTGTATTCAATTAGGATTCACACTGGCTGCATCTGTTACATCAGTTGCCTGTAATGTAGACAGTGGACACCCATGTGGCCAGTAGCCTTGAGTCAGAGTAGACATCAGTAGCTCCAACAAGGCAATATTTATGTACAGGTGAACTGTTCTTGAGCAGTGTAACAGTATCATCAATGTACATAGCACCAACAAGCTTTCTTTCGCCTGAGATGAGTATGTGTTAATTCATCCAACATATATATGATGCCCAATGGTGGACTGCCCTCAGTAATTTCATTTAATGTTTGAGTTTATTCCCATTGCTCCACCACTTCCTCAGTATTGTGCTACAGGGCAATATATTGTTACTGTCATTTCTACATGACTTCCCTTGGAGAACTTCTGTGGAAGACAGTGCTTGTGTTTCAGGATATAAGCTTATAACTTCAGAGGTTTCCCCGTGTTCACTGAGGAAAATACTTCGTAAGTCCAGCTGCAAATATGGGGATTCCTCACCCTCTTTTGAATCATCGAGCGTATTAGAGACAAGATGTATTGCATTAGAGACAGATATGACCTGCAGCATGGCATGACTGCACAGAACTATGGAGTAACTGGTGGTGTTCAGAGACAATATGAACAGAACAATAGAAATTAGAAATGGAAAATACCTCATTTGCCAGTATCTTTCAGGTGGCGTTTACCACAATAGGCGGATGAGGTAGTCCCTGATCTTGTGCTCTCTGAGGTCAACAGCAAGGCTACCATCAATAGCAGTAGTGCAGGATAAGGCTGTTTGGCTGGGTCTATACAGATGGCGGCAAATTTGCCACCGTCAGATCCATGTCTCTGGATCGACTGAGCGGTCTGTGTAGACCCGCTCAGTCGATCCAGCAATCGATGCAGGTAAACCACCCCGGTAAGTGGCGTAGCTCTGCGTCAAAGGGAACGCTGTTCCTGTCGGTGCAGCGCAGTGTGGAGGGCGCGCGGAACAGATGCAGCAAAGTCGACGGGAGATACTCAAGTGTTTTATGTCACTTGCGTATCTCCCGTCAACTGCCACCAAATCCGGAAGGTAAGTGTAGACCAGGCCTTAGTATACTTTTTCATGTGAATTGCCTGAATGGCTGTCTATCCTGTGTATGTGTGGATTGTTGTTGTTAATTTATTTATTAACGTAACTCTGTGTTATGTTGAGCTCTTAGAGACTGTCCATTTTGAGAAAAGCCTGCAAAACTGTAATCTACAGACTGTCTTGACTTGTTCACTGTTTCTTGCAGGTTGTTAAATCCAAAGAACTACCTTCACCAGGACAGCGCTACATTGATAGCAAAGTAGTTAAAACAAGAGCTGAAGGGGAATGGCTATCTTTTGATGTCACTGACGCTGTACATGAATGGCTCCATCACAAAGGTGATGACTCATGTTCTTCTCTCTCTCTCGCCTTCCCACCCCAACTCTTCCTCCATTACCTGAATTGTGTCAGGATCACTCCAGATGTAAAAATGATACCCCTCACTTTCATGTTTTGCAGAGAGGAACTTGGGATTTAAGATAAGTTTACATTGTCCATGCTGCACCTTCGTGCCTTCAAATAATTATATCATCCCAAATAAAAGTGAAGAGCTAGAAGCAAGATTTGCAGGTAACAAAACAACAACAAAACTATAGGGTTTTTTTGTACAAAGGGGAGTGATGTTTGCTGGTTAAAATATATAAATAAGGAACTTCTATGGTCTCTGTAAAATCTAAAATAGAACTCATTTTGGGGCATGAGGATGATGAAGAACTATAGAGCTTTGACTGTTTGTTGGGGGGAATGGGATGATTGAAGACACATGGCTAAAACCATGTCAGCACTATAAAATGGAACTGTTCCACATCTGAATAGATGAGATTACACTGCCATAAGCAAAAATAGTTCTGTGCATCCAAACTAGCCTGTTCCAAACCATTTTAGCTCCAATGCCCTATCAGTATCTATCTCACAATTTATGACACAGCTCCCAAAGCAATGTATTCTGGGAGATCTTGAAAGGTCACCATTGCAACATGAGACATAACTGAACTGACAGTACTGACTGAACTGTTTCAGTTGAACTTTTTATTGCTGTCCACATTGGCACTAAAACTATGCAGGCTACAATAGTGTAGACTAAACCATTGATTAACCTGGTGTAGGCAGGTCTAATCCAGACAATACTTAGAGTACATGCACACCATTTGCATCACTTTTGTGCATGAACATGATGTGCTTTACAAGTGTGCTAGAGGGACTAAGCAGTTTTTAGCATGGTAAAGTTTTCTAATATAGACCAGGCAATAGTCAGGTGTTTTGCTTTCCATTTCCCCAAACAAATGAATAATGTCATCTGGAATTTAGAGGACAGAAGAGCCACTCACATGACATGAAGAATGTCATGACACCAAACACTGTTTGGGTGATCACGAGATACCATTTTTGGAAGGGTAATGGTTCTGTGGCTGATATAAAACCATATCTGTACCTGTGAGTAGCTTGTGGGTACATGCAAATTGACTCTCAACTTTTTGGGGGATATTAGTGGCTCCTGTTGCTCCCGGGTGTTTTCACTTGGTTATATCTGTGATGTAACATTTCAATATTCATTAAATCTAGCCATAGCATAGATCATTTGGGGAAGAACTATACAGAGTGTGCCAAATTTGTATAAATGACTTACAATGTTGTATCCAGGAAATTCCTATTGTATCTCTTGAAGTCTTTTGTCCTACTAAATAAAACTAGTAGTGATCTAAGATCATTGTCAATGGCTTCCAAAAAAATGTAATTAACCCTAATATCAGTGATCTCTAGCTTCAGTAAAATGCCTTTCCATCCTCGCTGCCATGTCTGTATCAGATTAAGATGCTGGAAGGATTGATTTATAAAGGAAGATTAGCAGAACAAAATAATATGTTTTGATTAGTGATATGGAAGACTATGGGAAATAAGAGGAGAGTGTACAAGCAGTTGAAAGATATAAATATGAAGGAGGAAAAGGAATTACTCATGTGGTATAATGAGGTAAAATAGAAATGGTGGAATGAAATTAAGCAAAGGAAAATGTAGGTTAAATGTCAAGAGATGATCTAATGATGGCTTCTGGCCTTAAAAGCTGTGAATCTATGCAAAGAGAGAGATTCTATTGGATTGGTATCCCATGCAAAGTAGCAAAATGGCCATATGTGCCATTTAAAACTAGCTTAGACAAAGTGGACATTCCCACGTGGGTAAGAGGATGGATTAGGTGATCCAGAAGGTGTTTTCCATCACTACTTTTGATAGATCCATTAATTGTCTTCAAAAAGCCATTTGGATAGACTAAAATTGTGGCAAGGCCAATACAATATCAAACATGAGACCCTATATGTATCTTAATTCAGAGATCTCATGTCGTGGTTCCCCTCCCCCATGACACACCCAGCTGATGTCATCACCACCTGATTTCTGAAACAGATTTTTTAAAAGAGATGGTTATATAATTTGTGAAGAAAAAGCAACACAATGTTTATCACCAAAATGTATTTTTTGAAGGTATTGATGACTCCTACACATATTCCAGTGGTGATGTGAAAGCTTTAAAGTCCAATAGGAACAAATACAGTGGGAAGACCCCACATCTTCTGCTAATGTTATTACCCTCCTACAGACTTGAGTCGCAACAACCCAGTCGGCGGAAGAAGCGTGCTCTAGATGCTGCCTATTGTTTTAGGTAAATATCTGTATATAGTCAACTTACTTACATTTATTCACACATGCTTACATGCCTCTAATGGGTAATGTGGTCATTCATAAAATGATTTGATACATTTCTTTTATCTTTTCACTAGTTGTTAACACAAAACACTGCCCTTCATTCACAGACAGGTTAGGTCAGTCTATAGTAAAACTGAAATGTCCATGTGGGATAGACACCTAATAGGAGATGAAGTTAATTGAAGTTAAGGAGAGTTGAGAACACCTATGACCTTTAGCAAACAGGATATCATGATCCACCAGAAGTAGTCCCCAACCATACCAGTCATATAATCACAGTAAATAGATCATAGATAGGAGGAGGCTAACCTCCTCAGAGGAAGTTCACCCTGGCAGGGTCCATACCTATATGACCTGGGGGAAAATCCTTCCTAATGTTAAGTCTGGCAAGCAATTGTATATGTGAGCAAAATAATTGTGGCTAAGCAATGGATTCCAGTATACTCTGATTTATTCCAGATATACTCTGATACTATTTATTTCCAAGTAATTGTCTCTTTCTTCTTGAATCCAATGCATGTAGATTCTTCCAGTATCCCATGGTTTAAAGAATTATTGCTGAGTCACATAATTCCATAGGGGTTGGTCAGTTGCCCTGCACATTATCCCATAGCAGGGAAAACCTTAAGTCTCACAGACCCTGCTGTTTCCACACTGGAGACAACTATAGAGTAATTTCTCAAATAAATGCCCCTGATTCAACATTGGTAGATTAGTGACTGAGTAGTGCTTCCCTTGTACATGGGATAATGTGTCAAATATCAGTAGTGAGGCATCTATGGGAAGGACTTTGATGTCTCACATTAACTTCAGTGGGACCAGGATTGATCCTTAGTACATGAAGTTGAAATCATTGCTTAGGCACTGTATGGAATCTTACACTGTCAATCAGTGTGAGGGTTAGGGTTGAGCTCACCTGTAAAGCACTACGCAAGAAGCAATTAAATGGATTCCCCCACCACCACACACACACACATTTTGGTTCTGAACAATGCATTTGTCTGTATTTTTGTTTCCAGAAATGTGCAGGACAATTGCTGCCTGCGTCCACTTTATATTGACTTCAAGAGGGATCTTGGCTGGAAATGGATTCATGAACCTAAAGGGTATCATGCTAATTTCTGTGCAGGAGCCTGCCCATATTTATGGAGCTCAGATACTCAGCACAGCAGAGTAAGTCCTGCTTCTTGAGAACTTTGGTTCATGTGACTTGTATTAGAATAGTTACGTTAAAACCTGGCTTGAATTATATTTCCAGAGCTATCATTGCCACCAAATACCAAAAGCGTTCATAGTTCAAGACATTTATTATTTTAATGACTTGGGGTGAAATTTAGCCCTGAAAAGGGAACTGTGCCAGGCTTCAACTTAGAGCTTAAGTGGGACTTACGGGACTTAGTTTAACATATTCTAGTTTTGCTAGGCTTCCTGAGAAAATGGAGCTTCCACTAAGGATTCCCTTTCTTTCACCTTCAAAATCACGAAAGCACAATAGTGTACCTGTTTGCGGAAGCCTGCACGGCCACTATCTGGACCTTACCCATTATTTGGATAACTGGAAGGTTTTAGTTTCCACTGTTGTTCTGCTGCCACCTGTTGCAAGTTTCATGGAAAATGAATAAATATGATTTATTCCCTATTTTTGGTCTACTTTTAAGATTCAGTAAATGTGAAAAGTTGAACTTGTCTCCTGATTGATAATTCTGCAGCATTGTGCCATGGAATCTGCAGCTGGATTCAAGCCGAGAATGATGGCTCCCATTCTTCAAGCCTTCTTTAAAATATCAGATTAGCATTATCAAGCAATTGGATTTCAGTGTATTGAAGAGTAATCTTGCTTTCTCTAGTATGAGAAAATCTTAGAGTCCAGGCCTGTTTTGATCTTGAATAAAACAATTCTGTATATATGCACTGTATATGTGTGGCTGGCTGGCTGCATCAGTATAGTCCAGTGGTGTCAACAAGACTCCGATGCAAGAAGGAAGTATAAAATCCCTCTGATACACAGTAGTAGTATGCAAAGTTTGGAGCAGTACTTGTTTTTGAAGGAAAGAGGAAGAATAACTATCATGGTCACAAATATGTGGTTTGGACAGTTACCCAACAAGTCAGAGGTTGCTTCATAAAGTAGTTAGTGTTACTGTACTGAACAGGACTTCTGTCTCTGCTACAAACACTGTGCTGAAGCTCTGGGAAAAGGCCACTTAGTGTTTAACTAACACATTAATGGCATCCTCAGAAATACCTGTGTATCATCAGTGGGTAACCTACATACTTCCTTTAGAGAAAACTGTTCTGCATATGAATCTAATGTGGCATGAAAGCTGCCAAGCTGCTAACTTTGCCTTAATTGGTTCCAGACAAAAGTTTTGCTATCAAAGTCACAATTAATCCATAGCAGCAATAATGGACACAGAGGAATGGGATGAAAACAAAGGAGCGCCTAACTCAGTGAAGAGTTCCCTTTCTCTTTGATACATGTGCAAAACCAACATCATTTAACAGTCAACTAAAATCTGAAAGCATAAATATAGCTCGCTCAGTGCCCACCATGCTAACAGAATGTAATGTGCAGAATGTACATCTGATATATGTAGATTTGAAGGGCTGAATTTCCAAGGCAGTTTCAACGGATGTCCCTAGAAAAATATCCATAAGTCCATTGTGCCCGCAAACCTCAATATCGCTGCACAAATCAAGTCAAGGTACATGCAAATAAAGTAGTTTAAAAATCATTTCCTCTCTTACTCACCTGCTAAGACCTGATTTTAGTGTTTCGCCTTTCTCCTCCAGCTGATGATTACTGTATATCACTGACATTTTAAAACATCGTAGAGTGAACTCAACTCAGATCCTAGCAGGTGAAAAGCCTTTCCGTTCAACTCTGACTAAGGTTATTTACCATTAATGGACATTTTATTTACTTAAATCTTTTTTTGCTGGGTGTTTTTGCAGCCAAGTAAGAGGACAAAGTCTCTGTCCGAAGAAGCTAATAATCTAAATAAAGGGGACAGTACCTTAAGGGTATAAGAGATCCTCAAAGTAAAAGAATGCTGAGCATCAGGACCAATTGTATTATTCATTATAATTTGTGTGGCTCTGCAGTCACATACCATGTTGTACAGTGAACTATCTGTGCCAGGGTCTGTACCCCAGACGGTTTACAAGCTGGCACAACACAGTATAAACTGAGCAGAGTTTGGTATGATATTTCTAGATGGTAAGTGCTATGGAACAGGTTTTTACAAATCCGTTGAAGCAGGAAAGGGTATCTTGGTGCATACTGGCATCTCTTCATGATAGGTACGGGCTGAGTGAGGAAGGCATGAAGTTGGTCTTTGGCAAGGGAGATAAATGGGATGAGATGTATTGTTAAAGTGTAAGGAGTGACCAAGGCTATGGGCCTGATCCAAAGTCCATAGAAGTCAATGGGAGCATTTCCACTGACTTCACTAGACTTTGGATCAGGCCCTATCGGAGCAAGTGATGCTAGAGACGCAGATAGGCATTGATTTTTGGACTCAAGGATAAATGTCTTCATCCCAATTTTTTCCTTTCTTCTTTAGGTACTTAGTTTGTATAACACCATAAATCCAGAAGCATCTGCCTCTCCATGTTGTGTGTCCCAGGATTTAGAAACCCTCACCATCCTGTACTACATTGGCAAAACACCCAAAATTGAACAACTTTCCAACATGATCGTAAAATCTTGCAAATGCAGCTAAAAGATATGCCTGAAACAGCAATCAATCAATCAACCCAAGGAAGAAAGAAAATGAGAAAGAAAAAAGAAAACCTAGGTTCATCAGTGTTTAAAAAAAAAAACTAAAGAAGATGACGAAACGTGGTACTAGTCCGAACTGTTTGAAAGTCTGTTATGTTTTTTTAAACTGGCATCTGAAACAAAACATTGAAGGCCTCTATCCTACATTTCACCTACTCAGTTAGTGAGATAGACAAGAAGCAAACAAAAACCAAAAACTAAAAGAACCACACCTTTTAAAAAATAAACACTGGAAGAATATGTTAGTGTTACTATGTGAAAGGAAAAAACAGGAAAATCCCATTAAGTGGAGTTGCTGTATCTGTCCCATGCCTTACTTGATCTCTCTGTATTGTTATACGATAGGCATCCTACCCATTCTTTTTAGTTTTAGTGTTAACAGTGCATTATTTATTTGTATGTAAAAACTATCAAATGAACATTTCTTCAACATTGGAAAAAAAGAAACAAATGTGGACAAAGTGGAGACCAAATAAACTGTCAGAAATATGTTTAATGCTTAGGGGAAGTCAAGCTCAAAAGATCCTGCAACTAATGGTTAGTTTAGTTCAATTAAAAAAGAAGAAGTCAGTTATTATGTTATTGAGAAAATCTGCCTTAAATATACCTTATTTTTCATGCCAGTGGCTTAGGGAGGCTTCTTGCAAGGTCTCAAACCCTTGTTTTAAATACTGAAAAACTTACTAATAAAGGACGCTCTGTTTCAGTCTCAAAGACAAGTCTATAAGATTTTGATTTTTTTTTTTACTGTAAATGATTAGTAAACCAGTGAAATATTTAACATGTACTGGTCTAATCTTCAGACCTTAATATGTTGCTGTATAGCTATGCTATGGGATGATTTGTTGTTTTGGTATATGTAACCATACCTATAGTATTACAATAGGTGGGTAGTAAAAGCCAGCTTAATTGGAAACATATCTGTAGATCTATATTGTAAACTATTAAAAAAATTAAGTACTTTGTGTGTAATGTGTAAATTTTCACCATATGTTTGTATTCTGTAATACTGTCAACTCTCATGAGTTTGAAATTGAATTGGGGCTCTTTTTGATCAGTCAGTCATGTGTTTCCCTCTAGCTGGCCAGTATGAGTAGAGTCCCTATATTTTGACTTGCACTACAAATACATGTTTTATAATATTTGCTATACATGTGCTTTGTATATTGTTCATCATTATGACATAAGCTACCTGACTCCATTTGTTTTTGTTTTACAAAAAGGATGGATTAAAATATTCTCCCCCTCCCTTTCCCATACCCTAGTTCATCCACATTTCTAACAATGAATCGCAATGCGATTCAGAGTTTTAAACCCAGATTTGTTTTATTTTCTTGGCTAAGGACAGTCAAACAGATTTGAAAAGGAGCAAGATTTTCATGAAAAAATTTCATGGCCAATTATATGAGGCAAGGGCCCAGCCCTACAAACCCTTACACAGAGAGAGAAATTCACTACTGTGCAGAGGGCCAGTGCAAAGCACATGCGTCACTGAAGCTTTCGAAAGAATGCTTGAGTGGCATTAATCAGTTCATAAGCCTTGTGTTGGTCTACTGCAGAGCAGTGCTTTTCACCTGCAGTTTAGTCTATGGTGGTGATTCTGCTTCCACAGAGGTCAGCAGAAGTTTTGCCACTGACTTCTGTGGCAGCAAATGAGGCCTAGTGAGAGAGTGGGCATGTGGAAGGAATTGGAGGATTGGGCCCCGGGCTTGTGAATTTTGTCTAAATTCATTTAATCTTTTTGGTTTTTTACAGCTAACCCCTTTTCTTTCAAGACTCCTAAGGAAACTCCTTTGAGCCCTAACAATCCTCAGCTTACTCTAGAGGGAGTAAAAACCGATCTACATTGTAGATATTGTTTAAAAATAAATGAATAGCAATAGATCCCTAAACTAGACAAAGATGTAAAAACATGAAAGAAACGGTGATTGATTTCACATTATAAATTGTTCTGAATGGCACAGCTTGAAAACTGTGCAAGTAAATATGACAATTGGATGTAAAGGGAACAGTCCCACAAAGATAATACAGGAACAGGACCTACCTATGGAGAGATCCTGGCTCCATTTAAGTCAATGAGAGTTTTGCCATCAGAACGAAGCATATGGGGTCTGATCCTCCACTGTGTTAACATGAATTTAGGATAGTGTAACTCCGCTGAGTTCAGTGGAACAACACTGCTGTAAAACTGAAGTAACGTAGTGGAGAATCAGGCTCAAGGTCCAGATTCTGCCCCTTTGATTTGCACAGACAGTTCCTGTTGACTTCCCTGGGAACCTGTGTAGCCCTGTGAATAATCTGATCCCACCTATTGTCTCAGTGCAGAGGAGGCGTATGAGCCTTTGTGTGTGTATATGGTTTTTTTATTATTATCATTTAGTAAACTGAAATTAACAAATAAAGGATCCAATCCTACAAACGCAGGAGCCGTGTTTACTATCCTGAAGAGTCCCTTGGAAATCAGTTAAACTCTTTGAGGTAGAAAGCCCTATGGCTGCTAGCAGTTGCAGCATTTAACCCTAATCTGTTTTATTAGCTTCAATATCCAAATTATATGGTGGGGAGCAAGAATTGGGCACCTTAAAAAACCAGCTTGCCATTATGTATCAATTTAAATATGGCAAAAAAACATGGTTTTGAAGTACGATGATTTGAAATGGCAGGATGTGAGATGCCGTTAGAGTGCAACTATACTCACTGCTCTGGATGGAGCCAAAAGTTTGGCCTTGGGGTGGGAGGGAGGTGGGGGTATGTTTTTTAAAATCTGTGTACAATTGCCTTAGGTCATTTTCCCCAAAGTGGATGATGTTTTGTTTTGTATATTTTTCCTCAGAAATGCACTGATAGTATTTGAAATGTTCTATTTTAAAGCTCCTAAATCTTTTTTCTTTTGGTTTATTTTTAGACGTATATTTCCCATTAGTGACTAAGCACATTGGGCCTGATCCTGAAAAGTGCAGACATCGCTCCTTTGGGGTGAAATTCACCCCTGTGTAGAGGGGCAGAGCAAGGGAGGCCCAGGCGTTTATTTAAGTCCAGTGTAATGCCTCCGAATGAGATGTAAGTGGAAATAAAGAGGTGCAGGGGCACAAACATGGGGCCCCTGTGTGAGATGCTGATCTGCTCAGCTCACAGAGAAGTCAGTGGGAACTGAGGATACTCAGCACTGGGCAGGAGATGCTCAATACCGCACAGGATCAGACTCGAAGGGGTGGGGCTGAGGGACAAATCTTAGCACTTAGCTGGGTGGGTTAGGATAGCATTTTTGTGTGTTTAGCAGCAATACAGTTGTATGGACGGCATGGTTTTTTTTCAAAAAAAAGGAACATAAGAACAGCTGTGTTGTATTTTGGTGACCGATTACCTTGTATTTTAACACATTGTATGTCTGTTTTGTGGTGCTCTAGTGGTAAATAAATTATTTCAATTATATGCTTATGTCGCATTCGTATGGCAGTCTTCTTCTGACATAAGAAATCCTCAGCTCAGTACTATACCTCTCAGCCTACTGTGGGAAGGTCTTACACTTCAAAGTAATTTTTGTGTGCGTGCTCTTCAAATTGTATTCCGTGGCCTGAATCTAACAAAAACTATCCTCTGTATGAATGGGTTGCTTCTTTGCTCTGTTTTAGAGCAAAGGTTACATAATCCATGCAGTGCTTTTTCCCCTTTCACTGCAGTATAAATACAGGCATATTGATTGACAGAAAATTGTTCCAGGTGAATGTAGTGCCAGCAAAAGATGTTCTGGTTTAACAATCCTGGAGAGTAAAGTCCTTTGTATTCATAGAACAGTTACAACACAGGCAGCGGCATTGCAAACTGTTACACCTTCTCATCACTGCGCTCAGAACCTGATCTGAACCATGCATAATCAGTCCAGAACCTCTACAGAGACTGCCCATCAAGGCTACTAGTTGTGAGGGGTTTCCCTGCTCGGTCATGGGTTTGAATCGAGACCCGGTTAACCTGACAGTGACAGAAAGTAATTTCTACTTCTGGTCTGTTCAGTTGTGCTGTATGAAGTGAGTAGGTGATCTGAGTCCAGTTCTTGATCCACATGACAAATGCTCTCCCCCAGTTCAGACGCCTAGATCGAACTCATGGAAATTGTACTGTACTGACATTGAGAAGCTTCATAGTCATTATGAGCTCTTGTGCAATTTCCCACACTGTCCCAGAAGATTTCACAATCCTGCCTGCCCTAAATTCTGTCATGTGTTGGCTAAGTGTGTGTGCTACTCTACCTGCAAACCACTGTGTTTATATTAGATTGCTCATCACAGAGAAATAGTTATATGGCTATATTTCTCTTGAGAAATAATTTGATTCCACTGTTTGTGAAGAGAAGAGTCTTTCCTACCCCATTCTGCAATTTACAATCATGTCATCTAAGCAAATAAAAATCAAGGAGCCCAATGCCACAACTTTTACTCACTGTATCATTGTTAGCCTTAGTCACATGTGTAAACATAACTCAAGTGAGAGAGGGTCACAGGACCAGATCACAACATTTTAAGATGAAAGTATTGATAATGTATATTAAAGTATTTCCAAACATAGGAGCTGATCTCAAGAAGTGCAAAGCAGGTGCAATCGCTTTGGGTGCTAAGGTTGCCTAGTATTTCTTGGATAGTTTCTTAGTTACTGAATTAAAAATGCATCTGATTGTGCCTGTTTTTTTAGCATATTTTGCTAATAATAACAAATGGACCTCATGGACTGAATATCTTCTTAAACAATTAAGTTTGAGATGAATGTTAAAATAATCTTATGGCCCCTTCACCAGGGTTAGTACAATTTTTACAGTGGTTTATCTTCATTAATTTCAGTAGAGTCATACTGAAATAAAACTGCAATAATGTAAAACTATCAGACCTTTAATTTCATTATACCCATTTATATGAAGGTCTTCTAAAAGATGCTGCTCTTGGCATAAAAGTCCCAATGATATGACCTTCTAATCACATTCTTATAGAGCACCTGTTTGTCAAAACACTTTGAAGTCCTGGTTTCTCCATTTCTACAAATGAAGAATGTTTCATGGGGGTTGATGGCAATTTTTAGTTAGAAAATGTATTGTGGTACATATAATCAGATAGAAAAAAGTCAAGAGAACAGAATGTCCTGAGAAAAGATTTTATGATGTGTGCCTGAAAATATCAGAATTGTCCCATCATAAAGAGATGTAATCAAACAGTTATGCATAATTAAAAATAGACTATTTGTGCAGAATGTTTCTGTGTGTTGGGCTGATCTTCTCCCTTTACTAATACAGCTTACCCAGACTTGATCAGAAAAACTTGTGCTGTAGTGCTTGAATCAAAATGTGGTTAATAAATGTAGAATATTCATTGTAGGGAAAAAAAACCCAAACCATGTAAATATCTTGAAAATCAGTTTTTAGGCCAAACTCTGCCTCTGAGATCAGACGGAATAGATTCTGAGAGGAGCCATGAGTTCTGGGAGAAAATAAACCAAGAGGTTATGTAATTATATGTGGTTGTAAAGTAGATGTGAAGTAATGTAGTTGGCTTGTCAGTGGGTATGGGTGTAACAGTAATTTCTTCATCTGTATAAAAATAAAATTAAATGGAACAGAAAGCTGATGAGAACTCCCAATCAAATTTGATATGCCCGCTTAATGAAGTAACCTGTTGGAATCTAATACTGAGCCCCATGGGCATAAAACTTTCATAAAACATATTGCCTTTGAATGGGTTGTTTTAATCCAAACCAAAATGTTGGCAGGAGTGGGGAAGAGGTCAGTGATCACTGGGTCTCTGTAATGTTTGCACATAATTGTAGGCTGAGCCCACTTAAACAACCCATGCAACTCACACCTAAAAAGGTTTGTCACAAGAAAGGGAACTAAATGCAACTGGCAAACAGGACGTAAGTCTCTTTCCATGTTCTGAACCACGCGCTGGGATTCAGAACATTGTTCTTATAAATGTTCCAGATTCTGAAGTCAGTTACTTAGACCCCAGCTATCATGTTTAAATCTGGATCCACACTTTGCCAAAGTTTGGGAATTTGGTTCTGAGATTGATGTATAACCAGAGTTTTTACGGCCATACTCACTGCTGGAGTATGCAAGGACAGCTCCATTGAGTTTAGCTGAACCCAAATTACACTAGCAGGGTGACATTTGCCCCCATTCAGAGAGTTCACTCAAGGCCTATGCACTTACTTAAGTGGGTGACCATAGTGAATTTAGCCTCTAGACTTTCTTTGGCCTTTAGGGGCCATGAGATCATAAGTGCCAGCACCCCAGCTCCAAATCCCACTTAGGGATATACTCAGCTAATTACCATTTGCTTAAATAGTAGTTACAGGGCTATATCTCTACACATCAAGATGGCCCTCAGGGAACTGGTAGTGACTGAGGTGCTTAGTGACTGAAATTCCAGCAGGATGGTACTGATTTGACAATGTCATTGACATCTAATGGAACCTGTCTGGAATGGATTTGTGGCCTCAGTTCAATTCCTAGTGTAAACTTGTTGGCAAGCTCAGCAGAGAGTCCAAGGATATACAGATTCATATCATCCATCAAAAGCAGAAAGTGTCTTTATCTGGAAGAAGACTGCTCCCTCACCCCCTCCCTTTGGAAAAATGTAAATATGAAGTACAAAATATGCAGCAGTTCATGGTCAAGTTATGCATTCCATTGCAGTGTGTAACCTGCTATCTTAGCAGTGGTCTGGATCAATTTAAGAAGATTTGGGAGCTGTATCTGTGTTCAGATATGTTATAAAATATGTTGTTTCCATCCGTTTTGTGAGAAAAGTTAAATAAGTTTTCAAAATATAATAAATGAGCATTTTTTAAACAAACCCAGACTCTTATATATGCAATGTAGGAGATCAATCATTGCAGATGTCTGGTCTGAAATAAAGCCAATTCACGCACGAGGAGACAGGTGTACATAAATAAGGAGCACTGAGTGTGTGCAAGGCGTATGTGTATGGAGGATGGATTATGTGAACGTAAAGCACTGTAAGCTGAACAGAGACACAAGTCAATTGTATTTATTTTTGTATTTATCAGACTTGCAACTGGTTGTCCTAAATTCCTATTTCTTTGTCTTGGCACAGAGAACCCTTTAAGCAGATAGGAATTTTTCTAGCAATAACTCCAATCACAGATATATTCCAACACCTTTACTGGCCACCGAGTGCAAGGACAGAATCCTAGGGAAATTAACAAAACTCATGTGTGGTTAAGTAACCACAACACTCGTACATGACATACAACGCACAAAATCCCAGATAGGCAACAAAGGAATGTGGCCAGCAACTAAACTGTCCAAATGGCTCCTCCAGCCTCAGTCTCTTACTCCCAAATTAGGAGCACCTCCTTCTCTTTGGGATAGCTGATGACGGTTATATGGTGCTGCCACTTTGGCCAACAGACTGGGAATTGGCCTGGGGCCCTCCAGACCTAAAAGCATGAGTTACTACATCTTGGAAACAGCCACGGTTCTTGAAGTGGGGCTGTAGCAGACTCAGATCTTCTGCAGACTGCGCACAGAGGGGGACTTGTAACTTACACTTGTGGTGGCTTACACTTGCATTTGGTACAAGTATGCAGTGGCCAGGTCTTGGTCTCCACACCATCTTCAGGGACCTAGCCTTTTAGTCCACATGATGGTCAGAGCTTCCTCCCTGGGAGTTGGATATCGCAGCCCGCTCGGCTGACGTGCTTGTGATGCCACTGCCTTTGGCTCCAGCATCGCACACGGGCATCCTTTGCCTGCAGTCACCCCTCCCTTCTGGCTGTGCTGCATGGCCTCTGCAGCTCAGTTGCTAGGCTGCTAACTGCGCCCATTGTCTCTGGGCTCCCCCTGTGCCAGACCAGATAAAGAACCTTCTCCGAATTACGCTGACTCATGGCCTGATTTCTTCTTGGCAGCCAGACCTGCTGGGTGGGCCTGGTTTAGGCTGCTCCTCTGGGCTCCACTGTAACCACTCTGGGCCTACCGTGCTCCTAGCTGCTCCCTGGGCCTCTCACTCCTGCAAGCTTAGTCACAGCAGCCCCATATGCCCCTGCCTGCAAATCACACTGGGCCGTCTCCTCGCGGCCCTGCTCTGCTGGCTTTGCTGCAGTATAAGGCCCAGCGTTGAGCAGATGTCCTGTCTCGTGCAGGGCTGAGCTCCCCCTCTACAGGGCCAGCAGCAGGCCGGGCTGGCTGCAGAATGTCAGGTTGTGATCCCTCCCACTGCGCCAACAGTCTGTCAGCAGGGGAAGTGAGCAATTTCCAGGGCGCCAACCCTCGGGCGGGGAAGAACAGTAGTGAGTTTGTAAGGCCAAGCACTCAGATAGGGCAGGGCACCCAACATTCAAAGGAGCTCAGGAAGGGGTGGGCACCCACACAGTCGAAGGCCTCCCAGGCAGCAGTGAGCAACAACCACACACTTCCCAGCCTAGTGGGGGGGTCTGCAACCCCAGGGTTGGGATGGCAGGGGGTAGGGGAACCGGGCCCCAGCCTACTCCACCAGGTCCCAGCCCAGGGCTCTAACAGTGGTTGAGCATTCCACCATTGAGTTGGCGGGATTCCGGCCAAAATTCGCCAATCAGCAGAACTGGACAGTATTCCCTTACCCCTGGGCTAGTTCCTACACCACCCCCCTCATAGTACACCTGCAGCTTGGGGTTGTCCTCCATTACCCCAGAGCTCCTCTGCTCCCAACAGCTCCTCTGGCTCCCGTTTGGTCAGTGGCCCAGGCCAGTCTTCAAATCATAGCCCCAGTAGCTCCTCTGACTCTTAGAGCCAGTGAGATCCATCAGTCCTCTTTGGTGGCTCCACCCCAACTGAGCTGCAGGAATCACCTTTTGTATTTCCTGTCTCTGTCTCACCCTTCTGCTTCCAGCTTGGTGGGCATGGCTTTTTGGGTTCTACCACCAGGGGCATCTCACTCTCCCTTGCTGTCAATCTCTGAGGGAGACCACACCTCTTTGCTACACACTCCCTCCCTCTCAAGCCCTGCTTCTGATCTCCAGGGCTGGTCAAGTCGTTTCCCTGGTCGGGACAAGGTGTCCTCATTGGCATGCTACTTACTGGCTCGATGTTTTATGGTGAAGACGAAAGGTTGCAAAGTCAGATACCAGTCAAGTAAAGCCGGGCGTTGGTATCCTTCATTTGTTGCAGCTACTTCAGGGATGCGTGGTCAGTCACCACGATGAAGGGGCTCCTGAGGAGGTAATAACTGAGGCTCCTTTAGGGCCCACTTGACTGCTAGGGCTTCCTTTTTGAATACCTAGTAATTGCATTCCCATGGGAACAGCTTTCAGCTAAAATACAAGACGGTGTGTTTTTCTCCCTCTAAATTCTGTGAGAGGACAGACCCTAATCCCACTGCAGATGCATCACTTTGAAACACGAAACTGTGTGTAAAGTCTAGGCTATAGAGCATGGTTCACGGCATAGGTGGCGCTTCAATTCCTGAAAGGTGACCTTGCAGTAAGGAGTCCCTCATACTTGAAGGGGTTGGTCCTTCATGAGCAGTCCTGTTGGGAGCAGTGATTGCCACAAAATAGGGGATAAAGTGTCAATAATAGCCCACCAGTCCCAGAAATTGATGGGACTTGCTTCTTAGTGGTTGGGGCGGTGTGGTCTTGTATCACCTGAACTTCCTAATAAGGGGGTGCAGCTTGCTTCACCCCAGGGTGTACCCCAGATAAGTTGTTTCCTGCCAATTGATCCAGCACATTTGGGGGTTTGCGGTCAGACCGGCCTCCTGGAGGGTCCCCAAGATGGCTGTTACCGGATTTAGGTGATCTCCCCAGTGTCAACTAAATATTACCACGTCATCCAAGTATGCAGCTGCGTACTCAAGGTGGGCTAGAAGGAGACAGTCCATTAGCCTCTGAAAGGTTGTGGGGGCCACATGAAGACCGAAAGGCATTTGGGTGAAATGGTAGAGCACAGGCGGTGGGGCAAAGGCAGCCTTTTCCTTCAAGTTAGAGCCAGCGGGATCTATCAGTATCTCTTGGTTAAAGTGATGGTGGATATATCCTTGGCTTCTGCCAAACAGCCAAATAGCTCGTCTACCCAGAGCATCAGGTATGCATCAAACCAGGATGTTGCACTGACCTACTGGAAATTGATACAAAACTGGTGGGTCCCATCTGGCTTGGGGACAAGCACAATAGGGCTTTGCCATTCACTTAAAGATCTCTCAATTACCCCAAGTCCCAACATAGCTTGGACCTCCTGTTCCACCTTATCCTGCATGTTGTATTGGCATGGCTGGGTTATCCCCTGGATGACTTCTTCAGGGTTGGTGGAGATGGTGTGGTGGATCTGGGAAGTCTGTCTGTGTGTGGTGATGAACATTCTGGGGAAGGCTGCAAGAAGACACCTTATCTGCTGCAGTTATCCTCCAAGAGGGTATCCCCAAGCAAGGGTCCCTTGGGCTTGGTCCATCTGGACATTTGGGGTCCCAGCTCTGGTTCAGGGAGGTATGGGGAGATCATCATCCCTTATTGTTCGTGCCAGAGTTTCAGCAAATTAACATGATAAATTTGCTGCTTCTTTTGTTAGTTGGGTTGGCGGAGCTCATAGTTGATGGAGCCTCTCTGGCGGGTTACCTCATATGGTCCCTGCCAGTGGGCCAACAGCTTGGATTTGTCAGAGGAGAGCAGGATGAGAACCCAATTCCCTGGTTCAAAGGTCTGGCCATGGGTCCCCCAGTTATATCCTCATGCTTGGGTTCCTTGGACAATTTGAAGATTCTCCTTCACAAAAGCACCAGCCTTCATCAGGTGTTTTTTGTAGCTGGAGGACATATTGGAGTAGCCTTGTAATCTGGTAGGGGTCTGCTCCCACCTCTCCTGCATAAAGTCTAGCAAGCCTTGAGGTTGGTGGCCATAAAGAAGCTCAAATGGGGAACATTTTTTGGATGCCTGGGGTACCTCCCCAATCACCAGTAACAGGGGCAAGAGGAATTGGTCCCAGCAGCAGAATTCCTCCAGGAGGAATTTCTGGATCATAGTTTTGAGGGTCCAATTGAATCACTTGACCAAACCATCCATCTGGGGAAGCTATACTGAGATCCTTAGCCTCTTTATCCCTAGGAGGAGACAGAGCTCCTGAAGAAGTCGAGAGGTTAAATTTATTCCTTAATCCATGAGGATCTGTTGAGGCAGGCCCACCCAGTAAAGATCTTCAGGAGTTCTGCTGCTACGGTCCAGGTGGTGGCACTTCTCAGGAGGACAGCCTCAGGGAAGCAGATGGCATAATCCATCATTACAAGGATATACCAGAAACCCACGGCACTCTTTGCGAGGGGCCTGACCAAATCTACCTCTACCCTTTCAAAGGGCATTCCCACAACCAGAAGTCCTCATGGGACCCCGGGAAGTGCTGCCGGCTGGTATTCTGGGCAGGAGGTGCAGTGATCTTTAATGTCTCGGTGTACACCCAGCCAGAAAAACCAGGCTAATACCCGAGCTAGGTTCTTTTCCAGACCAGGATGGCCACTGGCAGGGACATTGTGGGCTAAGTGTAGCATGGCCTTCTGATAGTAGTGAGGGATTAGTAGTTGGGACCAGGATTTTTGGGTTCATGGGTCTTGTTTGACACAATATAGCCAGTCTTGGGAGAATTTGAACCAGGGCCACTGAGTGAGTTTGAATTAGGGCCACTGAGCCATGCCATCTATGTAGATCATCTGCTCATAAGCATGGCCCACTATGGGATTGTCCTTCTGGTCTTGACAGAAGTCCATCGCCAGGTTGAGCTGGACAACTTCCCCTTCGGGTTTGATTGGGGTCCTCCATGGCAAATGATCATCTGATGAGGCGGGCTGATCGCCAAGGCCTGATTTTCCAGATTCCACCTCCATGTCATTGAAGTTGCCACTCTTGAGTTCCACTAGGCCTGGTTGTTCCATCTCCACCTTCATGTTGTCAGGATTGTCCCCCTCGAGGGCCATCTTGCAGGGCTCTCAGAGGCCAACTGAGTGCAGAACTTGAGTGAACCCAGGTCAGTCTCAGCCAAGAATGATGGGTAGGGCAGCCCCAGGGCAACACCCATGGGAATTATCTACGACAGACCAGCCACCCTCAGAGCGATGTGAGTTGTGGATGCAGCGGAGATTAATCTACTCTAAAGTCCAGTCAGCAGCTGGGGTCAGTCACCAGTGAACTAATGTCTGCCCATACCCTGAGCCAACCAGTGCTTTCTGGTGTAGCTTTCCAAGGATCACGGGGTCACCTTAGGACCGGGCTGATGGGTGTGGGTCTCTCCGGTGCAGACCTGGCCATAGGAGCCAATGGCTATGGTGCACGGGCACTGTAATGGCCCTTACTGTCTGTACTCATGACTGCAGCTTTCTGCAGCCTGGAAGTCCTTCATCAGTCATCGTGCCATGGTCAAAGTGGGGGGCTTGTGTTCTAGGACACAGGTTTGGCCTTGCACCCCCAATTTCTGCAGGAGCTGCTGCAGCTCCTGGAGCTGAGTTGGCTGGTATCACTGCAGGTTCCCAATCCAGCGTTTTAGCAGCTGGTTCCAGTCCATGGTGGCCTCTGCTGCTTGTGGTCTCGGAACCAGAGCGGTCTCCCTTGGGTTCAGGGGTGTGGATGTTGCCTGCATCCTCCACCATGTGTAGGCATGTAGCAATGTGGGGCTGTCAGTTTCCAAGGGAGGCCACCCCCCTTTGCTACACAGTCTTAAAATGACAGTCTGTCAACAGGAGAAGTTAATCTCCAGGGCTCCAACCCTACAGCATGGTAGAGCAGTAGTGAATTTGTAAATCCAAGCCCTAGGGCCACTGAACAATCAAAGAGGCTCAGGCAGGGGTGAGCTCCTTTAATATTCTTGGATGGAGAGTATCCCCCTTCCCCCCCGCCCTGATTTAGTCCCATTAAGCTGTTTGAGTTTGGCTTCTACATCGGTTGTAGTAATTTCTACCTCCATATCTTCATTCCCATTAGCCACTCTATCACTATCCCCAAGCTCACCATTAGCCTCATTAAAAACAGAGGCAAAGTATCTGTTTAGATATTCGGCCATGCCTAGATTATCCTTCACCTCCACCCCATCGTCAGTGCTTAGTGGTCTCATTTATTCTATCTCTGTTTTCTTGTTATTTACATGGCTATAGAACCTTTTACTATTGGTTTTAATTCCCTTTGCAAGGTCCAGCTCTACTTGATTTTTGGCCTTTCTTGCTTCATTGCTACATGTTCTGACCTCCAAGAGGTAGCTTTCCTTGCTGATCCCTCCATCTTCCACTCCTTTGTAGACTTTATGCTTTCTCTTAATCATCTGTCTGAGATGCTTACTCATCCAGCTTGGTCTACAACTCTTGCCTATGAATCTTTTCCCCTTCCTTGGGATGCAGGATTCAGATAGTTCCTGCAACTTTGACTTGAAGTAATTCCAAGCCTCCTGCACCTTTAGATCCATGAGTTCTTCAGTTCAGTCCCCTTCCCCAATTAATTCCCTTAATTTTTTAAAGTTAGCCCCTTTAAAGTCAAAGACCCTAGTCACAGATCTATTTTTGTTTATCCTTCCATTTAGTTTGAACTAAATTAATTCATGGTAGCTTAAACCAAGTTTGTCCCCTATCACCAGTTCTTCTATGAGGTCCTCACTACTCACCAATACCAAATATAAAATGGATCCCCGCTTGTTGATTCAGTAAATATTTGGTGAAGTAATCTGTCAGCTATCCCGTCCAGGAAAATCTGGGCCTTATTATTACCACTATCACTTGTCCTCCAGTCTATATCTGGGAAGTTAAAGTCTCTCATAATCACACAGTTCCAGAAGTATTTACTTCATTAAAAGCCTTAAAGAGGTCTCTATCCATGTCCAGGGACAGGGGCAAACACTTTGTAACTCTGACTCATATCATGTGACTGAGGCCAGGAAATAAAGCCAAATGTCTTACAACACTTCTGCACCAGACCAAAACCTCAGAATCAAACACACCCTGAACTTTGAGAAAGTTTGGATTTAAATCTGGATCCAAACTTTGTGGCTTGGGCCCATCTCTCTGACGGCTTCTAATAGCTATAAGTAGCACTTATGAAGCATTTTCTCATATCCAGATCTAAGAGTGCTTTACAAAGGACATTATTATTCCCCTTTTACAGATAGGGTAACTAAGAGACAGAGAAAAGTAGCTTCTACACAGTAGGTGCGTGGCAGAGCTAGGAATAGAGCCAAGGTCTCTTGACTCTCAAACCAGGAGCCAGATTGTTGTTAATGAAATTGGTTTCATAAGAAAGATTGCTGAGAAAAAAATGCTGTTTAAGAAAAGCATCTGTGTAGAGAAATGTAGAACAGGAAATATTTTTGTAAAGGGTGACGAGACATGGTTCTGCTAGGATAGCCTGGCTGAGGATTGTGAAGTAGCTTAATTGCATAGTCTGGGGAAAACTGCAATATGAATTTGTGTTACTTTCCTCTGTTACAATGCAGTCCTGTCCTTTCGTTTTGATATATTTCTTTGATACTCTGCCAGAGTATATCTCTCACAGTACCTGCTTGTACAAAAAACAGCTTATGTCTAAATAAAAACGAAAGGTCAGCCAAACTCTTTAGTAGTCTTTCTGTATGAATCACCATTGCATCCATATTTCCTGCTGAAATCCTTACAGAATGAATCTGGGAGACACTGATTCTACTGCTTGTACCCAATTCTGTTATGAAACACTCATCAGTCATTGGAGGTTCATCTATCATTGACAGCAGCAACTCCACATTTGTATTAATTAGTCTGTCCCTTTATCAGTTCCCTTCTGTCCCTAACAAACACTTCACAGCAAAGCAACACACAACAAGGATAATGGTTCAAAGGAGACATTGTGCTCAATGATCAACCCTAATCTTCAGTGGAGAATGCCCTGGGTCCTACATACTGCTGATGGAGTCCAACGGTTAACTATGCTTTACTTTTTACATCTGAAAAATAGAGTGAGGGTGAAAGGAAAAAAGCCAACAGTCGTGGAAACAGATATCACTCTTTTATCCAATGAAATCATACCATGTGGTCAGCAGCAGAGCCAGTTCTCATACGCAATATACTATCAATGAAGTTCAACCCTCTTTATGGAGAAACATGTCCATAGCCTAAAAGGATAACCCAATCCTTATGTCTATTGAATCTATGGCCATTATGCTGGGATTGTCCATCAGCTCACTAGTTGTAATAATGGGAATTTTATGTTTGAGGTGGACATTCCAGAATTGCCAACCTTGCATTTTAGTTTTTACTGACATGAAGATCTGAAGTTGATTTTTTTTTACTGACACAGTAAACTTTTTACTGACATCACTAAAAATACCATAAACACCACAATAATGTCACAAAAGTGTCTACTTATGTGAAATATTTTGTACAGAGGAATTCAAAATTATGCAATTGTTTTAGCTGCATTTGATGAACTGGGTTCTTTGGACATGTTCAATAACAGAAAACAGGAAATTGATAAAGTCATGATCTGTGTAGTTTTATGATGCAAGAAGTGATTCTGAACGATGACAATCAATGTCAAAATACAATGTTTTATTTCTACCCAATTTCATAGATATTTTCATTTATTTATGGGTTTACGGACAGTGTTAAAATTGAACATTTTTTTACTGACTGTAAATTTATGGACGGTTGGTAACTCTGAATTTTGTCCACAAGGAATTGGACTGAGACCACCACTTTTCACACAGACCAACAAATAGTATCATGAGATACAATGACTTTGAGTGGAGTGGATTGGATACAAATCAGTGGTCTAGAAGTGCAAGGCCCATTTTGGAATCCAAGTTTTTCAAAGTATTTTCTGGATTTACATTCATGACACCCCTTTTGAAATCTGTCCATTGGAAAACCAAACAGGCTCCTGAAGGTGTCTTTAATGATGGAAACTGAGTGGGAAGATCAGTAAACCCTTGAAATATTTTATAGGCCTGGCAGCCTCTATATACTCATAACTACACAATATACAATGATCAAATAGAACAAAGCTATCATCTCTTGAATGGCAAATAACACATCTCTGAAGATCTAATACAAAAAATATTTGTTCAAAGGGGAGCTAAAATGCTATCCTAAAACAGTAAAACATGGAAACACTTAGGGCTGCTGAACACCCATCTAATATCCACCATTCAATTTTACATCTTCTTTGTCTGATGGTGCATTATTGTCACTCAGTCTTCAAACTCACCATCAGCGCCCTGCTTAAATGAGAACTTTGCTGCTTTAATCTCACTAGTTAATATAGCTAGAGAGCAGAGATCAAAGTATCTTGAGAACTATATCAAATTATAATTGCCTCCGCAAATGCTAGAGCAAAATGTGACTCTTTCATAACAGAAAACACTGTAAAACAATATTATTCAGTTTACAAATTCCATCAAACCACTGTACAAATAAACAATGCTACTGAATCACACAACAAATCATCTTACAATTAGGCCACACAAGATCATCTGGTTTACAAACCAGCCTAGGAGCCAAAGAGGAAAACTTTGAAGATAAATATTGCCATATGTGGAAGGCCAGGGAAAAAATTACTAGCATGGAGCATCATTTTGAACTGTAATTCTCTGTGGGAATCAAAGATTTCATATTGAGACTGATGTGTTTTTGCAAGAAACCTCAGAAAATGGAGGGGGTCTGGAATTACAGATAAGACTGGCTCCCACAAAGGAATAAAATAACTGGCAGAATTGTTAGATTCTACATTCTTGTTTCTCAGTTTTTTTTCTAGTTGAGTGCATTTGTGGGTAATTTTGATTATTCACAAGCCAACTTGACAGCTTTAACATTTTTCCCATATAGGAATGTATATTTGTATGTGAAAAATTTCCTGTTCTTTCTCATTCCAAGTGACATCAGTAAAAGTATCATATTTATTCACTCTATAGAAGCATTTTAAAGGCTAAAGCTATGCTGGTGGTGCCATTTTCTGAAAATCAGGTCCCTTTGAAGTGGCACCAATGGAATGCCCAGAACGGAGGCACCCAAAATCGTTAGTCACCTTTGAAAATCTTGGTCCACAGCTATGTTCCTACTAAAGTCAGTGGCAAGGTTCCCTTTGATTCCAATGATATAGGATTAGGCCCTAAAGTAATAATTTAATGGCTCTACACCTGGAAGAAGCAAGTCAGAAAGGTAGCTTAGCAAAAATAAACATGAACACAATCAATTGCTGCTCCATCCCCAAGGCTCTTGACTGAAATGTTACATGAAAATAGAAGTTAGAAACGTTCTTGATATACTGGTGATCTATTCAATGTCGGAGCAGTGTTGTGAGTATGACCATACTTTGTCTGGCCATAGCCTCAGAGATTGTAAGAGCCTTGGGGGAGGCTGGATATTTTATTGTACTTATTTATTTTGCTTAGAAAGAATAAAAATATGCCAGGGAAATATTAAAAATGTACAGAATTTCAGGGTCCCCCCCACTGCTGGTTTTTAAATATAAAATAATTGCTTAGAAGCTTGAAATTGAACTTTGTTTATCTCATAGGGTTTTTTTCAGTCTGTCACTGGTGGTAGGTCATAAGGTTGCTCATGGGTTCTAGGCACAATGGCGGGTTTATTGTAGAGTGACTCATGAGTGTTGAATTCAGGCACACTGCATTGTTATTGTAGGGTTGCTAAGAAGTTCTGGGCTCTTGGCATTGAGATGGCTCTTCTGTTCTGAGCAGAGTTTAGGAAAAATAAGCCCTGAAACATTTGTTATGAAATAAGAAAACACATATAATGGATTATGTGGCTGTTACAAAGTTAGAAGACAAAAGAAGGTCAAAATATAGGCCTACCATTGGTAGCATCCCCATAGGTATACAGAATTTGATCTTCCTGGAAGCTGTTGCACCTAATGCCTCATCCTTTAAAGTTATGCTTGAAAAATAAAGGTTTGGGTATCAGTGACTTACAGCAAAAGCTCAAAAATAAAGACGTTTCAAATGGACAAGATAATTCACAAAACATTTTGACATATAATTTGGGGTGAATTCTCCATCACTTACACGAGTCTAACTCCATTGATGTCAATGGAGTAACTCCTGATTTGCACCAGCCCAAAAACTAACGCTGATTTAGGCCTTACTGAGGCAGCACAAGAAATAAGAATAACCTGGACTTAGTCTCAGGCCATATTAACTTCTGGGTCCAAAATTTTGTTCTTGTATTTCGGCGTAAATTTAGTAGCTGATAAATATAACAGAAAACCAGTATAATGTTCTGTATATCTTGCTGCCTTCTGGGATTACTGTACTTGAGTCTAGCCCATTTAAAGCTTCTTAAAGATTGTCTTAACTCAGAGGGTGGAAATAGTTTGGCCCTCTACAATCTAGCTTATTATGTTTGATTCTTTTCCACATTCACTCATTGATTTACTACTTTCTTTAAGGCCCATATCTTGCACCTAGCATCTGGCCTGAGTAACTGGGCCAATGCATAGTAAGAGAAATCTCTATCCAGTGTCACAGAGCAGCTTTATTTGTCTTTATATATAACATTTTTAGAATGAACCTAGCTTTGTTAGAGCCTCATCTACAACAGAGTTGATTGAAGTGGTCAGTAAGTGGATTAGACAGGATTTCAAGTCACGACCTTCTAAACAGCAACCACTTTCTATACCCCTGAGGCACGCGGAGCTATTAGCTAGTTATTATTTGCAAGGCATTGACAAAGTGCTTGGCACTGTACAAAGCACAGAGGAAGATAACTTCTTAAGGCCAGGAGCCTTTCATTTTATTCTGTCCATTTATTTAAAACTGCAGGAGGCAACCAAGAGCAAGTTTCTACTTTAGGAAGGGGTAGATCTTCAGCTGGTGCAAATGGTCCACTGTCTTGGATCACCTTTGAGCATTGACTTCAAAGGAGCTATGACAATTTACACCAGTTGAGGATCTGTCTCTATATATTCATTTTCTTTCTTCATATCATGGTTGGGTGCCAACATTTTCATGGAGGTGGGTTAATGGTTTGGGACTTCATGAAGAAAGGAGATTGGAGGAGGAGGAATTAGAAGGCGGAGCATCTAGGCAGCTAGGGTTTTCGGATGAAGGGGAGTGTCAGATTCTGAGGACAGTGTGGAAGAATGCACTAAGATGAGAATGAAGGAAGGACACTTCTGTCTCCCTACTCATCCACCTATCTCAGATTGTGATGAAATGCTGCTTTCTCACAGCTGCCTGCCTCATTCTGATATATCCCTCATGCACCAGACTTTAAAAGCAGCCATGGCAGCCCTTAGACCAGCAAACAGCAATTCTCTTTTAACATCAGATTCGGGGTAAAATGTGAATGGAGGATGAAGTCTCAATTGTCTCTGCAGAGGCTTGTCTATACTGAGCTGTATTGTCTCCCTTGTTGCCACACAGTAGAATATGTCATTCACCTCTTGACGCCGATGAGTCCCTTTTCAGAATCCTGGTTGAGTTCCAGTGACCTTTTTTGCATGTACAATGTCTGACAGTCAGTAGCTTGTTCTTTTTTATTTTTATTATTTATCTTTCTTTTGTCTGGGAGACTTTCTCTGCTTTTCTCCACAACTTCAGGTCTTCTCTCCAGCTCCTTCCAAATGTCAATGCACTTTTTCAATAGGAAACACTGCTTTGGTTAGGTGAGGGGCTGGTTCTGGTCTTTCAGGTATAAGAAGCTGGCCAGACAAGCTGCCCAGATACCAGGGAGGGACAGGGGAGCTGCTTCTAGAGGGGGTGAGTGCTGGGCCTAACATGCAGGAGTGCTCCTGGGCGAAAGCAGGGAGAGGTTCAATGGTGAAACATCTAGGCAGCTCCTAAAGCTGCCTCATCAAAGCTTTCTGCCCAGTAGTGGCTCTGAATTCTGTTCCCCTAAAGGACCCTGCTCTCTGGAGGAGGCAGGGAATGTATCACAGAAGGAAACGAAAGGACAGATTTGTGGGGTGTTGAGAAGTTTTGCCAAAATGAAAGGTTACCCTAAAGTGTACTGCGTGTTGGCTTTTTAGCTGTACCTGTTTGCTTAGATGGCTGTATTATTGTGATACAGATCTAGATAGGGCCAGATCCTCCACTACGTTAATCAGCGAGAGCTGTTGAAGTGGATGGAGTTATGGTGAATTACGCCAACTGGCTCTCTCTGTAGCTACACCTATAGTACTTACAACTCTCCCTCCATCATCCACATCTGGAGCTGCCATTTACATGTACATACAGAGTCAGACTGAGGATGTACAGGTGTTGGGTCAGTGCAAAAAGCAGATGCTGCACCCATTTAAAGGATGACCCAGCTACAGGGTGGCCCCTCAGCACCCTTAGGGCAAGGCTGTGCCTTAGCAGCATAGTTTAGTCTAGTGAGAGAGAGTAGGACATTTTTTTCCAGAGTCTAAAGCTCCTTATATCGTTGTTGTATCAGATACGGTCTTAACATTAAAAAAAAAGAAAAAAAAAGAATGAAATATTCACCATCCATTTCAAACAGTGTCCAGAAAGCCTGTCAGCATCCTGCTGGAATCCCTCCAAGCAGGTATTCATTACATAGATTTGACTTTTTGAATACGATAGAAATGAGAACTGCAAACTTAATATGTTTTTCTTCTTATATGGTGAAGGGGCAGAGGGAAGGGAATAACATTTACCTCATAATTTCCCTTTCTTTTCCCCCTCTGTGTAAGATGCATTATTCTCTCTGCAAAGGTACTTGCTAAAATTTTCCCTCACGCTTGAAATTTACTTACCCTGGGTAACAGGAAATGTGGAGCCTTGTGATGTAGATTGTTATACCAGATGGCAATCTGAGCACATGCTATTTGTGTAGATCAGTGGTGCAAGTGAGTCATCATTTGTAGCTGATCTTAGCTGCTGTGAAAATGGCCCTTCCAATAATAACAACAACAACAACCACAAAGTCTCAGTATTGTTTAGGCCAGCACTTACTTCAAGACAATATTACATTTTTCACTTGAGGAAGATGCGTTCTTTCTTCTCCAGGGAGTCCAGTTACAAGTCATCAAGGACCAGATCCAAAACTCATTGGGAGTCTTTCCATCAGCATTAGCAGGCTGTGGACCTGGTCCCAGTTTGTACTGCAATACGCTTTGGTACAGCAACCCTAATCCCCTTTCTCTACATTCCACAAGGTACAGGAAATGGTTGCCCATCCTCTTTTCTATATAAAGAAGAGTAACTGCATAAACCCCCAACTTCAGATGATTTTATTGTGACTGTTCATTTTGAATATTGGTCCTAAATTCCTCTCATTGGGCTACATTCAGAAAAGGTGGCAGAGGATGGGGCAAATTATATCCCTGTTCACCAGCTGAGACCCTCTTTCCACTCTGTACCCCAGGAGAGGGATTCACCCTGATGTTGGTAGGTGCTGTTAAACACTGCCACTCTCCTTTGGGGCATTAATTTTTGCTGAGACCACTAACACAGTATCTTTATTATATTTTTGTATCACCATGCACATGTTGCTTTATAGATAATTATGAATACATATTCCTGCCCAAGGAGTTTGTAGTCTAAAGCTTGTGTCTAAAAACTTGTGTATGGGCTTAATTTCACACAGTTTTCGGGCCTAAATTGTAATTACAGTTGTTCCTACTGCTCACAAAATTAACCACCCTACCCTATACAAAGCCTGAGTAGGTACAAAGAGCCAAATAACCCCATTACTGACTGAATCTGGAGGAGAATCAGGACTGATAAGCTCTAACTGATGATGAAGTCCAGCTGGGCAGAGGCAGGCAGAGCTGGTATAAAACCAGGAAGTGGCACAGAAGATAAGGCAATAAGGTGGCTACTATTAGTTCCTGGAGGGGATAGGAAACTACAAAGAAGTGTTGGGGGGAGAGAGGGGAAGAGGAAGAAAAGCCTGGGAATACAGATTTTAGCAAGAACCTGAGAGAGAATGAAGTAGTTATATGCCAAAAGTGGTTTAGTGCTAAGCTGTTCCTGTCGACACAGTGCAGTATGGACGCCCCGCAGAACGGAAGCAGTGGAGTCGACATAAGTTACACAAGTTTTTTATGTCACTTGCGTGTCTCCCGTTGACTGCTGCCAAATCTCGGAGGTAAGTATAGACTAGCCCTGAGAAAGAAAGAGAGGAAATTTAGGGAAACTGACAGGGTCTGAGATTGGGTAGACTGTGGTTACTGAGGTACAAGATCCCTGAGCTGATGCTTGGAGTAGAGGATGGGCCTGGGTTTCCCTATCAGCAACTTGGGAAGCAGCACAATCTGGGTAGTGGATCAGAGGACTGCCTGAGACAGTTCATCTGGTGGGACTTTGATACCTCAGAAGGGGAAAACAATAGTGACCTGGCTGGAGGACCAAGCCATGAAGAAGGAGTGATCAAGTCCAGAAGGAGAAAGACAGGGCAAGCAACCAAATGGTGGGGGGGTAGGGGAGGAGATATCAGAGTGATTGAGAGCTAATGCAGCTACAAGGTGGTACTGCAGCAATGAATAGTGAACCCTGTGACAATCCCATAGGCAAATCTAGCCCCACTATTTTACTTGATGATTTCCTGCAGCTATGAATTCCACAGGTTTTCTATACTATTAGGTGAAAACATTTCCTTTTATTTGCCCTAAATTTGGTTAAATAACTTTATCACATGATGGGACTTTAAAAAGAGATTCACATTGTTCTACATATAATTGTCTGAATACCCATGTGTGACTTCAGGCCCTTGGTAACCATCTTCAGTTCAGTCTTCACTGACTGTCTTAGCTTTCCAATGTATTCTCAGGGCTACTTAAAACAGGCATTAATTTCTTTTATAGTCAGAGAATTATACTCAGACTAAGATTACCTTTAGTGTTTAGAACCCTGACTGATGATATAAGTAAAAGCACTGAAGTTAGGTGAGCTAGGAAATATACTACCTGTCAAACTACTCAAATGTTATCACTGCTCACTTCTGAGAGAGTGAATAGCTCAAGAATAGCTGATTAAATTCCTTTGGCTTCCCAACTTTCACATTTGTTTCATAGATCTTTAAAGTGTTGTATATGAACTCTTGTTGTTTGATACCCACTTCTAATTCCAAATTGCTCTTGATATCAGGTCAGAATACACAAATCTACATCTAATGCATGCAGTATATAAAATCAGTGAAAATGACCTTTGGTTCTTTGTGCTTTGAGCTCTTACCATTGCAGGGTGTAGATAAGCTTCTTTGCACCAATCCCTACCTAAGATCAAGGTAAGTTGCAGGGCAGGCATTACCCAATAGCTAGGCCCTAGTCAAAGCTCACTGAAGTGAGTGGTGGCTCCTATTGACCTCAGTGGGCTTTGAATCATGCCCCTAGTGACTGGTTTTATTAACCAGTTAACTCACCATCTCAACTAAAGTGCCTGTTTTCCAAAGCTGCAAAATAACTATCCCTGACAAAAGGAAGTATAAGTGGCCTTTATGTTCATCTTAGAGCTACTCTGTGTATTTTTCAACAGATTTGAAGATGGCTATTAGAAGACAGGTTATCATGAGGAGTGGATTTTTTTAAACAGAGCAAATAGGTTTTGGAGGGAGGTGTGATTTTATATTCTTCCTGATTAATCTGTAACCTCCAAGAGAACTTCAACTTGTTACACTTTCCTGCTGATAGCCTGAGTAAAATGTCTTTAAAGCTGAGCTTTATGTTCTTGCTCTGATAGCCAGTGTGTGCAGCCCTTATAAAAGGCAGAAAAAACCCAGATGTTTGAAGAAGTTGTTTTAATATCTCTTGGTGCCAAAATAGACAGAAAATGTCTATGCTACTTTGGAAGTCTGAGGGGAATAAAGCTGTTTCTAAGGGAATAAATGTCTCTCTCATTTCCTATTCTGTTTCGTTGGTTACTGCAACTTTCGAACATTCCTAGCATTTTGCAGGAAATAAAAAGGGCAAACTCCCTGTTCATTTCGACAGCATGCTTTCAAACCAAACCTGCTTGTGTAACAGCAGTGCAAACAGGGTAGGCAGTCCCAAGCTAAAATGGAGCCACTGCTATTCTGCTCACTGTGCTAAAACTACTCTGGCAGTAAGGAGAGGGGAGGAGGGGAAAAAAGAGAGGTGAAAGCCATGTAGGCCAGATTCACATCAAGCAGGACCTGAGTAAGAGTAAAGGCCACTCAGGGGGGCTAATCTGAGAGTAAGATACTGTTCCATGGGAGTTAGGGTGGCAGAATCTGGCCTTGAGTAAATATTGGTGCTTGAAAAGTACAGTTGTGAGAGCCCAATTCTGCTTGCATTTGCTTTGTGACAAAATTCCCATTGAGTTCAGGGGGGAAAGGCGCAGGCATCAAGTGCTTTTGCTTCCCCCTGCAGTTTGTCCCTTCTGTACAGGTTATATATAGGAGTTCCATCCACAGGGCACGAGTGAACCTTTAGGCATAGTTCTCAGAAAAGGGTGGTGTATAAGCATTGCTGCCCCTGGCTGACACTATTCTGAGTCTCAGTTTGCCGGGAAATCACCTCTTGCTCTGGGGATGATGGGGGTGGGGGGAGGGAAGCTTCTACAGCCATTTAAAGGGCACAGCATGCCACCTCCACCTTGCATCCAGCCAACCCCATCACCTCCTACCCCTCCCTGCAAAATTGCTTCCCAGAAGGAGCATCAGTCAGGAAGCCCCACCTCCCAACCTGATACTGTGTTCCTGACAGGTCTAATATATCCATCCAAGAAGTTTGTTGGGGAAGGGGGCTCCTTGCTCCCCCATGCATTATAGGAGAGCACTATGTAGCCAACAAAACACATTGGAGAAAATTCTAGCCCTGTTGAAGCCAATGGAAGTTTTGCCCTTGATTTTATAGGGCCAGGATTTCACTCATTATTTTAAAACCCTGATTGTTACATATTTGATATTCTCCCTGGCTCTGCATGGTGCAATTTCTCCATCTAAATAGTTTACCTATAACATAACGAATTGAAATCTGTCTGTCTACAAAAGTTTGCTGCTGACTTGTAGCTGCTGTCATTTATTTGACAATCTGTTTCAGTGCCAATCTTTACTGTGGTCATGAGGATGGAAATGACTCCTGCATGACACCGCCAGCGGAGTTTAAAACCGCAGGGCGATTGAGCAGTTTGTACTGAAAGAAAATAAACTGCCATTTAAAGATCCAAAGTTCTACCTGCTGGAAAGCAATAATCCTTCTGTTGCATTTTTCTGCAAAAAAAGCCATAAAATGGCTGCTGTCATCCCATAACTTTTAAGGTGAACTCTGAAGGTGGAGAGTGTAATGCAAAGCCAAGTGGAATATGGGCATATAGCACAAGCCGCCTTTTACAGGGATTTAAATGCACTCTGATTAAACGCACTAAGGCACACCAGGGTGTGACCTTAGCTCCTGGCACTAACAACATTGTTTTGCATATGGCTCCTTCCAGGTTCTTTCCAGTGATTCCTTTTGATCTTTCTGAACAGGCTGGCATCTGCCTCTTTACAGACTGTGGGTGCTTGTTGAAAAAATGTCTTAATATTGTTAATGAGTCATTCTAGTTCTGCCTATTGTGGACAGACTATACTGTATTTCATTTACTTATGTATCATCAGATCTCTTAGTCAGTGCAACTCACTGAGTGTCCCTGCAATAGTTTCTTAATTTAAAAGCATATTTTATTTCTACCTTGCATCATATGTTGCTTTGCGTCTTTTCACTATAACTGTTTATTTTTGCTTTAAATTACCTTGCAAGTCATTATTTCCTGCCTAATATTTACATAGGGAGCAAAATAATTTACATGTTTCATTTGTGGCTGAAATGTCTACAGCCACCACAGCACCTGACACGCCTGATTGGTCTGTAGTTAGTAGCCTCTGATTAAAACATTTTTCAAATTCAGTTTTTCTTGTAACTTATTTACTACTTTAGCTCGATGCAGGGGCCACATCTGGTTTTCAGTGGAATCCAGTCTTACAGCAGGGCTCACTGAGGCACAAAAGAAATCAGCTTACTTGCCTGAGGTGATACTTTAGTCCTCATTTGAACTCAGGACCTTCCTGCTTTCCAGATACGGTTCTATAACAGTTAGGCCACATTCTCCTGAAATCCACATCTCCCATGATGAGGAAATTTTCTCAGACTTTGATTATGCATCTGGCTCATTTTACCTCTTTATCAGTTGAATCAGTTTGGTCAGACCATATTAAGAAACCACTGTTTGACATTCAAGTTTGGCTCTGGATTTGCTTCTGAATCCTACATTAGAGCAAAACTTTGAAACTCTTGTCCAAGACACAGAAATTATGCACATCTCTTTATAAATGTCTTTCAACAAAAAAAGTAAAAATCCAATAGCTTTTTGCATATATCTGAGACAAGCAGAAGTTGTGTCATCTTTGTTTGTTTTGTGAAACCATATTTTGGTGTAAAGCTATTGGAACCATGTTTTGGTATGAAGCTATTCAAACTATGCAGAATCTACTGAAATAAATCCACCCCACTCTAAAGAACATGAAAAAAACAAATATTGTCCCAGACCATTGTTTCTGTGCTAATTAAAAATCTCAGAACAGCCAGCTTCAGAATCATGTAATCTCTCTAATAAATTTGTAATGAAAGAAATATTCAAAGATTTAGTGATTAATGAGCAGATGTTAATAGGCAATGCAAACTTATGGGAAACCATTTTTAATAATGATGTCAACGGAGAACAATTCACAGACATAATTACTAAAAAATGATCAGAGACTTCCCTGTCAAGTATTTTGTGTGTTTATAAAGCTGTTAGTGACTCATTTCAAGCAGTCTGGGAGACTTATTTGATTTGGAATCAGGGCTTTATTATAGCTTAGCTGATATGTAATAGTTTACTCAGACTAATGGTCAGCCATTCTTCCATGTCAACATATTCCTTATGTGTGCAGTGAGATTCCTTGTAATTCTTTCAGCAAATCATATTTAAATGCTTTTCCATACTTTCAGCTTTGGAATATAGTCACCGTTGAAGCTGAGTGGAAGAATAGGTCTCTGCTTAACTATTCATGAGATTGCCTGCTACTCACTATAAAATTCAAGTGCTGGAGTTATTAGTACTCCTGTACCGTTAAGTTGGTTGGGTCATGTGATAGTGGAGCAACTATATTTAACAGGCAAGTAGACATGTAATTTTTGCCTATATTTACTTTAGAGGTAGTTTTATTGCATACAGAACATCATCCTTCATGCAGGGCCAGTGAATTCATTGATCTGTTAAGCTATAGTATGAACTGTAATTAGTGTTGCTGGCTTCTCCGACGTCATTAATGTTATAAGCAAAATAATCCGGGTATAACTTAAATATTGCGACTATTTTAGCAATTCCATTAGTTACTTTTTCAAAAATATTCCTGTACAATCAGATATGTTTAACTATCTTTTTAGATTTACCTTGCATTTTAGATTAGCCCCCCTTGCTAACATTGTGTATAAAGTACAGTAGTATTTCTGAGTATATCTTTGTGTCTTGTCACACATAATGTCAGTTCCTGTTCAGTTTAATAGGATCCTGCATACACTTCAGCTCTGATTAGATTGGATGTTGCCAATCATTTGATGGACAAAAAGCTTGGAGCTTTGTGCAAGCATCACACCTCCCTGGATAACCATCTGTTTACACAAACATGAAAGCATATCAATGCAAACATGCTTTCTAATCCCTACTTAGACTGGTCTGTGGGACGGGGATTGTTTGTTCATTATACCTAGCAGAATAGAGCCCTGATCCTTGGTGTGCTACCACTATGCTAATAATAAATAATAACAATCAACAATGAGCAGTTTAGCCCCCCCAAACGATTTTCAAATGCCAACTCCAGTGTCAAGTCCAAATAAACTGGCCATGGGTCTCTGGGGATGGAGGGAATGGGATTCTCCCCAGGACATGGAGCAACACCACAGTTACTGCTACACATTTAGAATCATAAAATATTAGAGTTGGAAGGGAGCTTAGGAGGTCATCTAGTCCAACCCCCTGCTCAAAGCAAGACTATCCTCAGCTAAATCATCCCGGTGAGGGTTTTGTCAAGCCGCAGCTTAAAAACCTCTAAAGATGGAGATGCCACCACCTCCCTAAGTAACCCATTCCAGTGCTTCACCACCCTCCAAGTGAAAAACTTTTTCCTAATGGCCAACCTATACCTCCCCCACTGCAACTTGAGACCATTGCTCCTTGTTCTGTCATCTGCCACCACTGAAAACAGCCTAGCTCCATCCTGCCTGGAACCCCCTTTCAGGTAGTTAAAGGCTGCTATCAAATCCCCCCTCGTTCTTCTCCTCCGCAGACTAAACAGGCCTAGTTCTTTCAGCCTCTCCTCATAAGTCTTGTGCTCCAGCCCCCTTATCATTTTTGTTGCCCTCCACTGGACTCTCTCCAACTTGTCCACATCCTTTTTGTAGTGGGGGGCCCAAAACTGGACACAATACTCCAAATGCAGCCTCACCAATGCCGAATAGAGGGGAATAATCACTTCCCGCAATCTGCTGGCAATGCTCCTACTAATGCAGCCTAATATGCTATTAGCCTTCTTGGCAAACAGGGCACGCTGCTGACTCATATCCAGCTTCTTATCCACTGTAACCCCCAGGTCCTTTTCTGCAGAACTTCTGCCTAGCTCGTCCGTCCCCAGCCTGTAGCTGTGCATGGGATTCTTCCGTCCTAAGTGCAGGACTCTCTGCACTTGTCCTTGTTGAACCTCATCAGATTTCTTTTGGCCCAATCTTTCAATTTGTTTAGGTCCTTCTGTATCCTATCCTTCCCTTCCAGGGTATCTACCACTCCCCTTAGCTTGGTGTCATCTGCAAACTTGCTGAGGGTGCAATCTACCCCATCCTCCAGATCATTAATGAAGATGTTGAACAAAACTGGCCCCAGAACCGACCCCTTGGGCACTCCACTTGTGACCGGCTGCCAGCTAGACATGGAGCCATTGATCACTACTTGTTGTGCCCTTTGCTCTAGCCAGTTCTCTATCTATTTTATAGTCCATTCATCCAATCCATCCTTTGTTAACTTGCTGATAAGAAGGCTGTGGGAGACTGTATCAAAAGCTTTGCAAAACTCAAGGTATATCACATCCACCGCTTTCCCCACATCCACAGAACCAGTCACCTCTTCATAGAAAGCAATCAGGTTGGTCAGGCACGACTTTCCCTTGGTGAATCCATGTTGACTGCTCCTGATCACCTTCCTCTCTTTTAAGTACCTTAAAATGGATTGCTTGAGGACCTGCTTCATGATTTTTCCAGGGATTGAGGTGAGGCTAACTGGCCTATAGTTCCCTGGATCCTCTTTCTTCCCTTTCTTGAAGATGGGCACTATATTTGCTTTTTTCTAGTCATCAGGGACCTCCCCCAGTTGCCATGAGCTTTCAAACAGAATAGCCAATGACTCTGAAATCACATCAGCTAACTCCCTCAGCACCCTTGGGTGCATTGCGTCTGGTCCCATGGACTTGTGTATGTCTAATCTTTCTAGATAGTCTTGGACCTGTTCCTTCAGTACTGTGGGATGTTCACGTCCTCCCCATTCTGTGCCGCCCAGTGCAGTAGTCTGGGAGCTGACCTTGTCTGTGAAGACAGAGGCAAAAAAGGCATTGAGTACCTCAGCTTTCTGCACAGAATCAGTCACTAGGTTGCCATCCCCATTCTGTAAGAGGCCCACACTTTTCCTAATCTTCATCTTCTTGCTAACATACCTGTAGAAACCCTTCTTGTTCCTCTTCACATCCCTTGCTGGCTGCAACTCCAATTGCGCTTTGGCCTTCCTGATTTCATTCCTGCATGTTCGAGCAGTATTTTTATAATCCTCCCTAGTCATCTGACCAAACTTCCACTTCTTGTAAGCTTCTTTTTTGTGTTTTAAGCTCACCAATGACTTCTTTGTTAAGCCAAGCCAAGCTGGTTGCCTACCACACTTGCTATTCTTTCTGCACACCGGGTTTGTTCCTGTGTCCTCAATAAGGTTTCTTTAAAATACAGCCAGCCCGCTTGGATTCCTTTCCCCCTCATATTAGCCTCCCAGAGATCCTGCCCATCAGCTCCCTGAGGGAGTCAGACTGTTTTTCTGAAGTTCATGGTCCATATCCTGCTGTTCTCCTTCGAGTGATTGCTCATATGCATTCCACTTAGGTGTGTGCGCCCCCTCGTGCACGGCCTCCGGAGAACTTTTTCCCTAGCAGCCCCCTGTAGGGGCCGGCCTTGGCACCCCCTGGCGTGCCGCCCTCATGCTGCTGGCCCCTCCTCAGTTCCTTCTTTCCGCCCGTGACGGTCGTCGGGAACAGCTCTTGCTCCTTGCAAGCCTTTTTTCCCTATGTAAGTAGTTAGATAGCAGTTCACCCTGAACTAAGTTAGTTTTTTAGTTAGATAAGGACCTTTAGTTAGTGTAGGAAAGAGCCTTAGGGCTCTGGGTGACCCGGCTATGCTGGGCTCGTCTGGGTTCAAACCCTGTGCTGGCTCGGGAAGGCCTTTCCCATCAGCGACCCCCATGACCACTGTCTAAAGTGTCTGTGGGAGCAGCACCAAAAGGATCAGTGCCGCATCTGCAAGGCCTTTAAGCTGCGGACCCAAAAAGAAAGGGAGATCCGGCTTAAGGCCATTCTCACAGAGTCAGCTTTGCGTCCAGCGTCCGAGCCCACGCAGACTCCCTCTGCACCGAGCGTTTCCTCGGTGCAGAGCGCTCCGCCAGCACCGCAGGCACCTCGGCATCAAACGTCCCCGGTGCCGAGGAGGAAGAAGCGCTGTCCGCGCTTGGAGCGCTCCCCCGCACCGCAGGAGCGGCCAGGGTCGAGCCCGGAGGTGCTTTGGCTTTTGGATGTGCCACCTGCTCCTGCACCGACTTTCAGGGAACCTCCCCTGATTCCTGGGAGTGGGGGACCCCCTGTCCAGGACCCTTCTACACCGGAGAAGTTCAAAGCGGCTCTAGCCTTGCTGGCCTTGCCCACACCTCCGGCCCTCTCTCGGCTGGGAGAGTCAGGGCCTGTGTCCCAAGGCAAACCCGCGATGGGTGTCCCCGAAGGGTGGGCGCGCCCAGCACCGGAGGAACGGCCGCCCAACACTCGACACCGGAGAGTCGAGCTCGATAGCTCCTCTCCTTCCTCATCGTCAGACGAATTGTCCTGGCACTGCTCCAGGTCTTCCAGGTGGCACTGCTCACCGTCTGCGTCCAGCTCCAGACTGGCACTGAGACATCACTCTCGGCACCGTTTGCCGGTCTCTGGGAAGAGGCATCGTAAGTCGTCCCTCCCTCGGCACCGATCTTCATCCTTGTCTGCGTCGCCCCACCGTCAGCACCGCAGACGACGATGTTCATTGGAATCGTCCGGCAGCGGGTCCCAGAGTGGCTCTTCCCGGCGACGCCGCCGGCACCGATCTCCTGGCTCGGGATCCCGGACTCGTCGCCAGGAGGGGGTATACGTTCCGGCACCGGCACCTGACTGGCCCCAACCCCCTTGGCAATGGCCATTTTGGGGTCTGTGGGCAGCTCAGATGGGGCAGGGAACAATGTCGGCCCCTGCCTCTGTTACCCAGATAGCCCCTCAGCAGGCACCTTTGGTGCGGGAGGGAGACCACTCCTCCTCAGAGGAGGAGGACCTTGGGGAGGGCCCCTCTACTGGACCCCGCCACCTGTCCTCTTCTTCGTCGCTGGACGAGGTGGCCATCAGGGACCAGGGGGCCCCTCTTATCGATTTCAGGGCTCACCAGGAGCTCCTGAAATGGGTAGCCTCTAACCTTGGCCTGGAGGTCAAGGTTCTGGAGGAAGAGGTGGACCCCCTCTTCAGGCATGTGGGGACACAAGGACCGCCCAGGGTAGCCCTCCCCATTCACAAGAGGGTCCTGCGCCTGGCAAAAGCCATCTGGCAGACCCCCTCCTCGGTCGCCCCTACTTCCAAGGGCGCCGAGAAGTACTACGTGCCAGCTGAAGGGCACGAGTACTTATACACCCACCCTGCCGCTGGCACTCTGGTTGTGGACGCTGCCAACCAGAGAGATAGGCAGGGGGCTCAGAGTGCCTCCCCCAAGAACAAGGAGGGCAGGAGACTAGACCTCTTCGGCAGGAAGATCTACTCCATGGGGGTGCTCCAATTCAGGGTGGCAAACCACCAGGCCCTCTTGGACAGATACAACTTGAACCTTTGGGACTCGCTGCGAAGGTTCGCAGAGTCCTTGCCTCAGGACCAGGCCGCGAACTTCGCCACGGTCCTGGAAGAAGGAATAACTGTAGCCAGCGCAGCCCTGCAGACTGCTTCTGACGCTGCTGACACGGCCAGCAGGGTGATGGCCTCCGCCGTTGCCATGCGGTGAGCAGTGTGGCTACAGTCCACGGACTTGTCCCATGAGGTGCAGCACTCTATCCAGGACTTGCCATTTGATGGAGCCACCCTCTTCTCGGAGAGGACGGATGATAAGCTGCATGCCCTGAAGGACTCAAGGGCAACCCTCCTCTCCTTGGGACTATATACCCCTCAAGCGGTGAGGCTACAGACTTGCCAGCAGCCGCAGCACCCACCACAGCAGCAGCGGCAGCAACCTAGGCCACCGCCTAGGCCTTTCCCCCCGCAAGGGGTAGAGATAGGAGCAGGGGTTCTGGACGGCGCGACCGCGCCGCGTCGTCCACGGCTTCCCAGAAAGGACCCTCCCAGGGCTCCAAGGGAAAGCGTAACTTTTGATGGTGCGCCCGAGGGTGGTATCACCTCTTGTTCCCTGGATTCCCTCCCCCCTTTTCGGGACAGGCTAAGGCCCTACCTTGGCCTGTGGCGGGACATCACCTCGGACCGCTGGGTCCTCAATACAGTGCACCAGGGTTATGCCCTACAGCTTGTGGCTTCCCCCCACCCTTCACTCACCTCCCCCTCCCGTCCCTCTTCAGGGACCCCTCTCACGAGCAATTACTCCTTCAGGAGGTCTGCTCCCTCCTACACAAGGGAGCCATAGAAGCAGTTCCGTCGCTCGAGGTGGGGAAGGGGTTCTACTCGAGGTACTTCCTCATTCCCAAAGCCAAGGGAGGCCTCAGGCCTATACTGGACCTGCGCAGGTTGAACAGGTTCATAAGGAAACTGAAGTTTCGCATGGTGTCCCCGGTGGCTATTATCCCCATGTTAAATCCAGGAGATTGGTTTGCCGCCCTCGATCTGAACGATGCATACTTCCATGTCTCCATCCTTCCCGCCCACAGGCGCTATCTAAGGTTTATGGTAGCTGGTGCCCACTACCAATTTACGGCCTTGCCCTTTGGCCTGTCTTCCTCCCGCAGAGTGTTCACCAAGTGTATGGCAGTGGTGGCGGCCTTCCTGAGGCGCAGGGGGGTCCAGATATTCCCCTACCTGGACCATTGGTTGATAAGGGGCAAGACCAAGTCGCAGATGCGCGAGGCAGTTTCCTTCATCCAGGCCACTTGCCACACTCTGGGTCTGCTCATCAACGAGCAGAAATCGACGCTGTCCCCGGTACAGCGCATAGAGTTCATAGGGGCATCCCTAGACTCGGTGTGGGCCAGAGCCTCCCTCCCACACTCGAGGTTCGAGGCCATGGCAGCGATCATATCACAACTTCAGAGGTGCCCCACGTCGACAGCCAGACAGTGCCTTCAGCTGTTGGGCCAAATGGCCTGATGCACCTATGTGGTGAGGTTGGCCCGTCTCAGGCTCAGGCCCCTACAAGGTTGGTTGGCCACGGTGTATGTGCCCAGCAGGCACTCTCTGGATAGGGTGGTTACTGTGCCCCCCACGGTGCTAGGGTCACTGAGCTGGTGATTGGACCCCAGGACAGTGTTGGAAGGGGTTCTGTTCAGGGCCCTGACTCCCTCGGTCACCCTGATCACGGATGCCTCAGACCTCGGGTGGGGGGCTCACGTCAGCGGTGGCCTGAGCACCCAAGGCCGCTGGTCGCAGGAGGAGACTGCCCTCCACATCACTGTAAAGGAACTGAGGGCAGTCAGACTGGCATGCAAGGTGTTCCGCCATTGTTTATTGGGGAAAATGGTACAAGTGCTGATGGACAATACCGCAGCAATGTATTCTATAAACAAGCGGGGGGGGGGGGCGCGCTCCTCGGCTCTGTGCCAGGAGGCGCTTCGACTTTGGGACCTTGCGGTGAGGCACGATTTCTGTTTAACCGCCTCTCACCTCCCGGGGGTCAGGAATGATGAGGCGGACCGCCTCAGCTGGTCGTTTCTACCCCAACACGACTGGTCGTTGCATCCGGAGGTAGTGGCCAGGATTTTCCACAAGTGGGGTGTTCCCCGACTGGACCTGTTTGCGTTGTCCTGGAACAGGAAGTGCCTGAGCTTCTGCTCGCTCCGGGATTGTGAGCCGGGCTCCCGCTCCGACGTGTTCCTCATCGAATGGACGGGGACCCTCATGTACACGTTTCCCCCCCCCCCCTTCCCTCTCCTACCCAGAGACCTCTTGAAAATCAAGGACAGAGAGGATGTCATACTGATTGCCCCAGCATGGCCGCGGCAATACTGGTTCAGCTTGCTGCAGGACCTCTCTGTCACCCCGCCGATCCAGCTCCCGAGGAGGCCAGACTTACTCTCCCAGGACCACGGTCGCCTACTGCATCCCAACCTGGACTCCCTGCACCTGACAGCCTGGAGAATCTCTGACTGACCAAGGAGGAGAGAACCTGCTCGGAGCAGGTCCAATGCGTGCTGCTGGGAAGCAGGAAACCCTCCACACAGATTGCCTACAGGGCCAAGTGGAGGAGGTTCACCTGCTGGGCAGAGTCGCGGGGCATAACCCCCGGTACGTCCCCTGTGCAGGCTGTCCTGGATTACCTGCTGCAGCTTAGACTCCAGGGTCTAGCGCTAGCCTCCCTCAGGGTGCACCTCACGGCCATCTCGGCTTTCCATCAGCCGATGGGGGGGCGGTCCCTGTTCTCCCACCCCATGTTGGTGAGGTTCCTCAGGGGGGTTGAGAGGCTTTACTCGCAGGTCCATGACCCGGTGCCTCCTTGGGATCTCAACCTGGTCCTCGCTAGACTGACGGGGCCCCCCTTCGAGCTCTTGGCCACCTGCCCCCTGCTGATCCCATCCTGGAAGGTGGCCTTCCTCGTGGCCATTACCTCGGCTAGGAGGGTCTCTGAGCTAAGAGCTTTGACCTCGGAGCCCCCCTACACCATGTTCTTCCGGGATAAGGTGCAGCTGAGGCCTCACCCAGCGTTCCTGCCTAAGGTAGTCTCCCAATTCCATTATAACCAAGACATTTTCCTCCCCGTGTTTTTTCCTAAACCACACAGGTCCGAGGAGGAGAGGAGACTACACACCCTCGACATAAGGAGGGCGCTGGCGTTCTACCTCAAGAGGACGAAGTCATTCCGGAAGACCACGCAGCTCTTCATTGCGGTGGTGGACAGGATGAAAGGATCCCCGGTTTCCACCCAGTGCATCGCCAGATGGATCACTGCCTGCATCAGGCTCTGCTACGAACGCATAGGCGTCCAGCTTCCCGGTGTGGTGATGGTGTGCTCAACGAGGACCCAGGCTGCATCGGTGGTCTTCCTGGAACAGGTCCCCCTGGATGACATCTGCAGGGCTGCCACCTGGTCTTCAGTGCACACCTTCGCCGTGCACTACGCTGTCGTCCAGCAATCGAGGGAGGAAGCGCGAGTTGGCAGAGCCGTGCTGAGGGCAGCTCACCATTGACTCCTACCCACCTCCAGGTGTGGCTCGTTAGTCACCTAAGTGGAATGCATATGAGCAATCACTCGAAGGAGAAAACATGTTTACTTACCAGTAACTGTTGTTCTTCGAGATGTGTTGCTCATATCCATTCCACACCCACCCTCCATCCCCACTGTCGGAGTCGGCAGAAAGAAAGGACTGAGGAGGGGAGGGGCCGGCAGCGCCCTATATGCCACCGCATGAGGGAGGCACTCCAGGGGGCGCCGAGGCCGGCCCCTACAGGGGGCTGCTAGGGAAAAAGTTCTCTGGAGGCCGTGCACGAGGGCGCGCACACACCTAAGTGGAATGGATATGAGCAACACATCTCGAAGAACAACAGTTACTGGTAAGTAACCATGTTTTCTCCTTTCTTCCTTTTGTCAGGATCCTGAACTCCACCATCTCATGGTCACTGCTGCCTAGGTTGTCACCCACTTCTACTTCCTCTACCAAATCTTCCCTGTTTGTGAGCAGCAGGTCAAGAGCAGTACAGCCCCTAGTTGGTTGCTCCAACTTGCACCAGGAAGTTATCCACAACACTGTCCAAAAACTTCCTGGATTGTTTGTGCTCTGCCGTATTGCTCTTCCAGCAGATGTCAGGGTGATTGAAGTCCCCCATGAGAATCAGGTCCTGTGAACTGGAAACTTTCCCTAGTTGACTGAAGAAAGTTTCATCTACCTCATCCTCCTGGTCTGGTGGTCTATAACAGACACCCACCACAACATCACCCTTATTGTTCTTGCTTCTGAGCTTAACCCAGAGACTCTCATCCGGCGTATTTAGAACTGTAGTGACCCCTTTCAGCTGCTGCATGCAGTCTTTTCCCCTTCCATAGTAGGGTGTGTCCAGTGGACCCATCACCTCCCAAACCTTCCTGCTGCACTCTGAGATGTTGGAAGCCCTTAAAGAACAGTGCTTTGTGGTATGGATGGACTGCACTCCCTTTGTGACCTGCCCAAATCCTGCTGCTCCACAGGCACGGTAGAATGACTGCATTCAGGACATTTATCAGCTCTTTCTAGGGCTTCAGGAATTTGACCCATAGTACGATATCCTATTGACTAGAGCTGGTTGGGAAACTTCCAATGAAATAGAGTTTTGATGGAAAATGCTGATTAGTTCAACCTGAAATGTTCTGTGGTGACATCTTGGCTTTGATGAACTTTCATCAAACCCCAGGCAGGGTCATAGTAAACTAGCAAACCCTTTGTAGTGTAGACTAAGTTGTAGCAAAGCTAAGGAGAAAAAATATCATAAATGCACCCTCACCTCAACAAGAATTTTACAAAACCATTTTAGTCACATGAGCTACCGAAAAGGGATTTCTGAGAAGTGGTGTTTCTATGTGAGCACAACACCACGTAGAAAACAGTGCAACACAGCATTTGTCGCAGTGCTCCTTTCAGCAGTCTGGGCATTTGTTTCATTTTCACACTCTACGGACAACTTGTTAAACTACACCACAGTGTCCACACATCTTCTTGGCCGGGATTTCAAACGTGCCTAAGGGAGCTGGCCTTCCAGCAACCATCGGAAGGGGATGGGATTTGGATGCCTTAGGTTCATTTCAAAATCCTAGTCTCTTTCATTTACAGAGCTTCTGGGGTTCAAGCTTGTACGGTGCTGTTTACCTCCAAGTGCCCAAGTGTCCACCACACCTTCTGAAGTCAAAGGGTCCAAATTCTGCTCTCAGTTACACAGGTAAATCTGAGTACCTCCCCTGAAATCAATGCACCTTCTCCTGGGCTACACTCCAGCTGCTTTGCACCTTGGCACCAGGTCACAGTGGCCCTAAACAAGGTGAATCTGGCCCTGACTGGATCTCCTTGTATAGCAAGAGCACTGGATAACAAGCTACCAGTCAGGGCTTCCCCTATACCGCACTGATCCTCAAATGTTGTAACCCGTGCCCAGGAATTAGGCTAATGCAGGCTAATTAGGCCAGGATGAGGAAGCACAAAATGCACCTTCAAGTTTCCACTCCTCAGCTTATGCCAAATGTTCCTCTGTCACAGCTGGTGATCTTGACCAATACAGTTACCCTGGGTTTACTCCAGTGTAAGTGAGAGAAGACTTTTGTCTAATGTGAATGGAGGGCACTCTGCTCCTCTGAGGGGCAGAAGGGAGCTTGGTACCTTGTAGGGGAAGGCCCTTATGCTGACAATCCAGTTCCAGAGTGACAAATATATCTTCTGTTTGAAAGAGCTCCTTCCCTAAGTGGACAGTGGGTGTCCATCTAGGAGTGTACCCCTGGCCCTCTAAACATTATATTCAATGGGGCATTTCCACAGAGGTTTAGAGGAGGAGGGGGGGTAAAAAAACAACCAATATTGATTAGCTCTGAATACAGCCTCTTCCTGGTCTCTGTCACATTTTATGTGAAAAATAAACCCTTTACAGAAGCTGTTGATTGTACATTATGTTGTGATGGATGGATTTTCCCCATTCACATGTCCCTTTATGATGAATTCATCCATTTAAAAACATTGCAAAGAATACTGGACGCAGCAGAGGAAGTGACCCTTGACCCTCAAAGCCTGCACGCTATACCCAATCTTCTGAACTCTAGCCAGATCCCATGTGTTGAGAACAGGGCTTTCTCCCCACACCATATTCAGCTAAGCTCTCACTGGCTCCCACATGTCTGGAGACAGCTTGCTCTAGCCTAGCAATGTGCTCAGTAGTGTTTTGGTCTTGCTCTTAAGCTCTGGTGTTATACCTTTATAAATAAACCACAGCCATGATATGGATGATGAGAATAGACATTCTACAGCCTGCTCTCCATGCTGCTGCTGCTTGTATCCTCCGCTGTGTCATCAGGGAACTGTTCATCTAACGAAACCACTATCCTGGAAAACAGGATAGGTCGGTGCTGGCTGTCAACCTGGAAAAAACTATTCCTGTTCTGAGCCGTTAGGGCTGCCTTTCTGTTCTCACGAAGGCTGGAGGCTTTCAAAGTCATTGTGAGGGGCTCTAGAAATGATTGAAACACTATGTCAACGAGCACAATCTTCCAAAATGCTCATACCTATAAACAGTAGAACATATCAGAAATTATTATTCCACTAAGTGCTTTCCACCTTTCTGAGATATTCTGAGATTCAGAAAACATCAGAGTGGAATATTAGCACTTTGAAACACTGTACTGGCACTGTGGAAGCTCTCTCTGGGTGAAATTCATTCCTGTGCAAAGCGCCAAACCAAGACTCTCCTGTGCATCAATTAAGTGCCACATAAACTATCAAAATTGGGGTTAAGCGGGGTTTTCAATGGTGCATAGTTTTTACGCACGTGGTGACTTTCACCCAGTGAGGGATGCCTTATCTTGGGAGAAACTGAAACTGGAGCAAATATTTCTAAAGTTTGGAAAGTTATTTTCATTGTACACAGTGTGTGTTTGTGTTCAATTTATATAACTACCTAAAATCTCCTGGTTTATGGCTCAGCTCATCAAAGCACTTAAGCACATGCCTAACTAAGCTTGCAATCAGCTAATGAGCTTCAGTGAGACTCCTTACATCCTTAAAGCTGACTAAATGCTACATGCTCTGCTGAACTGAGGCTTATACACATCCTCTTGAAAGGCCTATTCCTGTACATTGAACTCAATGTGAGTTATGCCACTCAGGGCTATCACACGCCCATGCACTAGAAATAATCATTGCAGTATGCCTTTTAATTCCTAATGGTTCCTCCTGTCTGTAGAGAAGGCAAGAGAAAATAATAATTCAGTGTCAAAAAGAGATAATGGGGAGGGAGAGAGGGGAAAAGTGGAAATAGTGTTGCTCTCTGATATAGTTAAATCTGAGCTTTGAGACTACTTAACTAGCTAGTGGCTAGAGTTTGAAATGTGGAAGTTGTTTCTCTTTCAAAGGAATTTGAAACAGATCCATATTTTATTTTTCTTGCAATATATTCAGTTTTATTTTATAGAAATGTTTATTGAAAACATTATCAAGACCATTTGCAAAGTGATTCTCAACATTTTTCACTTGTGGAAATATAGTTTTCCAGTAAATGCTTTGCTCAAAAATGTTTCTGGTAATCAAAAAAAAAAAAAAAAAGAGACTTGGTGGTGCTGATAATATTTTCAAGAAACATTTTGATAAAATTGCCAGAAAATTTATGAAAAATGACACACTATGAAAAAGACAAGTTTTTTTTGGGGGGGGGGTTTGCAAAAAAGTTAACTTTTGGACAAAAATGGCCATTTTTTTCAGTTTAAAAAATGGTAATCAACTCTAATAGCATGGGAGGTGGGAGAAACTCATTGCAAAGCAGATTTGTAAAAATACCACACAACTGTAACAGGTCCTTTCTGGCAGTGTCATTCTTGCTATTCATAAGATAGGGACCCCAGGGGAAAAAAATGATTGATCCTGCAAATCAACTGTGTGTTGTGCTATCACTACTTGTCTGGAGAACAAAGATGGGAGAATGGAGGTGCTGTGGTTTAAGAGCAGCCTAGGTCTTTTAAAACAGAAAGGAAAAGAGAGGCTTTGGGGTCATTCTGCTCTGCTGAAAGGGTGTGTGTCGAAGGCATGCATCTGTATATTTGTGGGCTGTGTTTGGGTGAGAGATGGGTGCTGGAAGCAAAGAATGAATGAAAGACATGGTCCTGGAAAGAGAGAGCTAGAGAAAGGCCAAAGAGCATTGCTGAGTTGAATCCAACCCCAGGATTCACTCTAGCCAAGGAAACTATAAGTTAGAGAGCTCTTTTTTTAATGTACGTTTTTATCACATTTTGAGTAACTTCCCACAACATTCCACATTTTAAAAAGCGTTTTCAGAAGGGGAAGGAGAGGGAGGTTTGAGACACATCCATTTTTTTGATACATTCCAGGACGCTTGAGAGTTCTCGTGTCCCTGTTCTAAAATCTAGCAATGATATCATAACCTAAAAAATAAAAGCAGGAGCTATTCAGTGAGAAGAACCTCAGCTGGTGTCAACCAATGAAATGAATGGAGTTATGACAATTTACAGCAGCTAAGGAGTGGCCCCCTGATCAATAACGATACATTTCAATAGTACTTTTCATCCATTATTGTAACTGTGGTAGGGAAGGGGGAGGATCATTGTCTGTTTTACAGGATGAGGAAACTGGAGTGGAGAGGGGCTAAGTGAGTACTTAAGGTCACATAGATAGTAGCAGAGCTAGGAATAGAACCGAGGCTTCCAGTCTCCTGCTGTAACCACTAGACCCCTCCTTTCCTCCTGTTCAATTCAGTTTCACTGTGGAGTTGGCTGAAACCTTGCGAACATGACTTATGCTCCGATAAGTAAAGAAAGGTGCTAGTCATGTGGTGTGAAGATTACCTTGGAAAGATACTACAAAATGGCCATCACACACACAGACATTTTCATGGGCTTTGCTACTATTGGTCTGTCTCTTCTTCAATTTACCATTATCCTATCTCCGTGAGCTAGCTGCAGACTGGTAGTGATGAAGGTAGGTATATAACTCACTACCAAATCTCTGAATACTGTGGGAGATACATACTCACATCATAACATTTTTATGGCAAATTTACTGCTCAGCTCATCTGGAATAAGCTGTGAGAGCTGCATTACAGGAAGCTGTCAGGGTTATTGACGATTTTTTATTCTCTTTGGAGAATAAGAAAGCACAGGCTTCTGTCCTCAGTGGATAGTGTGATTTGTGAAGCACTGAAAGAGATCAGATTACTGCAGGAAAGGAATATCCAGTGGGTGAGTATTTGTGCCAATTCCAGTTTAAACATAAGCTTTCTTATACAAATAGTTCAGGGCAGAGCAAGAGGACTTAAAAGGGATGTGAGCTGTAACCAGAGCAGAGGGAAAGCTAACGTTTTGTTCCAATCAGGAAGAATTTTTATAACCAGTCTTTAGAATGAGAATCTAGAAGTTCTGGAACAATGGTACACTTTATTTTTGTTATGTTCTGAAACTCTATCCTAGTAGAAGAGCTCTGCCTTCCTTGCCATGCAGGAAAACAGTTTCCTTTTCCAGATGGTCTAGGGTAGGCATTTTATACACTGCTCCTGAGGGCACAGAAGATTCATCCCATCCCAGGAAGAGGACCAGCAGGCATTCTGTCTCTGAGACACCCTTCAGAGGCACAATGCCTGCTGGGGGAAAGGTTGGGAAGGAATTTACTACTTCCTTTTAAGTTGTATTCTCCTCTGCTACATGGAGCCCAGGAGGGGGGTAGGGCCAGAACCCTGCCTACTCACAGCTTCTATGGCCTCCCCTCTGAAAAGCTGTCCCTTGCTCCCTCAAGCAAAAAGACTATGATACTTGCTGCCTATATACTGGTTTACAAGACAGTGGAAAGTCATTGCTTCCTTCTCGCACACTGCACAGCCAAGTGAGGTCAGGACATAATTTTGCCCAATATTTGTAATATGGTTGAATAGCTATATTTCCCACTGAACAAAATAAGACACTGAAGTATGCAATAAACATATAGATGCGGGCAAACGAAGCCACTTTGGCGATACATGATATGTATACTGTAACCATATATTAAATAGGGAAGAAGGCTGTAGTTGTGGTTAAAGAACAAAACTGCATTCAAGAGATTTGAGTTCTATTCTTGATACTGCCACCAATTTCCTGTGTGACGTTGGATAAGGCATATAACTGCTGTATTTACTTATTACTGTTGTTGTTTTAATACCTAGTTCTCAGGTAGTGCTTTTCATCCACAGATCTCAAAGTGCTTTACAAGGGAAGTAAGGGTCGTTATCCCCCATCTTACAAATAATTACCCAGTTGTAAAAAAAGTAATAAGAAGACTATGTTTCTGTTGTAGAGGAGCATTTTAGGGCTTCATTGTTAAGACCTTTCATGTTTCATTTTTTTATTTATCTTCCCAATGAATGGTTGACCTACAAGGCTGAACTGGATGAATTTCTGCCTTGCTTTCAGTCTGTAATATTTATATACTTATTTCACAACTCTTCATTGAAACCAATTGTAGTTGAAGATTTTTATCTTTGGCACACGGTCACTTTATGTCCATGTTGTGATGTGTGTGTGGTGGTGTTGTTCAATGTCTTGAGGAGTTTGATTGCATAGCTGATGCTATGCTGTTGCAGCACTGTAGCAGACTGAACTAAGCTTCCACTGACAAACAGTGAAATTAACATAAATATTTGTGGTTGTGCTTTCCACTTTTCCCTTATAGGAAACTAGTTACAATTCTGAAATACTTTGGGGATGTGATCAGTGGACAGTAGTGGGAAAGAATTTCTCCAAAACTTGACTTGTAATCAAAATAAGGAAGGAAGAACTGAAAGACCAGAGAATATTTTTGTTAATCAGGATATGGCGCTTTCCAACATCTGGATGTCAAAACAAGTGTTTTGAATTCAATACTATTAACATGTGTCACTTTAATGAATTTTTTCCTTTCGAGCCTATTGGGTGGCTACATTTTTTTGGCAATGGTTTTGTAGTCTGCTGCTTACATTACCTGACCCATGGTCTATTTTTCTTACGATGGCTGTGGGAAAAAAATGGAAAATAACTCAGAACCTGGAAAAAACTCTAGGACTGAGCCTCACCCTCTAAGTGAACCATTTCAAATGGAGGGGAACCTTGTGGGATTTATATTGCTTTTGCCTATGACATCATGTAAAGCCAAATGAAGAAGTATCCAGTTCCCCTGCATATCAAAGAGACATGATTAAAGGAAATACATTGGGACAGGACTCTACAGAAATTCAAAATAAGAGGTCAGCAAAAGATCAAGCATCAACATTCACTTCCAGCAAATTGATAAAACTAACAAGGGGTGACTCAGCTTCCTCTGATTAGAAAGCTCCTTTCTCTGGAGTAAAAAATAACAAGCCACTATGTATTCTTTAAAATCTAAGTCTGGAATATCAACCCACGCTGGAAAATAAAATACCTCCACATGCCATCTCCTTTCTGCCCACAGCCTCGTCACTGATATTTAAATGGATTCTTTCTGTAACAGAGACACCCAGGCTCAACACGCAACAGGTGCTGATATAGGAACAAATAAATAAATAAAGACTGTGTGTGTGGACTGTGACCCAGAGAGACTGAAAAGAGATTTTGTTTCCAATCAGCGTTTAATCCATTTCAGCAGCTCCTTTGAATGACCAGTATCACAAACCAGGAAAAAGGTAGCCAAATGGAAGAAGAAAACAAATGGACCCAGCTAAAAACCCTTTCAGACTAGAATTCATTGTCTAATTTTTTGCTGAATAACTTGTATAGATGAGTAAGAGGTTGGTGCTCTTGCTAGGTCCCTGCAGCTATATTTTATAGCTACAATGAACAAGCAAGCATCTGTGTGTGTGAATGCTCTAATTTTCCTTTTACATCACATTTATGCTGCTCAAACAATAAAGCTGCTGAATGCTTTAATTAGCACCCCTCAAAGCTATGAAAATGTTTAAAATTTCTGTGCATTATGAAAAGACTGGCACACAAAGCTTATATACTCTAGATCCTAACAAAGGTAGCAAGATATTTAAAAGCTTGTGTTTGTTTGAGGTTTCAAATTTGAAGGTAGATTTGACTGTGTGTAGTGGGTGCCAGATTCCACTGCCCTTACAAACAGCACATTGTGTTGGCCCTCAGTATATACAGTGTACTTTGGAGTCACATTGGCTTCAAAGAGACTCTCACGAGTAAGTATTATTCAACATGAGTTAGAGTTGCAGAGACACACTGTAATAGCTGCTGCCTGTTCCTACTTGATGGCTACTCCACCTAGTAATGGTCACCCAATATTTGATTTAAACATTGTCACAAATCCCCTAAGAGGCTATTAAAAAGTGAGATGTTTAAACAAGCAAAGTGTTTCTGTTTATATCATTTTCTTTCATTTAGAAAAATATTTTGTGTGTGAACTTAGAGCTGGCAAAAGGGAACAGCTCTATAGCTGTCTCCTCTCTCTTTTTCTGTCGAACACACAGAGCAAACTACCTTACAATGATCTACCATTTTGCTTCAACCTGAGTCAACACCTAGGGGATCAGAGAATTTTTCAGTATTTACAGACCTGTAATAACCTGGATCCTGAACCTCTGATGTGCTACTGAGTACCCTCAGCTCCTCTTTAGTTCCTTATAGGACTGGCCCCTAACATGAAGACAAACACTGTCCTGCAACTGGGCCAGCCCTGACGTTATTCCTGACTTTGTTTTGAATGATATACTGAAAAAAAATTGAGCTATAAAAAGGCAGCTCATTAATAAGGATCGCCACTCAGTTAGGTTTGAAACGAGATTGAAAATCAGCTGGAAACATAAGTTTCTAAAATTTTAGATCAAATTTTGGTTGAATGGAAAAAAAGAGGAAAAGAACCCTATAGAAACACAAGAAGTGTTTAAATATGTTTATGTCCAGATGCTATATGAGAGCAGAACTAAAAAAAGTGAATGGATGAGGTAGTATAAAGGCAGTAAAGAGGGCTAGAAAGATTATAGACTGAAATGTGAAAAAACAGCCAAAGGTGGAGAACTGAAAGCACAAGAAGGACTGATATAGAATACGACACATCCCAAAGGCCTCAGGATTAAGCTTTCAGTCAAGAAGCCAGCAAGTGTGAAAGTCCCAGCTGAGGTGATTCACTGAAAGGATATTCTGCACTTGGATATGTGGTGGGTTTAAAAATTGGTTCTCGTTTGAGGCAAGTGGAGGGCAAGTCATAAAACCTGTGAACTGCCTTGAAGTTTAGATAATGTTATATTTGCTAGTGGAAATATTAGAAAATTCTTACTATCAGGATATGTTTGTTCAACTTGTGTGTTTGTTCAATGCTTGGCTCTTGCAGGGTGGGGATCCCAGACCATACCACCCCATGGCATGGAACTGTAGTCACCCCTACTCCATAGGGTTGCCAACTTTCCAATTCCTTAAAACCAGACACTACAGGCCCTTCCTCTGGTCACTGACTTGCTCCCCCCTCTCCTGAGACTCACCTGCTGCCTGCTAAGCCATGCTGGGAGCTGATGTGGACCCTGCCTGCCCACAAGATGCAGATAAGAGGCAGCTCGTCTGAGAGGGGCTGGCATGTATTGCTGACTCAAGGCCCTCCATCCCTGCACTGCTCTGCCCCTCATCTTGGCCCCTCCCAGTCCCCCCACTCCAGGTCAGGCTGACGGAGGCGTTTGCATGCAGCAACCCCTCTGTTCTGGTACCCTGCAGGTGGTAACTGGACTTTTGGTGTCAGGTCAGCATTTCTGACTGGACACCAGATACATCTCTCCTTTCGACCGGACTTTCTGGTCAAAAACCAGACACCTGGCAACCGTTCCCCAATCTAGTCATACATCACAGGACTTTTGAAATAACATTTCCTCTCTTGGGATCTAATTGATTAAATTCTCACAAAACAAACACAATTCATCAGGTCCTTCCAGGATGAAACTCTTCCTTCCTAAGGACTTCTAATTTATCCTTGTTTTAGGGCTTTGGGTTCCCTTTCTCCCTTTGTTCCCCCAGTTATTTCTGTGTAGTGAAGCTCTGATGGTCTCACTCCAGTATCTCTGGTGAGACCTCCCACCTGGTCTCTTCCTGGTCCCTGGGCTCAAATTCCTTCTTCCCTTTGGGAAGGATCTTCACAGCTCTCCTCCATGTGGTTGTGCAGATTGGAGCCCACCATTATCCTTGTTCTGTCCCAGGAGTCCCATCCTGCAGGTCTATCCTGATTCAAGGCTTGCCCTTGACTGAGCTAAGAGCACTCCTTTATAATCTTCAGCAGGTAGTCACATGGGTCAGGCACCTGACTTCTCCCCCATCCCACCTTCACATGCTTATCCTTCCAAGAAGGAATGATGCAGGTTTGACTGGCTCTGGCACCTCACTGCCTTTAAGGTGGACAGACCATTCTGTTGCAATGTCATTTACTGATATTGTGGCAATCACCCTTCAAAAGTCAACAGGTACCACAGAGTGTCTGTATAAGATAAATGCTGACTTTCTGTTGGTGACCAATTTATGTCTGCTATACAAGTTTTTTATCTCTAACAACTGGCCTGGAGATCTGATCCATACAAGATATTTCTTGTAGTATTTCTGGCACTAGAAAACTCTGATAAGCCAAAGGTCTGTGTGAAGGACATTTGAAACCTTGCTAAAATTGAGACAAGTTAAAATGCAGATAACCCGAGCTCCCTGTGTCATTCATTGCAGGAGCTGATCTTCAGTGACCCTCCTCTACTTTGCTGTGGTGGTGATGGTCCATTGTGAGTATGAAGAACCTGGAGCACACTGAAGCAGATGTCTTGCCAACTGGCTTCCCTACAGTACAGTGAGCTGTGGCTGCAATCCAGACTTGGCAAACCTTGGTTACAGTGAAGAGGATCCAGTATAATCCCCAGTAAATGTAATCAATCAACAGAGATCCAGGACTATTACTCACCTAGAGTTTGGTTAATAAGTTTACGTTGTACTGTCGTCTTATATCTGTGCTGAAAATACCGTGAGAACAAACTTGCTCATAGTATTTTGGTGCCTCTGTTTCCAGACAAGTCTGGAACCAGGAATCCCAAAGGCAAATGAAAAGGAATAAGACTAGTTTAAAGCAAAACAAAAGATTCTTTTCAAATTTCAACAGAAGTTCAGTTCAAATTCTGCTTGAAGGCTCAGGCCCATTCTAGAGTTTATTGACATTTTTAGATCGAAACCCCAAGTAAAGGTAAGTTGTTTTTGTGTGTGTGCTTGCTTGCACAAGATTTGAGATTTTATGAGAAGCCCCAAACCCGCTTTGGGATCACTTTGGGAACCTCTCTCTTCCCATCTGCACTGAATTTTAAGGAAGAACAGGTAGAAACTACTGCAAAACACAGTAGTTTGGGCTGCATTTCACTTTGCATTATCTGAAATACAAAGGAAAGGTCGAGAGCAAAATTGGACCAACGATTCACAAAAAGCTTCATGACCAGAAGCCACCAAGATTTGCACACTCCTAGTGAGTTAGTTAGTTTATGTGAAGTACTTGTTTTATCCCTACAACCCGTGCTTAATTTGTATGAAAAAGGGGCCAGATCTCAAGCAATTTTTTTACATTGAAAACTGACAGGGCAAGCCCAGAGGTGCTGGGGCTGAGCCCCGGTACAAATTAAGCACTGCGTGCAATGGAAGAGTGATGTGGTGGTCAATGTGGTTATTCTAGGCTAGAATACAGGCTGCAAAAGTCTGATGTCAAAAGTTGTTTTCATTTGCCACTAGTTAGAGTATTGAGGGCTCCTTTATGACTCAAGGAGCCTGAGCCATGTTAAAAAGGGAGGTGCAGGGCCACCACACCTCCACCAGCGCTGTTCTCCAGTGGTAGCTTCGTCCAACCTGTCCAGGCACATGCTTTTGGGGTGTTCCATGCTAGTGAGCCCCCTTTTTTTCTCTTACTCCTGGAAAGTGCAAACAGCTAGGAAATAGCTGCTTTCTGCAAAGGAGCACTGGGGCAGTAGGAGCAGAAAGGCCTGAATGTGCTCTAATCTATCCCTATTTGTCTGTTCACAGTAGCCATAACATTGTGTGTGTGTCTGTGGGTGGGGGAGAAGGGGGTGAGGTTGTATTTTATTTTTTCCTTTTTTAAAAAGTCTTTTACAGAAAAACTATCAGAGGTAAGGGAAGGTGGAGATGGTGTATGGGAAATAAGGGAATAAAATGGCTCCCCTAAGAAATTTAGCACAGTAACAGCATTGTTGTGGGAAAGAGTTGTTTAAAAAAAAATGCTCCAAGACTGAATCAAAGCAAAAAAACAGAGAGTGTGAAAGACTCCGAGACGGAACAAAGGATAACAAAATGAAAACAGACACCACATTAAAAACCGGTTTCCTTCAGGAGTTTTGACTCATATCTGGGGGCCAGCAATGAGGATACCACATCAGAGATCCTTTTCACCTTGCCTGGAGTGATGAGCTCATGTTTGCAGATTGTCTAACATTTGTTTGCAAGCCAGCAGTATCAGATTTACACTCCTGTAACTAACTGTTACAATGTGGGAAGAGGTTATGGACAAAGTACAAATCTTTGGGACACTTTAACCATCTTTTGTTGTGTCAGAGTTAGATTATGTAATAGAAAATAGCTGATTCCAAGAGCTGTAGCTC
>ML675614.1:40128889-40219936 GCA_007922155.1 Mesoclemmys tuberculata
CTATGAGTCTATGAGTCTATGAGTGGCTCACACTAGCCACCTAAAGGCAATCTATTTTTGTCTTTTTCCCTCACTCCCTCATATGGTGTCTCTCTCATCACCATGATTGAGAAAGGCTTGTTTGGCTTTCAAGTGAAGAAATCCAAGAGCCACTTGGGGAAGCAGCTAGCTGTGTTGGAACCAAACTAAAGTCATTATTTGAACTGGCTGTTGATAGATCACTCTTACTATCTAGCAGCCAGCAGAAGAGATGAAGAAAAGCAGGACAACCACTGGCAGTTTGTAGTGACTTGGTCATTGTAAAAACCATCTCATGATAGTAGGAAGGCAGATAATGGGTAGCCTAAATGAGTAGTGCAATCACCTGTCATTTGGGGGAATGACTCTTCATGCTTGGCCCAGTAAAAAGATGCCAGGAAGCTCAAAAGCCTGGTGACTTAAAATATTTTACAGGTGTGCAGCAGAGATGGCTGACCATACACTGTGCAAGAACGGTACAGCTGAGGAGAAAGGAAGGGCTCATAATCATAGGACCTTTGACTTGGGAAGAAAATGATGATGTTTATATACCAAAGGGATTGTTCCTTGTCCTTATAATACATAGTTTGATCTTCACCCCTCCTCAGGACAGACATTCAGTTTCCATAACTGGGGATACAGTGAAGGAGCTACATACATTACATAGCGTGCTCTTCCATGAATAGCTTGTGCTTCTTCTGGAACTACAAGAGTTAAAGCTCCCATGGGCCCCAGTTTAAGTCCAATACTGCTCTGTTCTCCCATATGACGCACAGTGATGGGAAAAAGTGTCTTTCTTCTAATGCAAAAAGTTAAAATTAGGGATGGATGAATTGATATTCATAAAATGAAAGCCAACTAGCTCATCTATTGGTGGACTATAGTCTGCTCAATGGTCTGTGGGAATGCTGGATGGGATGGGAACTGAGTTACTGCAGAGAAATCTTTTTTGGGTGCTGGCTGGTGAGTCTTGCCCACATGCTCAGGGTTTAGCTGATCGCCATATTTGGGGTCGGGAAGGAATTTTCCTCCGGGGCGGATTGGCAGGGGCCACGGAGGTTTTTTGCCTTCCTCTGCAGCATGGGGCATGAGTCGCTTGCTGGTGGATTCCCTGCAGCTTGAGGTCTTCAAATCTCACTTTTGAGGATTTCAATAACTCAGTCATGGGTTCGGGGTTGTTATAAATGTGTATGGGTAGGGTTTTGTGGCCTGCCTTGTGTGGGAGGTCAGACTAGATGATCATATTGGTCCCTTCTGACCTATGAGTCTATGAGTCTATGAGTCTATGAGTGCTGGCATGGAGATGTTAGGGAAGACAATATAGGTCATTTGCACTTCACACTAATATCCCCAAGTTTTACCCCAGCTTGAAATGATTTGAGGTTCAAAAAAGTTGAGTGAATAATTTTTCTGAAAATTATTTTTCATTTTGTGCAACTCTGCAGGGCTGGATCCTGCTGCCATCGAAGTCAGTGGAAACCTTTCACTAAATGCAGAAGTACCAAAATACTACAAGAAGGGCTAGCCTAGTAGTATTTATTTTGCAGCTATTAGCAGGTACCAGAAATCCATACTGTTCTTATGAGATTTCCATTCCAGTTTTACAAATCAAGCATATATAGATAAATAATTTGGATAAAGTTGGAATAAACATGTGAACTTTGCAGCTTTCATCCCATCTGATCTGAACGCTGATCCTTTGGAGGCTTACACATCATCAGTTAAAATGCAGAAGTGACAGTGGAGCCTTTTTGCCTTGTTTTTGGAACTTTATCCCAAAAGCCAAGATTCAATGACTTTTGGTTTTCAAGTGACACTTTTTACACTGTTCTCCTCCAATTCCAGAAGCAGTTTTGTTTTTGATAATAAAGTTACAAAAGTATATAGATATATGCACATGCTCTGCTGCCTTCACAGGCCATACCGTGCCTCCAAGTCTAAAAATTATATACAGTGGTACACATCTCTGCATTACATGAAAATTCTGTGGACACCAGTGAAGTGGACACTGTTGTGTCTGTGTCTGGTGTGGCTATATCTCTGACAGTCAGAAGTAAACAACATTCAAGATGAACTCTGCAAAAACTAAGCCTCCATCTAGTTATCTTTCATCTTTTTCCCCCACTTGAAGAATCCATACAATAGGTAGAAGGGGGATTCTGTTTTTCTTTCGTTCACCAAAGTCCCAGTCTTTGAGCCACCATCTCGTCTCTTCTTTGTGTATTCGTAAATCACTTTGTTTCATGAATCATACAATAAGCACTTAATCTCCATAGAAAGAGTATGCTGAAAGCATGCAACAGAATCTCTTGGATGAGATGGAAAATAGACCTCTTGTGATTATTACAAGATCTCATCACAAATTTTCATCCAATTTTTTTAACCATCTCCATTGCCAGCCCAGTTGCATTGCAGTGGTGGATGATGTGATCTATACATATGCATAAAATTTGTTAGGGGCTTTGAGATCCTCCTATATGATGGTGCTGTTAGCCTGCTGTATGACACTTATGAAAGGCACAACATAGGAAGCTGTTATAATCAGAAATCAGTAAAGAGACGATTGCTCAATATTTACTACAGTCCGAGACTGCTATGCTTTGGTTGTTTTATTAGGGCCTAGTCCAACAACACTTACTCATGCAACTGCTCTTATTTAAGCCAATGGAGCTACTCATACAAGCATAGATTGCACAAAAGTAACAGTTTAAAGATTGGACCCTAAAGCCATAATGTAACCAGATTTATGCTTATACATTTGTGTAACAGCATTGTTTGATTTCAGTGGGTGGCATTTTACATGCAAACTAACAGTGCAAATGGTATTTATTCTTCTAATCAGGTCAGTTATGATTATCAGACTTTAAAGAAAAGCCAGAAGTCTTTGGTTTCAAATCATTATATTCATAACTTTTTTTCACAAATCACATTTCATGTTGCCAGGCTGTCTTTCAAATACATTGTTTTGCAAGGCCTAAGCACATAACAGCTAGTTTATAATATTTAAAGGGTACAAAACAATATACACAAAGACCTATGTCTAGAATCTGCCATACAATTGAAGGGTTTGGCATTCTAGCTAAAGATGAGAGGGAAAATAGCCAAATAACATTAATAAATAATTACTTTGCACTGTTAACCCTTTCCTGATGACTTATAAAGTACTTTTTAAAATGGTTAAATAGCTTGCATGCTTTTCCTGCTAATTGTACGTATCCATTTTTGTTATAAGGACGGATTGCCTCATGTTATTCTGCATGTTGCTAAATTACTCAAGGTACTAAAAGAGCGTATTCAAAAGCAGTAGATGAATGTCAGCTGTCTGATGTAAAATAAGCTGATAGCAACTACAGTGTTCAGAATAACATGGCTTGCAGCTAGCTGCTAGTTACCCAAGGAGGCTCATGATGGTTCAGTACTTGGCTGGGAGAACTACAGGGAGATACGGCAGGAAATTGTTGGCTGGTGATTCACACAGTGGCACTCTTCTCTTTGAGTAGGGTGACCAGAGAGCAAGTGTGAAAAATTGGGACAGGGTCTGTGTGTGGGGGGGGGGAGTGGGGGAGGAGGGGGGGGCAGAAGTGATAGGCACCTATACAAGAAAAAGCCCTAAATATTGGGAATGTCCCTATAAAATCAGGACATCTGGTCACCTTATCTCTGAGTCAATGCTGAATGAGTGCCAGCATGACACTAGGGGCCATGATGCTGCAAGTGGTACTGGGGATGAGATGTAAAAAGTATGGGTATGGTGTCCTCACTGAGTACCTAGGAGTTTCACTGTGGCCATTTTTCTAACTACCATAACAACTTCACTGATTATACTGCTCCAAAAACTAAGGCCCCTAGAGCTGGAGTTGAGGAGAATTCTCCAATAGCTGTTCGCAGTATGGGTCTTATCACTTTTAGTGGAGCCATTCTAACTGTATCCAGTAATTCAGAGGTGTGTACCACTGTACATAATGTCCCTGGATACATTGTACATAATGTATATAATGTCCCTGGTATACTGGGTACAGTAGAGGAAAGTGGCACACAAACACACCACTCATTTCATTACAATATTAGGATGAACTCTGATGGAAATAAATACATATAAGTATGTATGTATTTCCATTCCTATTCAGAAAATCTCTACAAGGAGTTTGAAGATAATGGATTCAATTTGAACCTCAGACACAATTTTATGAACATAAAACTTCACTGTAAACTCTTCGTTAGAAGCCCTCTGGAAGGGTTCTGAAAGTCAGCTAATCTTCATATCACAACCTATTTTCATTAGAAATAGATTTAGGTCAGTCACTGATTACATGTAGGCAAATTCACTTAAAACCTCCTAAGTCTAGAACGATTTTCAGTGGGAACTGGCATATGTTCGAGTGTGTTTCAAGCAATGAATTTCCAACATTATATGGAATTTTGGCTTTGGATGTTTGTATGACAGATGTTTAAAGAAATAGGGGTTGAAAGGGGATTAAGACATTCTTGCAATAATATAGGGCACACATTCTGTAGTCTGCCATACATATTATTGCATATCCATCTATTCTGTCAACAGAGTGAGAAATTTACTTCAGACAATACTGGCTAAGAAACCTAGGCTTTATGATTGTAAATTAAAGCTAACAGTATACGTTAAAAATAAAATTGGCGCCAACTATGTTTGTCAATAGATTTCTAATGCTACCCGTCTTGTCTGTATATGATTTATTGCATTAAACAATAATGCATAATGATGCACAATAATTACATACACAATGCCTTAATTAATAGAACGATAATTATCCAATTATCTGACAGAATGATAATTGTTCAGCTATTTGAGCTACTGAAACATGCCACAGGTTGTTCTTGTATTGTATTAATGTATAAAATACATATACACCAATCAACTTTGCCTTAAAAGAATAAGCTAAGCCAAGTCAAGTGGCAGGAACGCATTGCTTACAAGTGAGTTCCACACTCTACATTGTCTTCCAGCTGAAGTCAGAATCCATTTCAAGAGTCTCCTTCCTCATCTACAAAGCCCTGAATGGGTTACATCCCAGTTATCTCAGTGACCGACTCCCCACTACATCAGCTAAGCTTAACAAGAACTCTTTAGTTGATGGCACTCAATTTCGAGTGGTGACAATCACAGGAAGTCAGTGAGGGGCCCATGATTATCGCATGTGATTTTTTAGTTCAGTCTAAGCTCATCTCTCTCTACTTTTAGAGGGAGCTCTGAGCCCCACCATTTTCTTATAACTTGTATTACTTGTATTATGTTAGGGACCCAATGAAATGGGAATTGTACAATCACATAATATGAGACAATCCTTGTCCCAAAGATTTTAAATGTGAAATAGAAAAGACAAAGGGTAGCAGAGGAAGCGGAGGCACAAAAGTGAAATGAAGTGCCCAGCGGGTCAGCAAATAGAATCCAGATCTTCTGACCCCTAGTCCAGAGTGTTATCCAATAGACCATGCTGCCTTTTTTTTGTTTAAGCAAACACGTTCCTAAACAACTATGACGTAATCATCCAGCAGCACTTAATCACAATGAAAAATTAAGTTAAAGCAACTGGGAGAAAAATTCTACCTACTAGGGTTATTATGAGGTAGCTTGAATCTAGGAGAGCATTAGGACAGTGAGAGTAGTTATAGGCACTGGTGTACTGTATTATTCTATAAATCTAAACAAATAAATCTGTATTATGAATAATATTATGCCATTGAGAACTTTCAATCTGTTACTACATCCTTGTGTCCCTTTAATTGTGTTTTTATATTGCCCTGACTTGTATTTTTCACCATCTCCACTCTTTTCCTAGGAACTGCCAGGATAAAATAGTAGTCCCATGCACAAGTCTTGTAATAGCCTGTAATACAGTTGTTCTCAACCTGTGGCCTGCAGTCCGCTTTCGGCCAAGTCAGCACACAGCTGTGGCCCATGTGACATCCTCAGGGCCATACAGGTAGTATTGGATGCAGCCCACATAACTCATTGTGGGCCGTATATGCATCCCACAATGGTAAATAGGTTGACAACCACTGCTGTAGTATATCAGAATTGGGTGGTATCCCTTTAAATAGTTTGTGAGCCCTCTGTGGCCCTCACTGCCTTCTGTTTCAGAAGCCAGGAAAACAGTGCCAAAAGAGCCGTGTGTATCTGTAGCTGGGTCTTGCATGTTGTATAAAGTTAGTAACCATGGTATTTAGATCCCATTGTGCCCCTGTGGTTCCTTCCCATTACACTGGTTTGTGTAAAAAGCAAAAGACCCAACATAGCCATGAGTGCTTGCCATTGCCACCATCTTGCAACAATTAGAAAATTTAGATTTGCATGGACATTTGGACTTAATATCATTTTAGAAATTCCCTACTGGCCTTGGTTGCAACATTTCTGAGGCACGTGTAATCTCAATTTTCTTCACCCGAGTTGCCTGACAATCTGATGAAGTAAGACAAGCAATTCCCTTTTGCACCTGGAAATTATCTTTCTTTCCAGTCCAACATTTGTAGTGTGTCTAACCAAATTGGTGATTATGATGGTTAGTGTTGTCGTGCTTTCCTCAGATCCTATTTTAATAGAGGACAATCATAAAACAATATTACGCATGCCATTGCTAGTTATAGTCTGCTTTTTAATTAGCCAATTGTGCTGTCACTGAGCTGAAGTGTAGGAAAACCTCTGAGAACCTTTGACAAGTTGGGAGTGCCATGTAAACACACATATATGGGCACTCGGTACCTCGAGAAGGAATGCCAGATTTATATTTCCACAACATTATGATTCATGATTACTGAAATAAGCATGATGGAAGAAAGGCAGAATGTTTTCCTAACTTAACCAGAAATGTTTAACTATTTAAATACTATTTTGCTCTGGGAGTAGTGGGTATTCTTCAAGGTTTTGACAAAGAGGATCTTCCCATTTCCTCTATTTGAACTTCTCCCCCTCCTACAGCTTGAAGGCACCATCATGTCATAGTAACCAACTTTCCAGCGGTAAGACTAGAGAAGATTTCCTTCAGACCTCACCTGTCTGTGAATTTTTCAAGTCAATATTCATGGTGGCTATCTAATCAGCTCCAAGTTTTATTGTCAGGTGAAGCTCTTCCTTCTCTTAAAGAGGGATTGTGCTTCATTCTCCTTGAAGCAAAGAGGGCTCCTAGATGCATACGTTTAGTAAAAATATATTTAATTATATTAGCAGTATTTGTAAAGAAATATTAAATGAGATGTGACCCAATATGTGCCTTTATATATGATTTATATTATAGGGTTCTTTTCCTAACCACATGTCCCGTTTGTGGAATGACTTTCAGCCTGATTTTGTGATTTTGTGTTTAAAAAGGATCTGACTACTGGTGTATCAGGGACCTGTTTGTAATATAAGAAGATTTCTGTGATTGCTATTTGCAAGAGGCTCTGCACTGATGCCAACTTCCACAGCTGGGCTCCCATAGAGTCAAATTCTCATTCAGGAAGCAAGAGAAAATGTCACAGCACTGGTCCAAAGCACAGAACTTCCAGACTTCATCAACACTACCCTACCTTTCGCAGACCTGTGATCCACTCCTTTGCTCGTGACTGTTCTGCGTGTATTTACGAGCAAGCCCACAGTGATGATGAAGATTGGTGAAACTGATCACTTTCTGTGAGAAAAAAGAACACAAGAAGAGAGGGAGCACTCAAAAGCTGCTGCCTGATAGCGTCAGAAAAGGAGCCAGCCTTAATGAGAAATGCAGGATTTGAGCATATGCCTGCCTTCACTAGGATCACAGGCACTTACAAGCTTTGAGTCATAGGGCTTACATCGAACTGGTCTAACTTCATTCTATATAGGTCTGAAGTGTGCCAAGGGGACAAAGGATGTATCTCTTTGGCAGGTTTTCCATAAAAAAACTAAGGACAGTTCTCTAACACAACAAACAGCTGGGAAGACTGTTCTTGCCCTTACAGAAAACAACATAATTCACATTCAGCAGTGCCCTGTAGTTATGCTTCTCCTGCTAGTGCATCATCCTTACTATCAAATGCATAATTTCCTCTGAGGCCTACGCCATATGCAGTGGGTGTTTATTTGCTTCATTATCTTCTTTATGTGTCCTTGCCAACAGGGCAACTGAGTGAAGGGACCTCAGGTATGAAAGGAGTTAGTCAGGCCCATGGAAGCTCACACAACTCTCCTATCTCAGCCTAGGATTTACTTTGCCCTTCTGGCAAGGAGTGTTTCTTGGTAGCTGGTTTGGAAAAAAAACAGAGATGGTGCTTAGCAGTTGTGAAATCACACCTGACAATGACATATGTTTGACCCAATGAAGAATACTTATGGTTCTTTGGGCTGCCATATCACCAGTCTTTTTGCTCCTCTGTCTTCCCCTGTTCCAGCTTCTGCTGCACCATGATAGTAAAGCATAGAATCATTCTCAGCAATTTACTTGACATCAAAGAACAGCTTGAAAAACATGCTTCTTGGGGATCTAGGCTTGTCCTGGTACTTTCTACATTTCCATGGACCTTGTAAGGGTCAAGGGCCCTATCCTGGAGTTTTCAACATTCCAGGGAAGAGGACAGAAGTTTTTCTAATGACATTAAGTCCAAAACCTTAAGGAACTAGTGTCAGTAAATGCCAGCTCTGCAGGCAGGGCTAAATTATTGTAGTACATAGGAGTCCCAATCGGGGGCCAAAGCCTCGTTGTGCCAGATGCTGTATGAACATGTAGTAAAGAGCTTGAGTGCTTTCCCTGTGAAATGTGCTTCATGGGCTATGAAGGAGCTTCATTTGAGTATCTTCAACAGGCTGTAAAGAATAATCTCCTCTAATTGATTTTCCTTTTGTAGCACAAATAGAGGGCAGCTTGTGCCCACTCAAACTCCTCCCTAGGGAGCCTATGCCACAGCTGCAACGGGAAGAGAAAGGGGCCTCCAGTATCATACATTATTACAATAAGCCTGAGCGGAAGACATTGGCACAGACCCAGGTAAGCTTTTTCTAGGGCCTTTTTTTCTAATTAAAAAAACGAATTCTAATGCATTGTACTTGATAATGCTTGATACGGTATCCACCCACCTTCCATTTTACACCTCCAGGGTCTCATTATCATGAACAAAGTGCTAATTATTTCAGCTTTAACGGAAGGAGAGTTTTCTGTTGTGTATCATCCTGCCTGACATTCAGTTGTATGTAATACATCCTTTGGACTGCTTTGCTTAAATGCATGTCAGTATCTGGAGACTTGAAGCCTAAGGCCTCTATTGTCTGAGACAATTGTCTCTATTGTCTCAGCTGCTGCAAGAACTTCTGTTGCACACAGGAATAGCCCTCCATTTTCCCAGTGCCCTAAAGAATCTGCTACTTCTGTGCTTGTGGTCCATAAATCCAAGGACCTTCTGAAAGTATTGTTATTTATATTATGGGAGTGCCCCAAATGTGCTGTGTACTTTCTAAGCACTGAGGAGGACAGAGACCTTGTCCCAAATAGCATACCATACAAAACAAGAGACAGAAAAAAGCAGGAAGGGAAAAGGATGAAACACCGAAGTAGAGTGATATGGGTAATGATAGGCACGTGGGTTATTAGTTAGCAGTTTGTTTGTTAATTATAGAGACTTCATTAACTTCCCCTCTTCTCAGGGTGGTAGACATCATGCTTTGATGTCCTGATGTGGTTGATTGGCCTGGGCATGTTAGAGATTGAAAGAGCTCCTGAAATCATTAATGCCAATCAACATGGGTTTATGGAAAACAGAATCTGTCAAACAAAATATTTCCGATGTGATTACAAATTTGGTTGATAGAGGTAATAGCGTTGATGGAATATTCTTAAGCTTCTGTAAGGCATTTGACTTGGGATCACAAGGTATTTCGATTAAAAAACTAGAAAGATATAAAATTAACAAGGCACACATTAAATTTAAATTCATTTAAAGCTGGCTGACTGACAGGTCTCAGATGTAACTGTAAGTGGAGAATCATCATTAAGCCAGTGGTGCTTCTAGTGGGGTCTCGCAGAGATCTGCTCTTGGCCATTCACTATTTAACATTTTTATCTGTGACCTAGAAGAAAACATAAAATCATCATTGATAAAGTTTGTAGATAATGCAAAAATTGGGGGAGTGGTAAATAATCATGAGGACAGGTCACTGGTACAAATCTATGTGGATCACTTGATGAGCTGGGCACAAGCAAACAATATGTGTTTTAACATGGCTAAATGTAAATGTATACATATAGGATCAAATAATGTAAGCCATACTTACAGGATGGGGTACTCTAACCCAGGGAATAGTGACTATGAAAAAGATGGGGGGTTCATGGTGAATGTTCAACCTAACATGAGCGCACAATGTAATGCTGAGGCCGAAAAGGGTTAATGTGATCTTTGGATGCAAGGAGAAGTAGAGAGGTTATTTTACCTCTGCGTTTGGCATTGGTTCAGCTTCTGCTGGAATACCAGGATCAGTTTTGGTGTCCACAATTCAAAAATAATGTTGATAAATTGGAGAGGGTTCAGAAAAGAGCCACGAGAATGATTAAAGGTTTGGATCACATGCCTCATTGTGATAGATTCAAGGAGCTCAATCTATTTAGCTCAACAAAGATAAGGTTATGGGGTGATTTGCTCACAGTCTGTTAGTACCTACATGAGGAACAAATATTTAATACTGGACTCTTCAATCTAGCAAATAAAGGTATAACATGGTCCAATGGCTGGCAGTTGAAGTTAGACAAATTCAGATTGGAAATAAGACATACATTTTTAACAGTAGGGGTAATTAACCATTGGAAAATTTACGAAGGGTCATGGTGGAATATCCCTCACTGACAATTTTTAAATCAAAATTGGATTTTTTTTTCTAAAGTATATTCTCTAGTAATTATTTGAGGCAAAGTCTGTGTTATAGAAGAGGTCATGCTGGATAATCTCAATGGTCCCTTCTGGTCTTGGAATTTATGAATGTGAACAATATAGCTAGCACTCAAAAATTTTAAACTGAAAACCAAATCAAAACCTAAATTTATTGAAAAATATCTGGTTTTTCTTTGAAAAAATGGAAAAATTTGACAATATTAAATTTTCATTTTGGTTAAAAAGCCATTTTTCATTGACAAAATGTTTCAACAAAAAATTGGGATCAGCTGTAGTTACTTGTATTATAGTAGCAGCTAGAGTCCTCCACTGACCGTAGGACCCCATTATGTTGAGCTGTGTATAATGAGATAACCCGTGCCAAACAAAACTTATAGTCTAAATAGACTAGACAAACAAATGGTGGTAGGGGAAACAGAGATGAAGTGGCCTGCCCAATATAACAATATAACAGGCCGCGGCCCATTAAAACTCCTCCAGAGTGCAGTGTGCAGGCAGCAGATCAGACTCTGTCTCCCATTCCAGCTCCAGGCCAGCCTTTGGTTGCAGCCTTCAGTTCCTTGCAGCATCAGCAGTTTGCTGCAGCAGCTTCTTTCTTGTCCCCCTCCTGACTGGGGTGGTGGTGGTAAAAACAGCTTCCGCCTACTAGTGGGGTGGGGTGTGAAAGGGTCAAACAGTGCCCTTGGCTTACAGGAAACAGTGCTGACCCCAAGTTGCTCCTGCTCTGCATGCTGACCTGTAAAATGCAATACAGGCACAGTATACTATTTGCTATCTCTTCCCTCCCAACCCCCACTGCCTGATTGCTTACTTCCGGTTCTACGTGGTGTTCAGTTGACCAGTCAGTTCGTAACTCTGGTGTTCATATCTTTGAGGTTCTACCGTATTATATTGTTTAACAGAACCTATATAAATGCTAGGTACCAATATTAATTAAGATATGAGTATAGCTTGGTGTTCATTTTAGAAGCTGAGTTATTTGGACACAGTAAGCTAAAAAAATGGTTCTAGCAAATCTTCATACCAATCATCAATATCTCCACATGTTTCTGAGGCTTGAGTCTAACAGACACTATATCATAGAATCACAGAAATGTAGGGATGGCAAAAACCTTGAGAAATCATCAAATCTGGCCCCCCTGCTGTGGCAGGACTAAGTAAACCTAGACCATCCCTGACAGGTATTTTTCCAACCTGTTTTTAAAAACTTCTTGGGTTGGGGGATTCCACAACCTTCCTTGAAAGCCTATTCCAGCGCTTACCTACCCTTATAGGTAGAAAGTTTTTCCTATTGTCTAACCTAAATCTTTCTTGCTGCAGATTAAGCCCATTACTTCTTGTCCTACCTTCAGCGGATGCTGAGAATAATTGATTGCCATCCTTTTTATACAGCCCTTAATATATTAGAAGACTGTTATCAGGTCTCTCCTCAGTCGTCTTTCCTCAAGACTAAACATACTCAGTTTTTTTAACCTTTCCTCATAGATCAGGCTTTCTACATATTTTTATCATTTTTGTAGCTCTCCTCTGGAGTCTTTGCAAATTGTCCATATCTTTTCTAAAGTGTGGTGCTCAGAACTGGACACATAACTACCGCTCAGGCCTCACCAGTTACAAGTAAAGTGGGACAATTATCTCCCTTTTCTTACATACAACACTCTTGCTAATACACCACAGAATATTAGGCTTTTTTGTAGCTGCATCAGATTGTTGATTCATATTCAATTTGTGATCCACTGTATACCACACAGATCCTTTTCATCAATGCTACCACCTAGTCAGTTATTCCCTATTTTATAGTTGTGCATTTGATTTTTACTTCCTAAGTGAAGAGCTTTGCACTTGTCTCTGAATTTCATCTTGTTGAATTCAAACCAATTCTTTAATTTGTCAAGGTTATTTTGAATTCTTATCCTGTCCTCCAAAGTGTTTGCAAGCCCCCCACAGCTTGGTGTCATCTACAAATTTTATAAGCATACTTTCCACTCCATTATCCAAATCATTAATGAAAATATTGAATAGTACTGGACACAAGACTGATCCCTAGGAGAACCTACTAGATATGCCCTCCCAGTTTGACAGTGAACCATTATTAACAGCTCTTTGAATTCAATCTTTTAAGCAGTTGTTCGTCCACCTTATCATCTAGATCACCTTTCCCTACTTTACTTATGAACACCTTATGTGGGACTGGGGTAAAAGTCTTACTAAAATCAAGGTATATCAGATCTATTGCTTCCCCCCATCCACTATCCCACTAAAACAGTCAAAGAAGGAAATTAAGTTGGTTTGGCATGATTTCTTCTTGACAAATCCATGATGGCTATTTCTTATCACTCTATTATCTTCCAAGTGCTTTGAAATTGATCATTTAATAATTTTTTTTTCAGTATCTTTTCCAGGTATTGGATTAGGCTGATTGGCCTACCATTTCCTGTATCCTCTTTATTCCCCTTTTTTAAAGATAGGTACTGTTTGCCCTTTCCTGGTCTTCTGGGACTTCACCCATCCTCTTGGAGTTCTCAGAGATAATTGCTAATGGGTCTGAGATTGTCTCAGGTATTTTTTTAAGTACCCTAAGATGAATTTCATCAAGGCTTGTCAACTTGAATACATCTCATTTACCTAAATAACCTTTAACTTGTTCTTTCCCTACTTTGGCTTGCATTCCTGCTCCCTTGTTGTTATTATTAATTGTGTTTAATAGCTCATTGCCTTTAACCTTTTAGTGAAGATTTACCCAAAATAGGCATTGAACACCTCAGCTTTCTTGATATCACCAGTTGTTAGCTTTCCTTCCCCACTAAGTAAAGGACCTACACTTTCCTTTATTTTTCTCTTGCTCCTAATGTATTTACTTGTATTGCCTTGTATGTCCCTTGCTAGGAGTAATTCATTTTGTGCCTTAGTTTTTCTGATTTTGTTCCTATATACTTGTGCTATTCTTTTCTCTTTGCTTATATCTTCCAAAGTCCAGTGACTTTGTTTCAAGTGACGAGATGGCCTCATGCTGTTCTTACCTTCCTGTAAGCCTCCGATTCCCCTGTACAGAAATGGAGTTTCCATTGTTTTGATTCCACCTTGCTTAATTTACATAGGAGACAGATAAATAGCTGCCTTCTTTCCTGTCTGGGAGGGAATATGTTTCTCTCTGTTTGGACACAGACCATTAAGTATCCATATTACCTCATGTAGTGTTAGTACATACAATTCACAACAATATTAATCATCAGTGTGCCATTAGCTTTCAGAAAAGAGCTCCCTCTATATACTTTTATAATACAGGAATATAATATACAATCAGTTGATTCAATTGTTTATCACTTGAAGTTCAACCCCTTGTCTTTACAGACCAGTAAATAAAGTATCCTTTGAAAAGTAAAACTCAGACCTAGCTTCTTTCTCCAGCATGTGTAGATGCTATGCTGTCTTCCCCACTTGTTAGTGTGAGGTTTTCGTCCACCACTTGTTTGCTCAATGGATCTGTTTACATGATATGTAAATATATTCTCATTGTTTTTCAAAGAACTTTGGAAGTAACTGCCAGGTGGGGTAAACACATTCCCTTGGCTAGTGGAAACCCGTTTACCAATCCTCCCTTGTATGCCTGGTTTAAACACACTTTAGGCCTGGTCTACACTTACCTCTGAGATTCGGTGGCAGTAAACAGGAGATACCCAAGTGACGTAAAAAACTTGCATAACTCACATCGACTTCACTGGTTCAGTTCTGCACGCCATCCATACTGCGCTGTGCCAATGGAAACAGTGTTCCCCTTGACGCAGCGCTATGCCACTTTCGGAGGTGGTTTTCCTAGGTTGATTTCTGGATCGACTGAGTGGGTCTTTACTGACCATTCAGTCAATCCAGAGAAATTGATCTGATGGTGGTGAATTTGCCACCATCAGTATAGACGTAGCCTCAGTCATAATTCTAGCATATATCCATAACTCTTAATACCCATCATATACAGACATTACACAAGAATATTAATGATCAGTGAGATGTTAGTGTTCAGATGATACTTCACATGGCGTATTGTGTATGAAGAGTATTACAATAGTCTGTAGGGATGCTTAGGTCCATTGACTACCTCAGCTGGCTAACTTCATCAGTCTCCTAGTTGTCTTCATCTCACCAGCCACTAGAAGCCTAGGTACTTTTTAAAGCCCAGGTGTCTCACACGGCTGGAGTGGGTGATTCAATCCCTCTCACTCAGCTGCCTCTAATTACTGGCCTATCCATTCACTAGCTGCGCTGTTATCACTTCAAAGGAGCCTGGGATACAAAGCAGGCACTAACACACCTAGCTGCAGGCATTTTTCCAAAACACAGCAACCACCCACAATGACAGATTCTAAATTAGCTGTTTCCACTCAAGAAAGAGATCTTGGAGTCACAGTGGATAGTTCTCTGAAAACATCCACTCGGTGTGCAGCAGCAGTCAAAAAAGCTAACAGAATGTTGGGAATCATTAGGAAAGGGATAGATAATAAGACAGAAAATATTATATTGCCTCTGTATAAATTCATGGTATGTGCACATCTTGAATATTTCATGCAGATCTGGTCATCCCATCTCAAAAAGGATATATTGGAATTGGAAAAGGGCAACAAAAATGATCAGGAGTATGAACAGCTTCCATATGAGGAGAGATTAATAAGACTAGGACTTTTCAGCTTGGAAAAGAGATGACTAAGGGAGGATATGAAAAAGCGCTATGAAATCATATCTGGTTTGGAGAGAGTAAATAAAGAATTCCTTCTCATAACACAAGAACTAGTGGTCACCAAATGAAATTAATAAGCAGCAGGTTTAAAAGGAACAAAAGGAAATATTTCTTCACACAATGCACAGTTAACCTGTGGGACTCCTTGCCAGAGGAAGTTGTGAAAGCCATGACTATAATGGGGCTCAAAAAAGAACTACATAAGTTCATGGAAGATAGAACCATCAATGGCTATTAGCCAGATGGGTATGGATTATTTTTTTGCCAGAAACTGGGAATGGGCGATGGGATGAATCACTTGATGATTACCTGTTCTGTTCATTCCCTCTGAAGCACTTGGCATTGGCCACTGTTGGAAGACATGATACTGGGCTAGATGGACCATTGATATGACCCAGTATGGCCATCCTTATGTTTTTATGAGTCCTATCCAACTCAATGGCAAGTTCCCCGTACAGAATAGCATAGCACAGACAGTGCATCTCTTTTGCCCCACAAAGTTAATCAATATCAATAACATAGACGTGCCCCAGAGATACTCACTTGCTGGCTAACTCCCTTAGTTTCCCAGCTGCCTAAGGGCAGGTCTACACTACAAAATTAAGTCGACTTAAGTTAGGTCGACTTAGAGCCACCACAGTAATTAAATCAGTTTTGTTTGTCCACACTAGCTCCTTCTGTCAGTGATGCATGTCCTCAGCAGGAGCTCTTGCACTGGCTTTCAGTATGAGCCATTTTGGGGCACTAACAGCTGGAGCCCCACCATCTTGGGCTGACAACCAGAGCCCCACCACCTGGGGTTGATGGCTGGACCCAGGCAGGAGAGCTCCAGCTCTGGGTATCGGTCCAGTAGGTGGGGCTTGAGCTGTCAGCCCTGCCTGCTGGGGTTCACACTGTCAGCCCCAGCTACACTGACATTGCATCAACCTACCTACACTGACCTAAGCATTACATCTCTTGTGGAGGTAGATGTAGCAGGTGAGTAATGTCGGCAGGAGCAACATTGTTGTGTAGATGTTTACAGAATTAAGGTCAACATAAGCTGCCTTACATCAACCTATCTCTGTAGTGTAGACCAGGCCTTAGTCTCACCAGCATGTGTCTTACTAGCCACTGGAAGCCTGCTTTCTTTTTTAAAGTCTGGGCCCCACACAAGCTGGAATGTGGGCCTCACACACAGCTGTATTGGAACTGTACTACTGGGAAGCCATGTTGGGGCTATAGTTTGAGCCAAAAGGTCTAGTACATACAGTACAGTGTATGCACATCGTCAGACATTCTCCAAAAGCTGTGCCTAAAATGTACTTTATTACTTCTCCTCCTCTCCCTTCATATAATTAGTAAACACAAAAGAAAGGTAATAGCCTGTGATGTCTATGATTTCAGCATTGAAGCTTTATTATATTAACATTTATTCCTGTCCACATTAAGAGTTAATGCAACTTGAAATCATTTAAGTAAAATGTGGTAAAACATGGGAATATCTGACAGTAGAAATGTGAGATTTGCTCATATACAAATCAAAACGAGTCATAAAACAGCCTCTGAAACATTTTTCCACTCCTCTGAAAAAGGAGAACTCCAAAGACCTACAGCAGGAATATAGATGCAGACTTGTACTTTTCTTCATGCTCTGGGGACATTTCTGGCTTGAAGAGTTTTGCTTTTCAGCTTCCAGATACCAAAGCCAAACACATTGCTAAGGCTTTAGACACATGCTCATCAATAAAATATTTTATAAAATAGATCCTCCAAACACTGAATATTTACCAAGTTGCCAATTAATTATTTCACATCCTTGCTGAACAATGAAATACATTATTTTCATAGGGATTCTACCATCATAAATTAGTGCTATGAAAACCACCATTCAGTTTTCAATTAACAGGAAGCATGACAATTAAAAATGAAGAGATCCAACTCTGTACATTTATAATTTTGGGCTTCAGATAAAATCACAATGAGCAACAAAGACTACCTGTGAATATTTTTCAGAATGCATGTATAGGGCAATTTTGATAACATTTACACCAGTATAAATCAGGAATAACTATATTATAGTTAACGGAGCTACAATGGTGTGAGATCAGAATTGGATCTCATACAATGTGTAATGGTATTGTTGAAAATAACCACACTATTGGAAAGATGTAGGTCGTATACATATACACACACTTGACCTCCCATCCCAGCCCCAGGACTTATTTCATTTATTTACTTTGTTCTTTCATCCCTGAATGTGGGTCACTGAAGAATCAGTGCTGTTTGAAGGCAAAGTGCTAGTGTGTTAATCCCAGTGCATGTAGAGGTTAAAAGTTAGACCTCTAGCATTGACATCCACAATTTCTAACACCAGACCTAACAGAAGGATGATATTTTATACTTAGGGGAACTTTTGTTCTGTATAAAGGAAGAAAAGCTAGATGGGATAGTGTTAGCACACTTGACCCAGTGCCTAGAATCAAATCACGGCCTGGCATGAAGAGTGCTCTGACAGTATGGTTTGGACTGGAATTTGATCCACTTGCAAATCATGTTGAATTGTATCAGATCATAAACGAGGTGTCATATTTCTGTTTGGTTATTTAGGTTGAGATTTTCATTAGGGTTCAGTGTTTGCCTAACTCTGCTCCCACCGGTATCAATACCAACAGTGACAGGCTTTGCAAATTCCACTCTTAATAACCATTAGTAAAATCTGTTCTTCGAGTGCTTGCTCATGTCCATTCTACTATAGGTGGGTGCACGCCTCCATGCATGGTTACCGGAACTTTTTGCCCCTTAGCAGATACCATAGGACCGGTTCTGGCACCCCCTGGAGCCCCGCACATGCCGCGGTACATGAGGCTCTGCCAGCCATACGCCCTCTCAGTTCCTTCTTTCTGCCCATGATGGTTGCTGGAACTAGCCTTGCTCTCAGCAAGTACTGTTCCTCTTCTTTGGACTTGTTTAATATTCTAAGTTAGTTTGAGTTAGTGAAATAGCTGTTAAGTGTTGTTAAGAGTAGTTAGAGATAAGGCAAGTCCCTGCAGGGACTTTGAGTGGCCTGTCACTGGGATTCAAGCCATATGCCTCCTGCGGGAAGGCCTTCCTGCTCAGCGACCCCCATGACCGCTGCCTTAAGTGCTTGGGGGAAGCCCACAGAAAAGAGAAATGTAAGATCTGCAGGGCTTTTAAACCGAGGACTCAAAAGGACTAACAGATCTGGTTAAAAGCCCTGTTGATGGAGGCAGCACTCTGCCTGGTGTCCAAGCCGGCCTCTTCCACCTCTGCACCGAGCGTGACCTCGGTACAGAGCACATTGCTGGCACCACCCTTGACTCGGCACCACGCAACATCGCCGGCACTGAAGAGGAAGATGCACTGGACCCATCGAGTCTTCTCCGGTGCCTGCATCTCCAGTGGGAGATGTGCCGCCGTTGACACTGGAGGCTTTTCAGGTGGCAAGAGCCTTGTTGGCCTTGCCTACGCCACCTCCAACCCCCCTCCACCGAGGGAGAAGGGGCCGGTGTCATGGGAGAAACCCACGTTGGGCTCCCTTGAATGGCAGTGGAGATCCCCGGTATGGGGAGGATGATCTCCCACTGGACGGTCTCCAAGGGTAGAGCAGAGCTGCTCCTCATTAGTCACTCCAGGTTGGTGTTGTTGAGCCAACCTGCACTAACACAGGACATGGAGTCTCCCTCTTGGTGCCGACATCGATCCCGGGCACTGGAGGCAGTGCATGCCAGGAGGCAGCACTGGTTGAGGTCTGCCAGGAGGTACTCAGACAGCTCCCATTCCAGATCCCCAGCACTGAGAAGTTTGCCTGGCACAGAACCCGGTCACCATTGGAGGACCCCGCACTGAGGTGTTCACCCGCACCGAGACGGCTTGGAACCCAGGCGCCGGAGGAAGACCCGGCACCGCACAGTCCATGATGTGGAACCAGGTCGCTGGAGTCTGGATCAGTGCTAAGGAGTTCGGAGCGACACTGCAAGGCAAGCGGCAGCGGAAATAATCAGTACCGAAACAACATTCCGGTACCTCTAGCTCTTCGGAGTGCACCTACATTCATTGGTACTGCTTAAGGTGACGGAAGCAGTCTTCATCGTTCTCCAGGTCGGAGGCGTCGAGAGCGTGGTCCCTGGCATGGAAGGGTTCCCAGGACCAAGGACATACATGGCACTGCTGGTCCAGGGCCTCTGACTATGAGGATGACTCGGGGTCTCCCGGGGAGACAGTCGTCGAGCGAGCCCACGCCCCCACAAAGTATCACAGCCTATGGTGCAGTCATCCCTGGGTTGGCCCCAGGGACAATGGCTGCAACAACAGCCTTATTGGGCCCCATGGGGCATCCAGGTGGGGCTGGGGCCCCAATCCATTATGTTATTGGGGATGCAGTCCATGCCTCTGGCACAGGAGAAGGCCCATAGACACCACTCCTTGGATGAGGAGTCAGACCCCATGGAAGGACCCTCAGCGGGTACAATCCTTCACCAGGAAGGGGTGCATCTGCAGGCTGCACCTCTGCAGTCTTCTTCCTCCTCACCTGATGAGGCAGTCTCTCAGGACCACTCAGCACCACTGGAGGATTTCAGGGTGCACCAGAAGCTGCTCAAGAGGGTGGCCTCCAACTTGGGGCTGGAGGTGAAGGAGTTAAAAGAGACTGAAGATAGCCTCTTCAATGTGCTGTCAGCGAGTGCCCCAGCGAAAGTGGCCCTCCCAGTCCACAAAAGGTTCCTTAAGATTGTAAAGGCCCTGTGGCAAACCCCTTCCTTGGTCGCCCCTACGTCAAAAGGTGGCCGAGAAAAAATATGTCCTGGCTGAGGGGTTTGAGTATTTGTTCACTCACCCCACCCCGGGAACTCCAGTAGTAGATGTGGCTAACCAGCGAGACAGGTAAGGTGAGCCAGGGTCCACTTCCAAGAACAAGGACAGTAAGAAGCCGGACTTGTTTGGGAGAAAGGTTTATTCCATGGCAAGCCTGCAGTTCAGGATTGCCATCCATCAGGCCCTCCTGGGCAGATATAATTTCAACCTGTGGGACTCCCTCAGGCGGTTTGCTGAGGCCCTGCCCCAGGACCTGGCTGCAGGCTTTAATGCTATCGTGAAGGAAGGAACCACAGTAGCTAGGGCAGCGCTCCAGACATCCTGTGATGCTGCTGACTCGGCAGGCAGGCCATGGCCTCCTCCATCTGTATGAGAAGGTGCTCGTGGCTGCAATACTCAGGCCTGTTCCAGGAGGTGCAGCAGGCTATTCAGGACCTCCCCTTTGATGGGTTGGCCCTATTCTCTGACCAGACTGATGTGAAGTTGCATGGTCTGAGGGACTCCAGGGCCACGCTTCGCTCCCTGGGCCTTTACACAATCCAGTTTTCTAGGTGTCAGTCATGGCCCCAGGTGCAGCAGCAGCTAAGGCCTCCACCCAGGCCTTTTCAACCCTATGGGAATAGGGGGTTTAGAAGAAGGAATCAGCCCCCCAGCTCATCCTCAGTCCCCCAGGAGGGACCCCCCAGGAGGTCAGGCAACCAGAGGAGGCAATTTTGATGGTGTGCCTGAGGGTGGCGCCCCGACTGCTCTCTTGGATATGCCCCTCCCCTTCATAAACAGGTTAAGGCCCTTCTATCCCGAATGGGAAAAAATCACTTCAGACCGTTGGGTCCTTGGGATAGTCTCAGGGGGCTATGCCCTACAATTTACATCTGCCCCCCCAAACAACCCTCCCCCTCCATCCCTCTTCAAGGAACCCTCTCACAAGCAACTCCTCTTGCAGGAGGTGGACACCCTCCTCAACCTGGGAGTGGTGGAAATGGTCCCTCAAGACAGAAGGGGGAAGGTGTTCTATCCGAAGTACCCCCTCCCCAAGGTGAATGGGGGAGTCTGAGACCCACATTAGACCTGTGTCGTCTAAACAAATATGTCAAATGACTCAAGTTTTGCATGGTCACCCTAGCCTCCATAATCCTTTCCCTGGATCCAGGAGACTTGTATGCCACTCTCGATCTCAAAGGCGCATACTTTCATGTGTCTATCCTTCCCAGCCACAGGCGTTTTCTCCATTTCATGGTGGCTGGCTCCCAGTTTACCATGCTTACCAGTTCACCAGTTTACAGCCCTGCTCTTTGGCCTGTCTTCGGCTCCAGGGGTGTTCACCAAGTGCATGATGGTAGCGGCTGCCCACCTGAGATGAAAGGGTGTGCAAATTGTTTCTTACCTGGACGATTGGCTGGTAGGGGGCAGGTCCAGGTCCCAAGTGCAGGAAAGCATGACCCTCACTTGCTCCATGTGCAGCAGGCTAGGACTGCTCATAAATGAACAGAAGTCCACACTAACCCCAGTGAAATGCATAGAATTCAGTGAGGCTATCCTGGTCGCTTCCCAGGCCAGAGCCTTCCTGCCTCAGCCACTTTTTGAGGAGATGGTCTCTATCTTCTCCCAGCTGCACTAATGCCCCACGACAGCAGCCAGGCACTGCCTACAGCTGTTAGGCCACAAGGTGGCCTGCACGTATGTAGTGAGACTAGCTCAGATGAGGCTCACACTGCTCCAGGCATGGTTGGTCTTGGTATATGTGCCGAGCAGACACCCATAGGACCGGGTGGTCACAGTTCTCCCTCCCATCTTAGCGTCCCTAAACTGGTGGCAGACTCCCATGGCAGACGTAGGATGGGGAGCCCACATCAGTGCCAACCTAGGCACTCAGGGGCTCTGGTCGGGGTGGGCGGGGGGGGGAGAGGCGCCTGCACATCAACGTGAAGGAGCTGAGGGCCATTTGCCTAGCATGCAAGGTGTTCCTCCAATTCCTGACAGGCAGAGTGGTGCAGGTGCTGATGGACAACACCGCAGCCATGTTCGACATAACAAGGGGGAGCATGCTCCTCAGACCCCTGAAAAGAAGCTATCTGTCTGTGGGACTTTGCTGTGAGGCACAATTTCCACCTGACTGCCTCGCACCTCCCGGGAGTGAGGAACGATGAGGCGGATCATCTCAGCAGGTTGTTTCTACCCTGCCACGACTGGTTGTTGCACCCACAGGTGGTGGCTATGATCTTCCAGAAGTGGGGAGTTCTCCAACTGGACCTATTTGCATTGGCCTGGAACACAAAGTGCCCAAGATTCTGCGTGCTCTGAGGTCGCGAGACTGGGTCAATTTCCAACGCATTCCTCATGGACTGGACGGGTCCCTCATGTATGCATTTCCATCCATTCCACTCCTACCCAAGGTCCTGCTGAAAATAAAGAGGGACAGGGCGAACGTTATACTCATTGCTCTGGCCTGGCCGAGACAGCACTGGTTCAGCATGCTTCTGGACCTTTTGCTCGCCCCACCCCTGGAGTTCCCGAGGCTCCATGACCTCCTATCCCAGGACCACGGTCGCCTGTTGCACCCGAACCTGGACTCTCTGCACCTCACAGCCTGGAGGCTCTGTGGCTGACGCAGGGAGAGAGAGCCTGTTCGGTGCAGGTCCAGCAAGTCCTGCTTGGCAGCAGGAAGCCTTCTACACAGGTCATGTATCGGGCTAAGTGGAGGCAGTTTATCTGTTGGGCAGAGTCCCGGGGTATTCCACCCAGCCTCTCACCTATACAGACGATCCTGGAATACCTGCTCCAGCTAAAGCTCCAGGGTCTGGTGCTGGCCTCGTGGAAGGTTCACCTGGGGGCCATTTCAGCCTTCCATCAGCCGCTACAAGGGAGATTGCTGTTCTCCCATCCCATGTTTGTCAGGTTACTCAAGGGGGTGGAGAAGCATTATCCACAGGTCCATGACCCAGTGCCTTCCTGGGATCTTAACCTGGTCCTCTTGAAACTCAGAGAGACCCCCTTTGAACCCATGACTGCATGCCCTCTGCTCATCCTTTCATGGAAGGTAGCCTTTCTGGTGGCCATTACCTCAGACAGGAGGGTCTCCGAGATTAGGGCCTTGACCTTGGAGCCCCCTTATACAGTATTCTATAAGGACAAGGTGCAGTTGAGGCCGCATCTGGCTTTCCTACCCAAGGTGGTTTCCCAATTTCATTGTAACCAAGATATTTTCTCCCCGTCTTTTTTCCCAAACCGCAAGGTTCGGAGGAGGAGAGGACGTGAGACAAGCCCTGGCCTTCTGCATCGAGCGTACAAAGCCATTCCGGAAATCGATGCAGTTCTTCGTCGCCATAGCCAACTGGATGAAAGGCTCACCTGTCTCCACCCAGCGCATCTCCTCGTGGATTACATCATGCATCAAGTTCTGCTACGAGCAGGTGAAGGTGCTGCTTCCGGGAACCATCAGAGTGCATCTACAGCCTTCCTGGAGAGAGTGCCTCTGAAGAACATCTGCAAAGCTGCCACCTGGTCGTCGGTGCACACCTTCACGTCCCACTATGCCATCATCCAAAAGACAAGAGAGGACACGGGATTAGGCAGAGTGGTGCTGAGGGCAGCTCACCGGTAACTCCGACCCACCTCCAAGGTACCGCTTGGTAGTCACCTATAGTGGAATGGACATGAGCAAGCACTTGAAGAAGAAACAAGGTTATTTACCAGTAATGGATGTTCTTCCAGATGTGTTGCTCATGTCCATTCCACAATCCACTCCTTGTCCTCGCTGCCAGAGTTGGCAGAAAGAAGGGACTGAGGGGGTGTAGGGCCGGCAGTGCCTTATATACCGTGGCATGTGCGCAGGGCTCCAGGGCGCACCGGAGCCGGACCTACAGGATTTGCTAAGGGGAAAAAAGTTCTGGATAACCATGCATGGAGGTGTGCACACACCTATAATGGAATGGACATGAGCAACACATCTCAAAGAACATCAGTTACTTTTAAGTTACCTTGTTTTGCGGGGGAGGTCATCTTTCCCTTGCCTTGCAGTTGCTATCCAGAAAAGCTTCGGTTAATTTCTTAAATATTAGCTGTAAGCCTTGACACTTGACATGGTGCCCTATGGCATCTTCAAGCACAAGATACGGAATGTACATTTTTACTGTAAAGAGCTCCATCTTCCTCCTGTACTTCATTTATTGAGTGCCTAGAGTAGTGGTTCTCAGCATGCAGCCTGTGTAGCATACAGTTGCAGCCCAGCTTTGTGCTAAAAGAAATTCAAAGTTTGCCACTCCCAGGTCCTGGCAGGGAGTGGGACCAGCTGAGGAGGAGAGCATAGGAGATTAGGGTTGGAAGGGACCTCAGGAGGTCATCTTCTCCAGCCCCCCGCTCAAAGCAGGACCAACCCCAACTAAATCATCCCAGCCAGGGCTTTGCCAAGCTGCACCTTAAAAACCTCTAAGGATGGAGATTCTACCACCTCCCTAGGTAACCCATTCCAATGCCTCACCACACTCCTAATGAAAAAGTTTTTCCTAATATCCAACCTAGACCTCCCCCACTTGAGAGCATTGCTCCTAGTTTGGTCATTTATTACCAATGAGAACAGCCTAGCTCCATCCTCCCTGGTACCCTCTTTCAGGTAGTTAAAGCCTGCTATCAAATCCCCCCTCATTCTTCTCTTCTGTACACTAAAAAAGCCTAGTTCCCTCAACCTCTCCTCATAGTCATGTGCTCCAGCCCCCTAATCATTTTTGTGGCCCTCCACTGGCCTCTCTCCAATTTGTCCACATCCTTTCTGTACTGGGCATGCAAAACTGGACAAAAAAATTCAAATGAGGCCTCACCAGCTCCGAATAGAGGGGAATAATCACTTCCCTCGAACTGCTGGCAACGATCCTACTAATGGAGCCCAATATGCTGTTAGTTTTCTTGGCAGTAAGGGCACACTGTTGATTCATATGCAGCTTCTTGTCAACTGTAACCCCCGGGTCCTTTTCTGTTGAACTGCTGACTAGCCAGTTGGTCCCCAATCTGTAGCTGTGCATGGGATTTTTCCATCCTAAGTGCAGAACTCTGCGCTTGGCCTTGTTGAACCTCATCAGATTTCTTTTGGACCAAGCCTCTAGTTTGTCTAAGTCACTCTGTATCCTATCCTTGCCCTCTAGTATATCTATCACTCTCCCCAGCTTAGTGTCATCTGCAAACTTGCTGAGGGTGCAAATCACCCCATCCTCCAGATCATTAATGAAGATGCTGACCAAAACCAGCCCTAGCACTGACCCCAGGGGCACTCCACTTGTTATCGGCTGCCAACTAGACACTGAGTTGTTGATGGCATCACAGAGCACTGCTAGGGTGCTCCCTGTCTCCCTGTGGTGGGGGAGGAGCTCAGCGGACAGTCAATCAATATCCTGTTTTTTCCTCCCTCCCTGCACTGCAGGGACAAACTGTGTTTTAGGGTTGCCAGGTAATCTGCTGCCTAGCCAGTCAGTACCTTGTCTGTAGCAGTGTATGGGATTCTTTTGTCACACACACACTTCTACCTTTTTTGGGGGAATTGTTCACAAATCAATTCAAATTTCTGCAAATATATTTGTTCCTTGTATGTATTCACCAAATAGTCCAGACTAACATTTTTCAGCATGTGAGTTATCTGCAAACTGTTCACAATGATTATTTGCTATTAATTGAAAAAATATTTTAAACTAAGTTATATTTGAATTGCTTCATAAGAGAAGAGCAATTCACCTTATTATGGGCCAAGTTTTAAAAGAAACAGTTACACATATGAGATACATTTGTAAATGGCATGTTTTTCTGTGCTTCCCTGAGCGATACCTATTTTCAGCAGCCATGCAGAGATTGAAAATAGGTTGGGATGCAGGTAGAAATTTAGGCCTGACAAGAGTGCATGCAAGATTGCAGAGCCGGATCTTGTATGAATGCACAGCCCAGAGATTTGAAAAAAGTGTGGTAGACTACCTTAATGCCAGGCAATCTTATTGCCAGAGTTGTACCATGATGGCTTGTTTCTTTACCAAGAATTACCCCTCTGCATCCATTTCTCCCCCAGAAATCCTAGCAGTCCCAACAGCAGCCAAGGCATCAGATGGTTGGTCTTTGCTCTACCAGAACATACCATGAAAGATAAATAAATAAATAAAACTTTACTAATAAATGTCAGCAGCATTAACTAGCGTCAACCATTTGAACAATAAACTATTAATGTTGAACATTAACCCAGTCAATTGCTGTGTTTACACGAAAGTGACCCAGGGTTGGTGCTGTGGTCTGGGAGCCACCTCAGGGTCACATTCCAGATGTCAGAACTCTGCAAGAACAAGCAGGAGAAAGACTGTTTAGACTGTTAGCTCGTGGAGATAAAGGATAGTCTGTGTTCAGAACCTGGTACAGTGCCGGGCCTGTGGCTGATGCTTAATAAATAATAAATTAATAAGATCTATAAAAGGCCATTAATGAATTTGTAAACAACAGTTCAACTACAGATAGATAGAAATGTGCAGTATTTTGAGCTGCCCAATCCTGTTTCAACTCAAATGAAACATCTCATTTATCATTTCATGGCATTCCCATGTCTGCTCTTGGATACCTGTAATCCCCTTTGGGAATCACTGCTACATGGAGAGAAGGGATGACTGGCTCGGGTCCACAAAAATTGGAACTTACAACTGTCACAGGTGAAAAAATGACTTCTGTGGCTAGATACAACTCATTAGTTTATGGGCACAGAGTCCTTCTGGGTGTATCCTATGCATCCACAGGTCATCCTGAATGTTCAACTTTGCATTGACACTTTGGTTTAGCAGAAAGAACTGGTCAATAATTTATTGCACCTCAAAAAGTTATTTTTTCGGGGTATGAAAAATGGCTTTTTGATTAAATAGATTTTTTTTGTGAGAAAATTTGTTTTTGTTGAAGTTTCATGGGTTTTTGTCGAAAACCTGAACAATTTTCAGCTTTTGATTACAATTTTTAAAAGATTCAGATTTTCTTGTTTTTGCTGATGCAAATGTGAAAAAGTCTGTGAAAAACTGATGAAAATGAAAAATTTTTGTTTTCTTCAAAAGTTTTTTGTCGATAATAAAATGCACTTTTTTAAAAAGCTTTTGAAAAGCATATTACAGCTGCTTAGTTACTATCTGTCTTCAGAGGCTCTATTATACTAGGAAAGGTATGGATTGTGGAATCAAGAAATCTGATCCAGACAAGCCTGTTTCAGACAGTTTGATGAAGTTGTAGATTGTGCTAACTCCTTCCACTTTTGTCCATGTCCCTGTTTTATAAAGTGATTTAATGAATTTGGATAAGTTGGATCTGAAGAGCTACATTATTTAGAGGATAACAGAATTCTATTTGATCAGAGTTAAATAGAGGGATGGTGGCTCAAGTACATACAATTATTTAAAAAATTAGTGAAGTACATACTAGAGAGGAGGGCAAAAATGAATCTAGCCTTATCCATAACTTGATTAAATAGGCAATGTGCTGGTTCTGAAAGTTAGGAACCTGTCAAAATAGGGGTTCAGAAAAGAATCAGTTTCACAGAGAGCAGAAGTGGTTTTTGGGACCAGGAGGTTTGTGCCCATGACATGTTAGAGCTAAAAATACAAAAAGAAGATTAGTTTTCATGTTTAAACTAAATAAATTTCTATCTCCCCATTTGCAAAAGCAATCTTGAAAAAGTAAGCTGATGTAAACCAATAGTGTATGCTGAAGAGATGATCATCAGGACAACTCTTTTTCAGCCAGAGACTTGGAAATAGAGGAACCTAATTTCCCTTCCTCCGCCCTCATCCCCACTTTTTGCAAAAAGATTCACAGATTCTAAAACTAGAAGGGACCATTATGATCCTCTAATCTGATTTCCTGTATAAGAAAGGCCATTGGACTTCTTTGCATTAATTCCTGTCTGAACTAGGGCGTGTCTTTTGGAAACTTATCCAGTCTTGATTTAAAAATTGCCAATAATGAAGAATCCACCACAACCCTTGGTTAATTGTTCCAGTGGTTAATTCCCCTCACTATTAAAAATATGTTTTATTTCTAGTTTTAATTTGCCTCGCTTCAACTTCCAGCCATTGAATAGGGCTGGCTGGAAAACAAGAATTCTGTTTTGTGAAAAAAAATTGAGGTTTTGACATTTGTTTTCATTCTGCATTGGAAGAAAAATCAAACCTTTCAAAATACTTCATGAAAAACATATATGTGTGTGTGTGTGTGAGAGAGAGAGAGAGAGAGAGAGAGAGAGAGAGAGAGAGAGAGCGTGAGAGAGAGCAAGCTGTACTACTTAGTATAAATAACTAAATTTTCATCAGTCAGAGATAAAGATTGACTCTATAGCCCAGTGGTTGGAGCAAATCAGGCAGAGAAAGGGATTTATGGCTATGTGCCCTATGTCTCAGGTGATCACCCTAACTGTTGGGGTTTTGGCTGTTCTGGGCATCTCTCTCTCTCTCTCTTTTCCAACAAAATTTAAAATGAAAATGATGCATTTCTGCAAAATGTTTCCATTAGCTTATTGTTAGCAAGTCATTTATGGTTCCCCCACCCCCAAAGTTCAGGGGCATTAAAAAGCAAAGCTTAGGCCCATGGCCTAATAAAACATATTTAAAATGGCTCATTTCTCATAATGTTCATAGTAGATTAAACAATATGAATGGAGTAGATTCTCCTCCCCACCCGCCCTCCACTTGAATGCAGTGGAGAGTGGAGGAGCTTCAGCATGCTCCTGATCCCGTTCTACCCAGCCCACTCTTGGGGATGATTGAAAGTGGAGCTCTGCTTAATCATGACCTTTGCTGCTTGGAGCTTCCTTCCACTGCACCCCTCCATTCCCTTACACTCCTGAGAGAAAGAGATGAGGCATCAGGAAGCAGCTATAGAGCTTTTTCCAGCTTTCTGCATAGGACAGCTCCCCTAGGGAGGGGGAAACTTCTGCTGGCCATTCTGGCCAGTTTAGATTCACATTGTGCTGCATGACCAATGCAAAGTGGACTCAGTGGACTAGAGGGTCAAGCCCGATGTATTTTAAATGCAACACATTAAGCTGCAGTCCAGTGTGCTGTAAGTAGGTTGAATCAGATCCTCAGTCAGTGAAACCACACTGATTTACACTAGCTGACAATCTGGCCCACTGAGTAAGTATATTGAACTGACAGGACTGTAGGTGCAGTCCAAGTTGAAGTAAATACGGTTGGTCTGAATTCCAAAGTCTACCCATACTGATCCAATTGCAAGCTTCAGGCCTCATCTACTAACTAAGGTTCTAGCCTGTGCAATGTTAGGGAACATAGCCCTCCAGGCGGTCAGATGCTACAATCATGGACACAGTATAAGGAGCTAACTAGACTGAATTAGAATCTGTTGAAAATGTTTTTCTTCCTCAGCACCATATAGCAAAAGACAAAATTGCAAGGAACAAGTTTTGAAAAATACTTTATCAGTTAAAAAACACTTTCTAAATTCATGTTTCCATTTCATGTTCATGTTTCCATCCATTTCAGTTTTCTATTATGGGCCTTAAAACCCAGCTAATACCCTAGGAACATAAAACCTCCACTGTCTAGTGAAATGACAGCATCAACCTCAGCCAAACTGAAATTTCAAGATTTCCCCTTTGAAGTGGAACTTGAAGTTAATGGCCTGGGCATGTCCCAATGCATGAAACACAGCAACATACCTCAGTTTAATCAGAGAAGTTAGAGATGGAAAAGATATATTAGGTCATCTTTTCCATCTCCCTGCCAATAAAGAATTGTTTTCTGCCAAATTCAGGATTATTCTAGAATGTTTTCTCCGATCTAGTTTTCAATGACTTAGGGGCTTCCACCACTTCCCTTGGGAGGCTGTTCCACAGCTCTAGTAGACCTCATTGTTAGGAAATTTTTCCTGATATCCAGCCTACATTTTACTATGTTCCACATTCCTGATTATAACTGCATTGTACTACTCTATAGAATTCCTCTCCCTATCTGGTGTTTATGATTTTCTAACACTTGTATGTGGTTTCAAAATCCCCCTTAGGGAGCTTCTTAAGGGCTAGCTTATATCAGTACTATACTTGAAGCAGTACACAAAATACATATAACCTTATTTCTATTAATATCCTTAGCCTATGTTAATATTTTTACTCTTGTGCTGGGAGACCCTCTAACATCGGACATAAGTTACCGTGGCTAGTTATGAGGGGTAGGTTAAGGATATTTTACAGCAATCCCTAGCTACGGACCATGGACCACCAGTGATCTGCAGAGACCTAGTTGGTCACATGATGCTGTTTTCCTCATGGGTAATTGACTGTAAAAGAAGGCTAAAAACCTATGAAATACTTTCCTAATATTATTTTTTTTGACATACACAGTTACAGTTGATGCAGGGCTGTTGTATGATCATGAAGTGGAGGGAAGGGGGGCTACGCTATACAGTCAGGAGTGGGAAGGAGGTGGCCCATGAGATAGATCTCTCTGAAGACACAGTCCACAGATGAGGAACCCCTATTGTAGATGAAGTTGGGGGAGAGGGGGAAAGGATCATGTCCAGTAGAAACAATAATATCACTTTTCAACAAGATCTAAAAAGAAACCTGAGAGAGGAGCAACATGGGCAGTGAATTATCACTCCGAGAGTCGCAGTTAGTTTGATAGTTCACCCTTGCTCCAGGGGAAGGAATCTGCTAATGGCCTTGGGCAGCAGCACATTCTTTCCTCCTCCAGATTGACTCAGCACTGCCAGACAGGGTATATTTGAAATGAAGGTGAGATTCTGCCCCTTCCTTACACCTGCCTGTCTACGCAGGAGGGAGTAGCAGCCCCACACCACCTGCTCTCCCCATCGTGCTATGACCAGGGATTAGGATAGGGTCATGGGGCACCTCCCCAACAGAGGGTACATTAGGCAAGTAGCAATCTTGGCTTAAGTAAATTTGTTAATTTTTTGACATTAACAATTAGGAATTTTTCAACACAAATCACATCCTCCACCTTGTACACTTATGGAAGCCCTTGACACCAGTGCCAGTTCCACTGCATGGGCAGAAAGGAGACAGAATACTGAGACACCATGCACCACTCTAGGGCATGGCTGCTGGATCTGGAATGATGCAGATTCAGCAGCAATTGCCGTAAGGAGTAGTGGGAACAAAGCACATCTGTGGCTTAGAATGGAGGCTCCTTCCCCCACTTGGCCTAGTGGAGATCACCAGTGCACAGCCTGCTTATTCAGATAGTGAGTTGTTATTAAAATTGGTATTGCTGTAGCGCCTAAAAGCCACAACTAGGTTGGACCCCAAGGTATGAGGTGCTGTACACATATATTATAAATGACACTCCTGTCCCAAAGGCCTTAAAGTCTGGCATCAGGATTTGACCAGAATGAAAGTTTTGTTCCCAAAATAATTTGAACATTTAACAAATATTATTAAATTCTACAGAAATAGGGGCACTGAGAGCTTTTCATAGGATTCATTGCACTATCACAAGCTTTCAGCTGTGCCACACAGAAAAAAAGAGACGTTAAAAACCAGAAACATTTGCAGCTGGGGACATTTTATTAAACTAACAATGTGGACAAGGGGTGAGAAACCAAATGGAAGACTCACACTCTGACATTGCTTACGGTTCTGAGCATTATTCATGCACTACACAAGCTAAAAGTATAGAGTTGTTGTGTCCAACACTTCAGTCTCACCAACATGAGTTGGGCCAGGAAAAGATATTACCTCACCCACCATGTCTCTCTAATATCCTGAGACCAACATAGCTACAACAGTACTGCAAATAAATCCCACGATATGAGTTTCCCTGGTGTGGGAGAAGGCCCATCTGACATACAACAGAATAACCAGTTCCTGGTCTGGTTAGCAAGAGAAATAGTGAGTGTAAGTAGGTGAGTCAGAAAAGGGAAATCACAGATTGCTCCCCTCTTGCCATTTTTAAGATCCCACAGGCAGCAGATCAGAAGCAGCAGCTGACAAAGAGGATAAAGTTAAAATGTTTTCCCACTGACACTGAGAAGGAAGCCTATTTGGAAGCTCCAGAAAGAAGACAGACAGCCAGGACCCCACTGGTCTGGTAAACTGGATGCATGAGATGCAGACAGCCTGTGGAGGCTGGGCCAGAGAAATAGAGGAAGAGTTACTGCAACAGGATTCTTACTGACATGCTCAGGTGACTTACAGCTCAGGATAACCTGCAGAAGGCTGGGACAGCCCACGTCCGTACACGGAACCCAGAGAGGCACCATATTCAAGGTGAGGGAGCTGGCTTTCAGCAGCAGGAAGAGATGCCTCTGAATAGTTGTTCTCTGAGGTAAGGAGACAAGGAGCAAAAAACCCAGGACCCATTGATCTTCAGGTGGGCCACAGAGTTACCAAGGAGGAAGGAATTAATGGGATCTTCCACTCTAAGTGACCAGGAGCATTTTAGGAGGGGGCTATTTAAAGTGTCACTACAATACTGTGTGACCTCTGTTTCTGTCTTGATTTTCAGAAAATATATCTGGTCAAATTATGGCTGATTTAGAATGAGTGGGTGAGGAGGAGAAGAGTGAAAGGAACCTCTTTTCTCTCAACCTCTTCTGCAGAGGAGACAGCCATAATTTGGCTGGTTGATTTTCAGACGCTCAATGAATGAGTTCTGGTCCTCAATGCCCTAGAGTCAGTATGTCATATGTCTGGTTGAGGTAATGGTCTTGTACCTTCCTCTGCCCCATACACCAGATCATAGTCATGAGGCTGACGTAGGGAAACAGGACCAAAGCCTTGATCTCTACCCAAAGATGAAATCTTTCAAAAGTATGAGTAAAATCCTTTCAGCAGCCCCAGACCTACAATGAATAAAGCAAAACAAAGTAGATTTTTCCCATAGTAAAAAATATTCTAACCAGGATATTTTTGCAGGGATATCACAAAAACAGTTGAACTTTGTATCTTTAAACTCAGAGAACTTAAAGAGACCTTGTTTGTTTTTAATCAGTAAAAGACCTTTAGTTACGAGATGAAAAAGCTTCATAACACCTGAGCTGTGCAAGCATAATATTTCCATAGAATGTTTCTGCAGAGTCGAGTTAGGGAAAAAAGTTAAACTGGTCACAGAATTTGCGAAGTGTGATAGTTCAGCAAGCCTGAATGTCGGCTTTCATGCACAGAACATCTGCTTTTACAGTGTGATTACCTTTCTAGCTACTCCACAGAGGTCAATAACTCACCAACACCATCTCTTTACACTTAGTTGTATGTGTGCTTAGGGTCCATAAAACACACATACAGTTCTTTTACATGCTCCCAGCACTTTTGGACCATCTGTCTCCGGGACAAAATTGCGCCATCAAGAACTTCTAAAACCACATTGTCTTTACTAGAGGCTTCCAAAGCATCTTGTTTGGGATCAGGCTAGCAAACAGTGGGACAGGTTCTCTATTGTAATACTGGCTTCAAATGGCCAGCAGAGAATTCCCTTGGTGTAGGGAACTCCCTGCTGGTATAAACATGCTGGATCTGGGTCCTGCTTTAGCTGCCCATGAGCCCTCAGTGTAGGTGATGTGTTTTGACTGGGAAGGGCGGGAGCATTCTGAATTGGGGAGGGGATGTAGAGCACTGGAGCTAGCTGTATGCCAATTTATTAGTGGCATATGGTCCAGTACTACAGCAAGCGTGCAATTTAGAGCAGCCTGACAAGTGCTCTACACATCAGAAGGACTGGCACAGAGCAGCCCTCTGGTTCAGGAAGTTATAACTAGGTCTCTGATGCCCATTTTCAGCATCGGAGAGACCCTAGCTTGCTATCGACATTGGCATGTTGAGCAGAACATTAATGGCTTGTCTACAGCTGTGCAAATAGCAAAAAATTTCATTTTGGGTTGAACAAAATATTTAATATGACCCAAGATAATTATAACATTTCATTTTGAGTTCTTTCTCCCTTTCTAAAAAATAAAATTGAAGTAAAATTGGAAACAAACCATTTTGAATTAAAAAATTTCAAGATGTTTCACTCAGAAGATAGGCTTCACTTTGCTATCTTGGTTTCTATTGTTTTTTTTTTTTTTAATGGAATGAATGTGATGAATTTGACATGAATTTGTTAAATGTTTTGGTCAGCCTGAATCTGCCTTTTTCAGCAAAATGAAGTTCTATCAAAAAATTTCTCCCAGCACTAGTCTTGAACTCTTAAATGTTTTCCTTTTCCTCTTCTCATTCTGTGGTGGTATTACTACCAAGTCCTTCTCAGGTTGTAATGCTTTCATTGTTCGCTAGAATGAATGGCACAGTGACCTTAACATGCATTGTCATTCAGCAGTGAGTCTTAGGCTACATCTTTATTGATGATGGCAAATTCGCCGCCGTCAGATCGATGTCTCTGGATCGACTGAGCAGTCCATGTAGACCCGCTCAGTCGATCCAGAAATCGACATAGGAAAACCACCTCCATAAGTGGCACAGCACAGTGTGGACAGTGTGCAGAACAGACGCAGTGAAGTCGATGGGAGATACGCAAGTTTTTTATGTCACTTGCATATCTCCCGTCGACTGCCGCCAAATCCGGAAGGTAAATGTAGACCAGACCTTAGAGTATGTCTACACTTCAGTTAAAAACACTCATCTGGCCTGTGTCAGTTGACTTGGGCTTGCAGGGCTTGGGCTTAGGGGCTGTTTAACTACTATGGGCAGACTTTGGTCTTGGGCTGGAACCTGGACTCTGGGACCCTGCACCAGCTAACCACAACACAACAGGTGACAGGCTTGGCAAAGCCACTTCATTGTCTCCTCACACAGGTGGGTAAGAACATCAGGGAATGGATAGAGCCAAGGCTCTGCCTCCCACAATGTTCTGGTGTTGTAATTAATTATGCTCCCTCATAGCAAAGTGTGTGATGTTTATAGACCTGGCAAAGTGTTTTCCCTCCCAAGAGCAATGTGGGGACTGGGAGGGACATTTCTGATGCTTCTTCCTCCTGACATGCTCCAACACACAGGCCTTAGCACTTAAAACTGGGGAGTTGTAAATAATGAAGAGAGGTCATTGATTCAGAGCAATCTGGATTATTTGGTAAACTGGGCAGAAAGAAACAATAGGTATTTTAATACAGCATTTACAGAATCAGGTACTGGGAAGCAGTGACTCTGAAAAAGATGTGAGGGTTGTTGTGGCTAATCAGCTGAACATGAACTTCCACTGGGATGCTGTGGCCAAAAGGGCTAATGCAAATCTCAAATATGAGTACAGAGGTTATTTTAGCTCTGTATTTGGCACTGGTGCAACCATTACTGGAATACTGTGTCCTGTTCTGGTGCCCACAATTCAAGCAGCATGTTGATAAATTGGTGAGGGTTCAGAGAAGAACCATGATAGTGATTAAAGGATTAGAAATCATGCTTTATAGTGATAGATTGAAAGAGTTTCATCTATTTAGCTTAGCAAAGAGAAGGTTAAAGGGTGATTTGATTACAGTCTGTAAGTACCTACTGTCATGCTTTCAGGGTGTCTCACCGCTGTCAGTGCCAATCTCAGGCCAAACTGTCAGAAACCAGGACAGACACCCCAAACTAGCGGTATATTCTATTATTAGATTTCACCAACACAGTTACAAGTGTGAACTCCTGGATCACTATATTAGTCTTGCCATGGAGCCACACACAGTCCCCCTTAGACTCTCCAGTCCCTACTTTACCACTCAGACAAATTGGATTTTTTGATGAAACATTATTAAAACCAATAGTCACTACACATTAGGTAACTCCCAACTCCACAGGGCCAGATACTTACCCCAGGTCACTGGATACTCTTGATCTCACACTAAAGACAATACTGTAGCCAATTTCTCTAGTAAACTAACTAAGGATTTATTAGCTAAGAAAAAGAAATGAGAGTTATTGAAAAGTTAAAGCAGGTAAAATACATTACAGGTAAATCTAAGTTTGTAGTTCAAATGATAGCAGAGATGTAATGTCTGCTAATTTTCCATAAATCCCTCGGGGTTATGCAAAATGGCTTTGGGGACCTCTGTCGAATTTCTGAGGATTCCGCCTGTCAGAATCCCTGAGTCCAGAGACTCTAGATCGCTCCCGGGGTTTCTCCTTATAGCTGATTTCCCCAAAAGGCAATCTGCCAAGTGTTCCCATCACAGCATGAGCTCTGCCTTTATTGACTAAGCACAGACAAAGTTTGTGGATTTTCCATTGTTGAACACAATGAACGATGCTTTGAAGTTAACTTGCTTTTTCATTTACAGTTCCAAGACTCTGATCCTGCTTGATGGGCAGTTATACATATTGCATTTAGTTACAGTCATCCAGACAACCTTTCATTAGTTTTCATGAAAAATGTGATGGCCAGAAATAATCCTTCATTTGTTTTCAAGCAGTTTAAACATCAAACACATCCTCAACTGATCACTAATACATACTTTTGATCTAAGGCTAACTAAGTACAAGGATAGCAATCACAGGAAACAGATAGAAAAAACAATGTCATTACAATCCTTTGAATTATTCTAACATACAAGTGAATTGGTACAATTAATGCTTCTATGAGATTCACACCCAAGTGAATTGTTCTGAGACTCTGATCTGGGCTGGCCTGTCAGTGTGAGAGCTGGTCTGTCAGCACCAAACCTACATGGGGAGCAAATATTTAATAATGGGCTCTTTAGTCTAGCCGTGAAAGATATAATATGATCCAATGGTTCAACATTGAAGCTAGACAAATTCAGTCTGGAAATAAGGCATACATTTTTAACAGTGAGGGTAATTAACCATTGAAACAATTTGCAATGGGCTGTGGTGGATTCTCCATCACTGGCAATTTTTAAATCAAGATTGAGGGTTTTTTTTAAAAAAAGATCTGCTCTAAAAAATATTTGGGAAGTTCTATGGCCTGTGTTGTACAGATGGTCAAATTAGACAATTACAATTGTCCCTTCTGGCCTTGGAATCTATAAATCTATTGCGCGCTGGGACAAAACCAGAGTTTGAGGAAAAACCATGCTAAAGTCCATTAATTTGAATGGAACTGTAGGTGGAGTAAAGGTAAGTAAGGGAATCAGAATCTTGCCCAAAATATGTAGTGCCACATACTGATGCCCTTACTCATAGTCAATAGTACCTTACTCCCCAATTTGTTTTATTGAGGTCACGGAAGCTATTTACAGAGTAAGGTTTTATTAAGCCAGAATAAGAATATCAGAATCTGACTTGTATTTTTGAGTGCCCGCATTAGGTAACCACTGCAAATCTAAAAGAGAATGAGAGTGAGACAGGAGAGGCCCAGCTGCTGTGTTTCTATTTTCTTCAATGAAATGTGTTTTAGGGCTTTAAGGGAAAACTCATGAATTTTTACTGACCAATATAAGAAGCCAGTTGAACTGTATCTCTCCCAATACAACAGTAGAACTGAAGTGGGAAGACTCTGTAATTGCTTGTTTATTGAACTGAACAGATTATTAAAAGGTTCAATTAAAGATTAGGAAAGTATCTAGTGTCAGTTAAAATCATAAGCATCCCCACTGACCGCTTTTAAGGCGTTGCTATTCAGTACAAAAACAAATGGAGCTAGATTAAGTGCTGGGCACTCACATTACAAATGATACTAGTAATCTGGATTTCTCATTATAGAACCTCTGCCAAGTTCAGCCTTTTGCCAAGGATGATTTAACTATTCAGAGTGTAAAACTGACCTTGCGGCTCAGGGAGAAAGGACCTTAATTGCAATTTCATTGTTTTGTCGTGTAAAACTTAAATATTAGGCAGCCTTTCAAACCGTAAGGGGAGCGGTAAAATATTTTCCATTAGCAGTTAAGTGTATATTAGAAAGTAATGTATATTATATCCTATAGCTCTATAAAGGCCAGACTCTGCCACCTGTGCTCTGATTGAGTAGTACCTGACTTCATAAGTTGTTCCATTTGAAATCAGTGGTACTAGTCCTGGAATACAGTACTGCTGACCCTGAATATGGGTGGTGATATGTGGCTTGGGGGATATGTAGTTCTGAATTTCCAATACCTGATTAAGATATGAGAGTTCTCTTTTGTTATCAGTTATGTTCTGAAGCAAATGGACTTTTAAGACATGCAGAGTGTAGAAGAAACAAGGAAACATGGATATGGATGGTAAAGGTAACAAAATGAAATTGCTGTAGTAAATGGTTTGATTATAATTCATTTTCTTTATAATATTTCACTGTACAGTGCATCTAAAACAGCATTCAAGTCATCTAGTCAGATAATTTCGTACAACAGGCATAATTCAACACGTGCTTTATTTCCATCAATGCATTTAATTTTTTTTAAAGAAAAGACATTTTAAACTGACCCATTTTAGAAGTATTGATATATGTTAAATTAAAGCTTTACATCTGTTCTTGAAATTGGTTTTATAGCAATTGTTATAGCAATAATACTAAGTTCCTTTTAAATCTTCATTAAAAGGATGAAAAAGAGGTATGCTGCTTGTTACTGGAACTTCTTGTTTAAGATTTTCTTCCTATAGTCTGACCAGAATGGTGTGATGCTGTGATTACTCCCGAGGATTTTGTGAAATGCTATGGAAACAATTTGATATGTATAATTTATGATTAATGCTGTATTCATTGGTAAAGCTTATTTGGTGCAAAGCCTTCAACAGATTTAGATTGCTTAAAACATTGCTTAGATAGAATTGGATTAACACTAGCAGGCAAACAACTTTTTATTATATTAATTTAAAATTGATGTTGCATTTAAATTGTTCAGTTATCAAGGACCCAGTTAGTTTAAATTTACAGATTAAAACTAAGATCGTTAGCTGCTTCTAGTTACATTTGCTGGGTTATCCCAGAATTTACCATCACAGGTTACTTTGCTGGAATATTTCTTTAAGTTATAAATGTAATTTCAATATATACTAGGCCAAATTCTCTATGTAGCATCATTCTGTTGAAGAAAGTGGAGTTCCACCAGTTGAGAATTTGGCTGCCTGATTTGTGATTATTGATATGTTTATTGAAAGGAAGGTAAAATGTTAGGTTACTTTCCATGTGGACAGCTCTACAAAGATGCACAAAGAGGAAGGATGTTTGGTAGTTATGGGCAAACTGTAAAAGTTAGCAACAAAAAGATCTATCAGGTCAACCCCTGGATTCAGTGTTGTCCCGTACAATAATAGGAATGTTATTATAAACAATAATGATAATAGTAGAATTATTATTAGTTATATAGTGTCAAAAGCATGCTAGGTGCTTTATAAGCAGTAAGAAAAAAGGGTCCCAGTAGAACCTATGGCTAGAATGGAACACAAGTAGACAAAGAAAGAAGACAGGCTACAAGAAAAGGAAGTGATACATAACCGTTTATGTCTTGTTAGTTACACAATTGTTTGATAGATTGATGTATTCTCCCCTATTTCCTTCCTATTCTGAACAACATTTGGTTGAGGAAATGAGAGTAGAGGTTTAAAGGTATGATGGAGACAAATGTGTTTTTAGGAAAGATTTGAAAGAGGAGAGGGTAAAGGTGCAGCAGACAAGGTCAGGAAGAGGATCCGGATGTAAAGGGCCAAGTGGAAACTCCTCGGACAGTCAGCTGTGACAACAGGGATTTACAAAATGCCAATTGATTGATACTATAATTTTATTTCCACAGAAGAACCACATTTTGGTGGCAGTTCTGGCATGAGTAATATCAAAATAGGGAGGGTTCAGTGCACCAAAAGGTAGCTGGATAATGATAATGTTACCTGATAATTCAATCTAAACCTTATATTGTTATTATTATATCTAGCCAGATTGTCTTACTCACATTGGGCAGTGCCTTATTCCACAACTAGTTCCATTTACTTCACTGGGGACTTTGTGGTGCAAGGTACTATTCAATGTGACTATGATCTTCTTGGTTCCAGAGCCTTGTTTCTTCTTATTATTTGCATTTGTAAGTTTTCTAGGGGATAGAGAAGAAACAAACAACCCCTCAACCCTCCAAACAAACAAACAGGCCTTATATTTAATCTATAAAAACACTAGAGAGGGTGAAAGAGGGACAGATACTAAACAGAGAATATTTGATGCATGGACAGGTGCAATAATAGTATCATATGCCCCCGCAATGCATTGCAAGTATTTGTAATTGCACTGAAACCCCATATTAACAGCTTGGGTTTTGGCAAGGGACTCAAGGCTCAGAGCCACAGGGTTCCCTTTTCTCATACTCTACCTCTCCTAAGCCAGCCTGGTAAAATCCAGTGATTAGCCGCAGTGCTACTGCAGCTGTTGTGGAGAGAGACTATAGTGGTAATATTGATGACGTGGCTTATTTCTCCTGTAGGTTTAGGAATGGAATGAGGATTTGCCTTTCATCATTGCATCATCCATTTTATGTAGTTTGTCCTAGATGCTGCTACTAATTTTATTCTCTCTTGATCTTCTTTGTTTCAGTTGCTGTGACTAAAAATATTGTTAATTTACTACAGTATTCATTAAAAAAAGAGTTTAGCTAAAATTGAAGGGGGGCTTTCATAGCTGACACCTTAGAATCAGACCATCTAGAGTGCTGCCAGTTGCCAATTTGTTTTGTTAGCATTTGCTATTTTGAAAGAGCAATCTGTTACATATTTCTAACTCTCTTTTAATATAACTTATTGATTACTTAGTAAACAATGATTTTGCATTGTGAGTTACTTCTAGTTGTATGTTGTGTGCTGAAATAATACGTAAGGTAGGGACAGTCAATTATCTTTTCCCAATGTCCAAATTTCTTGGTCAATGTACAGTCAAGGTCCAGACTCCAGAAAAATTACTTAAGAAATAATAACAATGATAATATAAGTACATAAAAAGATTTTGAGATCTGTTCAAAAACATCTGGTGGTCCGGATTTGGCCCAGGGTCCGCCTACCTACTACCACTGACATAAGACCTTGAATAGATAAGAAATAAGATTTCAAAATTATTTTTGTACTTTGTTGGCCAAACAACGTTAGAAACCCACTTGGCCCCGACAGACTTTCAACTGTATTTAAGCGTATATTTTTAAACTTAGTTGTTATACCGCAGCAGATGTGGCCTAAAAAGTCAGAGGAGAATCAGAAAAATAACAACTGTTTTTATTAAGAGTAAGAGATTAAATCAACTCATTGGACCTGAAATTGCATGAGCAGGTGAGGCAAAATTTCAAGGCATCTTAGTTCCAAAATGTTCCTTCTTACATTGAAGCATCAGAGCAGGAGAGAAAATCACAAACATATCACATCAGAACAAATGCTCATTGCCTGATCATGAAGGCAAGCCACTGTAATCTAGTAACTACTGAGAGTTGCTCTTTTTTTGTTTTTTGTTTAAATAAATGAACTCTTTTATGGGCTGTCACTTACTTTACACCAACCCCTCCCGTCCCCCCCAGCCCCCCAAAAATATTCCAGTATACAGAAATGACAACAGTAATAAGTAGAGGTGAGTGAAAAATACAAAATACTGTATGTTCTTGAATATAGGCCTCAATTCAGCAAAGTACTTAGTCATGCACTTGATTTTAAGAATATGAGTAACCTCATCCCTATTCAGCAAAGTATTTTAAGCATGTGATTAAAGTGGAACATATATTCAGGTACTCTGTTAAACTGAGGCCATATTCACTTGAATTTTTCAATCAATCTCCAGGAGCCATGTTCACATATCTTTTGTGATAGTTTTCTGTGAATATTCAAGCAACTATTTTTTATGGCCACAACCCACAAGTACAGACAGAACTGTATTCCATAGTTGCATGGGTGAATATTCATGGCAGGCAAACTTTACATTATTTGCATTTGTGATTAACTGCAATGGAAGTGCTTGTGCATTAGTCCAGGTAGGAAACTGAAACAATATCATATGTCTGATCTGCCCAATGATGGCTGAGCAATATAGCTTGGCTTGCAAGTATGTTGATTCATAGAGTAATGATAATACAAAAATAGAAAACATTCAAACAGTAAATAAATCTGAGGAAGCTCTGATCTGCTGTTGGCAATGCCATCAGCAGAAAAAGGGATTAAATTAATCAGGTAAGTGATGTGATGTGAGTTATTTGCTCACTTCTCATCACCAGTTACTTTAACAATTGAGTTTGCTTGACATGGTTACATGGTGTATAGATTCTAAGTGAAAATTGCCAAACTATTCTTATTTTATTATTACTGTTCCCTTTTGCTGTTTATCACTTTTGTTGTTGGTTTCAATACACTTGATGCTGGGTGTGGTGAGCTGAAACTCTCACCCTGGGAAGAGGAATTCTCTATATCCCTTAGGTTACCAGCAGTTGTTACTACTCTTTTCCCCTAGCTACTTGAGGACCTTTCTGCTGCTTGTGTATTTAACGCTGTTATGCAAAAACAACATCAGGAGAGTGGACTGGACAATCCAAATCCTGCTCAGCTCAGCTTCATCAGTTGTTGTTGTTTGTGTTGCTTAGGGTACCAAGGCGTTGTTGCTGCTGGCTTTTCCTTTGTGAGCTGCTCTAAAATCTGCTATCCACTCCCCCTATCCCCTCCGCCCCCGTTGTAATATTGTACATAGAAACTAAATGAATTACTGCCAGATGACCCAAGAAGTCTTGCTAACATATCTACAGGGTATTCTCCTCCCCACCCCCAGAAATGCCTTCTGTAAGACCTACAGAAACTACATAAACAACATCAACAAAACCCTTGCATCTGTACTTACATGTGTGTTCAGTTCATATTATCAGTCATGATCCCAGCACAGGACATTTCCTGGGCATTAAGAACTCTTGAGATAAATGCATGATCCACACGTTGCAGTTTAAGGTATCAGCTCCTTCCCGCTAGTACTTAATTCTCAGGAAATGCCCTGAGAACTTGCACACTGAACTGTGAAAATGATTGCTAATCACTCTTTGTACTATATGACCTAGTCTGCTTAGCAACATGAGCACCAGATCCGGAACCATTTAAAGTTAATAGGAGCTTTGCCACGGGCACTGGTCATAGGTTAGATGTTTATTACAGGAGAGGGTGGGTGAGGTTCTGTGGCCTGCATTGTGCAGGAGGTCAGACTAAATGATCATATTGGTCCCTTCTGACTTTAGAGTCTATGAGCGTGTGAGTCTATGAGACATCAATGAACATTCAAGCCCCAGTTGCTAGGAGTGTGCACAGAAATGCATAAATGAATATATATACAGAGAGAGAGAGTTTATATATTTCAGGTATAGTTGTTTTCTTTAGAACTGCTGATATAATGACGGTATGGATAGATAGATGGAAAGACAGGCTGTTTTTTTTTAGAACAGATACAAATGCTAAACAGCAGCATATTTAAAGAGTATAAATTTACCCTTGTGGTTATTGATATTACATTACTTAATTCCAGTTATAGAAATATTTCTCAAGACAGATCTCTGGATTGACAATGTTTTGTTCGTAACATTTTTTAACAGCTCAGTACCCTCTGGATTTTCTGTGTCATAGAAATAAATTATGAGCCAGATCCTCAGCTAATAGAGATTGGCATAGTTCCATTGATTTCAGTGGAGCCAAGCTGATCTATATCTGTTGAAGGTTTTGGGCCTATGTTACCAGGCTTAGACTGTGTCATGTAATCACAGCTCTGAGTAGGTGGTGGAGTAACATAGCCCTTGAGGAGGCTGGGGATGGATTGTGCTTCCAGAAGACAAAATTCCTCTCCAAGCTCCTCAGTACACAGGGCGTGTGGCACAGGCCATACTGTCACCTCGTATGGGGCATTCACGGAACCTGATCCACTGATGTTACTAGAAAAGTTCCCATTGATTTCAGTAGGTATTGGATCAGGCCCAGGGTGTCCTTTCACTCTCTCTCCTTCTTGTGTCACATGCAGGAACCAGGGACAAGCTGGCCCTTATTATTTATTTCCCACATGAATAACAGAAATGTCACTTTACAGTAAATTCACATTAGGCCAGAATTACTTACGTGAGAATGTTGCTAGCAAGTCTGTGCAATATTTACTGTAATCAGAATTATTGGGGTCTGGATACTTTTAGTTCAAAAGATTCCCAACATGTTAAAGCAACATACTAAACAGAGTAGACTGCATTTTTTTTTAAATGAAGCTTTATATTCCCTAGGAAGACCTTTTTTAATGTGTTTTCATAATAAATAACTATCCCCCTTAAAATTCTCAGACGTAATCAGCTCAACAAAGCTACTGAAGAGCAGCTGCTCAGCATAATTGACAAATTAAGCCTATGCATGCTGTAGTGCTATTTTTTCCCCCAGTGACATGTTTCACTATCTCTTATTTTAGCTTCTTCAGGTTTGTTTTCCATTCTTTCATGGAGAAAGCACCACCAGAGAATCATCAACTACATATGCATCTGGTTAACATGCGTTTGCTCTATTTTTACAAGACACTTATGAATGAAAACAGATTGTGATTTCTAAATACTCTTCAAGTCACTGAAATCCCAATAAAACTGCAAACTTGTGTTTGCACATTCCTTTTCCTGAGTCCCATTATCTTTACACCAGCATATTATTTTTACTACTAAGCTCTTCTACAGGACAGATAGCCACTACTTGCTCAGATCTGTGTTTCAGATAAAGAAATCAGTTATTTATACCAAACTTGGTTATAAAACCTTAGAGGCAAGGGACACAGTTCATTGCCTATCTTCTCTTACAAAAATTGTCCTTTGCACAAGCTTATATCTAAAATGACTCCAAGAGAGGGAATCTGGAATGAGGAGCAGCTATGTGTTTTGGGGAGAAAGGCACAATGCTTCTAAAGTAAAATGAGTTCTTTAACTCTAAGAATGCTGGCATTTTCTTGACTGATAGCCAAATGAATGTTTAGAAAAATTATGGCCAGAGTCAATACTTAAGGTAGCACAGGCGTTTAATTTTTAAAAAGGAATTTTGTGATGGCTATAACTTTGTCAAAACTTTGCCTTCTGGGTGTAGAATGGTTTATTTCAGCCTAGTTTAATATTCTTGAGAGTTAACAGATCATGATATTAGATACTCTTATAAGGACTAGTTAATTGAATGTATAAGCAGTGAGATCTTGGAGAAATGTTTGCTTTTAGTTGTAGTGCCTTTCTTAGACGCTGTGGCATTTCAAGTTTTTTTCCTCGTTAATTGATAGGCCACCCTGGAGCTCAGAAAGCCTTTCTAGTGAAAACGTCACAAAATCGATGTGTCTCCATGAAACGTTTAGGCTTCAAGTGAAACAGGAGTTGTGTCATTTTCACTATGATGCACACGTTTCAGGATATAACAGACACATTTTATTATGTGATGTATGCATTTGATATTAGGCTTTGAATTATGTCCCCAGTTGTACCTCTGATGACAGGATTTGCCTAAACCATGTGTTATAGGCAGGCAGTCCTGGAGCACCTCTTTGTGGTCAGGTATGGCACTGCAGGTAAGCCCTGTCTTTATTTCCCTATTCTGGGTATAAACAAGTCCAGGCAAACCTGAAGGTGCTAAAGAGACCCCCCCTTTGCAGGTCTTGTTTATTAACAGGAAAGACCAACACAAAATATAAGCAAAACCTCCAACCCAGCATCTTAGCTGGAAGACAGAGCCATTATTAGTTTATCTGTCCCACCTGAGTCCATTGTTTGTCTCTGTCCAGACCCCTTACCAACAGGTTTCTCTCAATTCAGGGCCCTTCCCAGGTAGTGAGGTCTCTTTCCACTACCTAGGTGGAATTCTTCTTTGGAGCCAGAGTCCGTATGAACTGCAGCTCATCCCCAGGGCACTACATAGTTCCTAGCAAACTGGGCTTCCTGCCACTGTTTGGAAGATCCCTTTGCAGAGTCCAGGCCTTCCTGGATGCTTGCTTTCTGCGGCTTTCCCATTAGGAGTCTCTTCTCTCTAGGAGCAAATTCTAGACTCTCTGTTCTGATAGGGTTTCCAAAGGATTACCTGTTTCTAAGAGCACACTTTCCAGGTTCCCTGCTCTAGGCGAGCTTTCCTGATCAACTCTTCTCAGGAGCTTCCTGTCTCCTTGGGATTGCTTTCTGTAAAGGATCTTGGGTCAACTTTTTGCTAGGTCCAGGGGCTAATTAATACTAATTAATCATTAAGCAGTCATCTGGGGCAGTCGATTACCTCAATTACCTGAACGTGGGCCTTCAGAAGGCAGTTGTGGGCAGACTGTGCCCTGATTTCTCTTAAAGGGGCCATTCACCCTGTGATACCACATAGTTGCATGTTGCCTTCAAATTTCCAAGTGCTATGTGTGACAACAGATATACTGATTCTTAATCTCTGTAGCATGACATCTGTCAGGAAAAGGCTGGGGAGAGAAGTTCCTAGGTGGAAATTTTACAGTGAAGCAGAAAGAGAATGAAAGAAAGATTGAGAAAGAGAAGTTTTAGGGAGAATAATATGTCCTCATTCTAATGAAGTCAGTTCAGTTAGGAGAATGATTCTTTCTATGGTGATTCTTTACATTTTCATTTGACATCAGGTAGTGGAAGATGCATAGTACTATGTAGTTCTGTGGTGCCATATAGTTACATGGTGTACCACATCACTGCCTGAGCTGTGAGGCAGTCCTTCTGATGAAGAATATTTTCTGTTAACTTCTGATCAGTGACTTATCCAACTTTAAAAAGTAACATATTGTTATTAAACAGAAATCTCTTTTATAGCAAGGTCTGAAAAGAGGTGAGAAATGTTAAAATGCTTTCATAAAAGAGATCCTTTAAAAATATTTACAACTCATAACTAATTAGCAGATTTATGAGAAAATTCTCAGAAAATGCAATCAGTACTCAAATAATAAGTGCTATAATTTTGGGGTGGCTATCCTATATTATCAGATATAGCAAAGAGGGTTAGTGGTCCCTGCTTCAATCGCAAATCTCAACTCAGCCTTAAGTAAGGAGCCTTAGTGGCACCGCTGTAATAAAAATCAACTTCAAACAACATCCAGTCCCTTTAAACTATGGAATTGGAACACTGTACTATCTTTTAATTTATAGACTGATCACTCTGAAATATTTAAACAAAGATCCTCATCACCACAACAGATGTACAGTGATAAATTAATTCCTGGTGTAACTCCATTGATTCCAATTTCTTTTCCCTTACTAATGCTAAACAGCAGCAGATTTAAAGAGTGCAAATTTACCCTTGTGGATATTGATATTCCATCCATTTAATTCCATCAAACTGCCCTCAAAAATAAATGAAGACTTAAAGCTCCACATTCTTCAGCATAGTTTCATAAATCAATTTCTGAGATTATCCAGCCTGGATTTTATTGTTTTCAAAGCCAAACTGTGAGATGTAAAATACAAAAACATGCAATGGTATTTACTTTTGCTGATCCATCTGTTTAAACGTGGACAATAGTTGTTTAACAGAAGGCAAAATGTTTAAATTTAAATTCTGGGGAATGAATGAGTTCGTCATGATCACATCACCAGTGAGAATCAAATGGAAAACTGAAGTTAAAGTACAATAAGGATTGATAGATAGCAGGAAATTATGACAGGTTGAGTAGGAAATTAAATTTTTTTGGAGTCACAGAGAGCTCCTGGTTAAGGGTATGTAAAATGGCCCCAGTAATGGCAGTGCTATTAAATGTAACTTATATATTAATGTTATTTATTGCTTTATATAGTTCCATACCAAACTTTAAAAAAAAAAGTCCTGTGTAAGAGTGTGTGGCCGTCCTTCCTTGTCAGTCTCTGAGGGAGGCCACACTCCCTCACTGTTGCACCTGTGCAGGCAAGCTCAAGGCAGGGAATTAGCTGTCTCTGGGGCCCTGGCCCTCAGGCAGGGCAGGGCCAGTAAGCAGTCTAAGGGTACAATATATATCACCCTCAAGCACGGTGGAGAACCAAACAGTCTAAGACTCCAAGCTGGGGTGAGCACCAAACAGTCGAAGGGTTCAGGCAGAGGGTTGAGCATCAATCCACAAGCCTCCTGTCCTAGTGGGGGAAGTCTTCAATCCTAGGGGTCAGGTGGCAGGGGGACTCGGTCCCACCCTACTCCACTGGGTTCCAGACCAGGGCCTTATCAGTGGCAGAGGGGTCTGCCACTGGGTCAGCAGGGAGCCCACTGCAACTTGCTGACCAATACTCTGGCCACACAACTGGACTATAGTCCGGTGTCTCTGGGCTACTTTCTCCCCTCCCCTCGGAGTGTACCTGAATCCCAGGGATGTCATGTGTCTCCATAGGGTACCACCATCAGCAGCAATCCCAGCAGATACTCAGTGCCCCAGGCGGCAGGTAGCTCCAGCAGCTCCTCAGCATCCCAGGTGGCACGCAGCTCATCTGGGTCTTCAATGCTGTGGCACTCAGCCTTGAGCTCCAGCAGTGGCGGAGAGACATCCTTCTCCTCTGGTGGCTTCTTCTCAGCTGAGCTACTGGGATCTCCCTTTACACTTCCCTCCCTGCCCCTCTGCTTCCAGCATGGTGGGTGTTGCTGTTCTGGCTCTGCCCACCAGAAAGCTGGTAGGGTGCTCTCGCTGTCAGTCTCTGAGAGAGGCACACCCCCTCACTATACCCTGTCAATCAATAAATACAAGGAAAATGTGACTTCAGCAAGTAACTCAGGCCCGTAACAATAAAACAGCCAATAATTAAAAGAATATTTCATCCTCTTCACAGGGACGTCCCTCCCAAAACATCCAATGTATTCAGAACACTCAACCTTCCCCAAATGCCTGAGGAAATAGTTGGGCTTTGCAGCATGCCCTGAAAGTGAACATATTTGGGGTACTTTGAATCAGCAATGGGAATGAACTCAAAATCCAGAGCCAAAAGCTGTTGGAAGCTCATTCTCCTGTAAACCATGGGGCTTCCAGATCAAGCAGCTCTGCTATTTGCTGCTCAGTTGTCTAGATATTGTGAGATTTATGTGACCACCACCTTCTCAATAACTGTATCCAAAGAGGAAGTTTCAAAACAGGGCAATAATTAGCTAGATTGTCTGTGTCAGGATATAGTATCTTGAGCAAAGACCATACAGAAAAAGAAGGAACTCTCTATCTTAGATAAGTATATGGCCACTACATTGCCATAGTATCTGATCATCTCCCAATTGCTAATTTTACCTCACAAAATCCCATGAGACAGGGAATTACTATTATCACCCGCATTTTACACAAGGAATGGTGGCACAGAGAGACTATGTGACTTCCCCAAAGTTACACAAGAAGTCTGGCAGAACGGTAAACTAAAGCCAAGTTCCTCAAGCCCTGTGTTAGTGACCAAACCACTTGACTGTCCTTCCTTTGAAGAGGCATTTGAGGGGCAAATGGGGCTAAACCCCATCTATTAAAGGCCCTCTTCTTTATTTCTTTAAACTAGCAAATTCCTTTTGTGGCAGATTGTTCCTCACCCCTCTCTCTAGCACAATGGAGCGGACAGCAGGTACCTGGTGAGGAGGAGAGAAGGAGCTGGTGGATTCTAGTCCTTCAGATGCAGTACCATAGAATGCATTTGGAGGCAGTAGGGATGGCAGCATCTACAGCATCTCTATTACAGAAGCATCAAATAGTCAATGGGACTATTTGTGGAGTAAGGTAGCTCTAAACATGAGTGGCAGTCAGGCTTTTCATTATAACTATATTATTATTATTATTATTATTATTATTATTATTATTACAAACATTTGTTTAAGCACTACTCAACATGAGCAAGAGTGACAGATTCTCTTGTTCAAAATTTCTTTGAATAATCTTTCCATAGTTCACTACCATCTGTGAGACTTTCTGAACTTGGATTTTTCTTGTGCAGGCCCTTTACACTCTTTTCATATTAATAGCAGGAACTTGGAATCTCAATCTTATCTAAGAAGGGCACTTAGAGCATCAATTGTTCTGCTATTAGAATCTTACTTCTTTAGATGGAGTGCTGCTAAACAAATTCCTGTTGTCCTATTTTCTTTGAATGTTTCTGGTTTACTGCCAGCAAGAAACAGACAATACCATGTGCTGGTCCAGTTCCTTGGTTTACCCTTAAAACTTTACCCATTTCCTGTGATAGCTGGTTACTTTTTTGACAGGTGAGGCACAAATCACAAAATACTTATTTCTACCACCTCCCAACATAAAATGTAATAGCCATTAAAAGCGTACCTTATTTATAGCGAAGAAGCAGCAGGCAGACCTGGAAGCTGGAGCCACCACTGTGGGCTTCTTCTGTACAAGCCTGGGGCCTGCCCCTTGGGGCAAAGGGTTGGGGAGATACCGGGATCAGGCTCCGTCCCCACCCCTTGCAAGCTCCTTGCAACTCAGTCTTCTGCCGGGGCCTCACCAACCTGTGAGTACCACAGCAACACCCTTATACAATGACTCCTGGGTGTGGTGAATTGTCAGGGTAACAAGGCAGCTTCATGAGGCACAATTAGTTGTATCAAGATTTGAGCCTCACACACCACTACATTCTTCCGACTTTCTGGTGCTGCATTTTGCTACTGGAGAGAATGAGCTATGACATTTAAACCAATTCACTATTTGTCCTTTAATCTTTATATATTTATCAATTAAATAAAAATAACACGCAAAATGTATTTTGTAACTTTTGGGAATTCTTCGTTAGGCTGCGCTTGACTTGCCTGGGCTGATGAGCCACCACCGCCCATTTCTACGTTAAAGCGAACCATGCTGTTGTTCCGTAGAAAAACCTGAACCTACTTTTAATTACAGTTTTCATTTCTTTTCTTTCATTAGTTAAAAATGCCACTTTATGACTACTACTATCGGAATGGCAGTATAATTTTCCACCATTGGATTGTATTAAATGTAGTAACATAAATTAAAGAAAGTTTTAATTTTCAATAGAGCTGATAAAAAAAAATGTTGACGGAACAGCTTCTTGTAAGAAAATACAGTTTCATTGAAATTGAAACCTATTGTGAGAGCACATTGATTTTGACTACATATTGTACAGGAAAAAGTGAAAATGAATGGTTCCAATTTTCTTGTTTCAACAGCGTTATTGAAATGAACCATTTCATTTTGATAACGTAGGAACGTTTTGCACTGTATTTGCTCTCTTGTGCTACTGATCTCCTGTGCTTTGAGATTTATTGATGGTAAAATGCTCCATGAGAGCTAGGTATTGTTGTCATTGTTACTTCCTCCTGACAAATATAGTACATCATATTTAATATTATATTATAATTTTTCAATATTATCAAAACATTTGTACCTTGTTGAAATGAAACATTTTGACGTTATTGGGAATTTTCATTCTGCAGGAAATTTAAAAATGTGGGCTTTTTGTTCTGATTTGGAATGAAAACAAATTTTAAAATGTTGGCATTTTCCATGGAACATAAATTCTTTTTTCCAACCAGCTGTAGTTTTCGAGTAGAGTAATCCTTTGAGAACCATTTTTATATGCATTTATCCCTAAACGAGCATAGAAAAGAGGTCTGATGTAGCACATACAGGTCTGGGAGCCAAGCACTCCTGAATTCTAAGCCTGATCAGTCTTTAACTCTGGACTTGTTTATATGGTGTATTAGTCTGCACCTGAGGGGTGTAAATTCTAGTGTGCACTAGTGTGTCTTGCACAAACTGGTCTGTGTGGAGCCATTTGGCACAGGCTAAAAGTTCCCTAGTGCACATTAACAAGTACTATTGGAACGACACTCTTGAGCACGAGGGATGTTTTAGTGCATGCCAGCAGGGTCCATATGGGCTAGTTAGGTACATGATATGTTAGTGTGCTCTAGAATGTGGGTAGATTAATGCACTGTACAGATAAGCTCTTACTGTGTGACCTTGCATAAAGCACTTAAGAGTTTTATCTCATTTTCCCCAACTATTAAATGGGCACAGTAATACTTACCTATGCTCTAGGACAATTGTGAAGATTAATTTGTTAATGTTTTGCAAAACTCTCTGAAGAGCAATCAGTTCTAAGGCCAGATGGGACCACTGTGATCATGTAGTCTGAATTCCTGCATAATACAGGTCACGGACTTCTCTGAATTAATTCTTGTTTGATCTGGAATATATCATTTAGAAAAACATCCGATCTTAATTTAAAAATTTCCTGTGACGGAGTATCCACCACAACCCCTGGTAAGTAGTTCCAATGGTTAATAACCCTCACTGTCCAAAATTTGCACCTTATTTCTAGTCTAAATTTGCCTAGTTTCATCTTCCAGCCACTGGATTTTGTTATACCTTGGTCTGCTAGATTGAATAGCCCTCTAGTATCAAATTCGTATTTCCCAGGTAGGTACCCAAGATGTTGAGCACTCATAAGACCGCTAAATATTAGGAAATCAGACTAGTAAAATCCAGTAGTCCATCTAGTTCAGTATCCTGTCTCCAACATTGGCTAGTACCAGAAATTTCAGATGCATGTGCAATGATCTCAAAGTGGGAAGTTTTGGAATAGCCAGCCTGTAGGATATTTCTTCATAACCCCACTCAGTTAGATGCTTGTTTATGCCAGGAGGCAGTTGGGTTTATAGCCCATGGGTTTATAGCCCATGTGTTTATATCCCTCCCAAATTTATTAATGTAATTCTGTCTAATGTCACTGTGGATGTCCTTGTTATCTGTGAAGGGACATGAACAACTTTTTTAGTCTGAGGTTGTAGTAACAGCTGTACCAATTATCTGTGGGCTTGTTTACACAAGAAAACTGTGTTTCATTAGAACACATGTTAACAAACACCATATTGAACACTAGGGATGAAATTCTGACACCACTGAAGTCAATGGCAAAACATTGGCTATTATATTGGCTATTTATATTATTTGTCATATTCCAATCATTTCTTAAATCCTTTTGGCTTCAGTGATATTCTGTGGCCATGAGTTACTCGAGCTAATTACGTGTTAAAAAATAATGTTTTCTTTTAATCTGTTATAATTTTACTGTCTTTCAGTTTCATCCAATGTCTCCTAGATTGTGCATTATAGAAAAGGGTAGATAGGAACACCCATTTACATCCTTTGTACCATTCATTATTTTACAATCTGTCATACTTTGTCTTATTTGTTGTACAGTTTTGGGAAATATAAGGTCCTCTGAACCCTAAACTCTTAACCTTTTCTAGACCTGATCTGAATCAGGAGATTTCTAAAGTTCTGAACCATCTAATGTGTTTTATCCCCACTTCTGGTTTCCACTTAGAACAAGAATTGTTGCTATACCATGTGGAAGGCTGTTTTGATTGCCATCACAGGAAGCAGGAGTGCTGGAACTGTTGTGAGAAAAACTATTCTCACTAGATTTCCAGCTCAGCTGAGCAAACTCAAGAGGCTACTTTGGATATTTCAGATGCTGTTCAGAAAACATCCAAACTTTTGGATGCTTACTACACTGAGTATGAATTCTGAAACTTTTGAGGTTTGCCTGGCACTGACACTGAAGTGCTGTAAAATCTAAAGAAAACAAAATAATACACCAGCTTCTATGGAATAATGACTCTTGGACTGAAGCTCACTTAAATCACTGTAAATCAAGAGTAACTCCAAGGAGATCACTGGAATTACATTGGCATAAAACTGGTACGCAATCAAAATCAGATCCTGTGTGTCAATGTGACCAGATGCATATGTGTGGCATCATGTGGGACAATATACTTTCATGTAGAATGTCACAGCCCTACTTGGCCACACAGAGATTTAAGGTTTCCTTTCCCTCAACTTTTCATCTGTTCGTTTCTGCTCAGACTGTTACACTGGCCTCGGGGAAGAGAGCAGGGGTTACTTGTCCCACTCCAAGCTACTGTGGGCATGGAAGGAGGGGAAAGCGGGAAGGAGCCTTACCAACCAGAATGTCTGGCTGGCTGGGCGCACAAGAGGTAGCAAACTGCTTTGTGAAAAGGTGCCGAGTAATTTGATCATTCCCCACAGCAAGAAACGAGAAGGGGAACAATAATGACTCAGCCAGAGTTTATTTTCTGGCCTGCTCCCACAGGGGTACAGCTACATGTGACTTCTTACTCTGGGCATATTGTGAGATGGCGATCCAGCTCTAAATAAACATTTCTGTTCTGTAAATACTGAACTGGCATTCTACCCTTGTGGTGATAGCTTGCCTCTGAGGCTGGATCTGAGGTGAATTTGCTGCCGTCACATCGATTGCTCTGGATCAACTGAGTGGTCTGTGTAGACCGCTCAGTCGATCCAGGAAGCGAGGCAGGAAAACCACCCCGCTAAGTGGCGTAGCGCTGCGTCGAAGGGAGCGCTGTTCCCTTTGACGCAGCGCAGCGTGGATGGCACGGAGGAGACGCTGCGAAGTCGACGGGAGATACGCAAGTGATTTATGTCACTTGCGTATCTCCCGTCGACTGCTGCCGAATCGCAAAGGTAAGTGTGCACCGGTCCTGAGAACGCAGCATCAGGAAAGGCAATAATGGCCGAGTATGTAAAGGTTCTGGAAACAATGTAGATATATTAAGTTAAGAGCTAAAGTATGAGAATCTTTTCAACTGGGGATAAATTTCCAAGCCAAAATGGAGCATTAAAGCGCCAGAACACCTGCTGTACAGGCAAAGAAATCCACACTGAGTGTTTGTTCTGTTTCTGTGAAGGGGGGGCGGGAGGTCTGGAAAGAGGTTCTTTTCTTTCCCCATTCTCCCACTCCCAATACTGCTTCATTTCCCAGCAAACGACTTTAGGCTAAATTGTCATCAGGAGCCTGATCCAAAGGCCACTGAAGTCCACTGAGGACCAAGGGAGTCTTCCCATGGGCTTCAGTGTGGTTTGGTTCAGGCCCCTGGTGTAAGATGTCATAGCTTCATAGAAGTACTTGTGCATGAATGGCTGTAGTTTTTTCCAGATGTGCCTTGATATTTCCCTTTCCCATCAACCTAAAGGCCAGACATCTGATTTTATGCATGCTTCTCCTTGGCTTTGCAACTCTAACCAGGACGAACAAACAAGATTTGCATAAGACAAGAATCAGCACGCATCCTTGCCTAAAACATAAATTGAAATTTAAACTAGTTCTTCTTTGGAGTTTAAAAAAGTTTTCAGCTTAAAAACAAAAGTTGTTTATACTTGTGTATCCTCTGCAGTTCTTCATTCCAACATGCACAACATGTGGGAGTGCTGCTTTATCGTGAGAACGACTGTTCTTGTGGCATTTTTGGCACCACTTGGAAAGTACTAGAAATCTCCGGAGAGGTTGTTTACAAGGGATTTCTAGACCATTTATGATTTGGTTACGTGTTCAGGTCTTATTTCCCCAACAAAGTCAGTGGAATTACACCAATATACATCTGGTATAAATGAGTTCAGAGTCAGGACTCTAAACATTTTAGTTGCTTATTTGAAATAAGCTTCTGAAACTTTGTCATTCACCTGTTCACCCTTCTGAATACATTATGACCTCAAAGAAGGGACTCATACTTACTTTGATCAGTCTCGAGATTATGAGCCAGAGCCTGATGTATAGTTAACCTGCACAGGGTTAGGCCAGGGGTGTGTGCAGCATTAGCTTATAGCTCAGCATGGCAGTTCACTGATCTGGCTGCAGACTTTGCACAGGGCTATTCCTACTGCACCACAGTAGAGCAGCTTGCAGGCTACTTCAAGGTATAGCTACACTGTAATCTGATTGCAGCATGGGTAGACATACCTCCACTACCTTTCCCCATAGCAACCCGGCTGAAACAGCAGTGGAGATGTGATGGCACTGATGTCAGAGCGGGCTAGCAATGTGTATCCTGGGTTCTGGGTGCACTTGTACAGCTTGTACACAAATACAGCTGCTACTTTGAGCTGTGCCAGCACCACCCATGTTGCAATTACTGATCAGCTTGCACTGTAGACATAGCCTGATGCTGAGCTACAAATGGGCACAGAGAGTGAAAAGTGTAGCCAAGGATAAACATATGCCCCTTTCCCCTGCTATGCCCCTTTCCCCCCAGAATGCCAGTAGAAAGGAGGGGTAGTAGTGTACGAGCCCTCCCCACCCAGAGCCAAATAATACTGCTGATGTGAAACAAAATGGCCACACTGCTTTGCAGAACCTGGCCCTGTATATTTTAATTCCTACAAAGCAGCTACATTTAAAATGTTTTTGTTTCATGGGAGTTTAAAATAGTCTAAACTGAAATAACTGATCCTATTAAACTTTTAAGATGGATTTTTTTTTGTTTCAGTAGAAGAATTGAGATGATGTAGTCTACATGGAATGCAAACCATGCCACTGAATGGCAAATTATATGGAAATATGCCTTTCATCTTAATTATAGGCTGGACAGGGGAATGCACTAGATTCTCTCATACATATGAGCAAACTTTCCCAGGGTATTTTTCTTTTACATTTCTGATTCTTATTTGGTTGAAAACTTCCCCATGTGATCGAGCACTGTCTGACTTTCCATAATAAGGCTGAAAATATGTAGGAAACATTTTCTTCAGCATTGCCAGAAAAGGTCTAACATGGACTGGGATATTAAAAGTCACAGCTTCCTATTTCTTCGTAACCCTCCTTCACCTTTGCCTACTGTTCCATTATTTTAGTGGCCACCTGATTTTAAGCTAATTAGGGCAAAATTCTTCCATGTAAGTAAATGTAGAAATTCTACTTGTGCTTCTAATGCCTCATGACTGCTGCTTTGGAAGCATTAGCTGTCTTATACCAGAGAATTTGTCTTTGCTGTTGAAGTAAACCCAACATCTTGAGCTCGGGTTGAACCCTGCTCACCTTAGGTTCTCAGAGGACTGGGAATCTTAATTTTTGCATCCTGGACTAATTCCATTTAAGAAACATTATGACTCCCTAAAATTCTCCCTGCATCTTCAGTCAGATAGGATACAATTTAGTTACAAAATGTTGTGGTGCTATGCGGGGTTAAATCTTTGCAGACGCCCAGGTAAGTTGTCGCTGTATTTCAGAGGTGGATGAAAATATTTGTGCAGCTACATAGGGCTCCTGCATGAGGATAGGTGCTATATTCCTATTCATTATTTATTGCAAAATATGTTTTGTACATGATAGCCAACATACACACACCACTTCTCTTCATGGGCTGATAGGTTAGGGATCAAAAGATGTTAAGAACACTGGGCCAGGTTTTCAAAGGAGCTCAACACTCAAAACTCCCTATCAGGCACCTCAATAAACAAGCAGCTCCCATTGTTCTTAACCATTCTCCCTTTATTTAAATGCCTGCATGAGAGCTTAGAGCCTTTGAAAGTCCAGTGTAGTTGCTAAGCACTTTTGAAAATCTGTCCCATCCTGTTTTAATTTTTCAAAGGGGAGGAGGTTGTTTGTGACTGGCTCCTCATTATTACATTTGTCTTGTGATGGTAGAGTTCATTTTAGTGCTCTACATGGAAGCTCCCAGTTTGTCCAGAGGCACAAGGCTATAGGAAAAGACTGGATTTTAAGGTGACTAACATGTATAAATAATTTGGCATGTGGGTATTTAAAGCAAGATCTTCAGAGCTGAATACAATGCTAACAGTAGAAGCAAATCAAGACAGGAGGAACAATACAACTGAACTCAAGAGGTTTTGGATCATTTCAGATGATCTAAGCCAGCAGGTGGTAAATACAGTTCAATATGAGCACATAAAAAGTAATTTGTCTGCAAGCAAGAAACTGATGCAGTGAATATTGTATGTGCTAAATTAAGCAGTCATCCCACACAATGCTCTGGAAAAAGACCTGGGAGCTATTGTGGGAAAATAATTGAATCCAGCAGCACAGCTGTAGTAAAACAAAACAAAAAAAGCAACAAGATGCCAGGTTGTATTAGTTAAGGGATAGAAGGCAAAGGCAATACTGTTTCTGTATTAGCTATTTGTTACGCCCTATCTAACACACTGGTCATTGTGCTACAGGAAGGATATTATTGCCTTCGAAAGGGGAGGAAAGATGAGACCATGTCTATAGAATGTAAGGAACAATTAAGGATGCAGGACACATTCTCAATGGAAAGGAAGCTTTGAGAAGACTTACCAAAAGTGATCCATAGTAAGAAACGGAGTGACGGAAAGAATAGAAATACATAGTCCTATCTCATGAAGTATTCCAGAATGAAGGGTACCATCTTAAAATTAGAAAACAATGAGTAAATAATCAATTCAGGCAGAACTATAACAGGTAAATAATGACAGACATATAGAGCCAGGTCTTCAAAAGGATTTAATTGTTTATTGATGTCAATGGAATACACAGTTTTGCACCAGCTGAGGACCTGTCCCATGGAAAAAATTGTGAAGGAAAAAGTATAAGCAGGCTACATTTGAACTGATGTAATATCAGAAGATGGTGTAGCAGGGATCTGACAGGGGCTACTGCTAGTAATCCATCCTGCTACCTCTGCACTATGGTAAATATCGGAATCCTTCAGCAGTAGATGTTAATGGTCTATGCAACACTACCTGGAAGGAGGAGCTTTTCTCTTAAGACTTCCCAGTCTGCTCCTGAACCATCGTTACACCAGGAAAGCTCTTTTCCCCTGAGAAATTCCTATTACTTTACCACTTTCTGCTATCATCCCATTAAATCTGACATGCAAAACAGCCCAATACTTGAATTTTGGAGTCAGGAGAGCCAGTGCTGTTTGGAAACCCTGAGAGCTGCAGGAAGTAGTTTGATGAGCCAGTATTTAGCCCTGTTTCCTCCGAGGCATTCATTCACAAACCTTTAAAATGGCATTTTTCTGGACACTGATTATCTGCATGGCAGAATCATCCACTTTTGGGAACAGTGTGGAAATGCGGCACCTTTAAAGAAGAACAAGTGACATTGTAAAGTCTTGTTTGCCTACATCGTTTCTGTCTGTATCATGATAAGTCAACATCCGAGTCACAGCATGCAAGTCATGCCTAATCACAGTTCAAGGAAATAGAGCAGACCTATTCCAGAAAATAAATAAGTCTGAAACTGAGCACCAATAATAAAATTCCATGTTGTTAAGAGCAAAGCCATAGGAAACGGGAAGGAAATAATTAGAAAGTGTTTTAATAGTTTACCTTAACTGTTAAGATTGTATTAACTAGGATTTTTGTCTTAAAAGCAGGCTCTATTAGAAGAGTAAGAAACTCCCAGCTATATAACTACAAGTCAACTGAGAAGTTGTTCTCAGGCTCAGAAGTCAATAGTGGTTAGTGATGCAATCAGGGAACATGGCTGCAATTTCTAGGTGTATTAATGTAAGGCTACAGGGTCAACCCATCTGTAGAAAGGAAGGAAAATATATTGTTGATTCAGGGATGTGGTTAGCACTTTAGGTAAAGACTGACTGACAGTGATTTATAACTTCAAATTCCTTTTCACACTTGTGTGGGAAACTGAACCAAGCAAAATACAGACGTTTAATATTGTACAGGATATAAAGTTTTCAAGGAACTCTTGCATATTGGGTATCAGAATTCCATTTTAATGACACAGTACTATGATATAAGTATATAACACAAAACAACGACCTCTAAAGGAGAGATAGGATGGGCTTGTAGAAACAGCACAAGACTAGGAGTCAAAAGATCTTTTCTCAGATCTACCACAGACTTCCTGTCTGATCTTGGAAAGTCACTTAGGCCCAGCAAAGTACTTGAGGTATATGCATAGCTTTAAATACATGAGTAGCCCAATGAAGTTCACTGGGATTACTCACACGCTTAAAGTTACACATGTTTCCCTTGCTGATTTAGGGCCTTAATTTCTAAATGCTTCATTTTTCCTATCGGTAAAATTGAGATAATAATCACTTACTGTTGTGAGGTTTAACTTGTAAATGTATATAAAGCACATTAGGCTCCTCAGATGAAGCAAAAAAAAGAAAGTCTAAGAAGAATAAATGCATCAAATGATATATATGAAATATAATGCAGGTGAAATAAAGTACAGATTTTTAAATATTTTATAGCTATCATCTTAAATGTTGATAAATTGAGCTGAAATATTGAGTTATACTATTTTTCTTAGGTACTAAAATAACAATTACATCATAGATAGATATTGAATTTTAGTATTGACCATTTATATATATTTATTTCAGTTATAGTCTTACACTGTAAGCTTAGTAAGCCAAGACTCACTCTGGGACTGCATTATTGCCGTGTCCATGTAGGATGCTACTGCACAGCAGTACTACAATGGAAATTCACAAGTCATTAGCTAGGAAAGTCCAAATATTCATATACAGATGAGAAATGTGTTAGTCCTGTTACAACGGGACATTTGATAAACGACAAATAATCACAAGTTTCAGGCCAAAGAATTGTATCTGTCCTGGGAATAGCACCACTGAGGAGAAATTTGATTTCTCTTATTTAATCTGAATCAGTTCTAATATATTTTTAAAAAATAGTTACACATGCTCAGCTTAAACATTAAGGTGGGAATAGCCCCTATATTGCAACAGAGTAAAAAAGAGGGAATGTAAGCTTATATATTTCTGTAGCATTGTGCTGCTGGTATGAACAATATCATGGCACTAATTCTGTACTTCATGTTACTTGCCATATGCTACAGCAGGTGAAAACCGTAAATCTAGCACTAAAACAATGGATTTCATCACTCATCAAATAATAATTCTAACATCTTCCAAAAAGTTTACAAGAAATTTCCACTTTTTTTCCAAACTCCCATTCCCCAGTCTGCAATGCTCCTGAGTGCTTCTAGCCAACTGTTCAGTAAAGCTTATGTAGTTTGATTATTTTAGTATTGTCTCCTTGTCTCGTTCCTATCCCCACATTAGTTATATAAAGGACTCAGTTCACGTGTTCCTTTAAGAACCTTGCTAATTTGGACAATATATAATTTGCAGATACACAAATTTAATGTCATCTCACTTCTCTGCAAAGCTGTGTTAGCAGATGTGTCAGAGAAATCTTTTGTCACTGCATATTACTTGTTCTTATGAGTACATTATGAGTTGTCATGAATAATTTAAACCAGTCTAGGATTGTTAAATATGTTAGCAGACTACGTTGTGCTGCTACAGTATCTTTGCTTCGTGTTGTAGTTTGTTCCTTTACTGGTTGACAAATTACTGTTCTTTATTATTATTTATTATGCTAGTGAGAAGTGATCCCAGCCATGATTTGGGCTCCACTGTGCGAGGTACTATAAACAAGCACATAACACGAAACGGTATCTGCCCCATATGATTAACCATCTAAACAGACATGACAGAGAGTGGGAGAACGGAAATAGTATGATTCCCATTTTACCTATGGGGAGCTGAGACTAAGTGGCTTGCCCAAGGTCACAAAGGCACTCTGTATCAAGAACTGAATGCAGATTGCCTGATTTCCAGTCCAATACTTTAATCATAAGACATTTCAAAGTAAGTCACCATAGATCTCCCAGGCATTAGTATGAACCAGTAAGATTGGTACCATACAGCAAAATTTTTTATATGTCAAACTGCATTTGAAATGGTAACGTTGTTGGGTTAATAATAATGGGAGGGGAAAAGAAAATCAAACTTGTTTAAACAGGATATGCAACATTAGCATTGGACATCACAAACTAGTTTGCATGGGCTTTAAAATGGCTGGCCCAGTCATGACAACGTATGCACTGTGGGGTCTGGAGAGTGACTCAGTTCAGTATCCTGCTGATGAAGACCTGATGTATTGAAACTGAAGTGGATGTGTTTTGTCTCTGGGGAAGGTTGCCTTCACTTCCATCAGAGGTAGATGAATGCAATGGAGATGGCCTGTAACTGGTGTTGGTAGGATGGAGTGTCCAGAAAATATTTTGGGGGCAAAATGAATGGCTTCCAGAGTGTTGGAGTGCGTTTTCAGGCCTGGGAAGAGTCCAACAGCATCAACAGCAACAAGTCACTGCAGTTTAATCGAACCTTTCCAAACCAGCATCATTGTATTATCCAGCAAATCTGAAATATGACCCTTTCATAGGCACCTAATTTCTAGGTCTAACTGTAATATCAGACATTCTCTTTTGAAATAGCATAGGAAAAATGGGCTTTACCCTGAAAATCTTTTAATTTCACTGAAGGGCAACTGACATATCTCATTGGCCACTTCTTTCATTTATTGACATCCTGGGAACATACACCTCTTCTCCATAGTTTTGGGTGATGCCAGAGATAACAGAGGAATTGTGTATGCTGCTTCCTTGTACATGTCTAATGTGCTTTTTTTAGCCAGATTGCCAGAATCTCCTTAAATGCAGCTAAGCTCATTCGGGGGAGGCCTTGAGTTCTTAGGCCTTGATGTCAGTGTGCAAGCACGGAGGACACTGTGCTGGCCCATGACTCATTTTTAAACTGCATGCTCTCACAGCATACTCCGGCCAGCCATTGAGCCATAGGAACACTCTCTTCTCTTATCAGACATTTCCAAGAATGTGGATACAGCAATTACTCCACTCTGTAAGCCTCTTGTGGTTTCCGTGTATGGCATTCCTTCAAACTGCAGCCAAGATGAAGTAAACCAGAGATGTGGCACTCACAATTAGAAAGTCATCATTTTTTATGTTAGCAGAAGATACCAAAAATATGTTGGTGTTTCTACGTGGTTGCATTTCTTTAGTCAATGAAGTGCCTGCCTGCTAGGGCTGTGCACTGGGGAGACAATTTAAATGACCGAGGAACAAAATGAACCTGCTGTCATGGTTGCCAGATAGACTAGAGTTTATTAAGAGAGTCCATGTGCAACAGGTTGGTCTGCCCCTCTAATGGCCAGAGGGCCTGTGGCCAGAAAGTGCTGTTCTAAAGTGGAACCCTGTTAAAAACAGGCTGGAGCCTGGTAGTTTGCAAGGGGTCAGGTGAATGCCTGATGAGCACTTGATTCTATAAAGGCTGGAAGACCTCAGTTGGGAAGCATGTTGGCACCTGCGGTAGGGCTTAGAACAGGGTGGATCTGGTGGGAAACCCCTGGGTCAGAGGAAAGGATGTGGTTTAGCTCTTGGATTCATGTTTAACTGTTTATTTGAGGGCTTTGCTGAAGATCAGTGGTATCACTAATAAATCTGAAGTCCTAAGAAAAAGGGCTGAAACAGATGTGGACATGGAACCAAGTCTTTCCTGGGCTGGGGAGACAGGCCAGCAGCCTACTCTGTGCAATGATGAAGGGGAGCTAGTTGCTGATAAGGAGCCCTATAATTTCACTTCTCAATCTGGTGGAGCTCAGCCTTTGTGTGTTTCTGAGTGGAATAAAGCTACTCCTCTTCCTCACCCTAATTCGTGCTTCTGGCTGGTAACGACCTGTGTGTCAAAGGACAGTTGAAACCATCCTCATTAGTTGACACTTGGCTGTGACAGGAAAGTTGCGGGTCCATCACGCACCGATATCTTTACTAGTGCTCTGGTGCCATCTTCCTGTATTTCATGCCTGCAGAGTTCTTTGTCCTCAGTATGTTCCAGTGTTGCTGACATGTTTATACTGAGGAATGCAAGATCAGTGAGTGTGTTTTAAATGAAATGTAACTACTGTCACAAACTATTGGGAAAGGTGGCATTAACACCCATATAGACCTGTGGTTTTTAAAATTCGATAGGAAAACGAGACAGCAAATCACACAGGTGACATCCATCACACTTCAAAAAACTGGGCCATTTAAAAAAAATAAGTTGTGGTGTTGGTTTTATTCAGCACGTTGAACAATCTTCATGCAACAACCTGTGTCTCCCATCTCTCTGTAGTTCCCTGTGACTCCAGCAACACATCCCTGAATAAAAAAGAATTTGTCAAGCTTAGTTTATTCAGCCACGGAAATCTTGCTGGTCAGATTTTTTCCTTCCCCCTGCAGAAAATGGGATTTGGTGAAGCATAGTTCCTTGTGCCTCATTTTGTCCATTTAAAACTAATGTAAAACCCAGAAAAAATATATATTTGACACCTGAGGCTCTGGCCCAATAGGTATAGCTAACCTATTGCTGATCATTGCTACTTACTTCCTAGAAAGTGGTACTCAGTATTATATTGAAAAGATGTGTACTGTGCTCCAGGAGTTATTACAATGGAGTGTTGCAGCCACTCTTGCCAGCATAGTTAATGTTGTGTTCACATCTCAACCGTAGCTCCAATTCTGAGGGAGAAGTGAGGTGTAAGAAGTTTGCTTTGGGATGAAATTTAGCATACTCTACAAGACTGTAACAAATAAGGTGTAATGTTTTGGGATGTTTTTTCTTTAAATCACTCCTGTGATTCCAGCGTGAACAATGAATTGCAGAAGCTCCTGAGTCCTATTATAACCTTCAGTATATCCATTTCCATAATTAGCACCACATCAGGAATATGGATCTTGATTTGTAGTAACCATCTTTAAACATTAATAAAACTAGTTGCTTTTATAAAAAACCACACACACACACAAAAGTCAAACCAACCCACAAACACCTTGATCTACATTGCTGGGCTAAGGTGTTGCAAAATTTAATTTGACAAAGCCAATTCCAATAAATGCTTTCCATAAAAGTTTATATGAGTGAGAAAACTTTTTTCCACAGATTGTATTTCCCTTGCCTTATAACTGTAAGACAAATGATCAATTTAAAAATTTGCCGTTTTCATTTTAAAACTGGATTTCTGTTGTATGGTCCTTTAAAGAATGTATTTGTTTGTTTCTAGCTTTTTTAGGGGGATGAAGATCTCAGTTATGGGAGTATACTTTAGGTTAGACCACGTTAGAATGGCCTAAACTAAAGCTCTGGATCTGAACATCCTCAGACTTCAGAAACTTTGGGTGAAATCCTAGCACCAATAATGTCAATGGCAAATAAAATGTATTTTAAACTCCCGAACCCTTTGAAAGCATTTCTGCGTTATGGGTGTGAACCAAAGCCCTCTAAAGGCAATGAGTCATTCCATTTACTTAAGTGGGCTTCCAATTAGGCCCTTAACATGAACTTTATATGAAACTTTAGAATAATTCCCTCTGTCCATTCCCAATTGACATTCTTCCGGCCTGTTCAATGCAGAACTTAAAACCAACGAAGTGGCTGATACGAGTTTTTCTAGTTTTCCCTTCCTCAAACTGAAGGGTCAAAAGGCTTCCTGAACTGGTCTCTCTGGAATCTAGTCCCCTCTTGACAGGCCCATATTACTTCCAATGATGTCAATGGTAGTTGCACATGCATCTAGAGAAGAGACAAGACTTCTGTAGTTCATAACAAAAGAGATGAAAGAAGGTCCTTGTTAATTTACCTTGCACCTTGTGCATCTCTAAGAAGGCTCTATATAAATAGCACCATAACTTTTGCACTCGATGCCACTTGAGCACACTATAAGCAGCAACAGGTGGAAGGCATGTTCTAACAATTGGACTGGTTATAACAACTGTGTTTAGTAGGTCTAATATATTTCTAATGTAAATTCCATATTCATATTTGGTATTTCACATGCACTGGGATTTCTGATTGGCTTAGGAGCTGCAAGAGACACTCGGCAATCTGAGCATGGCTTTTTGTTTTTGTTTTTTGTAAAGTAAGATTTTGTTTAAAGTCAGAGGGGAGAAACCCTAATCGCAGAGTCATTTTGTTCAGCAATGACGTGGTGGGCACCTACAATGTTCACACAATGAATTTCACAGGGGTTCAATCTGCACTGAATAGCTATTCTCGCTCCACCCCTACCCCAGGATTGCATGGTACTGCAGAATGCAAAAGGAAAACTAAATTTAAAATTAGGATATAAAAAGGAAAAAATGCAAATAGGTTTTTGGCACTGGATTGGGTATGAAATCCAGGCCAAGCGTACTTTGCATTTTGTAAAGATATTTGGAAGTGAATTGAAATTACAGAAATGCCTACCTCTGAGAGCCAGGGAACAGGGCAAAGGAATCTGGAGAACTGGAAAAAATATAAAAGATCAGAGCCAACAACATCACGTTGTTCAGCACTTGGTAGTATAATGCTGCCCCCATTACAAGAACCACAGTCACTGTACCACAGACCTCATTGTGAGCCAGGCAGAAATGTTATTGTCGACAGTGCCTTTCCCTGTAAAGGGCCACATAAGCAAATGTTTTTCGTTTAGGAAAATAAGAATTTGAATGAATTATATCTTTTAGTTTTGGAAACGAAAATGTATTTTACAGAAGCACACCGTGTGATTTGAGATAAAATGTACAACCTGCTCACTCCTTTGCTCTCCTTTGGTGGCAGAGGGTCACTGTGCTTTTCCATTTTTCTATGGAGGAAGATCCGCCCAAAAGAAATGTAAGCGTGTTTTGGCAAGGTGCTGGGCTTGATTAACTAAAAGGCCCAGTGCTATTAAGCTGTATGGATCCAAATTTGTTCTCAGCCCTGAAAAAAGGCATAATGCTCCTCAGATGTGTGTGGTGGAAAAGCAGGATTAATATTTGACTGTATGCTGCTGTGAACCTCCCCCTTCCGCCTTCTCCCCCCCCCAAAATGTTATCTTTTGCATTCTGTTTCCAAGAGCTGATCAGAAAAATACAGACATATTTTGGAAACATTTCGACATTTCTTTTTAAGATGCAGAATTTAAAATGGACCCATTCTGGGGATCTGTTGGCTTTTTTTTTAGGTGATACTTTTATAATTTTTAAAATCAATCATCAGAAAGATTATCAGAATTTCTAAATTAGCTAAAACTGGGCTTTTGGCAAACCAACATTTTTTATAACCATTTTGATGATGATTTTGAAATGTTTTGTTTTGCAACACCTGGGTTTTCAGTAAACAAAAAAAATTGATAACCATTTCAATAACCATTTTGATTAAAAATACGTTTTTTGGAAAAAACCAAAAACATGGATTATGTTGAAAAGTTTCCATGACAAATTTCAGTGAAAAAATAGCCATTTTGGCCAAAAAAAAACAAAAAAAACCCTTTATAAATTTGAAAGATTTCAACCAGCTCTGTTACTGGACTAGTAGTGCTTTGTGTGGGAAGCTGTGTATTGGGCACTCAGGCTCTAATCCTGCACAGTAGAAGTCAGTGAGAATGTTACTGTTGACTTCAGTGGGAGCACAATCAAGCCCTTGGATACCACGCTGATGACTACCTTGTTATGAAGAGACTACCTCTAAAGATGAGATGTAAATTCCAGGCTCCATGTCCATTGAGTCCTTTGTCTCTTTGGCCCAGATTTTGAAAGCTATTTAGGCATCACTCTGTTTAGTATTGCAAGGCCTAGGTGACTTTAGATGGTTCAGTCCCATTTTCAAACGTGACTTAGGTATTTTGAAAATGGGGCTTAGCCACCTAAATCACTTAAATGCAGGTTCTCAAAAGTATTTAGGTGCCACAATCCTATCAATTTCACTGGCAGTTACACACACAAATCCATTAGAGAATCTGGGCTATAAGCCTTATAATACTGAGCACAGCAATTCCTACACCCAGATTTTTAAAGGTATCAGTAAGTGAGGATTGTGATGGTGTACTTTGATGTGGAGACCAGTCCACAAGGAACTGGACTGAAACCACTAAACACTGTCAGAATTAACACACTGGAAAAGCAATCGGCTCCACTCACTAACTCACTTCACTTAAACCACAAAACAGCCATCAGATAATATCAACATTTAATCCCTATCATACTAGGCTGAATTTGGAGATGTAACCTAGAGGTTGAAAGCTTACATCACATTACCAGTCACCCGTATGTTGCAGTTCTATTGCCAGTAGAATTTCAACTAAAAAGAAGTTAGATAAACTTAGTTCAGATAAATTCTATAGGATGAATTACTAGAAAAGCAATGGCTTGACCCTGATTCACTTTCAGTGCATCACTTTTACACTGGCATTACTAATGTGAGATCAGAATTGTGCCTTATATATTTCTGTCTTGTCTGCAACATTTTGAAAAGGTTTGTCAGCATTAAAATATGCTCCTTGTTCAAAAGATATATTTGCATATTTTCATTATGGAGTGCTAAGGTTTTTTATTATCCAGCGTCTGGTATGCTAAGGGTTAAGGCTCAGGGTTTCTTTGGAGAAGGGCACCTGGTTCGTAAGGGGTTCCTTCTGGCTTTCTGTTTTCCATCTCTTTTGTCTGTTTTCTGGCCAGGCGTTCCCCCTTCCTTCTTACTGCCTGGCATGGCTGTTTGCCTCCTCTGGATCTGAGTCTGTTAGACAAGGGGTGTGTGTATGTGATTTACAGTGCTGCTGGCAGTACCAGACAGAGAATTGCTCTGTAACTCTACCCCTGACTTCAAGCATAGAAAATCTTTGATGGCGATCTTTACACAGTAATGTACATGCAAAAGCATAACCTCTCACTGTGTGCCTTTTATTAGTGTTAATGATAGTTAAGCATGTACATTGACGGGAGAGTACTGAGGCAAGTGAATATGTGTGTATACAGACACGCATCCTGCTATAAATGCAAAGGGCCAGATCCTCCACTGGTATAAGTCAGTATAACTCCTTTGTCTTCCATGGAGTTATGCTGAGTTACATCAGTTGAAGAGCTGACCCTTTCTATATAATCTCAGAGTAAAATATCAATATATCATAAGAAAATATATATTTAGCACACTTCTTCCCTATTAACTCAAAGCTAAGCTAAGTGGTTAAAATAAGAGCTATGTGAAGTGTTAAGGGAAGGTGTCCTTGGAAATTATATTGTGTTTGAATGGCAAAGCTGTAAGATTCTTCTTCGTTGTGTCCGAATAACTAGAAATGTGCGGAGCTATTTGGGTTGCTGGCTAACACATCAACCAGATGGTTCTTGGGTGGGCAGAGCAGAGCAAAGTGTTTTGAAACATGTACATTACATCACTAGCCTGGTTCAGGAGAACCATGCAGAGGGCCCGATCCTTGAGATAGTTGACTATACCAGGCACCAGAATACTGCTCAGGAAATGAGCACACAGGCTGGATTTGCAACACTGAGGCAGGAATGGCCTGCACATCAGTGAGCTGGAGAGCCCAATATACATTTAGAGTGGCACAGCTCTATAAATACTCTCCATGATTCTTTGAATGGTTTTACAAAACAATCGGCTTAACGAGGCTGGGAAGACATCAATTCCCAGCACACAATTCAGCAGTGAAAAGATAAAATGTCAGTTGGTTTCGCGGAGTCCTCTTTTATTTATTTATAGCATATTAAAGGCTAACCATAATGCTTTCTCAGTTGAAACCTGTTCCCAAACATTCCTGTAAGATCCCAGACTACAGTAGATCCTACAGAATTATATTCGGCAGTTGACTACTTAAAGCAATGTTCTATTATTAACTAACATGTAATTAGTTCATTAAAAAATACCTCAGCTGAATACAGAGTAACATAATACAGCTTACTAGTAGAGTGGGGAGATTTCAGGCGCTGCACAAATGGAAGTGAAATTACAGTGCAGAGAAGTGGAAAGGGGATGGTGCCAGCTGGCAGGGTACTAAGTGTTTCAAATTACTGGATGTTTATGACCTCTGTGTTCTTTAAAAAAAATTAATTAGATTATGCTATTTGAGAATCTTGAAATGTAATGGCTAAGTGCCATGCTTATCTGAACCACACATCTCAAGTTTAATTAAGATGTTTTAAATTTTTCTAGTTGTTTTTTGAATTTTATTCATATATTATCAAAAAGATATAACAAACCATAGGAACTCATAAAAAACAATGCAAGAATGCTGAGGTGAATCCAGGATGGCAGCTTTGCTTAATAAGACTTGTGTGTCAAATGTAGCTAGTTCCCAACTGTGCCTGCTGCTCGTGTTTGCTATTGTTAGTTATGGCTGACAGTGCTTTTTGTTGTAGTAATACTACCTAGCACGTATATAGTGCTTGATATCGTCAAAGCACTGGTCAGATCAAACCAAATCAGTAAGACAGCCACACATGTGGGTAGCCCTATTGACATCAGAACTTAAAGAAAGTTATATGCTTAAATACCTCGCTGAACTGGGGCTTAACTAATTATTCTTCACCACAACCCATATTGTTATCCCTATTTTGCAGAGGGGGAAACTGAAACATTAATCACCCCCACACAGTAAATCTGCAGAGGAGCCTGGATTAGAACTAATGCGCTGCAGATGCCCAGCACTGCATTCAGTTCTCCAGAGCACGCTGCCTTAACAAAGACACTGTTAGCACAAGGTGTTTAAATCCAATACATTAAACAAAATTGGATAGTTGTGAATTTTTTTTTAAAAATGGCCATTTTTGCCTAAAATCAATTGCTCCGGTTATTACGGTATTGCCTAGTACTGACTACAGGGACTTCTGCATGATGATCGTGAGGTTGCCTAGTAGCAAATATATACTTAGTTAGCAAAGACAACTGACAAGCTTTTAAGGGGCATTGCCATAACAATTAGCCATTTAAAAACTCTCATCATAAATATTCTTGAAACAGCTGTATATTTTCTCAAGGGGATGGTTCCATAATCCTTTTACTGAAAACATATATTTGATACACCTTGTTGAATTAGATGAAACCATTTTATTAGTCTAACACTCTCTGATGAGGTCTACAGGCCCCACATTGAACTGGGGCACGAAGTAGAGCAATGCTGCCCTAGGGAGGCCCCACTCCTAAACATGAGCAAGGCATGTCCCCCATGGATGAACAGTGTAAGAAGACACTGGTAGACCAGGATAAGGAGGAATGAGGTGCATGTGGTACTAGGAAGCAAAGTTGATAAGGAGAGCTGCAGAGGGAGTGGCAACAACTTTGTGAAAGCTGCTCTAGCAGCAAGGATTTGGGTTCCCCCTCTCTTTGAGAGTTGAAAACCCAGAGAGAGATCGACTAACTGAATTGGACATGGAGTCTGAAGAGAATCTGTTAAGACCATGCCCATGCCCCAAACTGAGGAACTCCAGACTGGTAAAAAGTGATCTAGTGGGTAATATCATTTGGGGTAGCTCAATAACTGGGCTGGACACTTTGAGAGACCCTGAGGCCTTGGGTTGGGATCTGGTGGAGTGGGTAGGCCTGGTCCCCCTACCCTCGGCTCCCCTTCTTCTTTGTAGTGATGAGTTCTTGGGGAGCAATTAGTGATTGAGGCCACAGCTGGGACTCCCTCAGGGATGACTGGATGGGCAGAACCTGTAAAGTCATGAGCTGACTGCTAGGCCATCTGGTCATTAACCTTCCTGCTACAACCTCCCAAATCAGAAATTCTGCTCTTCTTCGTTTAAGGACTTACTGGTCTAAGCAAACTTTGAGCCTGTTATCTGTTTCCTCTTAAATACCTTATGATTCTCATTTGTTCCACCAGGAAGTCTAATAAGGTTAAGAATAATTAACCATTTTTTCTATCACAGTTTGACTTCTTTATAGTGCCTCTGAAAACAAAGGAAGAAATAAGAGGATACTGTAAAACACCCTAGACAATCAGACATATAAAGACTCAGAGACGTTTGCACCAAAAAATCCCTTTGCTCTAGCAGAACATCTACTATACAGAACCATCCCCCTAAACAAGGGGCCTATGGATATTGGCTACTCATTTTGGGAGAAAAGTTTTTACCAACAACTTTGTTCTGAGCTGTTTCTCTTTGTCCTATCTGCCTCCCACTCAACAGCTGTACACTCTCTCACTACACACCCAGAAGCTAATACAGGCTGATGGGGTCTTCTGAAATTGTTCTGTGTTTCTCGTCTTTCTACGTCTTCTCCACCTCTGTTGCCTGAAATCACTCCCAAACCTGGTCCTCCTGCTTGGCAGTCTGCTTCCATCTTCCAAAGAGCTTAATTATGATAGAAAGAACGTATTGTGTGGGGTCTGTGTCACTGTTACAACTCTGTGCATTTAAGTATCGTCACTAAAATATCTTAGTTATTCCCGTCTCTTTATCAAGGACTTTGTCATTAACCGATCAGGAAAGAAAGCACCCCTAAAATAGAAAGAGACATGGCCTAATACAGTTCTTTTGACAGATGTGTTTCTAGGAGCAGTGCTTGCCTGTTGATAGTTGGCATCATGTCTCACTGTGTTACTTCAGTTATAGGCCAGGGTTTGCTGTGGTGAATCAAGCCTTTGAGGGTTAGCAAGTTGTTATTTAAAATGGAAAACAATCATCTAGCATGTTGGTTAATTGCTATGATTGGTTAATCATATAGCATGTTGGTTAATCTATTAAAATGTAATTTAATTAACTAAATCATGAGAATGAGAAGTAGTATTAGTGTTGGCTTGCACTGGTATTTTACAAACAGCAAAGCACAGTAGTTGGGTAATAGGTTCTCAAGCACTCTGCAGTGAAGGACTGAAATGGGTGATGCGTGTATCTTTGCAATCAAGCATGGATGGTGAGATATTAAGCTTTACTGCCTTCATTTATGTGCTAACATTTGAACAACTTCAGTGCATGACCTCTTAATCACATGAGACTAACTTCTGCTCTCTCTCTCTCAAGGGTGTTTGATGCTTCTTGCATCTGAAGCTGAAGGACATAATTTTCAACCATGCCTAGTGTCGGTCAAATATGGAAATCTTGCATGAAAAGTGCTTAAAAACTAGTCTTTGCAAAAGTTATCTTTGGAATCAGTCGAAACGGAAAAAGAGTAAAGAAGGATCAGAAGACTCATCAAACAATGGTTGAGTGGCAGCCAGAACCAGCTCTAGACCAAATGGTGCCTCAGGTGAGGAACATCTTGCTTTGGTGTGTTCTCCCCCTCCCCCCAATTTGTTAAATATCTTTGAATTTCTTATTTTTTATTGCATTTGTAGCCCATTGCACGACTTTGATGCACAATTTGCATGCATGAATTATCCCAGTCATTTAAGATGAGGAAAATGTAGTTTTCATAAAGTCTGAAAGGTTCCATGAGATTCTACAAAGGTCCAGAACATTCTAGGGGGTTAGGGAAAGAAAAATGAATCCACATACGGAATATAGGAAACATTTTACTTCAAACTTTTTATTTTCCCTTTTGTCTCTCAAAACAAAAATAGCACCCCAAGCCCCATGCTCCCCACAAGCCAGGCAGTTGCCTGGATCACCTGCCCCTAATTCTGGGCCTGGTGACTGCTCTACCAGAAATCTGTAGGTCACACATACCTGCAGTGGTAAAGAAAAATAAAACATCAAAAGGACCATGATTCCTCTATATCCTAAAAAGGCCTCCAGACTCTGGAGGCTAAGAAGTGAAAATCAATGTACCAACACATTGTCTGTCTACATTTCTCAGGTCATTTCTGTCATTTATTCATGCTCTTGCAAACACACATTCTTCACTTTCCTCCCTAAGATGCTGTGTATTGTTGCTATGCACTATTAAAGAAGTTCTGTGCTTCACCCTAGATTGTGTGGTGAGCCATGCTTCATTATTAAGGAGCTCTTACAAAGCTAAATGGTTTCTGTATATTACTGCTTATAATAAAGAGTGAAACTCTTTTAAAATGTAAGAGCACCTTAATAAAGCAGCATGGCTCGTTGCCCTCTTTCTATCACAAGGACAAAGCCACCACTTGTGTAACTGATGCTTTTGATCTTGAGTTCTAGTTTCTTCAGTACCCCACAGTCTCATTACTGAATGCTTGGCAAAGAAATGACATAGCTTATGATAGCAGGGATGAGACAACCTTCTAAATTCATAAAGTTTTGTGAGGCAAGGTTGTGAAAGGCATGAGAAAATGTATACGTTGTTCTTTCTAACTAGGGCCTGATCCAGCGAGGTGCTGTGTCCTCTATTCCTGATAGCTTTGAGAAGAGTTGAGAAAATGAGTAGGTGGGTGGCGTAAGTGTGTTCATGCATGTATTTGTATATGATAATGTGTTTGCTTTTCAAGACCCTCAGGACTTCTTAATTTTAAGAGAACTTTTCATAAAGACAGTGTTTAATTTGTGCCAGGGCTTGCCAGGGCTCTGCCGTGGCACCTCTAGGCTTGGCAGTTTATAGCCCCAGCTATGTGCTTGCCCTCTGTGCTTGCCGCATCAGTTATGAAAGTAAAATAATTGCTTGAGCCTCAGCACCTCTTTCATTAAGCACTGAGTAGAGGGCAGATTCTAGCTTCAGTTACACCTGAATAAGTCCAGAGGGCCAGGGCCCCATCCCAGAGTACATCACTCTAGAAACACAAAGGCAATTTAAAGCTGCTCTAAAAGGAAACCATCAATGACATAAAACGAACATAGCTGCTTTTATGTTAGCTGCTCTCCACTCCTCCACACAGGAGGGATCTGGGGTAGATCAGGCTGGGCAGGGACTGTGGGTGAAGTGAAGTGTGGAAATCCTGAGCCAATGGAACAGTCCCTAGGGGACCACTGCTACCACCATGAAAGTTAGAGAAACCATGAAGCTGCTCTAACTTATGCCAGTGGCAATGCCCAGGATTTGGGGTAGGAGTTAGAGGGCTGAGAGCCACCTTTCTGTCTCCTCTGCTCAGCTCCATCAAGATTGAATTAAATTCATTTGAGGATTAAATCCAGACTAGATTCAGTGAAATTAGCCTGGGTTTCAACTGGTTTATCTGAGGTCAGAGGCTGGCCCATAGTGACTAGTTTATTGTTATGAGTACTGCATGCTCACTAGTGATTTCCACTCATCATTTATTACCCTGTTAAGGAGTTGACACATCCATTGCTGGCAAATGAACTATGTTTGGATGCTGTGGATCACAATTACATTTCCAGTTCGTACAATGCCAAAGCCTTGCTACAATACGATCTTTTAGGGCCTGCCATCCATACTGCTAGCTGAAAAGCAACCCGATTTTAGCATTAGAAATTACAGCAGACTAACAGGAAGAATATAACTGTGATTGGACCTTGAAATTTAAAGTAGAGTGGCTGGGGCATGAGCCTGGCAGTCAGATTCCTGAGGGCTGGCTCTGTGTGGATTTGAGCAAGTTGCTTAACCTCTGTCTCATTCCCCCATCTGTGCAATTGAGACACCAGCACTTACTGCACTGTGCTAGATCATTTGCTCCCATGGAAACCCACGTGAGGGGGAGGACATCTCCATGAAGATGCCCCTGACATAGTCTCTGTGTGGTGCTGGGCTTGTCATTTCCACCGGAGAGGCCTCATGGCCCACCCCAAATCTGGCAGATCCACAACGAGCTGTGGGAAGTCAGGGCCTTCTGCACCTAGTCCTGTGCCTCTGCTGTCGCCTCTGGCGAGGATTCCCACAGCTCCCCAGCAGTGCAGCTCCAAAGGATCCATGCTATCATGGGCTTCCTCAAGGCACAATTATCCCACGACCTCTAACAGTAACTCCCAAAAGAACATCCAGAGCCAAACTTCTGGCCTCCATTTGCGCCCATCCACTTTAAAATATTTTTTTTGCACTGCCACTTGGCCTCCAATGAAAGTGTGTATTTAAAAGGCCCCATTTGTATGTGTGAAGAAGGTGCACGTGAGTTTTGGATGTGTAAATTCGATCATTTGTGTACACAAGAGAGTCCATGAAAATTAGCTATACAAGTGATTTGCATGTGCATCAGTGAAGGCTGGACTGAGGCCGCTTTGAATATTTGGCCTATCCTACCTGACTATTTTTTGGCTGTTTCGTGATAGATAGTATTAAGTCTTGGTCCACCCATTTAGAAACACACAGCGTTCAAGGGCAATGCGGCTGACCTGAGAAGACCAGCTTCAAAATGATACTGTTGAACAATAGAAAAAGCCCAATGTCCACTCCTCATCGCCTTCTCCTATTGAAAGAACTGTGAAAATACCAAGAGCTGCAGAAAATCCAGCAGCTACTACTGACCTTGCAGCTTGTAGCAGCATCTGTGTCTATTGAATTTCAGCCAAAATTATTCCCCATCCTGAGCCCAGGTTTAGAAAATCATGTGAAGGCAATATGCACAGCCATTGGTATCTGCTTACCTATATAGACTGGAAACCATCTCTGCACCACTTATTAATATTTAGCATTTTGATTGTATTTGTCTACATGGGCCCCACCTGAGATCAAGGCCACATTGTGCTAGGTGCAGTACAAACACATAGTACAGTTATGCCTCTGCTCTAAGGAACTTACAATCTATATAGACAAAAGAAGTGGTATTATCCCCATTTTGCAGATAGGGAGCTGAGGCTCAGAGAGATTAAATGGCTTGCCAAGAACGGAATTTATTTTGCCCAAGGCCCAGTTCTTTACATTAACCTCTGTTGCTTTTTCAATTATCCCTCATTATGACACGAAGTAAATTCTGAAGTTTCATTAAGACCCCAAATGGGATGGATTTTCAAGGTAATTATACTGAGAGAGTCAACCTACTTCTGTTAATAATTCTTAGTTGAGCAGACATTTACCTGGACTCCTCTAAACTATAGGAAATGATCAGTACCCATTCCTAGAACTGCAGCTTTTGGATAGATTCCTAAGCAATTCAGTACGCTATGAGATGCAGCTGATGACTGCGGCAAGGATTTTTCAGTCTTGGGTGCAGGTTTATTCCCTTTTCTGGATACAGATAACCTCTGCTGCCAGCAATAAATTGTATCTCTGTCCATAAAGGTCGTTTTGAAGAGCAAATTATTTGTCTTTGGGATGCTCCTGATTGCATCCGGTCACACTTCTAAAAATATATTCAGAGGAAGAATACCCGAACCCCTTTCACAAGGGCTATATTCTGTCTTTCCAACCCTGACCCAGTTCAGACACTGAGCACAGAGGCATTTATTTACATCAGAGAATGTAGCTTCCCTATCATTTTATTTGGATGACATCCACTCTGACTGTTAGTTTAAGGTGTAAAATAAATGGACAATAGGATTACTTTTTCAAAGCAAATATAACTACTCAATTCTCTGGCTATATTTTCCAGCCTGAATCAATGACACGTCACAATTTCCTCACTACTGGAAGAGGATAGATGCACCATGGAAAAAATCTGGACTGATATATATTTACCACGAACAATATAGGATAGCGATTAAACGCGGTCTCAGAACACTTGTTAACAGATGATGTGCAGATGTTCTGTGGACTTGTTCAGCATGGGCATGAACAAAATTTAAAAGCCACCAACTAATGTTAAACAGTTGTATTTAAAAGACCTGCAGCAAGCTGTTCATCATCTGGGAAGAAGCCCCTGTGATGGAATGACAATATTCTGAACAAACCTTATGGAATTAAGATAAACTTTATTGATTAAATGAAACCTTATCGAATTAGAATTAACACTTTTGGAGTTCATTGTATTACAAATGCAAATGTTTAGGTATTATTGTGAGGTTGTATGTAAGTTCTTTAGCAGAAAGAGACATTTAATGCAATCTCTGGAAGGTATGAGGAAGTTCAAAGGTCTGTGACAAGTATCTGTGAAGTGGACTTCCTTAGTAAATACCTTGAGGTGAGGGGAATGCAAATTCTCTCCCTCCAAGACCAACCTTTTGAAGGTACCCAAGGGGTGGGCGGAGAGCTCTTGTGTACTAACTATCTGCTTTTGGAAACTCTGGTTCAAAGACCCCTGAACCCAATAAAAAGGGAAATGAACATAATATGTGTGCTTCTTCTGAGTTGAAGTTCTAACGGACTTGTATACCCAAGGATGTCTCTGAAGTGGTGTATTGATTAAAAGACTGCACTTGCCAGAGACCCTGTGAGATTTGGGATGAACAAATCTAGCATTCATGGAGGTACTTTTATTGTTTTTGTTATGCTTTTTTCTGGGCCATTTTTACCTTAAGAGTAAAGTAGACTTGCATAGAAAGAGCTGCATGGTAACTCATATCTGTAGCTATTACACTATCGGTCTCTGAAGAGAAAGCACGCAAGCAGATGTCCTAGGGCAATCTCTCTGTGCTGAGAATGGTGCAATGATGGCAAGGAACTGTGCAGCGTGGGAAAATCCCTGTCAGTAGGGAAAGAGATGTGCATCTTCACCCAAGAGAGGCAATGGCTGGGGAGCTGGAAGCCTGAGAGTGCATGCCCTACTGGACCTCTGACGGAAAATACAGATGCAGCTGCCCGGAATTGCAACAGCCCCCTGATCTTATTGCCCTCTTGCAGAGAATGCTGTTGCTACGGACCTCCCTCTGGGGCGCTGACAGCTATAACGAAGAGCCACAGTGGTATCTGGAGCCCACAATTGGGGTCAGAACCCCATTGCTCCAGGTTCAATTCATGCACATGATAAGAAACAGTCGCTGCTCCAAATGGCTTACAAAACTAAGAACTCAACCGTGGCTTTGCCAAGATCCCAGGGTTAAAGGCAATTCCTTGCTGTGCTGCCAAGGTCACAGTCTGGGAAAGAGACTTTAACTCAGAGAGTCGCTTTCTTCTTCCTGGTTCCCCCACTGCTCCAGGAAGGGAGTAAGCCATGACAAATGTACGCCCAGCACGGTTTACATTCGCTGTATTGCCAGACCCAAATACTCAAAAATCATGACTCAGGGCCAAAATATCATGAGATTGGCTTAAAATAATAAATGTGGGGTTCTTTATAATTGTCTTCATGGTTCAGTTGAGTCACGTTTTCATCCACAAAAAACCCTGAGATTCTGACACACACATGTTCCAGGATCCAGGGCTTTTAAAAACATGCAGAAAATTGCTAGACTGAGGCTATGTCTACACTGACGGCAGCAAATTCGGCACCATCAGGTCGATCTTTTCAGTTCAAGTGAGTGGCCGTGAAGACACGCTCAACCGATCCGGAAGTCAATTTAATAAAACCACCTCCCAAAAAGTGTAGGGCTGCGTCGACGGGTATGCGTTGCCTGTCGGCACAGCACAGTGGAGACGGTGGGCTAAACAGAAGTTCCGAAGTCGACGGGAGTTAGGCAAGCTACGCCGCTGAATTTTGTTGGCAGCGTAGCCCAGGCCTCACAATACACTCACAAGAGATGGCAGCACTGCATTTCCCAGTGCAACTTTTCAAGCTTATGCAATGATGGCAGGGGACACACTGTCAAGGCTTCTCTCAGTCTCTGTCCTCTATCCCCACCTGCGCGAGAGAGGCACATGGTGTCTTTGTGGAGCCTGCTTCCTCTTCTGTGCTACTTACCTGTGATGTAGGCAGCAAGTGCAGAGGCATAAGGGAAACAATGCACAGTTTGACCCCAAATGCACTGATAGGTGAAAGAGTTATTGTCCCCATTCTATACATGGGGAAACAGAGGCACAGAGGCAATGACTTGCCCATCAATGATTTAGTTGGGTGTTGGTCCTTGATTTAGCTGGGGTTGGTCCTGCTTTGAGCTGGTGGTTGGACTAGCTGACCTCCTGAGGTCCCTTCCAACCCTAATCTTCTATGATTCAAAGTCTGTGGAAGAGCCAGGAACTGAACCTAAGTTTCTGAGTCTTAGGTCAGTACCTTACACACAAGAACATCCTTTCTCTGTGAATACTGAGAGAACAGGAACAGAGAGGCTTTATTTCAACATTATTAGTGGCACTTTACTTGCTAACTTCCTGCATTAACCAACTGAGCTACATACTGAGGCTATTTATTTGGGGTGGTCCCGATTTTGGATACAAACATCAGTGTGCCAAAGTAAACCCCTATTGTTTTTCCTTTTTTTCCCCTGTTGCTAACAAATTCTGTTTGTTATTAGAAATAAATGTTAGACAATTGTTTAGCATTTTGCATTGCTACAGTCACTTTAGATATGTGTCGAATACCATGTTTAAATGTACATAGTTCCACGTGGCCAATTTGCAATAATTTGTATCTTCAGTCTCTGAGTCTAAATATCCTTTTGTTTCCAGTCACATCTGCTGCTGTGGTATCCAATATCCCCCCACAGTTATACATCTTAAGGAGTAGACTAGACAGCAAAACATGATACTGTAATGATGTCATTAATATTGGTCCGATGAAAATGACTAAAGCTGTTGCAATAGCCAGGGCATTGAGGGTTTCTTACCGTTTACTCAAGGAAGAAAAAAATAAGAGGGCAGCTACCAAGGTCAAGGAGAATGAAGAACTGCAAGACAAAGAGCAACAGAGGGAGTATACTATTCACACAGTCACTGATAATATAAATCAATATGGTTCAAATGTCCGGTTACCACCTTTGAAATGCAAAAAACCTTGGTAGCCCCCCCGCTCCCCCACAAAGCATCCCCGCAACCCTGACCCCCAGCCAAAAGGCAGCTCCACAGCCCCTCCCTTCAACAGCCACTTATAGTACTGAGACTGAGAGATAACATATAGATAAGATTGTTATCAATGATGTTGTCCAACAGGCATTTGTTTTATCAGCTCATTTCGCCAGCCCGTCTTTGTAGTCTGGTTCGTTTAGCCAGTTGTCATTGAATGTGCAGTTTCTGATGCAAACTTTTTTTTCCAGGGGTTCGGTAGGATCACAAGCACCATCTTCCTGATATTCCATTATTTAATATGCCTCGCATGTCTCCCCACTGTCCCGGGACTTAAGCCTTCTCTCACACACGCACAGGGTGCTTGTGTGTTGGTGGGCAAACAGCTGTTGTATTTTCAACAGTTTTGATCTGTTATCACTTAAACTGGGGAAGTGGGAACACTGCAGCACCTTCACTTGGATAAAGAATTTTTTTAACATTAGGTATCCCAGTGTACTGGTGACGATAATGCAAATCTTGAGACCCATGTAACACTACTTCCCCCCCACAGCCGATTAAATTATTTTTCTGGCAACTGGCAAATCCACAAAAAACAAAACAAAACAAAAAAAACAGTCAGGCGGGTCAAATACCAGCCAGGTGGAAACCCTATTCCAATGCCAAAGTAAGAGTAGCCAGCACTGGAAGAAGATCAGTACTGGAAGGTTAATCAAAGCAGTGAGTGCTCAGAAGAGATTTGAAGGATGAAGAAGCTGTCACTAGAAGTGGAGGACCAAGGAGATGGTTCATACATCAGATGCACCATTTCAAAAGGCCTGGCATTGGGAAGGGGAGAAGGAGACACAAGGAGCAACTGAGAGGATCAAGTTATTATTTTAATACTAAAGATCATCTATTCATCAATTTTCATTTAGAAAAATCACCCATTTTCTGGAGGATCTGGAGCTTCTGACCTTCTGCCCCCACTCTCGTAAATCTCTGGTCTTTGGCCCAAAATTTGGGCTAGATTAAGCTTTTTGACTCAGCCCTGAGGATGGGCTAGCTTATAAATACCTCACCTGAGGAGCATCCCCAGGAAGAAATTGTGACCCAAAAGAGGTGCAATTCCACCCCGTATTCCCCTCTGATGCTGCGGAGGAGAAGGAAGTAAGTTACTTCACTCCTTTTTATGTTTATGATTATCTGCTCTTCTCCTCAACCAGGTCCACTGACTTACATGTGGGATGGGGGCATTAGTGGCTCCGTCTACTTCCTGTCCCTTCCTGCCTACTCCATGCCCCCTGGCTTGCAGTGGGGGAATTCAGGTCTCCCTTCTGAGCTTGGGCCCAAGATTCTGATAGGTCCAACATTATCATCAAACAAAGAATGAACAGGGGCCCTTCCTCTCTTGTGCAGCTGTGTTGGAAGGGGCCACAGTCTAACCATAGATTTGGTCTTGTACAAGTCTTTGTGACGTGTTTAATGATGCAGACATTTCTTCTGACTTGCTTTTGCAAATGCAAAGTCATCAACAGGTAGATTATAGAAGGAGAAACACAGGATTTTAGTGCAAATGTTAGAGCTTTTTACCATCACTATAATAGCCTATTATTCTGTGTTCATAACTCTGGAAAGAGCTGCCAAAATGTAGAGTGTGAAATAGGATTTGCTTATATTTATTATGGGACACGGCTAAATGAGCTGGAAAAAATAGCTGAGCACATATGGATAGGATATCTGGGTGGTCAAAGAGAAAGCAGGGTTGTAAACAAGAGCTCCTTCAGGAGCAGCTGTTACCCAACAATTCTAAGCATTAGTGCCTTTCAGTTATGTTGCAAACAGCCAGGCACAAATGTAGCAGGATTTCAAGGTTTGCCTGCAATGACTGAGGGGACAGGCGGATAAGTTTAAAAAGTGGATCTCACACCCAAAGTACATCTTATCATGTTTAAACTTAAGATCTACTAACCCCTTAATTATTATTACGTCCATTCTTTTTAAATTGTATAATTTAAGATTACGTTTGTCAATGTGCAGCCTCTGTCTCTGCTTCCTGTTGGATGCAGAAGCTGCTGGCATTGGTCCCACTACATGGGAAAAGTCACCAGGGGGCAATTTGGCTGGGAATCAAGAGACCTGGGTTCTGTTCTGGGCTTTCTCACAGATTTCCTGTGGACCTAAGATAAATTATTCTGTCCTTTTGCCTCAGTTTCTTCTTTTGTAGATGAGGGATAATAATAATTGCCTTCTTAATAGAGGAAATGTTAGGCTAAGTTAATTAATGTATATAAACTATGTTGGTATCCATGAGTGAAAGCCTCAAAAGTGAAAATTTATTAATTATGTGATTACTGCCAAAAAACCCTAAAAAGATTCATTTGAATTTATGGATGGATTCCCTGTGATTGGGTTCCTATTCCATGAGTAAGCACACTGGTAGGAATGTTCACCAAACAATTCACTTTAAACAAAGATTTCGTATTCCTGGAAAGGGAATAATGAATTTGTAGTTCACACTGAAAACTTGCTTGCAAAAAGGCAATCAAGGCACAGAAACATATCATATGACATAAGTACATTGAAATTCAGCTATTGATGCTCACAATTAACCACTTGGGAACAAGCTAGTGATGAAGTGAAGAATTATTTTTAGAAAACATTAGAATATCAAAATCAATTTCAGTTAACAAATATATTATAAAATGCATTATCTATTTATGGACAAAAATAGAAAAATATGTATTAATCTTTTAAAATTAATTCTCTATGATTTGCTCAGCTCTGATTTCAATGTACAACTGAAGTACTTAACTCACAACCTTATTTTTTATTCACCATATTCTTGTTGCCCCCATAACATTTTCTTTTCACAATGAGGTATGTGTATAAATATGGCACAGAACGGACAAGCTGCTGAAATTCTCTTGTATTAAAACAAAATATCATAAAGGCTTATATTTATGTTTCAAGACTTCATGGCTAACCTTGGTTAATAACTTTGATATATGATCATCCTTAAAATAGTCCTATCCTCAGGGAGAAGTATTCAAAATTAAACAGAGTGGATATTCAAACCTGTAACTCAGTCACCCACACTCTTTATAGTATGCTTGTTAGGACCAGTGGCATGTAAAAGTGTGTTAGCAGCTCCACTGCCATGCTCACAAATGAAGCTCTGAGTGTTTTGCAGATGTTCGTCTTTCTGTTTTTTGATGTCCAGATACATTAACCTGCCTATGATCCATGCAATAAAATGCAAGCCTTTTGGAACAAAAACATTCAAGGAGAGAGAGAATGAGAGTGAGAACCTGTTCTAAATACAAAAGGGGATTGAAGGAGATCCCCCTGAGAAAGGGAATGGAAAAGCAGATGCACAGCCCAGCTAAGCAGATCCTTCGTGGTATTTCATGGCAATATATGTCTTTGTTGTACTATACACATAACATTTACAGCCTCCTTCATTTCTCAAGCACTCTGTGGATTTTTGGTGCCGATCAAGGTTGTCTGGATTTCTTCCTCACCTTTTCCGCTCAGCTGACAGTCACTGCATGCTCCCTGTGTCAGTAGAATGCCTGCCAGCAGAGAAATTAAGTTCTTCTCTTTTAGAATCAAGCACCAAAGTGAACTTTAGTGGAAACTTATTCTGAATTCTCTTTACAGTTCTTGAATGTTAAATGAGCTTGCAATGAAAGATTTGTACTCACTGCTTCCTGAGTGTTTGGGAGTGGAGTTATTCTGTACAGAGAGAAAGAGTGACTGCAGCTGTCAGTGCAGCGCTCCATGGACTATGCCAACATTTTTACAATGCAAGAGCAGATGTGGTTGAAATTGTTGACATGAAGCAAGGGAACAAGGTCAAATGCAGATTTTCCATATCAGTTTTTCAGATGTCTTTTCCAATTAAAGCAAGGATGGTACTTGGCCAGGGAATATTATACAAATATAGTGAAAAGCATAACACCTGTCAGAGATGGGCTAGGTCAGTGGTTTTCAACCTGTGGTCTGCAGACTTCTGGGGATCTGCAAACTATGTATAAGATTTCCAAAGGGGTCCGCATTCCATTTGAAATTTTTTAGGGGTCTGCAAAACAGAGGTTGAAAGCCACTGGTTTAGGCTTACTTATGTCTGCCTCAATGCAGGGGGCTGGACTTTATGACCACGTGAGGTTCCTTCCAGCACCACATTTCTATGACTCTATGATAATTGGTCAGGAAGCAGAATTAGCATAATTCACTCCAGCTTGTAACAGTGTTACATGAAGTACAGTGCTTGGTTCAATTCTTATTTTGCTTTTTAAAAGTTATTGATAAATAATATGCTAATGGGAAATATGCCTGAATTGCATGGAAAACGTAGGCCCTCCCATGTGTTTGCCTGGGAAGATAGATCAAGAAATCTCTGTAGGGCATCTGGCTTGAATTGGGTCTTTAGATTTTTGCCATTTTTACACTAGAAATTTCATAAAACCTTTTGTGATATGTGACATAATTATCAGTCAGCTAAGAACTGTATCAGACTGACTAATAAACTAACACATTTGCAATGCCCTGAGAATTGTGAGTCCCAAGTGTTCAAAAATCATGAGTCAGGCCTCCACAAATCATGAGATTGGCTTAAAAATCAGGAGATTTTTAACAACTAATAAGTGTTGGACTCTTTTTATTTGCCTTCTGCATGTTGAGCCTTTAGGGTCCACTCAGGTCACATTTCAAAGCTTTTCTGTACAACCACAAGTCTATAAAGGTTAGTATGTTTTTTGTTTTTTAATGAAAGGTGAGATTCTTTTGTATTCACAGGACTCCAGGAGCTGGAGCTTTAAGAAAATCATTAAATGTTGTGAGACTTGGATAAAATGGCAGGAGCTGGCAACACTGTGTCTTGTTTATTGTTAAGAGAACCATATTCCTAGTCTCTGTCCCTGGGTCCTGGTGACTGATCTTGTGCACACCAGGTGAAGTCAACTAGACAAACGCAGCAGTGAAACTTTGAGGCAAACTGCTGAGTGGCAGAAGAACTTTGATTTAAAACATAAAAAGCCACTTTCAAAGCACAAGGGTTTTTACAAGTAACAGCAAAGCTGAAATTCAAACTAAAAAGGCACTGTCCCACGTTACCAATGCCTTGAACCATCTGGACCCCTCTAACCTGTCTTCTAATCTTTACTTTATAATTGTGAATAATCTCTTCAAATTAGTAGAATGTAGAATTAGTTTAGATACAAGTGATCATAACTTGATCACATTTATAATGTGCAAGCAGAATAAAGTCTAGACCAGTTGTGTGTGTGTGTATACACACACACACACACACGTGGTGCTTTAATAGGGCCAATTTCACAAAGCTGAAAACAATTATGAGCCAAATGATCCGGAAGGAAGAATTTAATCAGAAAAATGTGAATGATAATCAGGAATCATTTAAAACCAACTTACTAGATGCTCCAAAAGCCACAATCCCACAATTGAGGAAGAAGGCTGTGCTGGTTAAAAAAAACAAATTGGTTTAGAGGGGAAGTGACGGTAACTGTAAAATATAAATAAATACATAAAACAAATGGAAGAAGGAGAAGTTGATAATAATGAATATAAATGGGAAGTTAGAAATTATAGAAAATTGATAAGGGAAATCAAAGTATACAAGTGGAAATGCAGAGCGAAGGACAATAAGAAGGAATACTTTTTAAACTCTGGATTGAAGACAAATATGTGAAACTTGAGCTGTGCTGGTTAGTGATTATCAGGCAGGTAAGTGTGAGACAAACCTGTAGGTTGGCAGGGCTGCTAACTCAGCTGCAATGACTTATCCGTGAAGCAGAGCCTGCAGCAACGCAGCCAACAAACGTGCTACAGCAGCCTATCCCTGAGCATGGCCTGGGTCAGATGACCCAAGGCGCAGGTATTGCACCCTCACCACCAGAACCACAAGTTAGTGTGTGCAACAGCGCCACTTGGCTAGGAATCCTCCTGCTGCCGCATGGTGTAAAAGACTCTCTAGGCTTCCAGACAGCCTTTGATCCTGCCTCGGTTCCTGACAAGCCTTGTTCCAGCCTGCTTAGGTCTTGTCTATACCAAATTCTGACCATGCTCCAGCCCTGTTCCTCCCTCTTGACCCCCAACTTTTGGACTGATTGCAACCCAGATCTGAACTTAGGCCTGTTTCCTGACTCTGGCTACAATCTTGGTTTGGCTTATGTACAGACTCTGACCCACGTGGTTCTGACCCAAGGCCTGCCCCTGGACCCAGGTTTCAGTGCTGCTCCCAGTCCAGTCCCGTCCCAACTCCATATCCAGCTTCAATCACAGCTCCAGCCACCTGACTGTCTATCTCAGTCAGGATAGACTGACCGTAAATCTCATGGGATTGCTTCTGTCCCTTGAGTAGATGAGCACGCAGCCATTGCTTGTCTGAATCTGCATGTGCAAAATTGACATTTTGTTTTGACAAGTATTCAATTGAAGTGTCTTCCGCAAACACTTATGCCAGTACAAGTCAGATGCTCAAATGTTCATGGAAAGCAAACACAAAGAGTACAGGCATGTCTAGAGCAAGTACATTTAACAACTCAAGCAAATATTTGTAGATTTGATTTGATTTTTGATTGATTACAATACACACCTAGACGGAGTAATGGAGACATCACTGATATGTTAGAAAATCAATTTTCTCACCTGTTTTGTATTAATAATTGTGTCTAGAGTTCAAGAAAACAGTAAATTCTACAAAGAGGAGTTTATGTATCACTTTAGTTATTAATAGTCCCAAAATGTAACCTTCCAAACCAGAGATCTGATAAACTGCTGAAGAGATGTCTCTGTCTATGTTAGCATTATTGAGGCAGTTCCTTGGCTTAAAGACTGAAATAAATAACAGAAAATTTTAAGATCCAGAGGGGTAGCCATGTTAGTTTGTATACAGCAAAAACACCGAGAGTCTTGTAGCACTTTAAAGACTAACAAATTTCTGCAGGCATAAGCTTTTGTGGGCTGCAACCCACGAAAGCTTATGCCTGCAGAAATTTATTAGTCTTTAAAGTGCTACAGGACTCTTGTTTTTTTTAGTGAATTTTAAAAGAAGCAACAGAATGTTCAAGTTCTCTTACACATGCACACTCACACATAACAGCTTGCAACATTCACTAATGTTTAACTTCTAGAGCTGTAGCAAGCTGTTCACCATTAATTCAAACTGTAGAGAACAAGATCCTCCTGGCTGCCTTTAAACACAAACAGGTTCCTGCTTCTACTTGCGCAGTAGACTTTCACTGAAAGTATAAAGGTCTAGACTCGAACAAATGACCGGAAATATTTCTTTCAAGAGTTGTGTAAGAGTGTATTAGCTGAGCCAATTGGCTGTGGGGGCTCTACTTTGAGCACATGGCCTGCTCTAAGAAAATAGCATGGCAGCAGAATGGTGTATGAAGATGCTGCCACTGATGATAGAAAAGTACCTGAGGGTGGAAGCAAAGAAAGCGAGGTGGTTGGAGACAGAAGAGGTAATGGTTTATTTCTCAGGATTGTTCTGAAGATAAGACATGTGGGAGTCCAAAGTTAGGTTTTCTTCAGAGTGGAAGTGGGGATTTTGCCTGAGTTGCATTTTGTGGTTGTCAGCATGTTATTTATGAGCTGTTTATATATTTATTGTACAATTCAAGCTGCTAAATGAGAATGGCTTCCTTTAAGTACTGTATGATAAGGGTGGGTTACAGAACATTTCCCCTCTAGGTAGCCTATTCAAATCCATCCCAGGTGAGTAATGCTTGAAACTTGTTTTAATCTGGTGGCTGGCCTGAGTGAAATGACTTTGGTATTCTCACCAAATTCCTACAGAACAGATGTTCACATAACATAAACCACCGTCATATATCACACTACCTGGCATCCTTATTGGCTTCTGCAGTAAAGAGGCCAGGATTTAAATAGTTACAGCGACTGAATGTTCAAAGATCCTGATAAAAGTTACTGCAGGTTCAGGAGGCACAATGGCTGGAGATTATGCATTGCCATTGCCAGTGTTCTGATTTTGTGGATAAAGGACTTTAATCTCCAAAACTTTCAGCTGAGCACTTCATGGAGCTTTCTGGGTGCTGATGGCTTCTTGCTCCTTGCCAGCCATTGGAATCAGAAAAAGGAAAGGGATGGGTTTTCTCTCTGCACTACAGCCTTCTACCCTATAAACAAAAAGGCATCTGGCACTTGGTGATCTAACCACAGAGCAGTGCATATGTTCCAGAATGCTGTTATGTGCTGAAATAATTTATGTCTGGAGGATAGATCAGCTCATCATTGCGAGAGCAATTTCAGAAACAAACTCCCTGATTCATATCATTGTGGCAGCACATCACATGCCTCACGGGAGGGCAAATGAGGGTACAGCCAGAAGAGTAAAGGGAGGGGGGATCAGAAACTGGAAAGCCCACTGCTAAGTTTCACTGTGGCCACACACTGCTGAAGAAAAAGAACATGAAGGCCAGAAGATAATGTAACAGGTAAAGCGGGTGAAGCAGCCAGTAGGAAGAATTATAGTATGCGCCTATAAACAGAGAAAACATAGAAACACAGAGAAGAGACGTATTCAGCAGGGGCTGGAACCTCTGGGCATGGACCATGTCTTCCTCTGTGTATGTGTAGCATCTAGTAGAATGGGGCCCCAATCCTGATTGAGGCCTGTGGGCATAGCTATGTTATAAATATTGAATAACAGTGCAAGTACAAACTTGGAAAATGAGGGGAAATGAGTTAAGCCTATGATTTAACGATTCAAAAAGGTTGAGTTTGGGTTATAGGCAAAGGTTTTATTGGGGAGTGGGAGTGGAGTTGCAGGGTCATACCCTTAAATCCTCCTGGTGTCTATTGTCCTAGCAATGGCAGTCTTGATTTACCGATTTAAGCATAACCTCTTTTTTGCCATTGCCAAGCAATTTTAAGCAATGTGAGGTGTCTCTACGGGCTCTGTTCATATCAGCTTTGCTCAACAGAGGCCAAACATTCACATCTTTATGGTTGAGGCATTAGAGGAGCACTTTGGAGATTTGGGTTCTAAGCATGCCTCTGCTGTGAACTTCATCTGTGACCTTGGTCAAGTCACTTAATCTCCTTTTGCCTCAATTTACCATCAGTAAAATATCTCACATTTTGTCTGTTTTACCTAGTTAAATTGCAAGCTTCATATAGCAGGGACAGTTTCTTATTATATATATTTGTGTGCGTGTATGTCTGTTTTGTCTTTATAATTGTTAGCATGTTGGGGCCTTGTACTACCATAAAACAAATAACAGTAATAATTAGAGCTGTTTGGAAAATTGTTTATAAAATGTATTTTGAGGAAAAATCCTGATTCATTGAAAACAAGACAAAACAGAACAGTATCGGGTTTGGCTAACCACCTGACTTTAAAAAAACGTTGGTAAAAACATTTAGAGATTATCAGTACATCGCATTTTTAACACTGAACCAGAAAGTTTTGATTTTTCAAGTCAAAACAACTTTTCATTTAAAAATTTTAATAACTTTACACTAAACATGTTAAAGGGGAAAAGGGTCAAAACCAAAATGAAACATTTCAAAATAATTGAAACGAATGTTTTGATTGACCTGACCTGAATTTTTTTTTTTCTAATTTTTGGTTTGCAAAAACGGAGACTTTGACTTTTTTGTCTCAGTTTGAGATGGGAAAAATTTTGAAATAACAAAAATTCTCATGGGACAGAAAAACTGTTTCTCTCCCAGCCTTAATAATAATAAAAGGTACCCTGGGACCAAGTCAGCCTTGAAAAGCATCAAGTCATTCTTCAGTGCTGGATCTTTTTTAGGTTTTGTGTCTTCAGCTTCCATTTCACACTGGCCTTAAACTGGGTGGCATTAAAAACCAGCAATGGAGGAAGTTAGCTGAAATCTTTCAAATGACCTTTTTCAGGAGAACCCAGTTTTAAAATGTTTTGTTTTCACTCAAGCAAGAAAGTCATTGAGCTAATTTTCCATATAATCATTTCATTATTTGCAGTAGACATCATTCAGTGCAAAAATAGAGATCCTGAGGGAAAAGGCTGTTTATGTGACTGCCAGAGACATAAGAGAAGGAACCCGTCTGCTCGCAAACATATACCAGTGTTACCAGTAGTTTCGCAGACTTGTTAGGTGCCTGTTTTCTAACTTTGTATTGACTTTCCTAGACATTCTATCTCAGTAAATAGATGAAGACAATTGTGCTAAACTTAACAGATGGGAAACAGGAAGAAAGTTGGCTGAATACTTTGTATGGAAGGGCTGTAATCTATGAAGGGTACAAAGGGGCATTTTCTTACTGCAACACTCTCAATGCTGTTTTTAAGAGCTGTAGCTCTCTAGAATACACAAAGAAACAGTTTACAAAGTTCCAAGGCTAAGAAGCACGCTGTTCCAGTGTTTTGTCACTGACATACAAAATGATGAAGTTCAAATCATGCCCTGAATGGAGGGGAAAACATATCCATCAATGTGGCGCTAAAACAGATGGCACATGTATCCATGAGCAATGTGTGTGTTTCTTGTTTCCCTAGTCAGAGCATCATGACATTGAGCTCCCCTGTCAGACTGTTAATGCATGGTACAGTCTATGTTAATTGAATACACTCTTTGTGAACTGAAATTATTGCCCAGGGCACTCAAAGAAACAACTTTCACTTATTACAGTATTTATTGGCTGTCTCAAAAGTGTGGAGAGCGAGGGAGTGGCAGACCACACTGATAGACCTGTTTCCATCTCCGCAATTTCCTCTATTGCATCTGGTCAGGAGCCTCCACAGATTCAGCCACTCCCTCCAGTTTCAGCATGTCTGTCAGTCAATCTGTCTGTCACCGCCTGCGCACATTTCAAAGACTATTGACACAGGGTTAACATTTTTCAAAAGTTCCTCAGAGTATGTCTACA